>CM040119.1:260106966-261306966 GCA_022559845.1 Amorphophallus konjac | reverse complement strand
TGCAGTCCAGACACCGGTGAATATTCTTCCTCGGACCTGCAAGGAGATAAAAACCATTAAAACTGAGGGCCACAGGAACTAAAACTGCATGAGGTATGTGATAGCAATACGAGATGCACTTTTCAGAGAACGACACGAGATACACAAGATTATTACAGTACGAGACAAGGAGAGAATGACACGAGGTCAGATGAAAATAGCACGAGGTAGAAAGAGAATGACACGAGATGCACAATAATAAAGCTGACACTAAAGAGAGCGACACGAAGTCAAATGAGAACAGCACGAGGTAAAATGACACTTTACTAAAAGGACTTGAATACACACGAAAACAACTCGAGTACTAAGTTACTTGAACGAACGAACGACTCGAAGACAAGGATGACACGGGCTGACAACAACTCGAAGATGAAAACAGAAACCGACACGAAGTGTGGTTTCAAAACAAGAATGACACGAGGTCTAGGAAAAGCAACACGAAGACAGAAATAACAAAGAAACGACTCGAACTAAGGACGACATGGATACAACCCAGTCAGACTCGACTTGAGACACTTAAAGCTTGAATTTAGAGAAGAATGCACGAAGTAAAATCAACACGAAGACAGAAGACAGACACGGCTACCACGACACGAGATGAAGCAGTGAAACCAGAACAAGAGATGACTCGAGGAAAAATAGTAAGTGACACGAAAACACAAGGGGAAACATAAAGGATGACTCGAGATGAGCAACTAAATACTGAGGAAACGACACGAGGTTCACATGGAAACAACTCGAAGTTCGTCAGAACAATTAGAGCTGCTTCAGTAAACATCACGAAGTGAAGTGAACACAACCAACACGAAGTATGAAAGGAACAGTACGGACATGCAGGGTATTATCTCATAGCTATTTTTCTTGTTAATCATGGAGAGTTCGAATGCATAACATTACTCATGATATCTGATTAAAAATGACACTATTTAACATAGTGATGCTCATCATCAAAACACTAGGGAAGTCACAAAAATCCAACAATCTCCCCCTTTTTGATGATGGCAACACTATATTAAATAACAGAGATGACGTGCAATGAGATTATATGAAGATAAGCTATGAAGATAAGCAATGCAGACACACAACACACTCGCCTCCTCTGACGACTCCCAAGAGCTCCCCCTGAACACAACAACTGCCTTCCTCTGACTAGATAACTCAGGGCACTTATCTTTCGCTCCCCCTCAGCAAAATACAACAGCAAAACAACACAAGCAACTATCGCTCCTCCTCAGCAAAAACAACAAAAACACAAGCAAGACACTCTCCCCCTTTGACATCATCAAAACTAGGGGCAGGTCTGAAGATATCATGAAAAGAAACTTGCTGACAGTGGAGAGAAAACAACTGAGAGTATGGCTGATGAAGGAAAGTTATTGAGATGTTTAGGCAATTAAGAAAGCCATTAATTTTATGTGAGAATTTTGAGGATCAGTTAGTCAGACTGTGTGCAAAATGGTGAATGAAGATTCGCTCTATACACAGAACCAAATTCTAAGCAAGTAAGGTACAAGATACCAGTATGGTCAGAGTGAGTCTTTACTTAGAGAGTATAAAGCAAGGAAGTCAGGAAAACAAAGATCTGTGGTATTGAAAACAAACAAACCAAGACCTACATGCTAAGTGAGCAGGATCTTGATACCAAGAGGTAGAAAAATATTTCAAAGATGGTCAAGATCAAAGGTAAATCTGTCAAGTACACCTTTGACATTAGGGAGACACCTTGTTTAGAGGCAGGAATCCCCAGTTACTTGGTGGCAAGACCACATTACCCCTTCTGACAAGAGGACAGAGATAGTATTCTAACTGGTGTTGACATTAAGGTGACACCTTTACCAGAGGCCAGACACCCCAGTTACTAACCAGATATATACCATAGCTCTGTATGATCAAGACAACTAATTAAGCCTGATTTACTACCATCTCATGACATGGAATTCTTTCACTTCATTGATGAAAGTCCCAGTTTCTCAATGAACAGATAACAAGATTTGTAAAAACTTCTTTCATGAATTTTCATTAAACTGCACTTGAAGCCTTGTAAATTAGTCTTGATTCAGTTTGAGAGCAATACACCAGCTCCAAAGTTTTTCAGACAAAAACACTATATACCTCATTTCGGACTCAACTAGACTAAGTAGGTATGCTGTACTGGCTAGATCAGAAGTCAGTTACAGTGTAGGAAGATAGTCTTGAATTCAGATTTTGATCTCAGTGGGACTAACAGCTGAAATTCCAACAAGAAATTAGATGAACAGTCTTAACGGATAAAACATTCAAGAATTTCTTTTATCCACCTACTCAAACTGATTCTCTTATAAGGTCAGTAAAAGTCCGTTCAAAGTATGTTCAGATTTAGCCAAAATAACATGACTCCTATTATTAATCTAGCTCCCCCTGAGACCTTGACTCCAACTCAGACTTAACCAAGACAACCTCAAAACACCTCAAAGAAAACACAGTGATATCAATCAATACGCGTGAATCAGCAAACACTCATAATGAGGTTATTTTTTAGCAACAGATAATGAGCATAGATAAGCATAAGAGCACATGACAGATTATTCAGAGATCAAATATTCAATTATGAAATCCTGTAAATACCTAATTCTCTGCGCAATGTGCTAAATTTTTCAGTATCCAGTGGCTTAGTGAAAATATTTGCAATTTGTGAGTTAGTGCCAACATGGATCAACTCAAAGGTCTTCCTAGCTACTTCGTCTCGAATAAAATGATACCTGATTTCGATGTGTTTAGTTCGAGAGTGAAGTACAGGATTCTTTGCAATGTTTATAGCACTAGTATTATCATAAAAGATGGGAGTGCAACCTAGCTCAACAGAGTAATCCAGAAGCTGGTGTTTTATCCATATAACCTGTGTGCCACAGCTCCCTGCTGCCACATACTCAGCTTCAGCAGTAGAGAGAGCCACAGAGTGTTGCTTCTTGGATCCCCAAGAGACTAGGCACCCTCCTAAAAATTCGCAGTGACCACTAGTACTTTTCCTGTCCAATTTACATCCTGCATAATCTGCATCTGTATATGCAATGAGATCTAAACTACATGATGCAGGAAACCAAAGACCTAGATCATGGGTAGCAGATAAGTATCTAAAGATTCTTTTTACAGCTCCCAAATGCAATTCAGTAGGCCTAGCCTGGTATCTGGCACACATCCCTACACTAAATTGAATGTCAGGCCTGGATGCTGTCAAGTAGAGGAGTGAACCGATCATACCTCTATATAGTTTAGCATCCACCTCTTTACCTTTTTCGTCTGAATCCAGTGAGGAGTTGGTGCCCATGGGTGTTGAGATAGTCTTGAGATTGGTCATTCCAAACCTTTTCAGCATCTCCAGAGTGTACTTGGTTTGATTTATGAAACAACCATCCTCCATCCGTTTGACCTGCAGCCCAAGAAAATACTTTAGTTCGCCAACTAAACTCATTTCAAATTCATGAGACATAGATTCAGAAAATTCTTTACACAGTTTTGAATTGTTAGATCCGAAGATAATATCATCAACATATACCTGGACCACTATTAAATCCTTTCCGAGAATTTTGGTGAAGAGGGTTTGATCAACCTTACCTCGAGTGTAGCCCTTGCTCAAGAGGAATTCAGAAAGTCTCTCATACCAGGCTCGGGGAGCCTGCTTCAATCCATAGAGGGCTTTATTCAACCTAAAAACCATGT
The DNA here is from genome assembly GCA_022559845.1 of Amorphophallus konjac. NCBI lineage: Eukaryota > Viridiplantae > Streptophyta > Magnoliopsida > Alismatales > Araceae > Amorphophallus > Amorphophallus konjac. Next base: position 261,303,231 of record CM040119.1, on the reverse strand, counting down.
TAGGCTGAACAGAAAAATTAAAACCTGGAGGTTGTTCAACATATACTTCTTCCTTCAATAACCCATTTAAGAATGCACTTTTGACATCCATCTGCTGCAGCCGAATGTTCCTAGAGCATGCAAATGCAAGTAGAATTCTTATAGCTTCCATCCTAGCCACTGGGGCATAGGATTCCTCAAAATCCACACCAAATTCCTGACTGTAGCCTTGAGCTACAAGTCTTGCTTTGTTTCTAGAAATAGCTCCATTCTCATCAACTTTATTCTTGAAAACCTATTTAGTGCCAATGACATGAGTGTTATCAGGTCTGGGAACTAGTTTCCATACAATATTTTTCTCAAATTGATTTAATTCCTCACACATGGCAGATACCCAAGATTCATGTTTTAAGGCTTCTTCCACAGATTTGGGTTCCACCTGAGATACCAATGCAGCTAAGTCCTGTTCTTGGACAAGTCTAAAATGAGATCTTGTCCTAGGAGGATCATGCAAATTTCCTATGACATTTTCACAAGGGTGGTCTTTGTGAAATATTATCTCACCTGAGGGTTCACCTACTTCAGCTGCTCCTTCCTACTGTGAGTTTTCTGGTTGAGCAGCTGGCTGCATCTCTTCTTCTTTAATTCTCTCCAAGAAATCTCCCTCATTAGATGGCTCCCTGTCATCATTCATCACTTTGTTAGAGGATTCATTTTCATCAAACAGTACATGCGGTGTTTCTTCAACAGTTTGAGCATCTTTATTGAACACTCTGTAAGCCCTTGAGGTTTCTGAATATCCGAGAAAAATTCCAGGTGAGCTTCTAGCTTCAAATTTGTCCAAACCATTCTTACAATTATTGTGAATAAAATATTTCGAGCCAAAAACTTTAAAATAAGAAATGTTTGGCTGCTTACCCTTGAGAAGTTCATAAGGAGTTTTCCTATGAGTAGGTCTTACCAAGGCTCGGTTCAGAATGTAACATGCAGTATTCGCAGCTTCAGCCCAAAATCTCCTTGGAAGTCCACTCTCAATCAGCATAGTCCTGGCCATTTCAATTATTGACCTGTTTCTTCTCTCAACAATTCTGTTCTGCTCCAGTGTCCTGGGAGAAGAGAATCTGTGAGTCACTCCCTCTTTTGAGCAAAATTCAGAAAATGAAGAGTTCTCAAACTCTCCTCCATGGTCAGACTGAATTGTAATGATATTATGTTCACCTTGCAGTTTGATTTTATTGAAAAGTTCTTCAAAGTGAACAAAAGCATCATTTTTATTTGCTAAGCAAAACAACCAAGAAAATCTAGTGTAGTCATCCACTATGACTAATCCATATTTCTTACCTGACAAACTTTGTATGCGAGTAGGACCAAAGAGATCCATGTGTAAGTGCTGCAGCGGTTTAGATGAAAGACTCTCAGTTCTCAACTTAAAAACCGAACGAGTCTATTTACCTTGTGCACAAGCATCACATAGCTTGGACCCTAACTGAAATCTTATTCTAGGCAAACCTCTAACTAGGTTATGCTTAGACAGTTTATTCATTGTTGACATACTAGCATGGCCTAGACGCCTGTGCCAGTCAAAAGCAACCTGTTCACAGTTAGCAGACATACACAAGTTAGTTTCAGGATTATCATCCAGGTCTACGATGTATACATTGTTTACTCTATGACCAATGAACATGACGTTATCAGAATTCAGCTCAAAAATAGTACAGGAATTGTGGTCAAAGAGTACCTTGTGTCCTTTGTCGCAGAGTTGACTTATACTTATCAAGTTGTGCTGAAGTCCTTCTACAAGATACACATCTTTAATGGAGTTAGTAGAGGACTTACCAACTGTACCAATTCCAATTATTCTTCCTCTGTTATTTCCACCGAATTTGACCAAGCCCCCAAACTTCATTTTCAGTTTGCTAAATTTGGATCGGTCTCCTGTCATGTGCCTGCTACAGCCGCTGTCAAGATACCACTTGTTATGCTCGGCTGCCAGGCTAACCTGCGAGAGTTCAGACAAGGTAATGTGGGACCCAATTCAAATTGGGTCCAAAGACATTTTTCAATTTATCCAAATCACACTTAGGAACCCACATTTGTTTTACTGTTCTTTTCAGTGATTTCATGTAGCTTGATTCTTCCTTCTTGGCATTTCTTAGTGGGTGTTGAATGAGCCGATTCCTATTAAAATTTTGCTGTTTCCGAACATAAGAATTGTTGTTTGGCCTCTTAGAGGACACACGTGTGTGCTGAGCATAATTCATGTAACCATTTTTGTTCAAATGAAAATTGTGCTGAAAGTGATGCATGTTTGCATGCTTTCCTTGATAACTAGCATGCTAAAATTTCTTAGTGAAACTGTTCACATTTCTAGTGACATCAATAGGAGTGGTCGTGTGAAAGCCTTTGTTCCACAACTGTTGCACAGAAGCAGTTCTAGTCTCAGGATTTCCTGACTTAGCTTGCTGACCAGTGGATTGAATGGATTTGCTGGTCGAAACCTTCAATGTAGAGATAGATTTGGAACTGGATGGGGTTTCCAGTTTTTCTTTGCCCTTGGCAGGGCAGAACGTGACAGTTTTGAATTCAAAGGGTTTTTTACTTGTGGGATTGTATCCTAATCCCTCCCTGTTGAAGTTTACCCTCGACCCCAGAAGGACATCCAGATTGTTTCTCCCCTCTGTAAATTTTTCTAGTATTTTTCCTTTGTCCTCAATCTCCTTCTGAAGTTCATTACATTGGTCCTGGAGTTCCTGATTAACTTTTCTAACCGCCTCATATTTTTCTGCAATCAGTCTAAACTCCTTTTTACTCTCTTCAGTTTTACTTTTCAGCTCATTCATCCTAGCTAGATTTTCCTCTCTTTCCATTCTAAACTTCTCGATCTCACTTCTAGCCTGATCTAGCTCAATGGCCATCTCCTTGGTTTTCATGTTGTCCGTAACAGCAATAGAGTGTTCCTCAGAAACAGAGTGAAACTTTCGTTTAAGCATTCTGTGCTCCTTGGTTAGAAAATTATATTTAGCTAACAGGTCGCTATAGGCGTCCTCCCAATCATCCAAAGTAAAATTCTCAAATAAGTTCGTTACCTCTTCCTCATGGTTGGCCATGAGGCAAGTCTTCTCTTCATCTTCACTGGACGAGGTGGCTTCTGGATCCTCCTCCTCGTCGCTCCATGTGCACAGCATGACTTTCTTCTTCTTGTGCACCATCTTCTTCTGGTATCCGGGAGCCTTAGCTTGCAGCTCTGGACATTCACTTTTCATGTGACCATGTTTCTAACAATGGTAGCATGTAACCTTCTTAACAAACCGGTTCTTCTCAAGTTCTCGTTCAGGAGACTTCCTTGCAGCATTGAATCTCTTTCTCCTGTAGAATTTCCCTTTAGTCCTCAGGAACTTTCTGAATTGCCTGGTGAGCATGGCCTGCTCGCTCTTGTCCAGGTCTGAGAATCCGTTAGAGTCTTCGCTGCTACCACCACTGCTGCTGCTGCTGCTGCTCTTCTTAGTATGTCGTGAAACTTTCAGAGCAACATTCTTTCCCTTTCTGTCATGTCCATCATTCCCTTGTTTGAAGTTCATTTCGTGGGTCATGAGAGACCCAATCAGCTGGGTTACTGACATGGTGGATAAATCTCTAGATTCCTCTATGACGGTCACCTTAGTATCCCAGATGGGAGTTAGGGACCTAAGGATCTTTCTGACAATGTCTTCTTGCTGAATCTCCTTTCCAAATCCTCTCAGACTATTGATGATCACAGACAATCTAGCATACATTTCTGTGATCGACTCTTCTGGCTTCATCGTAAACAACTCATACTGAGTTGTAAGCATATTGATCTTGGTAGCTTTCACTTGAGATGTGCCCTTATAGATTAACTGCAATTCATCCCACATATTCTTTGCAGTCTTGCACGCTGAAATCCTCAAGTACTCTTCAGGGTGGACGGCGCACTGTATGATGCTAAGAGCTGTCCAATTCAGTGCAGAGAGTTTTACTTGTTCCTCTGTCCATATGGCTTCGTTCGGTGGAAGTTGGTACGGACCATCTGTAATTACTCTCCAGAGCTTGTGGCTTTGGGCCATGATAAAGACTTCCATCCTGTTCTTCCAGAAAAAATAGTTATTACCATCGAAGAAAGGGGGACGGGTGATTGACTGCCCTTCAGCAATGTAGCTACGAGGACCAGCAGATCCGTTTCCCTGGCCGTTGGACCACATATTGGGAAATACCCGCTCTGATACCAAGTGATACAAGAAATATGAAGTGATCTAGAAGGGGAGGGGATGAATAGATCACTATTTTCAACCGATTAAAAATTACTGAAGAGTGATTCACTGAATACAAGCAATCTCGCAGATGAACCCACAAAAACCGCAGTGTGAACAATAACTCGAGTAGATAGAAGGCACACCACAAGAACCACCACAGACAATCACACAAGGGCACAGAGGTTTTTAAGGTGGTTCGGCCAGATCTCCAGTCTGCCTACGTCCACCCCACACTTCAAATCGAAGTGAGGCTTCCACTAGCACTGCTAGCAAAGCAGACTCAGTCTGCGACAACTGCTGATTCACAGCTTCACCAGGGGAACATCCTCCCCTCTTCCTCCACACCCGGAGGGAACCCTAAGGACGTCAAGTCCCTAGAAACCAGGAAGTAATTTCCTCTTCCTCCAACCGGAGGGAACACTAGTGATCTGCAATCACTAGAACCAGAGACCAAGGTCTCTCTTCCTCTGAATCCCAGAGAGAACACCTCTTCTACGAGAGGGAACACTACTGCAACCTCTGTTGCAAGTAAACTAGAGAGAACACGTCTCTCTCTTCCCCTGAACACCAGGAGGTAACACCGAGAACTCTCAATCAAGAAGGAAAAATATATAAGAAACGAAAACAAGAAAGGTGGAATCCAAAATTCAGAAACTGGAAACAATGTAGCTCAAACTGAGCAGCAGACTTCGAATTTGATCCCTAAGTCAATACCCATCTTCTGATCACACTCCTGCTCTCTCTTCTCTCTCAACTGGAACACTCTAGTTTCTCAGGGAGGCTCTTTCTCTTCTGCTCTCACTTCAACTTTCTTTTCTGTAACCTCAGAGCTCCACCTTTTCGTAGATGATGAGGCAGTGCTTTTATAAGCGATCAGGACGGTGCATGCAAGGCGTGTGCTTCCCGCGCTCGGTCCAGAACCATCTTGCCACGTGCCCTTATAGCACTGGTTCCTTTAGTATCGGATCATGTGCAGTCCAGACACCGGTGAATGTTCTTCCTCGGACCTGCAAGAAGATAAAAACCATTAAAACTGAGGGCCACAGGAACTAAAACTGCATGAGGTATGTGATAGCAATACGAGATGCACTTTTCAGAGAACGACACGAGATACACAAGATTATTACAGTACGAGACAAGGAGAGAATGACACGAGGTCAGATGAAAACAGCACGAGGTAGAAAGAGAATGACACGAGATGCACAATAATAAAGCTGACACTAAAGAGAGCGACACGAAGTCAAATGAGAACAGCACGAGGTAAAACGACACTTTACTAAAAGGACTTGAATACACACGAAAACAACTCGAGTACTAAGTTGCTCGAACGAACGAACGACTCGAAGACAAGGACGACACAGGCTGACAACAACTCGAAGATGAAAACAGAAACCGACACGAAGTGTGGTTTCAAAACAAGAAAGACACGAGGTCTAGGAAAAGCAACACGAAGATAGAAATAACAAAGAAACGACTCGAACTAAGGACGACATGGAGACAACCCAGTCATACTCGACTTGAGACACTTAAAGCTTGAATTTAGAGAAGAATGCACGAAGTAAAATCAACACGAAGACAGAAGACAGACACGGCTACCACGACACGAGATGAAGCAGTGAAACCAGAACAAGAGACGACTCGAGGAACAACAGTAAGTGACACGAAAACACAAGGGCAAACATAAAGGATGACTCGAGATGAGCAACTAAATACTGAGGAAACGACATGAGGTTCACAGGGAAACGACTCGAAGTTCGTCAGAACAATTAGAGCTTCTTCAGTAAACATCACGAAGTGAAGTGAACACAACCAACACGAAGTATGAAAGGAACAGTACGGACATGCAGGGTATTATCCCATAGCAGTTTTTCTTGTTAATCATAGAGAGTTCGAATGCATAACATTACTCATGATATCTGATTAAAAATGACACTATTTAACATAGTGATGCTCATCATCAAAACACTAGGGAAGTCACAAAAATCCAACAGGAGTAAGGATTGGGGTTGATTTATCGCCCGATGTATGAGAGCAATACAAAAATTTCCTTTTGGAGTACACTCAAGTCTTCGCCTGGTCTGGTGAGCACCTTCCCGGGATTCCTGGGGAAATGGTAGTACATAAGCTTAACCTCGACCCGTTGGTAAAACCCGTCCAACAACATAGAAGAAAGCATGCCCCAGAGAGGAAGGCAATCATCAAAGAACATATTATCAAGGGAAAGAAAACCAGCCTATTTCGACCGGTCCTTTACCCGACATGGCTCACCAATGTCATCTTGGTACCAAAAGCCTCGGGCAAATGGCGAATGTGCATGGACTTCACCGACCTCAACAAAGCCACTCCGAAAGATTGTTACCCGTTACCAAGCATCGACCTCTGGTAACGAGTTGCTCAACTTTCTGGATGCCTACTCTAGCTACCATCAGATCCGAATGGACCCAGCGGATGTCGAGAAGACCGCCTTCATCACCGACTTTGGCATCTACGGCTACACCTGAATGCCCTTTGGGTTAAAGAACACCGGAGCAACATGCTAGCGGCTGGTCAACCTCATCTTCGAAAGACAAATCGGTCGCAACGTTGAAGCCTACGTCGAAGACAGGCTCGTCAAGACACCCAAGGCTGAGGACCACTTCACTGACCTAGCAGAGACCTTCGACACCCTCCTAAGATACAACATGAAGCTCAACCCAGCTAAATGCGCCTTCGGGGTTCTATCCGGGAAATTCCTGGGTTTCCTATTTACTCAGCGCGGGATTGAGGCCAACCCCGAAAAAGTTCAGGCCATCCTGAACATGCGGTCGCCCACCTGCGTCAAGGATGTCCAGCGCCTAACTAGATGAATCGCTGGGCTCATCCGTTTCTTGTTCCGAGTGGCCGAGCCATGTCTGCCCTTCTTCAAAATATTGAGAGGGCCTAAAATGGCATCCGCCACATTCGCCTGGACGAGGAATGTCAGAAGGCTTTCGTAGAACTGAAGGAGTTTCTGGCTTCACCCCCGGTGTTATCAAAATCGATCCTGAGTGAACCATTGCACCTCTACCTCTCGTCGACCCTTTCCACGATGAGCTCTATCCTGGTTTGAGACGACGCAAGAGTGCAGAGGCCGGTGTGTTACACCAGCAAGATGCTCAACGAGTCCGAACGGCGGTACCTTGCAACCGAGAAACTTGTGCTAGCGTTGGTAACCTCGGCCAAGCGCCTCCAGCCCTACTTCCAAGGGCATTCCATCGTCGTATTGACCAATGAGCCCCTGAAGAAGATCCTTGCTCACCCTGAAGCTTCGGGTCGCCTCGTCAAGTGGGCCATAATGCTTGGGGCTTACGATATGTCCTATCGCCCCTGCTCGACCGTTAAAGGGCAGGCACTCGTGTACTTCATCACGGAGAGCAATGTCCCGACCGAGGAAGTCCATTTGCTGACGCCCGAGCCCACGTAGGATCTTTTCGTCGATGGATCCTCGAACTCGGCCAGCAACGGCACCGGCATTCTTCTCCGATCCCCAGAAGGAGTAGAACTGCAATATGCCCTGAAGTTTAACTTCTCAGCATCCAACAATGTCTCCGAGTATGAGGCTCTCATCTCAGGAGCCAGGATGGCATGACGATTGGGAGCCGAATGAGTCAGAATCCATACTGACTCCCAGCTAGTCGCTAGCCAGGTCAGTGGTGATTATGAAGCTTGGGAGGCACCGATGATCAAATACCTTCAATTGGTAAAGGAGATAGCCCCACTATTCGAGAGTTTTCAGGTCATCTAGATAGCTCGGGAAGAAAACTCCTGGGCGGACGCCCTCTCTCGGTTGGCCTCCTCTATATGCCCGAAAGGTACCCGATCGGTCCTCCTCGAAGATCTAGAGCGTCTGAGTATAGAAGCGGAGCTCATGACCGTTGATTAGGCATCATCAAGCGACTGGCGGACCCCATATATCTCCTGGCTCCGAGATTCTCAGGAGCCCTCTGACCCTCAAGAGGCATGGAGACTGAAGTATCAAGCTCGTCGCTTCATCATCTTAGACGAATCCTTGTATCGACGGTCTTTTTTCGGACCCCTCCTCAAGTGCCTCGACACCGAGGAAGCTTGTCGAGCGATTCAAGAGGTCTACGAAGGTGTCTGTGGCGCGCACCACGGAGGAAGATCGCTCACAAGGATCTTGCTACAGCAAGGCTACTGGTGGCCCACTCTCCAGCGCGGCTGCTCGACCTACGTACAAAAGTGCGACCGGTGCCAGCGCTTCAACCATCTGGTCCACCAGCCTGCCTCAGAACTCATCACACTTACCGAGCCATACCCCTTCGCTCTGTGGGGGATCGACATCCTGGGACCATTCCCAATTGCCCAGGCCCAGAAAAAGTTTGTCATGGTCGCCATCGACTATTTTACCAAGTGGATCGAAGCTGAAGCTACCACCCGGATCACCATGTTGGTCATATGGAGCTTCGTTTGGAAGTCGATCATCTATCGCTTCGGTATCCCCCAAGTGATTGTGAGCGATAACGGTCGGTAATTCGACTCTCGTTACTTTCGAGATAGATGTGCTAACCTACACATTCGCAACCACTTCACTTCGGTAGCCCACCCCCAGGCTAACGGGCTAGTCAAAAATGCCAATAAAACTATATTAAAGGGCATTAAGGCCAGGCTCGGTAAGGCCAAGGGTAGTTGGCTTGAGGAATTACCAAGCATACTATGGTCACACCGAACCACTCCAAGAACTGTCACCGGTGAGACTCCTTTTCAATTGGTGTACGGCACGGACGCCGTGATTCCTTTGGAAGTCGATAGCCCATCTCTCCGAGTCGTCAATTTCTCGCCCGAGGCAAACGAGCAGAAACTGCTAGAGAACCTTGATATGGCAAGCGAGATAAGAGAGACTGTGAGCATCCAAGCCACGGAATATCAGCGGCGCCTCGCCCGATACTATAACGCCAAAGTCTGAGACAGAAACTTCCGTACAGGAGAATTCATCCTAAGGAAAGTCGAAGTCTCTCGACCATTGGAGGCGGTGGGGAAGCTGGCCCCTAATTGGGAAGGCCCCTATCGAGTGGTCGAGATGCTCGAGAAAGGGGCGTATCGATTGTCTACCATGGAAGGAACGCCTATTCCTCGGACATGGAACACAACAACATTACGAAAGTTCTATTTTTGACCTTTCCTCAAGCATGTAAGCTACAAATGGTGATAATTTTCCTTTCATTAATATTTTTCGTACATCAGATAGGCCACAGCCAATACAGAACATATCGAAAACAAAAATACTACATCCATTGGTACGACAACACGAGCTGAATACTCGACGCGGATGGGGCAAGCACCCCCAATCCGAGCCACTGACTCCACCCGGTGTGGAAACTGGCTCGGGTAACGGGGTGGCTGACCCTGCTTGCTCAGGAAACTCAGAGGAAAGGTATCAGAGGACAAAGAGGAAGGAATACAAGTGAAGACCTCCTCTGCCAACTCTTTGGAAGGAACAAAGAGCAAGCACCTCCAAATGATGCAGGTAAAAATATCCTCCAAAGAGTGAAAGAAGAGGGAGGAAGTTGGTTGAAGAGCAGAAGAGGGAGAAAGATCGAACACCCCCTCAAAGAGATGAAAAGGGTGGCGGGGATGGAAAAGGAGGGAGAAGCGGGCAAAGGTGAGGAAGGAGCCGGGCGAGGCCGCCGTGCCGAACGCCCTGTTTCCTCGAGCCTCCTTCCACTTCTACCTTCCTCGTAAGATAGTGGCGGCGGTCCAGCGGTTGGGAACGGGTGTGCTGCTACGCGCTGTCCCTTCTTGCATGCCACCCGCCCATCGTTGTCCCTTCTTCCACGCCGAAGTAGTAGGAACGCCTCGGCGGCCACCAGGGTCATCGTCTTCCGAGTCACCCTCCATGTCTCGCTGACAATTCCCTAGCACAAACGCTTCGCGAGAAGGGAGAAAGAGGAAGAACTGTGAGAAAAGCCTTAAGCGTTGAAGGGAGATGGAGGTGAAAGAACCTTTTATAGGCCGAAAGGGGAACCCTCACCCTAATTAATTCTCCCCTCGAAAGAACGCGAAAGGCTGGAACCCTTCCCCAGGGGCAGTTACTCTGTTTTCCTCAATAGCCCTTCTATAGGGACATGCGAAGTGGCAAGTCGTTCAAAGCATGGAAAATTGAAAAGGCGCCAGTACCACGACAGTCGTTGCACGCGAGATATCGGCAAATAAAATCCCCACCTTTTTAGCAACTGCAGATACGGTGGTCAAATCACGCCAAAAGCGGTAAGAAACAGTTAACTCAATGCTAAATATTACTATCATTATATATCGAAAGGGCAAACCTTGCATGGCAACAAAAAGGAAAAAAAAAGAAGTGGCACATCGAGCCCATTTTTCTCCTAATCTATGGAGATGGGGGGACTCCGAGAGGCCCGCAGCCCTTCTTGAGGCTCGGTGGTTGAAGGATCCTCAGCACCAGAAGATCTACCCCCGATATCCTCGACGATGGCCGGTCCAAACACTGACCCCACTTGTGTGGGAACTACCTTGACCGCACCCCCTCTAGAGGTGATCGAAGTTGGCGATCCATCTGTTGAAGTAGAGGCAGTCCTGCTGCCCACTTCACTTGATGATGAAGAAGGAGAATCGGTGGTATCCGCGACCGAGTCGTAGCATTGCCCAGAAAGAAAGACAAGCTCGTCGGTCACCAGCTGCTGGGCCTCAATGACCGCACGATGGAAGCCTTGGGCGAATCCCTTCCGTAGTCCCCGACGGTAGCCTGGCTCGTAATACGAGAAGGCGGCCTTCTTGAGAACTGCACCATAACCCTCTGAGCTTCTATATCGTTCGATCACCTCCGCCCCGACTCGATCCACTTCCTTCTCAAGCTCGGCTATCCTCCGCTCGGACTCGAGCAACTTCATCTCAGTCTTGGACAACTTCACCTCAACCTCGGTCCGCGTGACCTCAGCTTCCCCCTGCGCTCGCTCAAGCCCTCGGACCTGGTTGTTGAGCTCCTCTCGCTCGACCCTTCATTGCCCACGACGCTCAACCTAAGACTGACGCTCCTCTTCCAGGAGTCTGCCCTTTAGATCGGCCGTATAGCGAGCCTAGGATAGCTGCTCGGCCAGAGTTCGAGCCTCCTCTTGGCTCGATTGAAACTGAGCTCGAAACGAAGTTGCCTCTCGTCGGGAGACCTCAAGCTCGGAAGTCAACTGGTTGATCCTTCGATCGGACTTAGCGCGAACCTGAGAGAGGGACCTCTCTTCACTGTCCAGTCGAGCAAAGAAATCGGTTATCTCGGCCCCCAGCTGGGCCATGACAAAACCACCCTCCATAACCCTCTCGAAGAGTAAAGAGGGAGGACCGCACCTGATTTCTTCCCGATTCAGCGAAGGCACCAAGGATTGGCACTGTTGATATAGAGAAGCCCGAACTGTGGAAGCACCAGCCGGAGGGGGGAGAGTCCTTTCTGGAAGGCCCAGGGCTGGAGCATCCCCCCCGAGCGCCCCCATCTTTGGGACGACTTTGCTCGGCACGAGTTGGAAGGTCGCCTCACCCTACGCCCCACCAGCCTCGGTCGGAGATTCGGAGGCTATCGCTTCTGCCCGCAGTCTGGCAGGCTAGGTAGCGACTCCCCCGCCAGTAGCAGCCGTTTCTGGCTCGATGGATGGGGGATTTAGGCGACAGACCTCCTCGGTTAAAGGCTCCTCGGCTGGTCGGACCCGCTTCTCAGCTGGGCGAATGACCCCCGCCTGCTTTAATCGCTTCTTCTCAGCAGTCAAGGCCTTCATGGAGGGCAGTAGCAGCCGCTCCTTAGAGTCCTTGCATTTGGCCCCACGGTGCTCGGAGGCATCTCCTCGAACCACCTGCTTGCCCCTATCTTGGGCGCCGGAAGGGCCCCCAGATGCTCGGGATTCACTCGGAGTAGGCGCCTCCTCCAGATCGGCGATCTCCTTCTCCAACGGCTGTTCCTCGTCGTCATTTGTTTGCCTTGAATCTGAACAACAGAAGCCAAATCATCAAAAAGAGGCCTACCTACCTGACCCAAAAGCAAAAGACGCAGAGCCTTAGGGTTCTTACCTTGAGGCAGCACTGCGTGGGAAGGATAATCCTCGATGTTGGCCGCAGTCATCAACTCGGCGGTCGACCAACAATTCTCCTGGAGAATCCTGATCGCCTCCTCCAGCTCCGAAGAAACCGCCGCCTGCTTCGGAGGGATAGATGAATGGAAATTGACCACCGTCGAGAAATCCCAGGGGGCGCCATCTACGGATGAACCCACCCAAAAAAATTGGGTCTTCCACACTTTGGAGAAGAATCTTTGACAGAAAGGGACACACAGCTCCTTCCCCTCCTTGCCTGAAGATAGAAGAAGCCCTTACCCGCATGGGTCTACTCCTTCAACTCAAAGAAAGAATTGAAAAGCTCCAACAAAGTGGGAAGCCCACACGAGCGGCAGAGAAAGATGAAAGAAAAGATAAAAGTGTATGAGTTGGAGACCAACTGGACAGGAGCCAGTCAGTAAAACTGAAGCAACCGCACGACAAAGGGGTGGAGGGGGAGACGAAAACCATACTTCCAAGCTAAGAGGAAAGTACAGATGTCACGCCCCGAGCGCGGAAGATACTCGGATATGCGCGACGAGTTTATATCAATCATGTCAATCAGAGTAGTAGTGTATTCGACACCAAAACAGAGATGCGCAAAATAGAAAGATAACCCAATCCTTTATTTCATAATGGATAGACTATTACAAATCCAATACTCTATTCAATTAAAAAGGAAAAGTACATAGTTGACTCAAGAAAATAGGAAAAAGACTAGATGACACTTGGAAAAGCTCTAGCTCTTTCACTCTTGACTTTCCCCATCAGATTGACCTTCTTCGTCGGACTTACCTGAAAAGTAGGGAACACACGGAGTGAGCGAACGCTCAGTAGGAACTTATATCTCAAGCACTAGCAAGGGGTTTAAATAATCACATTTTTCATGAATGTACTATAACTATGCATGCTCGCATAAAACGACAAGATAGAGAGAGAATTTATCAATAAGACGGCAAGATGAACTAGTCATGAGCTTTCAAGAAAAGATAATAAGATATTCAAGCAAGTACTTCTTAGTAAGTCATGTCAAGAACTTTGGCTATCATGTATCAAGCAAGCAAGTAATTACCCTTTCTCGGGTCAGGCAATTCATGTCAAGTCAAGTACGAGTCAAGTACAAGATTTGTGTGGAATGTCTAATCAAGCTAGTCATGCACTCGGTATAATGCCAGATACCTTATCATTCAACTCCCATGGGCACAAGTACTTTCGGGTGCTCCTCCCAGGACCAGATCGGGCCCTATATGCGCAGGCATTTATCATGTATATTTGACATCCACTCTTGTATATATATATATATATATAGCCAATAGAAAATTTTAACAATTTAAGCTTGTAGACATGTAGGATAACTTTGAGAGAATGGAGTCCAAAAATATGACATTGGACATAGATAGGCGATAACAACAGTACAATCACGATGAACGATGAAACTAGTTGGAATTAGGTTCCCTTAACTCGGGTACCATGACAAACAAGTATGCACATTCTTTATATAGAATTGAGGTCCATATGAACAGTACATCAAAGGCAAGATACCCTCATTCTTATTATAGAATTGAGGTCCACAAGAACATCAACAAATGGCATGATATCATCATCCCATTAAGAATTCTCATGATATACTCTTTGCATATCATAAGGGCCGGTATACCATGTTTTCTTTAGAGTGACATGGCATTCAATAGTGTAATGGGTTATCAGGGTACAACCAGCTCAGTCGACCTTGAGAGATTCCAAGGTACGAGGAGTCTTACGGAGGTCTTTATGACTAACTCGCTAGTCCAAAGGAACAGAATGTCCAATGGAGAGTTTGTATGTCAATGAGAATTGAGGGTGATCGATAAAACATCATGAAACGTGGGACTATACTCACAGAGTGGAGATATAGTGCCCATATACATATATATAGATATATTGAAACCATCGGTTATCAGAAACAGGGTAAAAACATTTTTACAGGAAAATAACGACTTAAGTAAAGTCACTACTCAAGTAAATAACGCCTTCAGTAAGGGCGTTTATCTATTTTACATTTTTGCAAATTTTCAATATTTCCGTATTTTACCGAAAACGCGCCCTGGTAAGGGGCGTTTAATTAAAATTTGACGACGTATGCAATGGTCGTTCATTCTTTACCTCTATTTTTGCAGAATATATATTTTCAGTAATTTATCAGAAACACGCCCTGGACAGGGGCGTTACTTTTAAATTCATGCCCTGAACAAGGGCGTTAGTCAAGTGAGAGACGACCTATACAGGGTCGTGTATTTCAAGAATTTACAATTTTTCAAGTATTGAAATTTCCAGAAAACGAGATATGGTCATGACAGGATAATATCAGGATGCACTGATTTAGAATCATGTTTAAGTGAATATTGGACTAATTAACATGGGTAATTATCAGGTAATTAAATTGACGTCTGTGTACAGGGCGTCAAATCTTTTGAATTGACGACCTTGTCAGGGTCGTTTATTTAAAAAGCGCCCTAGTCTGGGTCGCGTATAAAATTAGCGCCCTTGGAAAGGGCGTTTCTTTCCAACAATAGAACTTTTAAAACTCGTGAAAACTATATGCATGAACTAATATATATGGTTTAATATAGTTATTATGGTGATTTGGGCTACAGTGCTTGAGAAAACCTACCTTGATGATGATAAACTGACGGATGAACAGATGTAGGTTCTGAACGATACTCTGTTTTATAAACAGAGTCTTTTTGAAGCTTTCGATCCTAATAGCAGCAGCAAGGGTAAATAAGAGGATGTAGATGAAGAATCCTCAATACTTCAATCAACCGGGTTTACTTCTACAGACAACCTGTAGAGACAGAAGAACGAAGAAGAAGATATTAAAATCTTCTTATACGTAACCGAAAGCAAGGGGAAAGAACTTACTTGTTCTTCGGAAGACAGCAGCTTTCAACCTGTAATCAGAGAAGAGTATGAAGAATCATTAGTTCTTCATGCGTTGATCGAACACAATATAAGGAAGAAGGAAGAAGAAGAACCTGCTGTTCTTCGCATACCTTTGAAAACTCCGAACGCCAAATAGCGTTCTCGGTTCAAGCAGAAGGTTATTTATAAGATATTGAAAATCCTAATAAGGTTAGTGTTCGATTGGAAGTAATACTTCCATGATAGAGTTATTACTACATTCGAACTCTTTCTCATAGTTATCAACTTACCCTGGATAGACTCCGGGGTCGAACGAAACTCGAACTGAATTAGCGACCTAGGTCAGGGCGTCGAATTTAAATTGACGCCTTGTCAAGCGTCGTTTCTTGTTGAAACGCATCCACGCAAGGGACGTTACGCTAACTTGCCCTTTTTATTTATTTTGGTCGTTTGCAATTTGACGCCTTGATGTGTGGGCGTCCTTTCTCAAAACACGCCTTAGGTAAGGGCGTTTTATTTTAAAGTAGCGCCTATATCTGAGGCGTTATTTTCATCAGGGTTTAATTATTTTTATTCCAAGCTCTTTCATTTATTTACTAAATCTTTTAATCTATTTTGATTTATTTATTCCTTTTAAATTTATCAGGGTTGCTACACCCTCCCCCACTTAAAAAGAATTTGGTCCCCAAATTCCATATCATATATTTACATTTGGAGAGTGTAGAGTATGTACCTTCTAAAATAAATCTGGAAATTATTTCCTCATAGATTCCTCGGTCTCCCATGTCGCTTCATGTTCTGAATTCTTATTCCATTGTACCTTTAGCATGGGAATAACCTTATTCCTTAGGATACGTACTTCTCGATCTAAGATCTTCATAGGCTTCTGTTCATACGTGAAATCTTTCTGGATCACTAGGTCTCCATATTCAATAATATGTGATGGGTCATGTACATACTTCTTCAACATAGATATGTGGAACACATTATGTATCTCGGACAATTGAGGAGGCAATGCGATGCGGTAAGCAACCTCGCCAACTCTTTCTAGAATTTCAAAAGGTCCGATAAATCTTGGTGTAAGCTTGCCTTTAACACCAAATCTTCGTATTCCACGTCCAGGCGATATCTTGAGAAATACATGATCTCCAATTTGGAATTCGAGATCTCTTCTTCTTGTGTCGGCATAAGCCTTTTGCCTTGTCTGAGCTACTTACAATCTTTCCCTGATTACTTGTATCTTCTCAGTTGTATCCCTTACCATGTCTGGACCTAACAGTTGTTTCTCTCCAACTTCATTCCAGCACAAGGGTGATCGGCAACTCCTTCCGTATAAGGCTTCAAAAGGTGCCAGTTGTATACTTGCCTGGTAGCTATTATTGTACATAAATTCGACCAGAGGCAAGTGATCATGCCAGTTTCCATCAAAATCAGTAATGCATGCTCTAAGCATATCTTCAGCTACTTGATTTGTTCTTTCAGTCTGACCATCCGTTTGAGGATGAAAAGCTGTACTAAAATTAAGTCTCGTCCCCAACGAATGTTGTAGTCCCTTCCAAAAATGAGAAGTAAAACGGGGATCTCTGTCAGACACGATTGAAACAGGAATACCATGTAATCTGACTATTTCCTTGATGTATAGTGCAGCTAAGACATCAACTGACCATCGACTCTTGATTGGTAAGAAATGCGCGGATTTGGTCAATCGGTCAATGATAACCCATATTCCATCATGTCCTCTTTTTGATTTAGATAAACCCATGATGAAATCCATACCAATATCCTCCCACTTCCATTTAGGGATATCTAGAGGATGTAGCTTTCCAGCAGGCTTTTGGTGTTCCACCTTGACTTGTTGGCATGTGAGACAGCGTGATACATAGTCGGCTATTTATCTTTTCATGTTGGGCCACCAAAAATTTCTTTTCACATCTTGGTACATCTTGGTAGATCCAGGATGAATCGTATACCTTGATCTGTGAGCTTCATCTAAGATCTTCTTTTTCAATTCTGGGCAGTCTGGTATACAAGTTCTATTCTTGAACATTAATCTTCCATCAGAAGCTAGTTGGAAGTCCGATTGTCCTTCTAATCTGCCCTTGATTTCTACTAATGCAGGATCATCATCCTGAAGTGCTTGTATCTCAGATAATAAATCTGACTGTATGCTTACATGAGATAATGTGACACATCTAGGGTCCGTGTCCATGCTTATATTGAGTTCAGAGAATTGTTCTAGCAATTTCCATTCTTGAATCAGACAATTGGCTAACAGTGCTCTCGGCTTTCGACTAAGGGCATCTGCTACATGATTACCCTTTCCGGGATGATATTGTATATTGAAGTCGAAGTCCTTGAGATATTACAGCCATCGTCTTTGCCTCATATTTAGTTCCTTCTGTGAGAAAAGATATTTGAGACTCTTGTGATCGGAGTATACAGTAAACTGTACTCCATAAAGGTAATGTCTCCATATTTTGAGTGCAAATACTACCGCGGCCAATTCTAAGTCATGGACGGGATAGTTCTCTTCATGCTTCTTTAATTGACGAGAAGAGTAGGCTATCACCTTCCCTTGTTGCATTAGAACACACCCGAGGCCAATGCCAGAAGCATCAGTGTATACCTCGAACTTTTCTCCTTCAATTGGCAATGCTAAGATAGGAGCTGTAGTAAGATGATCCTTGAGAGTTTGGAAGCTTCTCTCACATTCCTCATCCCATTCATAACGGATCTCCTTGCGAGTTAACCTCGTAAGTGGCACGGCAATTTTTGAGAAATCCTTGATGAATCACCTGTAATAGCCGGCAAGACCTAAGAAACTTCGGATCTCGCTAGCATTGGTCTGTCTTTCCCAGTTCCTTACAGCTTCAACCTTTGATGGGTCTACAAACAAGCCATCCTTTGATATAACATGTCCGAGAAAAGTCACTTCTTCAAGCCAGAATTCACACTTGCTAAGTTTTGCATATAATTGATTTGTCCTCAATATTTGTAATGTAATCCTCAAATGTTCCTCATGCTCTTCCTTGGTAATGGAATAAATCAATATATCATCAATAAAGACCACCACGAATTGATCCAAATAAGGCCTGAATATACTATTCATTAACTGCATAAAGGCAGCAGGGGCATTCGTTAGTCCGAAAGGCATAACAATAAATTCATAATGGCCATACCTGCTTCTGAATGCGGTTTTATGAATATCCTCGTCCTTGATTCTTAGTTGGTGATATCCGGACCTAAGATCAATTTTGGAAAAGTACATGGATCCTGAAATTTGATCAAACAATTCATCGATTATCGGCAGTGGATACTTGTTCTTGATAGTGAGATGATTCAATTGTCGATAGTCGACGCATAACCTCATGGATCCGTCTTTCTTCTTTACAAATAATACAGGCGCTCCCCACGGGGAAGTACTTGGTCTAATGAATCCTTTCTTAATGAGTTCCATCAATTGCTCCTTTAACTCCTTGAGTTCAGCAGGTGACATCCTATAAGGTGCCTTTGAAATCGGACCAGCACCAGGGACTAAGTTAATGGTGAAGGCCACTTCTCTTTGCGGGGGTAATCCCGGCAAATCTTCCGGAAACACGTCCGAAAATTCTTGTACCACTGGAATGTCTTCTAGCTTAATCTCCTTAGCTTCTTTAACTATGACAAATGCGAGGAAAGATGCACATCCTTTCCTGATGAGCTTGCTAGCTCGGAGAGCTGAAATAATAGGGGATTTGCTCCGACTCTTGGGGCTAGTAAATATTAGTTCTGGAAATTCCTTGAATGTAACCTTACTATTGTGGCAATCAACCGTTGCCTGATACTTGGATAACCAATCTGCCCCTAGTATTACATCATACTCTTTCAGATCTAAACATAGAGGAGTAGACAAAACTAACTTTATCCATTCCGGTTCTAGGGGTAATGGGTCAACAAACTTTTTAGAAACAATAGAATGCGATGCACCAGTATCAATTAAGACATATGCATTCCTGGAACAAACTTTCAATATACCTTCCACTAAGCCGCCTCCTTCTACTTGCTCAGTCTCCTTGATTGCATGAAGACGAGCATTCTTGGTTACTGGGCGTTTTCCGTCATCGGCTTGATTATTTAGTAGTGGGCAATCGGGAATCCGATGCTCACGACTCCCACAACGGAGACATGCTCCTAGTTTCCTTCAACATTCTTCTGCTCTATGGCCCATTTTATCACAATGCTTGCACACTGTATTTGGAGAGGTAGTGGTGATAGAGAAGGGCTTGGTCTTCTTGAACTTTGGGTCTTGCGAGGGAATACCTCCATTGCTAGGCCTCTTCTTGAAGTTGGGTTTAAAGGAACCCGAACATGTAACTTGTTCCTTCTTATCCTTACCACGAATCCTATCAGACAGTTCCGTGGCATCTTCTAATAGTTGAGCTCGACGTACTATCTCCGAGTAGACTTGAATGTCCATCGGCGCCAGTTGAGTAATAGCTTGGGGCCTGAGCCCATTAAGAAACCTCCTAGCTTTCATTTTCTCGGTGCTAACTAGATGCTTAGCATATCGAGACAATCTAGAGAATTGGGCCTCATACTCGGCCACTAACAAAGATCGTTGCTTTAATGCAGCAAATTCTGCAGCCTTCTTTTCCTGAACTCGGTCCGAGAAATATTTCACGTTGAAGTGTTCAACGAATTATTCCCACGAAACCTGATCTTGATGTATAGTAGCCTCTATTGATTCCCACCAGCATCTAGCATCCATTTCTAACTGAAAAGTAGCTAATAAAACTTTATCCTGATCCGTGCATTGCATAACACGGAATATACGTTCTATCTCCCTAATCTAGTGTTCAGCGTCATCTGGATCAGTAGAACCCGTGAACTTGGGTGGGTTCATGTTCTTGAAAGTCTGGTGGAGACTTCCTGCTCGTTGTCCACCTCCTAGTGTTACTTGCTGCAGTACTTGAGTCATGCCTTGAAGGGTACGCTGCATGTTGCGCCATTGAGCACGTTCGGCAGCCATTATCCTACAATTACAATAACTAGATTAATATGTGCTTGTATTTAAAGACTCATATACTATGTTAACTTTAACCCTTGGTTCTACACAATCTCACTGGTTGAAGGTTTAAAACTTATCCTTGGACTTGGGTTTTTCCTAGGAATTGAATACCCTAGGCTCTGATACCACAAAAACTGTCACGCCTCGAGCGCGGAAGATACTCGGATATGCGCGACGAGTTTATATCAATCATGTCAATCAGAGTAGTAGTGTATTCGACACCAAAACAGAGATGCGCTAAATAGAAAGATAACCCAATCCTTTATTTCATAGTGGATAGACTATTACAAATCCAATACTCTATTCAATTAAAAAGGAAAAGTACATAGTTGACTCAAGAAAATAGGAAAAAGACTAGATGACACTTGGAAAAGCTATAGCTCTTTCACTCTTGACTTTCCCCATCAGATTGACCTTCTTCGTCGGACTTACCTGAAAAGTAGGGAACACACGGAGTGAGCGAACGCTCAGTAGGAACTTATATCTCAAGCGCTAGCAAGGGGTTTAAATAATTACATTTTTCATGAATGTACTATAACTATGCATGCTCGCATAAAACGACAAGATAGAGAGAGAATTTATCAATAAGACGGCAAGATGAACTAGTCATGAGCTTTCAAGAAAAGATAACAAGATATTCAAGCAAGTACTTCTTAGTAAGTCATGTCAAGAACTTTGGCTATCATGTATCAAGCAAGCAAGTAATTACCCTTTCTCGGGTCACGCAATTCATGTCAAGTCAAGTACGAGTCAAGTACAAGATTTGTGTGGAATGTCCAATCAAGCTAGTCATGCACTCGGTATAATGCCAGATACCTTATCATTCAACTCCCATGGGCACAAGTACTTTCGGGTGCTCCTCCCAGGACCAGATCGGGCCCTATATGCGCAGGCATTTATCATGTATATTTGACATCCACTCTTGTATATATATATATATATAGCCAATAGGGAATTTCAAAAATTTAAGCTTGTAGACACGTAGGATAACTTTGAGAGAATGGAGTCCAAAAATACGACATTGGATATAGATAGGCGATAACAACGGTACAATCACGATGAACAATGAAACTAGTTGGAATTAGGTTCCCTTAACTCGGGTACCATGACAAACAAGTATGAACATTCTTTATATAGAATTGAGGTCCACATGAACAGTACATCAAAGGCAAGATACCCTCATTCTTATTATAGAATTGAGGTCCACAAGAACATCAACAAATGGCATGATATCATCATCCCATTAAGAATTCTCATGATATACTCTTTGCATATCATAAGGGCCGGTATACCATGTTTTCTTTAGAGTGACATGGCATTCAATAGTGTAATGGGTTTTCAGGGTACAACCAGCTCAGTCGACCTTGAGGGATTCCAAGGTACGAGGAGTCTTACGGAGGTCTCTATGACTAACTCGCTAGTCCAAAGGAACGGAATGTCCAATGGAGAGCTTGTATGTCAATGAGAATTGAGGGTGATCGATAAAACATCATGAAACGTGGGACTATACTCACGGAGTGGAGATATAGTGCCGATATACATATATATAGATATATTGAAACCATCAGTTATTAGAAACAGGGTAAAAATATTTTTACAGAAAAATAACGACTTAAGTAAAGTCACTACTCAAGTAAATAACGCCTTCAATAAGGGCGTTTATCTATTTTACATTTTTGCAAATTTTAAATATTTCGTATTTTACCGAAAACGCGCCCTGGTAAGGGGCGTTTAATTAAAATTTAACGACGTATGCAATGGTCGTTCATTCTTTACATCTATTTTTGCAGAATATATATTTTCAGTAATTTATCAGAAACACGTCCTGGACAGGGGCGTTACTTTTAAATTCACGCCCTGAACAGGGGCGTTAGTCAAGTGAGAGACGACCTATATAGGGTCGTGTATTTCAAGAATTTACAATTTTTCAAGTATTAAAATTTCCAGAAAACGAGATATGGTCATGACAGGATAATATCATGATGCACTGATTTAGAATCATGTTTAAGTGAATATTGGACTAATTAACATGGGTAATTATCAGGTAATTAAATTGACGTCTGTGTACAGGGCGTCAAATCTTTTGAATTGACGACCTTGTCAGGGTCGTTTATTTAAATAGCGCCCTAGTCTGGGTCGCGTATAAAATTAGCGCCCTTGGAAAGGGCATTTCTTTCCAACAATAGAACTTTTAAAACTCGTGAAAACTATATGCATGAACTAATATATATGGTTTAATATAGTTATTATGGTGATTTGGGCTACAGTGCTTGAGAAAACCTACCTTGATGATGATAAACTGACGGATGAACAGATGTAGGTTCTGAACGATACTCTGTTTTATAAACAGAGTCTTTTTGAAGCTTTCGATCCTAATAGCAGCAGCAAGGGTAAATAAGAGGATGTAGATGAAGAATCCTCAATACTTCAATCAACCGGGTTTACTTCTATAGACAACCTGTAGAGACAGAAGAACGAAGAAGAAGATATTAAAATCTTCGTATACGTAACCGAAAGCAAGGGGAAAGAACTTACTTGTTCTTCGGAAGACAGCAGCTTTCAACCTGTAATCAGAGAAGAGTATGAAGAATCATTAGTTCTTCATGCGTTGATCGAACACAATATAAGGAAGAAGGAAGAAGAAGAACCTGCTGTTCTTTGCATACCTTTGAAAACTCCGAACGCCAAATAGCGTTCTCGGTTCAAGCAGAAGGTTATTTATAAGATATTGGAAATCCTAATAAGGTTAGTGTTCGATTGGAAGTAATACTTCCATGATAGAGTTATTACTACATTCGAACTCTTTCTCATAGTTATCAACTTACTCTAGATAGACTCCGGGGTCGAACGAAACTCGAACTGAATTAGCGACCTAGGTCAGGGCGTCGAATTTAAATTGACGCCTTGTCAAGCGTCGTTTCTTGTTGAAACGCGTCCACGCAAGGGACGTTACTCTAACTTGCCCTTTTTATTTATTTTGGTCGTTTGCAATTTGACGCCTTGATGTGTGGGCGTCCTTTCTCAAAACACGCCTTAGGTAAGGGCGTTTTATTTTAAAGTAGCGCCTATATCTGAGGCGTTATTTTTATCAGGGTTTAATTATTTTTATTCCAAGCTCTTTAGTTTATTTACTAAATCTTTTAATCTATTTTGATTTATTTATTCCTTTTAAATTTATCAGGGTTGCTACAACAGAAGAGGCCTGAACGATAGAACAAGCTAGATTCGTGAGGCTGCGATGGAGAGAAAAAATACTTCCACGCCAACCCATAATGCTTTTCCATCCTCTTCACTTCGGCCTCGCCCAACTCGCTGCGCATGGGGTGTTCAGGCTGCGTCACCAAACTCCTTGTGCCCCGTTTGACTTCCTACACCTTAAATACGGGACCCTGATCCGCCATGGAAGAATGAGAGGAATAGGAAGAGGAGGAAAAGAGCGCCGAATCAGACAGTTCTGGAGAAGGTGGGAGCTGGCGAATCGCTACCGCCGTAATCTTCACAAGCTCTGCGAAGGCCTCTGCAAGTCGCTGTTCTTCCTGATCACCCTCACGACGCATTAGCCCTTTTGGAATACAAGTGCGATGAAGAGAGAAAACCCTAAACGAAGGTGGTTTGGAATTCAAGCACGCGCAATATTTATCTCCCCATAAGCTTGGCGGGAAATGGCACGACGTTCCGAACCCTTAAATGGGGGCTCCTCGCATCGACTCAAATGAGTCATCATTATGGGCGTACTCCCAGGACAGCCGCATTAAGTGGCCCTTGTCGGACATAGTTCCCCACCCAAATCGAGCCACCTACACCATCCCCATAACCACTACTCGTCCCAGCCTAATCTTGGCTCGGGAGTAGGAGAGGGACAAGTGGAGAGGGGAAAAATCTACCGCCCAAGAGCACGGCCCAACTAGGTCCAATCTAACTAAACTAGGCCCAGCTCCCCAAAGTGACAGCCCCGTTCTAGGCCCACTTACTCCAAGCCCAAAAACCCTCTTGGACCAGCACTTCCTAGGCGACCCCCGGGTCCGGAAGTCCAAGTGACAGGTCGATTGGGAAAGCCCCTACAAGGGCCCAGCGTGCCCTATCCGAGCTATGCCTCCATCACTCGGAGGGACTCTCAATAGGTGTCCCGAGCTTGAACCGACCGTCGGAAGCACATTTAAGCATCCGTTACGCATCCTCTGGGAGCAGGGAACCCCAAGAGATAAGGGAGAGTAGGAGTACTCGTGCTATTAAGAGCCCACGACATGGACGTAACCTCCCCGGAATCCCCTCGGCTCCATGGACTCTTATGTTAAACGGACTGCTATATAAGTCCCAAGGAGACCCTCCGAAAAGGTAAGCGAGCATCTTGAGAGAAAACCACCACACCCCTTGGTGGGGAAGAATCTTGCTCCCTTTCTTTCTCTTACCACCTCTCTTCGCATCCGTGCTCTATCACATTTGCTGACTTAGGCATCAGAGGGTTTTCCCCGGGGTTCCATCCCTGGGCACCTCTGACCTGTTTCCCCTCTTGCAGATTATACACGCGTGGTGACCGTGATCAAAGATTCCTCTGGGGTCTCACGGCTCAGGAGCAGCGCGAGATTACCCCTCTTCATCATGCATGCTGGGAATCTCACCTTCCAGCACTAGGGAAAACCATCGCTACCATCAGGTCAGCTCCTCTGACAACACTTACCGAGTCTCCCGCCGGACCACACCTATAGCATCTCTTGGCACATCATCACAACTTACCGAACAGTGACTCACCACGCCTTGAACACTAACTCTGTTGATCTCCAGTCACACTCTGCCACAACGGTTAAGCTTGCCGCTACCGTACGCTCCCTTCCTATGCCTGTCTCTGATCCTGGAATCACTAACCCGTCGAAAAGCTTACCGGGGAGCTAGGAAATCATTGAAGATGCCAGGCTCGAAGGCTGCAACACCTCTAACCATAGGACATCATTCCATCAAATCTGTCCTAGCTGACACCAACCCATTCTCAATTCCCGGGTCCTCAAAATATCCGCCACCCTCCGCTACTGCTGCACGGACCACCACGCCGAGAACCACACCACAAACCATGATCGACACTTGCCTAAGCTTATCATCAAGTCTCGAATCTACCGCTGAACCTCTAATCTTCCTCTGCTACCTCGCTTAACGCATCTAGTGCGGTGCATAATGGTCTTAATTCCACAACTTGGGTCCAGAATGAATCCACCACCATAGTATCCCAAATCAGATCCAAAACGAACACAACCCACTCACGCATAGACGCGTAGGACTTAAAACTCGATTGGACATCTCTACCCATTTCTGCCTCAAAATCTGCCAAAATAATCGGGACTAGAATGTCATCTCTAACACCATAGAGCATGACGAGAATGCCGGGCTCGATAGTCAATAGCTCACTAGGGAGATCCTCCACTCATCTGAGCACTCTCTCGATCAAGGCATTCGCTCCACCACCTTAAATCACGACCTTAACACCTCAGGGGTTGGCTAAATCTCAGGCTGGGGTGGCCAAAATGACACTAACACCTTCGGAGCACACTCATGGCCACCTAGCCATGAACTATCCTCACCAGCCACCATCCTCGCCGCTGGTATCTCTAATGTTGTACCGAAGCTCATACCTGTCGACAAACGTCTGCCCAACTTAGCACAACCGGGGCCACCACTACTGGGGAAGGTAATTCTCTATCTTACTCCTCAGGCCCCTATCGGCACTCTAACAATAACCGAATCTACCTTCACAGCACCACAACCGCGCACTCTAGCTCCCACGCGAGAAATAATGCGGTAAATAAATAGAAAACACTATGCTAGTTGCTGACTATATTGGACTCTCTAGACTCTAGAACACTGCAATTATCTAAAATTTTCATGTACATCCACAACCTTACTCTGATAGCAACTGTAACGACCCAAGATCCGAATACTGGGAATTACTCGATACCATTTGAATTCTAGCCCGTCACCCATGAGTCGGAACGCTCGGAAGGGTTATTTGGGTGCTGTGGAGGTACATTAAAATTTAAAAAAATGTAGGAAATAACTACAAAATTAACTATTTAAATAATAGTAAATAAATTACATTTTCAATTAACAATTAACTAAAGAGTCAAGTCTATAAGGTACAGTCTACAGGGAAGAAAATGCACTCAATCACTAGGTATGCCCCCGACTCTGGCAAGATAGCAACTACTAACCTCTGTGCTACACCTTCGAATCTCAAGGAGGAACCGCAACACCTGAAAAGAAAAGGGTGAGCCTCATCTCATTGGCTCAGTAGGGGTCTCGCGGATCCCCACCATGAAACAGCGGCAATAAATAGTAGCGATAACAGAAATAACAACGACAACGACAGTAGCGATCATAACAACAATAGTAATAGAAGAAGGAGACAGAAACATAGCTCTCTAAGTTACTCCTATCGGCAACTGAAAGGAAACCCCGAACTCACAGTCGGGACCGTCGAACCACCGGTGAAACCATAGTTACTCTACTGAAGTAAAAATGATGACATCTCTGTCATAAAGGCCCGTCCTTATGGACGGAGGCCCAACCAAGATCACGCGGTCTAAGGGTACAGTCACGACCTCACCGCCATGAATCCTACACTGTCTACGGGTGAGACCTCGACGACTCTATCGGAACCCTAGACCTCAACGTCGGAAAAAGTACACAGAAGTCACCCAAAGAACCACGAAGAATCTCATCTTGCATGATAGGAGAATTGTCCACTAGAAGCAAGGTCGGATGCGTCCACTCACGACTTAGTCCATTGCCTCAGATGTCTCCCTACTCGTCCTAAGTAAAAATTGAGACACCATACACAAGTAACCATAGAACAAGGATTAGTCGAGGTCGCGCTCGTCAGCACGCGTCCACAGCCCCCAACTATGTGTGCACACACAGACCATCTACTTTAGGTTGGGTCCTCTAGCCAATTTTTCCCCCAACCGGACTCAGGCTGCAAAGGCAAGGGGCCCTATGGCAACCAGCTTAAAAACTGTTTCAACCGGGTCTACTCTTCACCTCTCCCAAGTGGGTAAGCGCACCTGTGCCTAGGCAAGCACCATCTAGTGGGGGGTCACTCGAAGTAGAAACTCTTGGTAGAAGAAACACCGAAGTACTAACGGGCTATGCACGCACTCGTCGTAAGTATCACAGAACACAGGGTGGCTCGGTGCCAGTAGACTCAGGATGACTAGCTAGACTCGCTAATCCAATGGCCATAGAGTCACGCGACTCATTCCAAGGCCGTTGTATAATATGGCTCCATGCCGTCAAATTACACTAGTTCGAAAGTCAGAAACCTCGGTTGAAAGGACTCTTAAGGTGGCTCACAACTGTCGAGTTCATTCCCTCTCTAAGGGAGACTAGGAAGCCCCCAACACCCATGGCTGGGTCACATGACTCGTAGTTATTGGCCATAGTCATGGCCCACATGGAAATCGCTTTCTAAGAAAACTAACGCATTGTAGAAACAACCCTCTACACGTACTACGGTGTACGACGACTCGGACTAGCATAACAAAGAAGTCCGAAACACACGGGGTCACCTGGACCCTCAAAGCCACACAACATGTTAATCGAGGTATTATGACTTCCACAGACACCCAAAAACACGAACTCGAGCTAACGGGGTGTCGGGGACATCCACAGGGCAAAAGGTCGACCAACAATCTCAACTGGGTTGATCGGTTGCCAAAATGGGTGAAAAGAGTCCAAATCGGTCGACCAACCAATTGGGTCGGTCGACCTACACAGAGGTAGGTCCATCGGACCAACCGGGTGGGTCGATCAGACCACTACCAGTCATTCCACTGGCCTAGGTCGGTCAACTAAACCGCTGAGTCGGTCGACCGAACTAGGGCCGTTCGCCCTACCATGGTGAATGCCAACAGGTCGACGGAACCACCCATTTGGTCGATCGATTCCAGTGACGCACCTGCGAAACCCCATCCGAGGGGCCATAATCCACGCCCTAATAACCCCGGGTGATGGGGAAAATGTGGGGGAACCATTCCCCAGCTTATAAACTACTGGAAGGCCACATTTATTCCACAAAACTTGGTCAAGTCAACGAATCCGTCGTTCACCGCCAAAACACGTATTTTGTGCCCTGGCATGAAAGAAACCCGCTCTCGGCTTTACCTTGGCCTATAAACTGTGAAAAAATGAAATGCACAGGCTAGGGACCCATCCCCTACCTCTCACGACAATTTCCCGTGCCGAGGATGTCGATTCTACACGAAATCATGCCTTGAACCACCATCGGCTTCTCGAATCTGCGAGCGAAGCTTCGCCGCGCCATTGCCTCGTTCCTCGATCCATCCTCGACCACTCGTCGCCCACATTACCCCCGCCTCATCCACGCCATCCTCCATCGGCTGCCCGGAGAAGGGGTGGAGAGAAGGAGTGTAACGATGGAAGAGAGAGGGAGAAAATGAGGGGAGAGGGGGTGTTAAAGGGTTTTATATAGGAAAATATTTTGGGGTTTTGAAAATTTGAAATATATAAAAATTAGGAAAAATCATCTTCACGATACTCGAAAAATGCACAACTCGCCTGCAACGTCCCAGAGCCCAAAAACATAATGTTTCACCACGTACAGGGATCTGAGGGCCTGATAGCCAAAATTCTGATTTAATTAGGAAAAATGATCCGAGACCCACGGAAGCACTCCAAAACCCACAAATTCCTGATCCAAAAATCCCGAATCTTACATTTTGGTTGGATTATATAGAAGTACAACATATCTTACATTTGTTAGTGAAACATTTTGTATAAAAGTGAAACATTTTGTGCAGAAGTAAAATATTTTGTTTGTGCGCATAGTTGCAGCTATGTTGTCTTAAGTGTGCCTATGTAGACTTTGTTTGCCTATACTAATTTAGTGCGCCTATGTGAGTGTTCTTGCAACTATGCTGGACTAATACCCTTGTATTAAGTTAATAATAACATAGACACATATGTTGAACTTAAGTTTTAGGTGCAGATAGGCACATAGTAAGTCCAACGCCTATCATAACTGGAGATGTCTCATTAAGTCTCGCGCCTATATGCTGCTATGTCAGTAACTCGAGCTATCTTAACTGCAACTATCTTGGTAAGTTCAGCTATCCAGTGACTATCTCACCTCTTATGCGACTATCTCAACTCCTATGCGACTAACTCAAATGTGACTAACTAATATGCTGCGACTAACTCAATTATGCCAGGAAAATGACAAGAAATTAGAAAAAATTAGAAAAATAAGTCATTTTTTACATTGCTTTCTTGCACTGGCATGATATAGTTGCATATCTTTCTTTTCTTATATTTGGATCGAACACATTCGTGTAGAGTGAAACATGTTCTATAGGATGGAAAAGGAATCATGCAGCACTACCATTCTACTCCATATTAAAGTAGAGTGGAACATTATTTTACGGACAATGTTACATTTTGCACAGTGGTTAAACATATTGCACAATAGTGAAACATTTTGTGCATAATTGAAACATTTTGCACAGAAGTGAAACATTTTGTAGTGGACTGAAATATTTTGCCCTATAATGAAGCTTATTATACTTCATTCATTTGTAATACAGTACATTGAATACTTGATTAAACAGAACATCTTCCGGTTCACAATTTACAACCATAAAAATTACAACTATGACTTGAAAGTCCTTTACACACTTCCACGCCAATAACATAACATTACTTGATGACCTACGACACCGGCCTTCAAGAGATTTACTGTTAACTCTCCTCTCATGTCTTGGACATCTTCTACTGTGAAATCCCATTCTACTTGGCCATCTACTTTCTTTGAAAGGCACTCTATGTACTTTAAGCAATACACCCCACAGTCTAGTGAATTGGGTGGCTAGGAAAGAGATTCCTTATCAAAAATCATTTCTCATGACTTCATGAGAGGAATGACTTCCTTGATAGGTAAACAGTGGCGGATCTAGAGGGGGGTGAATAGATCTGCCCCCCAAATCGTAGAATAAAACAAATGTGAACAAGTAGCTGATCTACTTCCAAGGATTTGCTAAAAAGCTCAACAAGAACACAAATCAAACATTGGGTGTGCAGAAGACTGTGTGTAATAGTGTGAGGATGAGCCTACACAAGCATGTAGCAAGATAGACGATAGCAAACTATGCGAGACATGAATTTTAAGGTGGTTCGGTTGCACCTCAGTGATAATCTACGTCCACCCCTCACCAAACTACGTGAGGATCACTTGCTGCTAAGCAGCAGTCACACACACGGAGATAAATCCCCAAACCACACCGCTGATTCATAGTTTCACACACACACACTCTGATTCACAACTTCACACACACACACACACACACACACACACACACACACACACATTGATTCATAGCTTCACATACACACTACAAAGATAAACTATTCGAAACGAGAAAAATTGAAAACAAAAACACAAAAAGAATAATGTAGCTTTTGAGGAAGCACTTTAGATGATCTCCGATGCTCTGTTTCACTCAAGCTTGGGACGCTCTTATTTTCTCTTTCTTTTTCAGATCTCTCCCTCTCTGGCTCACTCTTTCTTTTCTCAGCTAATGTTGTTATCATACCTTAGGCCCAAGTGGTCGAATGCTCTCTCTCTATCTTTGCTAAGGATGCTACGCTCACTAGACTCAGTCTGCAGAACCCTTTTTCTCACTTTTTTGTCATTGTGCTGCTGGAGAGAGGGTCTTTTTATATCCTGGAGAATGGGCCAAGTGCCCTCTTTTTCTAGCCCACTGATCCACATTTCTGTGCAAGTAGGGAATAGTCCTCGTCCTTGGAGCCTTTCAGAAGTCGAGGTACGATGTCAGGACCATCTGCCAATGATTGGCCCAACGGACACGAGCACGGAGTTGGCTTACGCACAGACGTGTCTGGGCTCACCTTTATAGCTCTGTCAACCAGATCAAGGAGCTTGTCGATAGCCTCAATATGTGTTTTTGGTTTCTACTAAAGTCGGCTGACTGGACCTTGTTTTCAGTCCACTTAGCTGAAGAAGGCTTTTGGATGAAGTGGATCTTGTCGTCCTATCTTCTCATCTCCGTCGACCTTGGCGTATTAATCCATCATGTCTTCTACTTCTCTGTTGACCAGATGTATGATCTGTCGACCATGCTTTGTATACTATTCTTTTGACTTGGATGGTTCAGTTGATCGACTTTTCAGTCTTGTTGACTGGACAATTCATTACTTAGTCAATTAGTGAAGAAAGGCCATCTGATCTATATGCACTCATTCTTTATTATTGAAGTATTCTATAATGATTCATAGTTAGAACATCATCAAAACTAAACACAACATTCTCCCCCTTTTTGATGATGGCAACTATGAATCATTATGTGCATTTAGTTCTAAGTCCAACAATTTAGAATGAAACAGAAATCACATGCTCCTTTAACCATCAAGAGAACAAGAAATCAAATGGAATGAGATTTGAAAGAAATTGAGTTTTCATTAATACTGAAATTTGATTTACATCTGAAACAATCATTCACTCTAAACATTCATTCCATTCCAGATAGACAAGCAAAACAAACCAGACACCAGACAGACCCTTTACATTATACTCAGACTGAGGCTCCATGACCCAAATACACAAATGCCCATATAAGTACCGACCATACAGACTCAACAGATGGGAAAAGACCATGAATGCTTCATCAATTTCTCCCCCCTTTGACATCATCAAAATAGTGACAACTATAGGGGCACTCAATTTCTCCTAGATGGTTGGCCTTGGTGGTGAGGTGGTGGAGCTATGAATAGCTCTGGCAGACACATTTGAGGCCTGAACTGTGGTGGTGCAGAAGGAAGATCTCATGGAGGAGAGCTAATAGGTACTGCAGAAGCTCTAGGGCCTTGACGTCCAACAAATTCACTATCATCTTGTCCCTAAATAGTGGCCATCTGGAGATGTCGTTTGAGAAACCTTGTGTCCATCCTCATGTGATGAAGGATGTTATCCATGTACCTAAGACATTGATCCACGCTTTCAAAAGTGTCCTATGCTCTATTTAAATCACAAGTGATTTTATAAAACTGCTGATGGACATCCCTGATGCTTGCTTCCACTAATAACCGTTAGTTATTTACTCTTGACTCCATCCCAATTAGTCTTTCATTGATACGAAATTCCATTGAGTTTATGGAGTCTTAGAGTTGACTGAATATAGCATGTAAATATTGATGCCAGCCAGGTGGATGAGAGGATGAAGCAGGAGGCTTGGAGGATGAGGCATGATGCTGCTGTGTAGTGGGTTGTGGTCGAGGTGGAGAGGATGGTGGAGTTACAACCCGCGGAAGAGGTATATAAAGGATGATGACCTGGCATGGAGGCTGGGCAGCAAGAGACTATGGAGCAGGGGTCGCAGCAAGAGGCTATGGAGCAGAGGATGCAATAGGAGGGTCAACTGTAGTTTGAGGTTGAATTTCAACAGGAGGTTCGACATGGGGTCGCTGGTGAGGCAGTGTCCTAACTACCACATTACCTTCCTTTCTGAATTTCATAAATGTCTGAATAGAGTGATGAGTGTAGATATTTCTTACAGGAATGTCAATGTTGACTTCGTTAGATAGATTTAACTTGTAATACTTGAAAATAGTAGTAAGATGGCAGGCATAAGGGAGTGAACGAGATTTTTCATGAAAGCACAATTTGACTAGTTGGTACATCGGGAAGGGTAGGCAAATTTGATCCCCATCAAAGAGATAAAAGAAGATAAATCGATGTGTTTTATTGACTTGCTCTCTGGCTCCGGCTTTGGGATAAATGATTGTGGTGAAAATGTGGTGAACAAGCCATTGCATGGGTGGAAAAGTATTGGCGTTGAGTTTGGACAGCATGGCTTGTTGGGCATCATAGGGTTTTCCATTCATTGTAGTGAAGGCTGCCTCTAGGTCCATTTCAGTAATGTCAAGAGTCACCCCCTCAATAGGAAGATTGAGGGCTAGCTGGAACAAACAAGGGTTGACATGGAGGAATTTGCCTTTGACTTTCGTAATGAGTACCTTGTTATTGAGCTGAAGATTTTGGTAGAACTCCTGGACAAGCGTCGGGTAGTAACGGCGATGCTTTGATAGGAAAGACACCCAACTCTGGTCATTGAACATCTAGTGAAGAGCAGGAAATGTGCTTTGAAGCTCTTGGTCGTGAAAGTCCACACTGTGCGGAGGAAGGATGTTCCACGCAGATGAGGGTTTTGGGGCCTTTCGCTTCCTAGATGAGGTTGCCATGATGTGAAATCGTTGGAGACTGCTGGAGACTGTTGAAGACGACTGGAGGACTCTTGATTGTGATAGGAGAGATAGGCAGAGGCCAAGGGACGAACAACTTTGAGGTTGAGAAGAAGAGTCACTTTTGTCGGGAAGAAGATGTCAGGAGGTGAGAGAGAGAGAGCCACGGTGAAATGGGGTTTCCAAAACCCTTGGTCAACTGGAAAGGGTTTTTAAGGGAGAATAAGTCAATCAGGTTCACTGCTCAGTTGACCAGACAAATCGGTTCAGGTTATTCAACAGGGTGATGATGTCAACTGGTTCACAAGCTCTGGTCGACTGGAAAGGAGGATCTAGTAGAGAGAGTGCAGACTGTCCGAAGCTTCATAAGATAGGGATTTTATTGGATTAAAAGACCTCCTTTTAGAGAATAATTTATGAAAAACCCTTACTTTCCAAAATGGTTTTAAAGTTATCAGGCATACAGTCTAAATATAAAGCCCCTGAAAATCACCTCATACAAGCTTGATAATGTTAAAACAGTCTTTCAAATTAATGCCCTTGTGCCCTTTCTTTTAATCTTACCCATTAACATTTAGAGAGACCTCTAGGAAGAACTCTAACTAGTATTGAGATTAAGCATTTAGAGGTGGTTTTGAAATTGATATGGGTCAGCCATTTTTTGACACTTATTTTTTTGATTTTTCTTTGAAGAGCAATAAGGTTTAGTCCAGACCTTTTGACGTGAGGAAACGCATTTATCAGATGCCCGATTCCCCAGTTACTCAGTGTGTTAACCATTCTACCTCAATCTTCATTGAGCAGAGATAATCATGGCATGTCCTTTTTACATGAGGTAAAACATGTCTTAGGTGAGTTGACCTAGTTGCTTAGCCTGCCAGGTCATTGCTCTGCCTTTTTCCTTTCACTTGCCTTTATCAATTTTTGAACGGAGTTAGCGTAGACAACACTGTTTGACTCAAATCATCTTACGTCTCAGGTGACATGCATCTAGTTACTTAGTGAATCTTATCCATTGCTCCACCTTTTAAGCTATTTATTTTATTGGCAATTTTCCCTAGATTTGATCATAACATTTTTAATGATTAAGACCAATACTCAATTTGAAGTTCTTCAACCAAAGTGACCTCTCTACGTTTAATTGTTAGATTTTTGGGAAGAGGTCAAGACAAAATGTTTCTAGGCTATTTTAAAAAATGTTAAGCTTGTATAAAATCATTTTTAGACCCTTTTATTTTTAGACTCATTGAGTCGTTAACTCTAAACCACCTGGTTTACATAGGGAGGTCTTGAAAAGACCCTGAAGTTCTCTGAAAGAAGATCTTTATCTTTTACTTCCCCTGATCCTATGAAGACTTTTGTTAGATATAACACTCCTCAAAATGAGCATCTTTTTGAAAGATCTGAAATTAAGATAATTAAGACTGCTGAAGACTGATCAGAGATGAATTAAGCTGGATCAGGTCGACAGACCAATTGAGTCTGTTGACCAAAAATGAAGCAGACAGACTGCCTAGACAACATTCTGTTGGTAGGATTCTCTGTTAATGTCGATAGGCTTGATCAGATTATAGAATAGCTAGAAACTGGTTACGGACCTGTCGACAGGAGATGGGGTTCACTATGAGACCCTTTCGACTGAAGATGTAATGTTGAGCAGAACACAGAAGCTTGAGACACAATAGGCAGATTGAATTTAGAGATTATAAGTCTACTCCTGAGCTAGGTTGAAATGAAGTAGATTAAAAATAGTGTTGTGATAGAGAGAGAGGGGATTTCTAGTACTAAGCGGAGTGTGATCTCACGCATAATGACAGTTTTCAGACAGACCTAATCTACCCTTCCACAAATCACTATTTGATATACCAGAGAATCATGAATGGTGGCTCAAACATAAGCTTTTAATTGACTCTGTCGACAGCTTATTGGAGAGACTTGGACATCAATTCATAGAAAAGAGGTTTCAAAACTAGGCAGAGAGATGATTTTTGGAGAGACGTATAATCAAAGAGATCTGGTATGATGAATTTATGAAGAATATTACTCCCCCTCAGTAAGACACTCATATATGCAAGACTAACAAAGCTCTAATAAAACTTACAACTCCCCCTCAGCAAGACACTCTTGGACGTAATGGAAGATAGAAAATAAATGGAATAGAGGACATAGCAAGCAACAACTAGACTAAAAAAAAAAGAAAATTGGCTTCTTCAATTAGAATTTTTCTAGGGTCTACACAGACCCAGCTCTCTTCTTAAATTTGAGAATCTTTCATTCCTTAGAGGTTTTGTGAATATGTCAGCAATTTGGTTTTGTGTTTCAATGAAATGCAATTCAAAATTTTTCTTATTCACCTCATCTCTTAAAACATGGTATCTTATTTCAATATGTTTAGTTCTTGAATGCTGGATGAGATTTTTCATGAGATTAATGGCACTTGTGTTATCAATGCATCCAAGATCTACATTGTAGTCTTGAAGCTGGTGCTTGATCTATAGCACCTAGGTTCCACAACTCCTTGTAGTGGCATACTCTGTCTCTGCAGTGGAGAGTGCAACTGAGTGCTATTTCTTGGAGGCCTAAGAAACCAGGGACCCACCCAAAAACTGGCAATACCACTAGTGTTTTTTCTGTCAAGCTTGTATCCAGCATAATCAGCATCAGAATATGAAACTAAATTAAACTCACACGATGCAGGGAACCACAATCCTAAGTCATGTGTATTAGCAAGATATCTAAGAATTCTTTTTACTGCTATCATATGTGATTCCTTAGGATTTGCTTGAAATCTAGCACACAAGCACACACTGAATTGGATATCTAGTCTAGAGGTAGTAAGATAAAGTAAAGATCCGATCATACCTCTATATAACTTGGGGTCTACATTTTTACCTCTCTCATCCGTATCAAGTGAAGTATTTGTCCCCATGGGAGTGGATATGGGCTTTGTACCCTCCATCTTGAACTTCTTCAAAATTTCCAAAGTATGCTTGGAGTGATTGATGAAGAATCCCTCAGCTAACTATGTAATCTGTAGTCTAAGAAAAAATTGAAGTTCACCCATTAGACTCATTTCAAACTCTTCAGTCATCAATTTGACAAATTCAGTACATAATTTAGATTAGTTGAACCAAACATAATGTCATCAACATAAACTTGAACTAGAATGATATGATCATGAGAGAGCTTGGTAAATAAAATTTGATCAATTATACCTCAACTGTAGCCCTTACTGACTAGAAATTTGCTTAGCCTGTCATATCAGGCCCTTGGAGTCTGTTTCAATCCATACAAGGCTTTATGCAATTTAAAAATGTGATCAAGATGATCATTACTCTCAAAACTAGGGGGTTGTTTAACATAAACTTCATCTTTTATTACCCTGTTTAGGAATGCACTCTTAACATCTATTTGTTGGAGTTTGATTTTATTGGAGCATTCAAATACTAAGAGGATTCTTATTGCTTCTAGTCTTGCAACGGGAGTATAAGATTCTTCAAAATCTATCCCGAATTTCTGGTTGTACCTTTAGGCAACCAACCTAGTTTTATTTCTAACAATTATTCCATTTCCACTAAGCTTGTTCTTAAATACCCACCCAGTTTCAATAACAGAATGATTTATAGGCTTAGAGACTAGGGTCCAAACTTTATTTCATTCAAATTGATTTAGTTCCTTATGCATGGCATTAATCCAAGATTCATCTTTTATTGCTTCTTCAATATTTTTGGGTTCAATTTGTGAGACTAGAGCCATGTGATCTTGTTCTTCTATGGTCTTATGGAATGACCTTGTTCTAGGAGGATCATGCAAGTTACCCACGATGTTTTCCAATAGATGATCTTTCAAGAATCTTAAGTTTATAGCGGACTCACCTGGTTCGGTCGACCTGGCAACTGGTTCGGTCGATCGGTCCTGGTCACCATTCAGTTCTGATTGTTCTTCTTGTTGCTCTTGATCCTTCTTGACTTCTAGAAACTCCCCATCAACCTCCTTTTTCCTAGTTAGCTCATCACAAGTGATATGAGGAGGCTCTTCAACAATTTGATTTTTCACATTGAAAACTCTATATGCTATAGAATGTTCAGAATATCCTAGAAAGATGTCAAGCTCACTTTTAGCGTCAAATTTGTCTAATTCTCTTTTATCATTGTTGTAAACAAAACATTTGGAACCAAACGCTTTAAAGTAAGCTATATTGAGCTTTTTACCTTTAAGAAGCTCATATGGGGTTTTCTTATGGAAAGGTCTTACTATGGCTCTATTTAAGATGTAGCATGAGGTGTTGACCGCTTTAGCCCAAAATCTTCTTGGCAATTGGCTCTCTACCAACATTGTCCTTGCCATCTCCACTAATGTCATGTTCCTCCTCTCCACAATGCCATTTTCCTCTGGAGTTCCAGGTGAATGTGTTGGCCCCAAGTATAACAAGCGTGGACAAGAAGGGGGGTTGAATTATCCCCCAAGCAGAGTTCAGATTTTAAAACAATTAACCGTTGGATTAAAATTTGAACGAGAAATGAGACTAACTAAAACCAAGAGGAAACATAGATCAATGAATCACTCAATCTCCCAATCACACTCGACTAGAAGCGGCAAGATAAACAAACAAACCACAAAATGCAATCACATAGTTCGAGAGAACTTTTAGGTGGTTCGGCAGGACTTTCACGTCCTCCTACATCCACCCCTCACCAAAATGGTGAGGATTCACTCGCTCCAACAAGAGCGCACATGGAGTGTTACCTCTACACACACACATGGAGACTTCATCTCCAAAATGATTTGACAACTGGATCTACAAACCACACATACACATGCTGCCAGATATGCAGCAAACTCCACACGACCGTGTGCAGACGGTCACACACACAGAATTTCTCTAAGTACAAAAACAAAAGGATGTTCAACACAAACCCAAAACTAGCAATCTAGCAAGAATTCACTAAATCAAGATCTAGAAATGATAGGCAAGATGATCTCCTTGATTCACAGTGGAAATGCTCCAGGAGAGGCAGGATTTGGATGCAGCTTCAAGAGGATGCCCGTCTTCCCCTGGCAGCCTTTCTTCTTGTCCTCTTCATTCTTCTTCTTCTCTTCAGTGTTCTCCTTTTGGTGCTGGAACGAGCTCACAAATATCTCACTGCTGCTTCTGCTCGATCAGCCCTTCATCGAAGGCAATTGCAGTACATTTATAGAACCGGAGAAGAGTTTCATCCCTTGATCTTGGGTAAGATTAATCTAAGTCATCCATTACTCTTCGAATACCAAGTGAGCTTTTCCTGAATTACAGAGAGAGAACAAATCAGCCCCTTTTGATTGATCCAAGTGGAAAGTAAGGAATATTCTCCTTAAAGGAGTCTTCTGGAATGTAGCCTGGAGGGGTGCCGCGTGTCGTCAGATACTCTGCCAATTATTGGAGACCAACGGCATGAGGTCCACTTTGGTGAAACACGTGGTTGACTCTTTTTTTGCACTGGTGACCTATTTGTCACCCTTGATAAGCTATTTTCACCCTTAACGCCCATTTGTTTGCCTTAAGGATCTATTACTCACCCTTATCTTCCCTGAACCGTCGCCTTTGTCTATTTTTCACATTTGCTGGCTTCAACATATCTTAAGTCGACTCCAGAGGTATGTTGAGTCGACTCTCCTTCTACGCTTTTTAAAGCCTTCAGCCTTGCCACCCATTTTTCACCCTTACTGAGTTATTTGTCAGCCTTATTGCCTATTTGTCACCGCTGACCACCTATTTGTCACCACTATTCGCACAAGTCGTCGCCCTTGACCTTGGCTTTTCTGACTTGCAGGCTGAAGCCGAATCGGTTCAACAACAAATGAAGTCGACTCTTCTTCTTCAAACTTCTTCTCCTCCTTCACAATGTCTGACCTCGACTCCAAGACCATCTGGAGTCAACTCCACTCAACTCCATTTCTTCATTCCTCCATTCTTTAGCTTGAACACCCATTATTCACCCGTGTAGACCTATTTGTCACCCTTAAGGCCTCATTTGTCACCCGTATTTGCTATTTGTCACCTTTATTGAGCCGGGTGAACTTCCTTGCAAAACAGTTGCCGAGTCAGCTCCAGAAGCTCTTGGAGTCGACTTCTCTTCTAAATTTCTCTTCGAATGAGCTCCTTATTAGTCCTGCTTGGTCAATTGGCATGGGTAAGGATTCTATACCTTCAAAGTAGGATAAACACAATATAAACACTTTGATTAGGAAACATTCTTCAATGATCATCAAAATATGCACACACAATTTGTCATCATTAAAATTCAAACATTAAAATTTAAACACCAAAATCAACTCGGAGATTTAACAATCTCCCCCTTTTTAATGATGACAAAACAAGTGATGTGTACGTGAAAATGTGTGCATGAAATTTAGCTCATGTGTGAAAACATTTGTATGTGTATGAGTTATTCATATGAAACCAAAAAACTATGCTGTATTCAGTATGAACCGAATAGACATTATTCTCCCCCTTTTTGTCATCAACAAAAAAATTAGTGGACAACAGGGGTGATGAAAAAGGATATGAACATGAGAGACTTAAAAACATGTAACTGAATTCAAGCACTCAGACAAGCATACTATTGCAAACATGCATATTATATAGATATGTCCCCTAAACGGGGCAAAGGATATAGAATGACACTGAATTTGAGTTAAAGAGTAAAACATGAGTCATAATTAAGTAAGGCAGTGCATTCATATGCTAGAGAAAATCATGTACTATGATCACTACATATGCAGGATATACATTAAGCACAATGACACCCAGAGTGAAAAAGTGTATGAGAATGAAAAATGAACTATAAAATATATGGATGTCTAGAGTTTCTTAGGAACACTAAAAGGTTATATCATCTATACATTTTCATGTTGGCTCCTCGACTATTGGTAGCTTCACACAACTCCATTTTTTTTATTTGGACTTCACCGTTTTACACAAGTTTCACCCTTTGTTTCAGGGGTGATTCTCGATTACTAGGATCCATAACAAATGGATTTTGATTCACTATTCGGCGTGAGTTTCCTCATTTATTTCAGTGGAGATTTCCGACTACTAAGTTCCACATTCCACTTATTGCAACTTTGTTGGGGTAGGTAGCTTTTTCCTCACGATTCGCCTTATTTCCATGTAGAGATTCAACTCCCTATAAAGTGTTGAAAAGAAGATCTAAGATCCTTATCGATTAGAGTCATTTATTTCATCAAGTGCAAAATGTGGGGGGTGATTGGCTTGAATGTATGAGCAGAAATTGCCATGTCATAGCATTAACTTCCCCTAAATGTATGCACCAAAGAAAATTTTCCTCCCCCTTAGTTCATGTCATATTTCTCAAAAGATCAAAGCAGTGTATGTTTATTTAACAAGAAGGTGAGGTCTTAGAATTGTTCAAAGGAAAGGGTTTGTAAAATATATATATGCAAGCAACCATGAATTATTTATCTACTCATGCAGAGTTGATTACTGGTACTTGGTGGAGAACTTAGGTCCGAAGACCACCTCACACGTAGTGGAAGTTTCCAGTTGGACTTAATCCAACCTTCTCTAACCACCATTTTATATTCCAAGTAATCATGGCATTCAAGCACACGATAGTATAGAGTATATACAAACAGATGCATGAAAGTGAAATTCCTATCTACATGTATGCAAATGTTGAAAGAAAATGAAGTATAATTCAAAAGAATTTTTATTTGCAAGTGAAGAATGATTGTGAACACTACTCTTGTATGGACACTTACTCCTCAAATATGCATATTCCTAATTCTCTTCTTATTTTAGCAAACTTTTCAGTATTCAAAGGTTTTGTAAAAATATCTGCAAGTTGATTGTCAGTATGTACATGAATAAGCTTAAAATGACCTTTACTTACATGATCCCGCAGAAAATGGTGACGGATTTCAATGTGTTTTGTGCGAGAGTGCAAAACATGATTTTTTGAAATATTAATAGCAGATGTATTATCGCACAGAATGGGTGTATTATTCAAGGAAACACCAAAATCAACTAACTACTGTTGGATCCAAAGCACCTAGGCTGCACAACTTCCTGCAGCCATGTACTCGGCCTCGACAGTTGACAGTGTCACATTATTCTGTTTCCTAGAGGCCCATGAGACCATGCAGCCCCCAAGAAACTGACAATAACCACTAGTTCTTTTGCGATCCACCAGACACCCAGCATAATCAGAATCAGTATATGCTACCAAATCAAAATTACCACTACGTGGAACAAAAGACCAAGATCTACAGTGCCGTGCAAATATCTAAAAATTCTCTTAACTGCTAACATGTGGGAGTGTTTTGTATCAGACTGAAACCTAGCACACATGCATACACTGAACATAATGTCTGTCCTACTAGTAGTCAAGTAGAGTAATGATCCAATCATGCCTCTAGAAAGTTTCTGGTCAACAGACTTATTTTTCTCTTTGTCCTTTATTAGTTTGGCAGAAGGTGACATTAGTGTCTTCTGTAGTGTCAAACTTAAACTTCTTGAGCAGCTCCAACATGTATTTCTTCTGATTGATGAAAATTCAATCCTTCGATTGTTTCACCTGTAAACCCAAGAAAAATGTTAACTCCCCCATTAAACTCATCTCAAACTCCCCCTACATTAATTTAACAAATTCATCATTTAACGAGTCGGTCGTGGCTCCAAAGATAATGTCATCTACATATACCTGAGCAATAATCATGTGTTCATTGTGGTTCCAAATGAAAAGTGTTTGATCTACGTTACCTCTCTTGAAGCCATTTTCTGTCATAAAAATACTCAACCTTTCATACCAAACTCGGGGGACTTGCTTCAGACCATATAGTGCTTTATCAAGCTTGTACACTTGGTCTGGATGACACTCGTCCTAAAAACCTGGTGGCTTTATTAAGTGCCATACCTTATTCCTTTCAAATTGATGTAGTTCATCATGCATGGCATTTATCCAATGTTCATCTTTTAAGGCACATTCAACATTCTTTGGTTCTATTTGAGATACAAGAGCTAAGGAATCAAGTTCTTCTTCTAATCTGAAATATGACCGAGTTCTGGGGGGTTCATTTAGACTACCAATTACATTTTTCAAAGGATGATCTTTTAGCACTCGAATGTTTGTAAGAGGATTACCTGCATTGGTGTTTACCTTCCCCTGAGTGCTTGATCCAATATTCTCCTCTTCGGTCCTTGTTTCTGCATTTTGAGTTCCTTGCTCTTCTTTATTTTCCAGAAAGTCTCCATCATCTTCATTCCTACATGAATTATTTTTAGACTTTTTAGGAGATTCATCAAATATGATGTGTGGAGATTCTTCAACACATTCATTTTTCAGATTAAAGACTCTATAGGCTCGTGAAGTTTCAGAATAACCAATAAAAATTCCTGGTTCACTTTTAGCCTCAAATTTGTCAAGGTCTCTTTTATCATTATCATGAACAAAACATTTAATTCCAAAGTCCTTGAAATGAGCAAGAGAAGGTTTCTTACCTTTCATCAATTAATAAGGAGTCTTTTTACTGGAAGGTCTTACCATAGCTCTATTTATAATATAGCAAGAGGTGTTCACTACTTCTGCCCGAAACCTTCTAGGTAGGTTACTCTCCATAAGCATTGTACGAGCCATCTCCACTAGAGTTCGATTTCTCCTTTTAGCTACTCCATTTTATTCTGGAGTTCTTGGTGATGAGAATCTATGATTGATTCCATGTTCACTGCAAAAATCATCAAACTTTTAGTTCTCAAACTCACCACCATGATCTGATAAAATGTTAGAAATTGAAAACTTACCTTCCTGCTATACTTTTCTAAAGAAAGCCTGAAATTCTTGAAAAGTATCATTTTTATGAGACAAGAAAAACACCCATGTGAATCTAGAAAAGTCATCTACAAGTACATAACCATATCTTCTACCATTTATGCTAGCTGATCTTGTGGGTCCAAACAAATCCATATGTATCAGCTCAAATGGCTTTGAAGATATATTTGTAGTTCTGGTTTTAAATGACTTTCTAGTTTGTTTTCCTTGAGTGCATGCCTCACAAAATTTATTGTTCTTTTTGAAAGAAATTTCAGGTAAGCCTCTAACCATGTCAAATTTGACAAGTTTATGCAACACACTGTAGCTGGCAAGTCCTAATCTTCGATGCCATAGTCATACTAACTCATCTTTATTAGTAGTAAGACATAAATTATTATGAGTTGCATCATCTAAATCTACCATATAAATGTTGTTCACTCTTTTTCCACTAAACTTAACAGTTTCATAATTTCGTTAAAAATGGTGCATGCAAGAGAGTCAAATACAACCTTATGACCTTTATCACATAAATGACTAATGCTCAGTAAATTGTAAGCAAGACTCTCTACCAAAAAAACATCATCAATATAACATGATAGACTTTTGCCTACCTTACCTGATCCAACAATTTTACCTTTTGTGCTTCCACCAAAAGTGACATGACCACCTTCTTTTTCCACCAGCATACAAAATTTTTCTTTGTCGCCTGTCATGTGCCTTGAACAGCCATTGTTAAGATACCACCTATTATGTGTGGCTGCAAGGCATTCCTGCACAGATAATCATGCAAAAGATTTTGGAACCCAAAACTGATTGGGTCCCATCTGACCATTCATATTATTCAACAAAGAAATCAGACATTTCGGTATCCATACAGATTTCACAGAAGTAGATGCTTTTTCACATCCATTTCT
This sequence comes from Amorphophallus konjac, assembly GCA_022559845.1. Classification (NCBI taxonomy): domain Eukaryota; kingdom Viridiplantae; phylum Streptophyta; class Magnoliopsida; order Alismatales; family Araceae; genus Amorphophallus; species Amorphophallus konjac. The sequence continues at coordinate 261,258,990 of CM040119.1, read as the reverse complement.
TTTGTTCTTATGATTCACTTTTGATGCAGCTCTATTTTTATGTGACTTTGCAGCAGACTTGAGATTATTTGACTTTGAGTTTTTGTTTTGATTGTTATTTCAGTATGCTGCTGAAGGATGGAACCACCCAGACGGACTAGGATGACTAGCCCTTTGAAAACCTTGATAGTACTGTGGTCCATAAGTTGGCTTTCTAGATCTATGATTTCCCCAAGCATTGCTTTGATAGAAAGGTGTTTGAAAAGGGGTATGCCTAGACATATAATAATTGACATGTTGACCTCCCCAGGTATTTTTTTAACTGTTTTGTGATTGAAAGTAAGTGTGAACAGGTTTATATATGTTCCAGAATTGACCTGCCCATGTATTTCTGTTCCACTTTTTAGAATCATTCTTGGGACCCCGTTGACCTTTCCATAAGGAATTTTCTTCCACTTTCTTTCCAAACAAATTATGCACAGACCTACCCTGGATATTACCTTGACCTGGCTGGTTTTTATCATGTGATTTCTTAGGATTAGTCTAGCCTAGTTTTCTGGTCTGGTCCACCTTCTCTTTTCCTTTATTTTTCATGTTCATTTGTTTTGTGGATTTTTGAACATTTTTATTCTTTTCATTCACTTCTACACAACCCATCTTGATCAATGGATTGAATTTATCTTTTTCTTTTTCAGAAACAAATGTAATTGTTTTGACATCAAATTTCATTTTGTTAATTGGATTGTAACCCAAACCTTCTTTTCTGAAATTCATTTTAGTTCCTAGAATGGCATTCAAGTTTTCTTTTCCTTGTGTCATGGCCTCTAAGGAGTTCTGTTTGTCATCAATTTCTTTTTGCTGTTTTTCAATGTTTCTCTTAAGTTCTTCATTAACACCTTTGATAGCATCATATTTCTCAACAGCAATTTTGGTTTCCTCTTCAAATTTTTGCATTCTAAGTTTCAATTCATCAATAACATTTTTCAAAGTTTCATTTTCACATCTCAACTCATTGATTACATTCTTATATTTTTCAATTTCAGCTAGAGATTTTTTAATTCAGAATTTTCAATCTCCAAACAACCTGTTGAACCCCCCCCCCCGAGTGAATGCTCATATTTGTTAGATTTTGATGATCACCAAACACTATATGAGTCTAGAATAATTGTCGAGTGAATAAATTGTTTTTTGATTACTCTTTCTCCCTTGATCAAGATTTACTAATGCAGTCGAAGGATGAATTTTGCAGGATCAAGAACATCAATTTTTGAGTAAGTCTTTAGACTTGAAAATGTCATGATTAAATCTAACTCTGATTTTGGTATTTCTATAGAACTCAGGAATGAGGCTCAAATCCTAACAAAAATTTTGAAGACGCTTGGTGAGATCTAAACAAGTCTCATTTCCCTCTTTATATTGACTTTCCATGATAGATTTCATTCCCACGACCCCAAGGGTCGATTTGATATAGTTTTGTTCTTAAAACTCAATCATTCATGTCATAATAATAATTCTTGTAGATGGGTCGACCCCAAGGGTCGACCCCTTGACTCTTTCTAGCACTTAGTTTATTTTTTGTTAAGCAAATAAAAAGGGGTCGACCCAATGGGTCGACCCCTGACTCTTTCCGAGACATTGGGTTTTTCGATTTTTAGTTGTTGATCACAAGGGTCGACCCAAAGGGTCGACCCCTATATCCCAAAGGATTTTTGTGGGCTATCTTCCAAGTTTTGGCCACAAGGGTCGACCCCATGGGTCAACCCCTGTTAGTTTTAATTTCTCGGGTTTTCTATTTTGAGCTTGGATGTCACGAGGGTCGACCTAAAGGGTCGACCCTGATGACGTGGAAAATGTGAAACGCGGCGTCACAAGTCACATAGACAAACATGTGTGCATAAGTGATAACATAATATGCCAATCAAATGAATATCATAAACATGTGACTATGTGAACATGATAGCATGATCATACAGCAAGAAACAAGTGTCAAAAGATGTAGAAGAAATACCATGATCGCCACCAAGGAATGACAACGCCAAAGAATGTGAAAGGGGAAACTAAGTGCGTTGTGTACCTTGGAAAAAAGAGATGATCGCGCTCAATATCAAGGATGCGGGGACTATGTGGATTACCTCTCCACGCCTTCCAGCCGGCTAGAAGGTAAGGGTCTCACTTTCCATACTTTTCTGCGAAACAAAGACAAAACAAGAGGCAAAACCCATTAGAAAATGCTAAGTGTAGAAATCTGTCCAAGTGCATAAAGTAGCATGAAAGATTGAGGGCAAACTTACCGGGGGGATATTTTTAACCCCTATGAATGGGTGCAAACAATAGGTGTGTATATTGTGATGAGACAAATATGCATATATTGATTTAATATGCCACAATTAACAAAGATAAACAAGGTGCAAAAGTGCAAGTCACAAAAAAATTTGTGCAAACAGTGTAAACTGGGTGCAAAGACTGATGAAAACAGTAGGGCAAACGAAGTCTAAACAGGGTGAAAATTGGTATGACAGAAGACTTGAGTGTTGTGAAGAAGTAGGAATAAGAATTACTTTAAAAGGAGGTCTAGACAGAAAGTTATGGCGCTAGAGATTTGAAGAAAAATACAGACTGTACAGAAATGCAGAACAATGCACAAAATGGACTCAAAGAGCGATGAATATCTCACTAGATAGAACACCAAAAAGGGAAAGAAAGGATGCTATGTAAAGGTGAGAGTATTGTGGTGAAACTAGGGCAAAAAAAGGGGTTAAGAACGGGGAAGACAATAGTGAAAAATGGGGAAGAAAATACAAGAAAACAAAAGGGTGCAGAACATGATAGAAAAATTACTAAGTGTCAAAACAGAGTGAAAGTGCATGAAGAGGATGAGATAATGAGCCCATAACAGAGAAAAATGAAGAGTATACTTCCCTTAAGAGCCTTAAGTCAAAGGGAAGGATCATAAGTGCACCATGGCTTCGCTCCGGCGACGCAAATGTGCCCCCATCGCAAGAAATCTGGATTTCAGGTTGAGATAACAAAGTGGTGAAACCTGAAAAGTTGGGACTTGGAAGAGGGGGAAAAGATGAGAGAAATAAGGCACATGTATGATCAAAACGAAGCTAATACTCCCCTCTTCAAGATGGAGTCGAAGGAGGATGAAGAGAATGAAGCATGACTCCGCCCCGACTTGAAGAACAGGCCCCCGTCACGGAGTTATAGCAGAAAAATAGAATCTGTGATGATTTGCAAGAAGTAGAGGCGAAGTTAGGATGGGAAACGACGATAAAATCAAGCAAACACGGAACCAAATCGAAGCCAATACTTCTCTCAATAGTCTGGGGTCGAAGGTTTGAGTAAACAATCCGGCATGGCTTCGCCCCAGGTCGAAGAAAAGCCCCCCCGCGCAAACTGCGAACATGGCATGTTTATATAGAAATCTGCCCTAACTTTCTCCCATGATTCCAAAGGATAGAGACCACCATATCTCGAGTTCTATGGATCAATCTTGAGATAATAGTTAGGATAAGAGCTAGGAACAAACGGGACTCTATTTGGTGGAAGGATCTGGAAGATTTGGCTCTTGGAAGGCGACCCCGGAGCCCAATTCGACAGAGTTTGTGTGACACGAAAATGCATAAAATCTGATATTGCGGCCAAGATTCCAGGAGATATGGTCCATAAAAAATCATGCTCTATATACCAAACTCGAGATAATCTAAAGGTCAAGAGATGGAAACAAACGGGGCTCAATTTAGAGTTGGTTACTAGAAGTTACAGCCGCCGCAAGATAGGCCCATCGAGCAGAATCGGGGCAGAGTCCAGCACAGGCTGGACTCTTGGTTGGCTTAGCGGTTGGTCGATCGACCATTAATGAATAAATGGTCGGTCGACCGACCGTTTGCAATAAGAAATGGTTGTTTGCACGACCATTTGGGTAGACTTCGCGCGACTTTAGAAATCGGATCATATGTCCCAAACGGTATAGAACTAGTGAAAGTGGTAGAAGAAGAAATTGTTGATAGCTGAAGGATGAACAACTTTTATGAAGAGAGAAAGATGCAAAAAGGATTAAAAGAGAGAGAAAATGAGGTGTGAATAGAGAAAAATGTTGGGACTTGAAAATGGTGGGGAACTAGCTAATGGTAGAGAAGAAGAAAATGTAGGGCTTTAAACATGGAACAACTTTGATGAAGGACATTTAGTGAATAGAGAAACGAAAGGGGATGAAAATGGACCATTTTTCAAGACTACGCAGCGAAAGGGACCGAATGCTTGATGGAAATGGGCCTAAATGGGCCGCAAGTCGACTTGGAAGATCAGAAAAGGTCAAAAACTGAGGAAATAACCTCCAGGGGTCAATGGAATCATGATCCCGAAGGCTCAAAGGGAAGGGAGCAATAAAATGGGCTCGAAATCTATCCAAGGAAGGCTCTAAAATAATGGTTAATTTGGGACATCAAAAATGATGAATAAGAGAAATGACGCAACTTGCGAGCTAAAAATGGGTGTCAACAGATGTCCCTCCTTGATGTTTACTTTGCAAGGGAACGGGCGAAAGCGACGCGGAGGTGAAATGGAAAGGAGATGGAGTGAAAGCGACAGCGACGTGAAGATGAAGCGGAGAGATCTGATAAGCGGGCATCAAGGCAAAAGACACCCATCACAACCAACAAGCAACAGGAATTCTCCCGAAAACGTCGAACTAACCACCAGGACTGGATGATAAGAATGAGACATGTCTGGAGAACTAAACTAACAGAAAAAAAAAGAAACACGACCAGCCTCATCGGGGACACAATCCACAGACAATGAGGGGGTCGGAAAGGAACATAGCGTAAGCTGAAAAAGAAGCAATTGAAACTGAGATAAAATTCAGACAGGAATCACGCCAGCCAACCAGACCAAGCGGGTAGATCAGAGAAATCGTTCAAATTCAGAGTGGAATGAGAATCTCTTATCCAAGAGAGCTGAAGTGCAATTGACCATTGTTAAGGAGAAACCTTGAACGGATCACGAGACGTGCGTGCCCAAAATGACATGGTGCATGCTGGGCTAAAATAAAGAAATCATCAAAATGAATGAAAAGAAAGGATAAAATAGAAAGTACTCAAGAATAGTATTATTAGACCATAACAATCAGGGTCAAGACACTATCCGTAACCACGGCGTTCATGATAGAACCATCGTTCCTTAATCCTCCCAACCTAACGGCCTATCCGATGATTAAACATGTGCACCTAGATCATCATCGTTTTTGTTAAAAGGGAACATCAGATCCTGGAACACGTGAATGACCAGCCAGTTCTCGAGATAATATAATAATATAGATACCATATAGTAATGCAACGACGAGTAGGGATAGAGAGCCATACCTAACATACCCGTGCAGGCGAAACGACGTTTTTTTTTTATTTTCATTTTCTAATTTTTATGGATTTTTATCATAAGACAACCAACAACATGAATAAGCAATCATGAACAAAATGAAAACATAACGACCAAATGAACGAAAAACAACATAATATAACGAAGAATGAACGAGCAAGCAATATATGCAAAGCACCACATAAACAAACAACAAGCATGAGAACGGAGGAAATGGTGGGGCATGGCAACACATGGCGGGACAACACACCATGCAGAATGAAGCCACATGCAGTGGGACAGAAATAGGTAGGACGAGGACGCCTAAGACAACCACAGGGGAGACGACATAACACATGTGAAATAACCACAAGTGGGACAAGGATACATGTAACACATGATAGAACAAGACAACGCGTGGAACTAGAACATGCATGAGATGACCATGATGAGACAATACGAGATATGACAGATATGTTCTTCAATCAAGCCCAAGATCTGACAAAGCAGAACTACCGGGTTCGCAATAGTGAGGCAAAGAGCCCTCTCTCATGAACATATGATCAAAAGCTGAGCGGAGCAAAGCATGAGAAGGACATGAGCTTCGGGACAGATCGAGGGGCAACTTTGAAAAAAAAAAAGAGAGGACATATCATAAAAGTAGGAACAGGAGGCAGAGTAAAAGATAGAGCTAAGAAGCTTGAATACCTGCGACCTGCACACTTAACAAACAAATCATACCTGTCCTTAAAAAAAAAGAGAAAAATGAACATAAGACAAACATTTTTGGATTTTTGACAAATTTTTTTATTTTTTTGGATTTTGAACAAAATTTGATTTTTTTTAGATTTTGACAATATTTTATTTTTTATTTTGAATAATATTTGATTTTTTTCTATTTTGAATAATATTTGATTTTTTGTACTTTGAACAATATTTGATTTTTTTGTATTTTGAACAATATTTAATTTTTTTTTGTATTTTGAACAATATTTGATTTTTTTGTACTTTAAACAATATTTGATTTTTTTGTATTTTGAACATTATTTGATTTTTTTGTACTTTGAACAATATTTGATTTTTTTTAGATTTTGAAAACATTACTATCTACAGCATCCAAGGACGGGCTCAAGCTAATGACCAAGGGGTCATCATCCCACCCCCCTGTTGTTAAGAACTCCCCTTGAGCAAGGCGTGCATTTGAGAGTGGCTCACCATAACCAACCGCCCCTAAAGAATGGTGCCCCTACTAAGGCCATAGCCGAGATACAACCCAGCCTAAGAGGGAGGAAGAAGAAAATTGAGATAAACTTCGTGCAGGATGAGAGATATCAAGATTAGAATTCCTTCCAGGGCACTACCCCTCAATGAGTAGGTTTGTTGCGCCGGGGCTTTGTCTCTTTAATTATTTTGGACCCATATTTACTAGGCACGCATGCGACCGGGCTCATGACGTCCCACGGGGCTTTGCCACTCTTGCCATGCCTTTGATTCATAATTTTCTTTTGATTTTCAAATTCTGTGATATTTGATGGCCCTTACTGGCTAGATATTACATGAAAGCTCATTTTTGAGGGTCAAGACTGCCCATATTTGAGACCTCTCTCGTATTAGGGAGCGCCTAGGTTGGTCATCCCATCCATCAACCTCTTACCCTTGCACTCGACCGAGCAGAGAAGAGAAAAGACTTTTGTGCATACCCATGGTATGGCCAAAGCAGCAATGGTGTTGCTCCAGAGAGATCAGCTATGGCTTGCCGTGAAGTGTGTGAAAAACCCATACTCAAAGGTCACCCTCAACGATGGGGGAAAGAAATTCAGACTCCTAGTGCGGAGCTATCACCAGCCTAAGGTGCTGCAGAAGTGAACTTATTTTGACTAAACTAAGCAAACTTCCTAAAGCCACTCAAACGTGTGAAGGAACCGATATTATGACCATGCACACGAATAATAAGAGTGATAATGATGATAACATATTCTTGCACAATATTAAGGATACCTTGTAAACAAGGAGCGAAAATCGGTGTCCTGATGCAATTTTGACCAGCGAACTTTGCGTAACGTGAGCTTGATATTCCTTGCTTGATAGGACAAAAAAATGGAGAGGATAGCAAGGACTTAAAGATTCTTCTACACGGAGGAGCGTCAGACATCAAACTAGATGAAGAGGAATAAAAGGAAGAGAGACGAGGGCTAGAACTCCCTCGTTAAGGTACAGAGACCCTGATGACAAGGAACCAAATACAGAATAAATAGATCAGCTAAGATCAAGGCGGGCTAAAGCCTCAAAAATAGCAAGAAAAAGGGTGAGAACCTCGAAAGGGCGAGGAGGAAAGAATAGAAAGACGATGAAAAGATTGCTGTGAAGATAAGGAAGGAGGAGAATAATTGTTCGACGCGGTCAGAGAAAAGGAATAACGATCACCCGCCAGAGGCGGGTAAGAAGCTGGATAAACACCCGACAAGGTCGGGGAAGGGAAATGATAGATACCCGACAAGGTCAAGGAAAGAGCGTGAGGAACACCCGATAGAGTCGGGGAAAGGGAACGAGAAGTAGACCCCGGAGATATCCAGGGAAGAGAATCAGAAGAAGTCCCGGGATCGGGAAGACGAGATGACATGGGCCGAAGCCTAGAATAATGAGAACGTGGAGAATCTGGCGGCTCCAAACTAGGAAAAGGGAAGTGGGGGTTCACGGACCCGGGAGGAGTGGAGAAGATGATCGAAGTAGGATTGGACGAAGGAAGATACACCACCCAAGGGTGGGAGCTGAGCAATAGAAATGAGGAATGAAAGGAAGAGGAAGAGGAAGAAGTGGACCCCTGAGTGCGCACTACGCGGCCCTTAAACTTACGCCGCCGCCTCTTCTTGGCAGAAACTGTCTTGTAACGGACCCACCTGGCACGGATTTGGACCTTCGGCCTTCTTGTATTGAAACATCTTTTAATATACCAGGCCCACCTGGCAGATGGCCTAGCCTGGTCATGAATATGTAGTTTTATGGGGGTGGCTGCCCCTAGACACCCGGTGCTGACCATAGGCAGACATCCTTGAACAACTAACTCCTTAGGATGAACATCAGAAAACCACGGAGTCTTGTCACTCGGCACTAGCAACATGATATTCGGCATATCCATTCGGCAATCGGGCATGAAGCATAAGTCCCTTACCAGAAGAGTAGGACAAAATTGAGGGAGAGTAATACGTGGCGTTGACGTGGCCGATTCACCAATAACTCAATGGAGATTGCATAACAAGTGCAGAATGTCCTTGGAAAGTGCTGAAGACACGGCCAATTTCCCCTTGAATAGGGAATCCATCAGGCTCCTGGCGGCCGTATGTGTTAGGACAACTCGGGTGGAGAACCCTTCTTGGCCAGTGAAATGAACAGCGATCGAGCGAGAGGTAAGAACAGCATCAAGGGTGAACTTCCCGACGAGCGGAGAGATTGCTACCGGCCTTGCTTTTGAAGAAACTGGCACCAATGCAAGGGAACTCTTCTTTGCAACCATTTCTGAAAATGCAGGCTCATTATCCCCAAAATAGCCAGGGACCAGGATCCGGATTGGCATGCGGCAAATGACATCTCGAATCTTGAAATGCACAATCGAAACCTGGCTCGGCACATTATCTCCCTGGGGACCAGACCCAAGGGGCACCAAAGATAACGCACACCCGCTCCGTGGGGTGGAAAGGGATGGAGAAGTAGAGGTAATAGGCTTGGAAGGCATGGATAAAGGCTCGAAAGGCGTAAGTGGGGGTAAAGGCAAAGGTGGAGGCGTACTAGAGGGTAAAGACGAAGGTGGAGATGTGGGTATAGGTATAGCCTGCTCAGGCTCGGGCAACGATGGCGAAGGGGAGAGCAAAGGCGGTGGAGATGGTGGAAGTGATGGAATAGGGGTCGTTGGGAGAGGAGGCAGTGAAGACGATGGTGATGGCAGTAGGGGTATTGGAGGTGGTGATGTGGGCAATGAAGGCAATGGAGGTGAAGATGGTGAGGCGGAGAAAGTAGAGGGTCGTGATGCCCACCTTCGACGTATCGACACGGCGCGTCGAGCGGCGTTGGGAGTAGAAGCGGTGGTGGAAATGGGAGTAGAAGAAGAGGTAGCACTTGCCTGAGCAGAGGCTTGGGTCTGTGGAGAAGATGGAGACGGGGTAGGAGACGGTGAAGGTGAGGGGGTAGGTGGAGATGAAGAGGGTGATGAGGTAGGCAACGAGGTGGACAAAAGCATAGGGGAGGGAACATGTGATGGAGTAGGTGACGGAGCGGGTGCAATGCCAGATAAAGAATCACAGGGGTGCCCCTGGTCTTGTAGTGGAGACGGCTGCCTGGGTGGCGACTGCTGCAAGTGCTTGTCCCGGAGATTTAAAATAGCTTCATTCATGGCGGCCAAATCGATCATCTTTTTTCCTTCTAGACCATAAACCAGTTCCTGAAACTCGAGATAATCCTTGACCAAATGCCCATGCTGACGATGAAAATCGTAAAATTGGAGCAAATCCCCGACCGCGGGTCGGCAAGGCATAACCGGAGTGAGTTGCAACGCGTGAGTAGCCATTAAAGCCCTGAAAATATTGGTAAATGATTCCGGCAACGGAGAACGAGGAGCCCGCTTCAGGCAAAGCTGATGCCGAGGGGTATGAGAGGATAATGGAGATGGTTGTGGGGGTTGTGAAGGAAAAGGTTCGTGGCCACTGATGAAGAGACTCGATGGAGGCGTATGTGGAGCAGAGCGAGGGGGTATGTAGACGGCATCCACCTACTTAGGGTGTAGTGTTTCCTCGACCGGAGGTGGGGACGCTTGCAGAGCTGAAACAGTGGAGGGCTGACTGTGGATGGTGGCAGGTTGACTCATGGAGGGTTGATACATGGAGGTATATAGGTATGTGGGAGTGGAAGGCCGACTCATGGAAGGATATGTGGTGGAGGGCTGACTCGTGGAGGGCTGACTGATGGGAGATGATGGATAGGAGGCGTATGTGGGCGTAAAAGGTGGAGGCGACTCGGGGTCAAGGGAACCTAAAAGTTGTTGGTGGATGAAGCGGGCTCAACTATAAAGCTGTTGTCATGAGGTGATATCGTTCAAGGCTAAGATAAAGCGGTACTCGGGCATTGCATTAGAAATGATCATTTTGATTTGCTCTCCCTCCGGAATATGCCCCGAGACTTGAGCGGCCAAGCGATGCTAGTGGTCGGCGAAGGTAGGGAACTCCTCGTCGGGCTTCATCTTCTCATGGGCCAGATCAACCAAGGAATATTTGGGCCCAACCTGGTCTTGATACTGCTGAAGAAATTTCTCTTGAACGGCTTGTAAATTCACCACTTGATCTTGCGACAATGCTAAGAACCAATCCCGAGCCGGGCCTTGTAGAGATAGACCAAACAGATAGGCCATCAAACGTTGGTCATGTCAGAATTGAGCCGACTCATAAAGAAACTCCTTCAAGTGCACATAGGGGTCACCGGCTCCACCATAGCGGCGATATGCGGGAATTTGTGAACGCGGTGGAAGCTGAAGACCTTGGAATGCAAACGGGACACTCAAAGAAGATTTGGGATCAATTCGGTGTTGTTGTTTATCAAGTCGGGGCTGAGTTTGAGCAATCATCTCCTTGATGGGGAGAGACTGAGAAGGATGCAAGCCAGCCTGAGCAAGAGAATGTGGATTTGGACCAGAATTATGGTATTGGGCCAGATAAGGGGATCCGGACTAAGAAGAATGAAAGCCCATTCCGGGAATGGTAGGATATGTGAACCTAGAAGGATCATGAATGTGGGAATAAGGACTGATTGGGCCAGCAGCAACATGTGGCCCATTAAGAGAATAAGAGGGCCCGTTAAAGGAAGGGGGCCAACTAAGAGTAGAAGAGGGAGGCCCGTGATGAGAATAAGGCCCATTAAGATGATTAGCAATGAATTTTTGGGCCTAGGCCGGGACTGTTTGGCAAGCAAGAGATGATAGGTGGGCCATGAGATTTGCTTACGGGTCGGAAGGGCCACGAGAAGATGGGCTCGCGTGGGAAGAGGAATCCACGTGAGAATAGGAAGATGGGGAAGAAGAAGAGTAATATACAGAAGAAAAATGATGCTCCATGAGGGAAAATGGAGACTTTATACAGGGAAAATTAAGGAAATACAATTAGGGAAGTAAGGGCTCAAAGATTAAAAAGAGGGGGAGATGATGTGAGGGAAGAAGGTGGGAGACAAATGAACTTATGCAAATGCAAACGCAACTCAGGACAATGGATCACAAATGACTAAATGAATGGGAAAATGGAACACACAACACCACAAATGGGCTTGGGGGTAAACCCAACTAACAATATGAATGTGAGAGGGTTCAACCAAGATCAAACAAGTTGATATGATCGTTAATTTTTATTTTCCAAAGTTTTGGTGGGCCCTTTTAATGATTTTAATTAAGCATAATTCGCTCAAGACATGGGTGCCCCATGGGAAGAGGCCAAACTTTGGGTTAATCTAAGGTTAACTCCCTCACGCAGATGCAAAATGCAAGCCTAAGGGGTGGAAAGGTACAACAAGTCTTATGAACCATTTATCCTTCCCCAAAACCTAAGTATTGAGGTAGGGGTTCCTTTTTCTTATAAGCCCGGTCCAACTCTTTGTGGAATCCAATGTGGGACTAAAGTCACTAGCAACTCTAGTAGGCTGAGAGACTCACGGGTCCTTCTGCCTTGGTGGAGCAGCCTTATACAGTTATTTTCTTCTCTTCAATGTCCTATAGTTCATTCATACAGAGAAGCCAACCAGCTAGCCGATGCCTTAGCCAATAATGCGGTCCTCATGGAATGCAACAAAGAGTTTAGATCTACTAGGGAGTTACCATTGCTTGCTAAAGGGTATGCCATAGCAGATGCTATTGGCATTCCAAATATCCGCAGGAGACTTGTATAGTTTTGACTTTCTTTTTTATTCTTTTGAGGTAGTGCCTCCACTGATTCTGTACATGTTTCCTATAAAGCAATAAAATAAAGCATCTAATGGTGAGTTGGTGGAGTAGGAACATCCTCTGTCCTTTGGAATGGGGTGCACTCTCTCTGCGTCCTATTAGATGACTTGGTTCATACAAAAAAAAGATATAATGAACATATGCAAACATAACAAGATGGATGCAAACAAGATGAACAATATGAAGAATATGAAATGCTATCTAAACATGAATATACACACCAAGATTGCAGGAAACCATGGACAAAGTGATGGGCACTAGATGTCCCACCGTGATCACCAAAAAAGAGCTGATGCTGTGGAAAATGTGAAACGCGGCGTCACAAGTCACATAGACAAACATGTGTGCATAAGTGATAACATAATGTGCCAATCAAATGAATATCATAAACATGTGACTATGTGAACATTATAGCATGATCATACAGCAAGAAAAAGACGTCAAAAGATGTAGAAGAAATACCGTGATCGCCACCAAGGAATGACAACGCCAAAGAATGTGAAAGGGGAAACTAAGTGCGTTGTGTACCTTGGAAAAAAGAGATGATCGTGCTCAATATCAAGGATGCGGGGACTATGTGGATAACCTCTCCTCGCCTTCCAACCGGTTAGAAGGTAAGGGCCTCACTTTCCATGCTTTCCTGTGAAACAAAGACAAAATAAGAGGTAAAACCCATTAGAAAATGCTAAGTGTAGAAATTTGTCTAAGTGTATAAAGTAGCATGAAAGATTGAGGGCAAACTTACTGGGGGAGGTTTTTAACTCCCATGAATGTGTGCAAATAATAGGTGTGTATATTGTGATTAGACTAACATGCAGAGATTGATTTAATATTCCACAATTAACAAAGATAAACAAGGTGTAAAAGTGCAAGTCACAAGAAAAACTGTGCAAACATTGCAAACTGGATGCAAAGACTGATAAAAATAGTAGGGCAAACGAAGTCTAAACAGGGTGAAAATTGGTATGACAGAAGACTTGAGTGTTGTGAAGTAGGAACAAGAATCACTTCAAAAGGAGGTCTGTATAGAAAGTTATGATGCCGAAGATTTGAAGAAAAGCGCAGACTGTGCAGAAATGCAGAACAGTGCACAAAATGGACTCAAAGAACGATGAATATCTCACAGGATAGGATACCAAAAAGGAAAAGAAATGATGCTATGGAAAGGTGGGAGTATTGTGGTGAAACTAGGGCAATAAAAAGGGTTAAGAACGGGGAAGACAACAGTGAAAAATGGTGAAGGAAACACAAGAAAATAAAAGGGTGCAGAGCATGACAGAAAAATGACTAAGTGTCAAAATAGAGTGAAAGTGTAAAAAGATGGAGAAAAATATGCAAGAAGAGGACGAGATAATGAGCCCATAACAGAAGAAAACGAAGAGTATACTTCTTTTAAGAGCCTGGTGTTGAAGGGAAGGGTCATAAGTGCACCATGGCTTCGCTCCGGTGACGCAAATGTGACCCCGTCGCAGGAAATCTGGATTTCAGGTTGACACAACAAAGTGGTGAAACCTGAAAAGTTGGGACTTGGAAGAGGAGGAAAACATGAGAGAAATAAGGCACATATATGATCAAAACGAAGCTAATACTCCCCTCTTCAAGATGGAGTCGAAGGAGGATGAAGAGAATGAAACATGACTCCGTCCCAGCATGAAGAACAGGCCCCCGTCGCGGAGTTGTAGCAGAAAAATAGAATCTGTGATGATTTACAAGAAGTAGAGATGAAGTTAGGACGACAAATGATGATAAAATCAAGCAAACAAGGAACCAAATCGAATCCAATACTTCCCTCAATAGCCTGGGGTCGAACGTTTGAGTAAACAATCTGGCATGGCTTCGCCCCAGGTCGAAGAAATGCCCCCCCCTGCGAACTGGGTAGGTTTATATAGAAATTTGCTGAAAACCCTAACTTTCTCCCATGATTTCAAAGGATAGAGATCACCATATCTCAAGATCTATGGATCAATCTCGAGATAATAGTTAGGATAAGAGCTAGGAACAAACGGGACTCTATTTGGTGGAAGGATCTGGAAGATATGGCTCTTGGAAGGTGGCCCTATTGGACATGTGTATAATATGTGTAACTCTATTGTTTTGATGATGTCTGACTATGTATGTTGGGCTTGTGTATAACATTCTTTTGTTTTGATGATGTCTGACTATGATTCATTAGTATAGTTTGACCTGCATTTGATAGCGACAAACACTCATGCATTTCAGGTAAAGCCCACACCGGTAATAAAGTGTGTCTGCAAAGATAGAAAGAAATCAAGTAAGACATAGAGATTGAGGCATTAGGCTGCACAAGAATCAAGGCAGAATCATGGTTTCACAGAAATCCATGCAGTCAAGGCCAATGCAACTGCTGGAGATGATACACACACTGAAGTATCACAAGAGAAGTGTCAACTCTGACAAAAGATGCGTTGACACTGCAGCCATTACTCAGCAGACCAAGGAGGACCAAGGGCGATGCTAGTAGGCCAAGGAAAGCGACTAAGGTCTGTGCTTGTATTTATTACGGTGCAGCCACTGCAACACTAGGTCGGTGCAACTTCTAGCTAGCACGCTCTATGGTCTGTGCGTGCACATCCGCAGTAGGGTCGGTACACACTCAAGCCAGCGACAGGCAAGGTCGGTGCACATCCAAGGTTAGTCAATATCAAGTCGGTGCACATTTTTCCCTCATGCCTTATAATGACTACACACATGCTGCAAATCAAGTCTATGCACATCTACCATAAGGTCGGTGCACATTTGGTTTGTATACAACAAGATCAGTGCATGTATGCTATACAAGGTCAGTGCACTTTCTTCCTTCAACACCAGAAGGTCCGTGTACATATGAAGACAAGGTCTGAGCAAGATGATGAAGGTCGGTGCAATGGTTGCTTCAACATATCAGGCTTGTGCATGTTTACCTTATGGCAAGACAAAATCTGTGCAAGTTGCTTAAGGTCCAAACATCAAGGTTTGAGCATACTCCAATCAAGGTCCGTGCATACTATTCCTAAGTGCCTTCTATTCAAGGAAAGGTGAAAGGAATGTGTTGACCTGTCTCTCCCAGGAGGTTGACACCTTTGCTCTTCCAGAGAGCGTCATTAGGGCTATCTCACATAAAAGTGTCGATACTTTTCCAACAGGAGGTTGACACCTTGGATTTTCCAGAGAACGTTGAGGGCTGTCTCACTAAGAGGTGTCGACTCTTTTCATGCAGAGGTCGACACCCTTGTTCTTCCAGAAGCCGTCAAGCCAATAAACTGTCAGATCAGTGGGCCATCCAGAGAGAGAGAAAGGAACCACAAATCATTAAAATTAAGGATTTTGAGGTCTGGACCACATTCCGAGGTCTAACCCTTGATCTACCATCTTTTCACTCACTTGTCTACCTTTTGGAGATGGATTTGTCAAAAATCCAGCTAGAGAGCCACTTCTGTCTACCACTATGTAAGTCTTCACAGTCTGCCAATCTTTACAGTCTGCTACTGGAAATAGGACACTCCGCAGTCTGCCACCATCTTGATGTCGACCAATGGGCTGTCCAGCAAGCCATTGTACGCAGAAGAGTACACTTGAACAGAATGAGAAGACTACATATCTGAGGGAGATTTATTATGAATATCTGATGCTGACCAAAAGGAAATCTGCTCTACCTCTTTATACAGTCTGCCACCGTCCCATCCCTGTACCTAAACAAAGTCAGCTCAAGCCAAATCTTGCAGAGTATCTTCTTCAAAGTAAGGGAACGCTCTTGGAGGAAAAAATTGGAGGGAAAAGATTCCTCACCATTTGTCCGCGTGATTCACTATATATATAATATCTAGCTTCCTATGAAGGTTGCGGCTGTAGCTACCATCCACAAAGTGCCGCGCCCTAGACCAATCTACCAAGAATATTCCTAAGAAGCGTGAGAGCAGCCCCAGCACCTGTTTGACATAGTCCAGTGTTGTGAGAGAAGAAGAAGAAGAAGAGAGAGCAGCCTTGAGAGAGAAGACAAATCATGCAGTCTGCTGGTGCTTGAAGAAGAGGATCCTTGGATCCAATCTTGTAGCTGCACTCACCAACTCCAATGTCTTGATCCATTCTTTCAGCTGGTGTCTACATTGTCTCTATTATTTCTCCACTGCACTTGCAGTATTCAGTTTCTATTTGTTACGGATCGTCTATCACCAATACATCTAGCTTTTATGATCCCCTATTTAGGGACCGGGTTCCCTCTGTGGTTTCAGAGGAAGAGAGATCAGATCCTCTGGGTGGTTCAAGTTGTTAGTCAATAGAAAGCAAGCTGTGTTGCTCAGCTGTGTAAGCAAGATGTGTTGCTCAGCGGATCAAGCTGTGTGTCAGCCAGAAAGCCTCATCAAGTTTGGTGAGGGGTGGACGTAGGTTATGGGCTAACAACTGAACCACCTTAAAATCCTTGTGTTGTGGGTTGTATACATTGTGAGCTTGTTCCATATCCTCTATCCCTATTTCCCAGGTTCGTGTGCTTCTTACGGTGTATATTTTCTCTACACACTCAAGCGTTCAGCTTGCACAATAGTCTCATCTTGATCCCCCTGCTATCATAGCTAATGTGGATCTTCTCAGGTGTCTGTAGCACTCTTGCTTATAGACACTTTGGAGCATCTCCCAAGCAGAGGAAGTTATCACGGTGTGTTAGCAGCTTTCTCCCCTTGTGTATCTAACTGCATTTGTGCCTTAGGTTGCCGGCTGCACCCTTGCAAACAGGGACCAAGGTGAAAGCTTTCCCAAGGAACTTCGCCTTGCTAAACACTCATTCACCTTAGCTGATCATCACAGCTCTCCCACGTAAAGTAGTCATTTAAGTTTGCTTTTCTGATTCGAGATCTCTATGGTTTATTGGATTACATCTCATTCGGATCTAAGTTGCTAGTAAAGAAGTGTCGACCTCTTTCTTGAGGAGTGTCAACCTGTCTGGACTGAGCATCAAGTTCCAACGCTCCTTCTTATGCCATTCCTATCTATTCCGCTGCCCCGTGTGCCCTAGTGTTTTATTTGCTTAAAGGAGTGGATAATGCTCAGTTTCTCCCATAGTTTAAATCGGCCATAGTTTGTCACCGGATCTATTCAACCCCCCCTTCTACATCTGGTTGCACCACTCGGGACATATCAATTGGTATCAAAGCATACCATTATTTCTAACAAGTGGTATCAGAGCCAAGCTTTGTTATTCCTAGATCCCACGATCTACATGGAAAGATCCCGGTGCATCTTAGCTAAATCGCTTCAGTTGCAATACATGCTCAGATGACGTCTCCACCTATTTTTGATGGTTTAGATTTTTTAATATGGCTAAGAGGAATGTACGTGTAACGACCCGAGAATCCGATTACCGGGAAGACCCGATAACCCGAGACTCGTACCGCCACCCACGAGCCCGAAGACTCGGAAGGGTTAAAAGGATGGTGTGGAGACTACACAAGTATCACAAATAATTGCAGAAATTAAACAGTTATAATATTAAGCAGGAAACAAATTAACATTTTACATGGCCCATAATAAAATAACAACAACAGCAACCGTAGTCCACGACTAGTACAGTGACAAGAAAGAAAGTACAGCTACACGGGGCATCCCCCGGCTCTGACCACTGGCACTACCTCTGGGCACCCGCACCACGTTGCGCTCCTGACGCGCTCTCCGAAGGTGGCGCCTCACCTGAAACACGGTGAAAACACGCAGGGAATGAGTCTCGGAACAAGACTCAGTAGGGATCACTCGAACCCTACCTCGTAAAACGAGAAACCACTACTCTAGCGGTAGGAAAGTACCTCGAAAAGGAAAGCCCTGTACTCTACAGAACTGGACCCTACGGCACGCAAACCGACACACGTGCCACGGTACGAGAAGACCAAAACTCAATGGTCGAACTGTCAAAACCCGAAGGTCAGAAACACTCGACTGATAATCTGTCACTCCGTACTCGACAGGAGTACCACCCACTAGAAGCACAGCCGGTAGCGTCCCCTGACGTCTTACACCGCACCGCAGGTGAATCGCCTGACGTGGTAGGTTCTACCCGAGGCGCAGACACCGTACAAGTAACTCACAACAAGTGACTAGCTGGGGTCACGCCTGTCGACATGCGTCCACTGTCCCCAACCACGTGTGCACACATAGACCACGCGTCCTAGGTCTGGCCCTCTGACCGGTTTTCCCCTGGCACTGGACTCTGATTTGACGAGGGGCCCGACGGTAACCAGTCTAAAACCGTCCTCAGGGTAAGCCTCTCCACCTACTCCCAGGTGGGACCACTCGCGTGTAAGCAGGCTACGACTAGTGGAGGGTCACACAGGAGTAGACTCTCGAGTCACGGAAAATAACGATGCAACCACAGGTACGAGGAACGCTCCTTGTACCAACACCGACGCAGGGTGACACAAGTCGAAGTGACCACCTCCCGGGACCCCACGGCACCCCACGTGTAGCCCCCACATGATGCCCCGCATCAGTCGGACTACGGGTCAGCACAGGGATCGAGACTAGCTCATCCGGGACTCAAATTGGTGAAGAAGGGGAGTCGCGGTCACCGGAGGACCGCCTCCTGTGGTAGCGGTCGACCCAGGACCGCTATCACCTGGTCGCGATCGGCCTGGAACCGCGACCACCCTGGTGCGCGAAGACGTGAAAGCGGTCGCGTGAAGACCGCCTTCACCTGGTAGCGGTCTTCTGGAGACCGCGACCAGACTCCAACGGTCAAAAACCATCTCGAAGACCGTGCCGGACCCCAGGCTGGAAGTGGTCGCCCGCTGACCGCCACCAACAGTCGCGGTCAGTCGCGAGACCGCGACCACCTGCCGACAGCACAAACCCCAACGTTCGAAATCTTGATGAAGGCGGTCCCCACCTGACCGCTACCTGATGAAGGCGGTTACTGGCGGACCGCTATCATCCTGGAAAACCGAGAACGGCCTGGAACGGCTAAAAACACCATTCCACGCCCCCATACCTCCACCGGAGAGGGGGAAAACAAAGGGGAAGACCCCTGGGGACCCCTAGCATGATTCTAGGCCATCAAAACACGAATCCATGCATTGAATCCATAGATCGGGTGACTCTCCCCAAAACATGGAAAAACCCCAAACATGCTCAAATAAGCCCCTCTCGGCCTCCCCTCGGCCTATAAATCACGGAAAAGATCGGCTAGAGGCTAAGGAACGTCACCCTACCTCAATGGAGCGAATGCTCCGCCGAATCACCCACGAATCACGAAGAACGCTTAAAGCTTCACGAACTCCCCACGCTTCCCACGCTTGCCGCACGCCCACGAGATCGCTTCGCCGTCACCCACGCGTCCGCGCCGTCGCCCCGCCGCCGTCCGTAGCCGGAGAGGGGTTCACCGCGTCCGAATGGGAGAGAGGGGGAGAGAGGAGGGCAGCCACGGTTGGGGAAGGAAAGGAGGAAGAAGAAGAAGAAAGAGAAAGGAGAAAAGAAAAAGAAAAAGAAATGGGTTTAAATAGGAAAATTTGATTTTTCAGAAAAATACCAAAAATTAGAAAAATACATTTCCGGAATCCTCGGAACGCACTGATCGCAACGGTACCACTCGTGCCTGGGGGAACCGCCCGGTTCGCCCGCAGCGAGCTTCCGAAGTAAAAGCCGAAACACACACCGGAAATCGAAAAACACACGCGGAAAAGTCACGGAACGCCCCCGGGCCTCCGAAACGACTCCGGAACGCGCCGACCCGAACACGAAAGATGTCCGAAACGAAATTTCGGACGCAACAGAGTTGGACGCTCCGAAAACCAGATCCGGGACCCACGAAGAAGGATCTGAAAGGTCCGGGATATTACATCCCTCCCCCCTTAAGGAATTTCATCCTCGAAATTGAGAACAACCAAAGGGGAAAGAAGAGGAAGACTCACTCAAACAGGTACGGGAACTGCTGACGCATCTCGTCCTCATGTTCCCAAGAAGCCTCACCACCAGAGTGTCACTGCCACACGACCTTTACCAAGGGAATGACCTTGTTCCGCAGGCGCTGCTCTCGCCTATCCTCCATGCAGATCGGAAACTCTGGGAGAGAAAGATCTGGAGTCACCTCAGGCCAAACGGCAAACTCGAGCACATGAGAGTCATCGGGCATATACTTCCGCAACATCGAGACGTGGAACACGTCATGCATCGATGCCAACTCAGGAGGTAACTGCAACCGGTAAGCAACCTCACCGATGCACTCCACGATCGCGAAAGGACCAATGTAGCGGGGACTCAGCTTCCCACGCCGTCCAAAATGCATCACCCCCTTCATCGGAGAAACTCTCAAGAACACATGATCACCCACGGCGAACTCGAGGGGTTGCCTCCTACGGTCAGCATAGCTCTTCTGCCGACTCTGGGCCGCCAACATGTTTTGACGAACCAGGTGCACAACGTCCACACATTGCTGCACCAATTCCGGTCCCGTCAAAACACGCTCACCCACCTCAAACCAATCAAGTGGAGTCCGACAAGGACGCCCATACAATGCCTCATAAGGAGCCATGCCGATGCTCGAATGATAGCTGTTGTTATAGGCAAACTCCACCAACGGTAGGTGATGAATCCAACTCCCCTGCCACTCCAGGCAGCAAGATCTCAGCATGTCCTCCAAAGTCTGAATGGTCCTCTCAGACTGACCATCTGACTGTGGATGATACGCCGAGCTAAACGCCAACTTCGTGCCAAGAGCTCGCTGGAAACTCCTCCAGAATCTAGAAGTGAAGCGCGGATCCCGATCCGACACGATCGAAATGGGAACCTCATGCAATGGCACGATCCGCTCCACATACAACCGAGCCAACTTAGACACGCTCCAGCTGACTTTGACCGGTAACAACCGCGTCACCTTCGTCAGCCGATCCACCAGCAACCAAATACTATCCTGCCCACTCGGGGTCCTCGGCAACCCCACCACGAAATCCATGGTCACATGGTCCCACTTCCAAGCAGGAACATCCAAGGGCTGGAGAGTACCTCCTAGTCGCTGATGCTCCGCCTTCACCTGCTGACAGATCAGGCACCTGGCCACAAATTCTGCGACATCTCTCTTCATGCCAGGCCACCAGAACTGTCTCCGCAAGTTCTGATACATCTTCGTTGCACCCGGGTGCACAGTGTACCTGCTCCCATGAGCCTCGCGTAACACCGCACGATGAACCTGCTCCTCGGCTGGGACGTACAGCCTGCCACGAAACCTCGCAGCGCCGTCCTCGCCAAGTTCCACGTCAGCCATAGCCAGAATCCGGGGCAACTCAGGGTCCGCATGCTGAGCGTCTGTCACCTGACGACGGATAGCAGGAGTGACAGTCAGACTCGCAAGCACTGCCAACCCTGGCTCCTGGGGAATCTTGAGCCTGAAAGATACCTCGGACACCTGTTCCCAGAGTCTCCACTTCCTCAACATCAAGGTACTGACCGCCACCTTCCTACTCAAGGCATCGGCAACGACATTCATCCTGCCCGGCTAATAAGACAGGGTGAAGTCATAGTCCTTCATGAACTCCATCCAACGCCTTTGTCTGAGGTTCAGATCTCTCTGCGAGAACACATACCTCAAACTCTGATGGTCAGTGAACACCTCGAACTTCTCACCGTACAAATAATGCCTCCAGATCTTCAGCGCGAAGATCACCGCCGCCAACTCAAGGTCGTGGGTAGGGTAGTTCTCCTCATGGGGCTTTAGCTGCCGAGATGCATAAGCCACCACTCTACCATGCTGCATCAGAATAGCACCCAACCCAACGCCAGAAGCATCTATACACACCACGAAACCTCCCGATCCAGAAGGTAAAACCAACACCAGAGCCGAGGTGAGCAATCTCTTCAGTTCCCTGAAACTCTGCTCACACTCCTCGGACCAAACGAAAGGCACATCCTTCCACGTGAGCCTCGTCATCGGGGTCACAATGCAAGAAAAATCTTGGATAAACCGGCGATAATAACCCGCGAGCCCCAAGAAACTCCGGATCTCCGTCACCGACCTCGGCCTCGGCCACTGCATTACTGCCTCGACCTTGGCGGGGTCCACGAAAATGCCATCACTAGAAATCACATGCCCTAGAAAGTGCACCTCGCTGAGCCAAAACTCGCACTTGCTGAGCTTCGCATACAACTGGTGATCTCGCAACGTCTGCAGCACCACACCCAAATGGTACGCATGCTCCTCAGCAGACTGCGAATAAACAAGGATGTCATCCACAAAGATGACCATGAACTGGTCCAAATACGGATGAAACACCCTATGCATCAAGTCCATGAAGGCTGCAGGGGCATTGGTGAGCCCAAATGGCATCACCAGAAACTCATAATGCCCGTACCTCGTACTGAATGCAGTCTTCTCCACATCGAACTCATGAATTCTCAGCTGATAGTAACCGGACCGCAAATCAATCCGCGAGAACACTCGCGCAGACTGCAGCTGGTCGAACAAGTCATCGATCTGCGGCAACGGATACTTGTTCTTAATGGTCACTTCATTCAGCTGCCGATAGTCAATGCACAACCGCAGACTACCGTCCTTCTTCTTCATGAACAACACGGGCGCACCCCAAGGGGAAAAACTAGGACGAATATACCCCTTGGCCAACAGTTCCTGCAACTGCGCCCTCAACTCCCTCAACTCAGCGGGGGCCATACGGTAGGGAGCCTTTGCCAAAGGTCCCGTACCAGGCACAACCTCGATCATGAAATCGATCTCCCGCTGGGGAGGTAATCCAGGCAACTCCTCGGGGAAAACGTCAGGAAACTCGCACACCACCGCAATGTCCTCGACATCCGGCTCCATCCGGTCCGACACAACCACGGACGCGAGAAAACCCTGGCAACCTGAATCAAGCAATCGACGGGCTCGAATAGCAGAGATAAGGAATCGAGAAGAGGTGGAACGGATACCTTAGAAATAGAAGGTCCTCTTGCTCGGATGCTGGAAGTAGACCCTCTTCATTCCACAATCCACCACCGCTCCATGAGTCTCGAGCCAATCCATGCCTCGAATCACGTCGTAATCTCGAAGCTGCAACGCATACAACCTGCCTGGCATACTCCGTCCATCGATCCACACCAGAACCTGGTCGAAGTAATATGGAGTGACCATAAAATCACCCGAAGGCAACTCCACTGCCAAATCACAGGACAACTGGGTCACCGGCTCCTCGACGCTCGACGCGAAATCCTCCGAAATAAACGAATGAGACGCGCCAGAATCAAACAAAACCCGAGCCGCACAACCCAAAATCTGAACGGTACCTTCCACGAGCTGCGACGCCACTGCCTCTGCCCTGGTCATGTACGTGATCTGGCCTCGAGCCCTCTGCCTGCCTCCCACGCTGGCTGACCTGGGTAGCGGCGGATACTGTCCCTGCTGCTGCTACTGCCTCTGCTGCTGGGGAACCTGCTGCTGCGGCGGCCTCTAAGGACAGTCGCGCGCCATATGCCCTGGCTGGTCACACCGAAAATAGATGATCGGCGCCATGCACTGCCTGCCTGGGTGGGTCCCACCACACCGTGGACAAGGTCCTCGCGATCCACCCACCGATCCCTGACGCTGCAAAGGAAACGGCTGCTGTACACTGCCCGATGAAGTCTGCCCCTGATCCTTGGACTTCTTCTTCCGGAAATTCTTCGAGAAGAACTTCTTGACCTTCGTACCGAAGGACGCAGATCCTGTCGCCGAAACTGCAGATGCCGGCACCCCTGAACCACCCGACGCATGCTGGAAGAAATCCTGCTGCTGGGTAGCCGACTGCTGGCTACGACCTGACAAGGACTGCCCCTGGCTGATCGGTCCTCGAGTCCTCTGCATATCCATCTCCAGGGAAATCGCAACACGAGACGCTATCTCAAGATCAGTGGCCCCATTCGCGATCAAATGGTACCTCAACTCCAGCCTCAAGCCCTGCACAAACTGCGCGGTCCTCACCCTCTCATGCTCCATGATATGAGGTGCATACTGACCCAGCTCGACAAATCGGGCCCTGTACTGCAACACGGACATGTCACCCTGCACCAGCTCCAGAAACTCCCGCATCCGCTGTGTAGCAACGACGTCTGGATAGTACGTGCGCTCGAAAGCACTGACAAAGTCATCCCACTCGATCTGCTCAAGTGGACGAAGCTGAAAAGACGTCTTCCACTCGGAAGACCACCACCTCCGAGCCGTACCCTGCAACTGGTTGTAGGCCAACACCACTCTGTCCTCGGCAGTACTCCTCGCGGAACTGAACACCCGCTCCATCTCATCAAGCCAATCACGAGCCGCATCAGGGTCTGCCTGGCCGCTAAAGTAAGGTGGATGGAACTGCATGAAGTCCCTCACTGCTCGGCCTGGCCCACCCCTGACAAACGAGCCCTCAGCAGCCTCTCCGCCAAACTGCTGAGACATGAGATGGTACATGCCACGGAAGAAATCCTCGGCCCCTGGAGCTCTCGCAGCATCCGCGGCCTCGGTAGCTCCCAGAACTCTGCTATGCTCCTCCTGGTCCTTCTGGACCCCCTGCTGGATCTCCTGACCTCCAGCCGACTGCCCCTGCTGAGAGCGAGAACTCCTCCTCGGCGCCATACTCGCTCCTAAAGCAAAAGACAGAAAACACGAAAACGGCAAGGTCAAAATAAACACACGGTGCCCAATGTCAGCGTCACCTGTACATCATCGTTGTGGACTAGTGGACCACTACAATTACTTACGATTCTCATGTAATTCCACAACCGCGCTCTGATACCAGCTGTAACGACCCGAGAATCTGATTACCGGGAAGACCCGATAACCCGAGACTCGTACCGCCACCCACGAGCCCGAAGACTCGGAAGGGTTAAAAGGATGGTGTGGAGACTACACAAGTATCACAAATAATTACAGAAATTAAACAGTTATAATATTAAGTAGGAAACAAATTAACATTTTACATGGCCCATAATAAAATAACAACAACAGCAACTGTAGTCCACGACTAGTACAGTGACAAGAAAGAAAGTACAGCTACACGGGGCATCCCCCGGCTCTGACCACTGGCACTACCTCTGGGCACCCGCACCACGCTGCGCTCCTGATGCGCTCCCCTAAGGTGGCGCCTCACCTGAAACACGGTGAAAACATGCAGGGAATGAGTCTCGGAACAAGACTCAGTAGGGATCACTCGAACCCTACCTCGTAAAATGAGAAACCACTACTCTAGCGGTAGGAAAGTACCTCGGAAAGGAAAGCCCTGTACTCTACAGAACTAGACCCTACGGCACGTAAACCGACACACGTGCCATGGTACGAGAAGACCAAAACTCAACGGTCGAACCGTCAAAACCCGAAGGTCAGAAACACTCGAATGACAATCTGTCACTCCGTACTCGACAGGAGTACCACCCACTAGAAGCACAGCCGGTAGCGTCCCCTGACGTCTTACACCGCACCGCAGGTGAATCGCCTGCCGTGGTAGGTTCTACCCGAGGCGCAGACACCGTACAAGTAACTCACAACAAGTGACTAGCTGGGGTCACGCCCGTCGACGTGCGTCCACTGTCCCCAACCACGTGTGCACACACAGACCACGTGTCCTAGGTCTGGCCCTCTGACCGGTTTTCCCCTGGCACTGGACTCTGATT
This sequence comes from Amorphophallus konjac, assembly GCA_022559845.1. Taxonomy (NCBI): domain Eukaryota; kingdom Viridiplantae; phylum Streptophyta; class Magnoliopsida; order Alismatales; family Araceae; genus Amorphophallus; species Amorphophallus konjac. Next base: position 261,233,090 of record CM040119.1, on the reverse strand, counting down.
TGACGAGGGGCCCGATGGTAACCAGTCTAAAACCGTCCTCAGGGTAAGCCTCTCCACCTACTCCCAGGTGGGACCACTCGCGTGTAAGCAGGCTACGACTAGTGGAGGGTCACACAGGAGTAGACTCTCGAGTCACGGAAAACAACGATGCAACCACAGGTATGAGGAACGCTCCTTGTACCAACACCGACGCACGGTGACACAAGTCGAAGTCACCACCTCCCGGGACCCCACGGCACCCCACGTGTAGCCCCCACATGATGTCCTGCATCAGTCGGACTACGGGTCAGCACAGGGATCGAGACTACCTCGTCCGGGACTCAAATTGGTGAAGAAGGGGAGTCGCGGTCACCGGAGGACCGCCTCCTGTGGTAGCGGTCGACCCAGGACCGCTATCACCTGGTCGCGGTCGGCCTGGAACCGCGACCACCCTGGTGCGCGAAGACATGAAAGCGGTCGCGTGAAGACCGCCTTCACCTGGTAGCGGTCTCCTGGAGACCGCGACCAGACTCCAACGGTCAAAAACCGTCTCGAAGATCATGCCGGACCCCAGGCTGGAAGCGGTCGCCCCCTGACCGCCACCAACAGTCGCGGTCAGTCGCGAGACCGCGACCACCTGCCGACAGCACAAACCCCAACGTTCGAAATCTTGATGAAGGCGGTCCCCACCTGATCGCTACCTGATGAAGGCGGTTACTGGCGGACCGCTATCATCCTGGAAAACCGAGAACGGCCGGGAACGGCTAAAAACACCATTCCACGCCCCCATACCTCCACCGGAGAGGGGGAAAACAAAGGGGAAGACCCCTGGGGACCCCTAGCATGATTCTAGGTCATCAAAACACGAATCCATGCATTGAATCCATAGATCGGGCGACTCTCCCCAAAACATGGAAAAACCCCAAACATGCTCAAATAAGCCCCTCTCGGCCTCCCCTCGGCCTATAAATCACGAAAAAGATCGGCTAGAGGCTAAGGAACGTCACCCTACCTCAATGGAGCGAATGCTCCGCCGAATCACCCACGAATCACGAAGAACGCTTGAAGTTTCACGAACTCCCCACGCTTCCCACGCTTGCCGCACGCCCACGAGATCGCTTCGCCGTCACCCACGCGTCCGCGCCGTCGCCCCGCCGCCGTCCGTAGCCGGAGAGGGGTTCACCGCGTCCGAATGGGAGAGAGGGGGAGAGAGGAGGGCGGCCACGGTTGGGGAAGGAAAGGAGGAAGAAGAAGAAGAAAGAGAAAGGAGAAAAGAAAAAGAAAAAGAAATGGGTTTAAATAGGAAAATCCGATTTTTTGGAAAAATATCAAAAATTAGACAAATACATTTCCGGAATCCTCGGAACGCACCGATCGCAACGGTACCACTCGTGCCTCGGGGAACCGCCCGGTTCGCCCGCAGCGAGCTTCCGAAGTAAAAGCCGAAACACACACCGAAAATCGGAAAACACACGCGGAAAAGTCGCGGAACGCCTCCGGGCCTCCAAAACGACTCCGGAACGCGCCGACCCGAACATGAAAGATGTCCGAAACGAAATTTCGGATGCAACAGAGTTGGACACTCCGAAAACCAGATCCGGGACCCACGAAGAAGGATCTGAAAGGTCCGGGATATTACAGTACGTCTATGTCAAATTCACAGATCCACAATTTTGGAACCTTATATACATTGGTCCAAATGAGCTGCCATCAGATTCAAATGAATGGTCAGCTGAACATAAGACCAAACATAATGATAACTTAGTTGCACTCAATTTAATCAAAGCTGCGGTTGATGACAGGTTACTTGATCTTGTGTCTACCTGCAGCACAAGTAAGCAAGTTCTGGAGGTGTTGATGAACATCCATGAGAAAGAAGATCAAGAGCATCAATGCCTTATGGCTGACCGATCAGAGCAGTCAAGTAATTCATCCTCATCGTAGGTAAGCTATGATTCTGAAGACTTTACTTTTGAAGAGCTTATGGTTGCATATGATCTGTTGATCGAGCAGTACGAAAAGATGAAATCTGAAAACAAAAGATTGAAAAAGAATTTGAAGAAAAATAGTCAAGGTAAGAGTCGTGTTTGTGAAATTTATTCCAACCTTGAAGAGCTCAACAATACTCTTGCCATTGACCTAGATCTGAACAAACAAAACATTTTTTGTCTAAAAGATGAAATCAAAATCCTTCAAGAAGAAATCATAAGGTTGGAAGAGACTATTCGAAAACTTAAAATCCAACCAATCCGTCAGAATGAAACTTCTTTCTGTAACAATTGTTCAGCTTTTGAAGAGCTAAATGACACTCTCACCTCTGACTTGGATGTGAATAAGCAAACCATTACATGCCTAACAGATGAAAATGGAATCCTTCAAGCTGAAATCACTAGGTTGGAATAAATCATAAGACAACTTCAAAACCAACCTAAATCAATCTCTAATGAACAAACCTTGTCGGACAAGCTAATCTCTGATGAGAGGTTGATTGAAGAAATAACAATGGTAAAAGAACAAAATGACATGTTGCTTGAAAGATTGTCCATTTATGAGAAAGGCAAGGGTATTGCCCATGACAGTTCTGAAAATTGAATGAACTTCAAATGGAGATTAAAAATTACAAGGGGGTTAATGCCATGCTCAATGAGCAATTGGTTGTATGTGAGGAGGATCTCACTGAATCCGGGCTGCACGTCTCTTCATTGGAGAATGAAATCAAAGATTTAAATGACTCTCTGTCTAAGTGTATGCAGGATAAGGAAAGCGTGGATAGACTCTTAGAAACAAGAGTGAATCATCATAAGGGAAATCGGGGTTGCAAACCCAAAAACCAACAACCCTTCGGAAGCAAGACCTACATCTCTTCTGTCAAAGGTAAGAATGAAGCTAGCACCTCTTACCACCTTCCAATACCACATGCTGCTCAGAAAAACCAAAAATGCATTGGTAAGCAGAAAGGGAAGGCTCTCATGCAAAAATAGAAACCTAAGTCTGCTAGTCTTGACATGCACAACAGGAAAAGCCATGATGACTACGATGCCTCTCATAAAATGAATGTTTATTGCTTTCATTGTGGCTTGCTTGGTCACACTGTACATGACTATCTCACCTTGAATAATGATGAACTAAGAGTAGGAAAGGATTCAAGAATTGCTGCTGAAATCAAGGGCAAAAGACGGGTCAACTCTGGCAGAGGATGTATGCAGCAAAAGTCTGAACAGAACCGCATGGGGAATTAGAAGAGTCGACACTTCCATTCGGACAGGTCGACACTCCCCATGGCCTTCAACAGAAATCACCCTCATTGCTGCTACCACTGTGAAAAGATTGGCCACACAGTCTAGGACTGTTGGCGACTGAGAGGTAGGAGCTACTCTCATGATCAACATGACAGTATACATGCTCACTCACGATGGAACAATGCACATGTGCATAGAAGAAATGGTAAACACCCTGTGCGTTGCTTATATTGTGGTAAATATGGACACACATCCAATTATTGTCCATGGATGAGAGTGGGTGACCAGAAGGCAGCAAACAAAAGAAGATCAATTGCTAGAACTGCTGCTAACCAATAAGGACCCAAGCAAGCTTAGGTACCTAAAATTTCAAATAAGAATTTTGGGTGTAGGGTGCCTTGGTACTGAACACTGGATGCTCACGTAAATAAAAGCTCAAGGCACAAGTATGTAGATAATGTCATTTGTTTAATTGCTGCATAATAGGCTTACATTGTAAGTCATTGCATATTAGGGGTATTATGTGTCAATAAATCATGCAAGAAGTTGTCTCCCTGAACTGCTAAAATATCCTCTTGGTGTGAGATGAGTTTCTAGATTAGATTAATTACTTGCACCTTGCTCGACCTCTGGTATTTCAAATGGTCTAGAGCAGAAAGGCAAGTCAAGCTTGCCCGGAGATCTCACTATGCGTGAGCAGAATCTCATATCCATACCTCCGCCTTGTACCAGAGATTAATTAATTCAGCTGCTCTATTCAAAAAAAAATGCTAATGTTGCTGATATGATGATGAGTTGTTTGATTCTTGCTACCAGCCATACAAAATTCTGAGATATTGGTTGTGTTGACGCATACCATGGCTGCATTCTCAACTCATTATTCATGTTAGCATTGTTCAAAAGAAAAGTCTAGCAATTGGCATCATCATGTAGCATTCAGTTCAAAATCAATTGTGAATGACTTATGCTTGCATCTTCCTGTGAACTCATGTACTTGAATTCAAATCATGGTTAGGAAGACACAACAATCCGCAATCATCTCACAGCATCTTCATTGCAATATGCATTCACATAAGTCTTAGGCTGCATAGTTCATTGACAACTCATGCATGCTTTAAGGGGGAATCATCATCTAAAACCAAGCTACGCATATTTCAACTCATCACTCACATGAAAAAATGCATTGCATATGTTTGAATTTACATGTGTTATGGTCATTGAGTGTCATCATGGAGTTTCATGCACAATCATACATTTCATGTTAAAAAGGACCCAACAATGGCTATTGTGTCCCCTGTGTATTAATGAAGTTATATAGTTTTGATGATAGCAACCACTAATGAATCATGTAAGATAAGAATTAGTAAATGTTCTGCATGCTTCATCGTTCTTCATACTTCAGCATATATACTGTGTGCGTTAGCACAGTATGGGCATTGCGTTGACGCAGCCATATGGCGCATTGTCTGCTCTCTGCATCAGGTTCATTCTAGTTCGTGCACAGCTTGCATTGGTGCATTATTTTTAGTTGCACGCCACATAGTCAGTGCATTGACCATCTCGTGCATATCTCTAATTGATGCATGTTTACATGTGTTAGCCAAACTAAGTGCACTCGTTTGGTCCATGCATACACTTAGTCTGCACGGCTGCTTTGACAACTGAGCAAGTCTATACATCGCCGCACGATATCAAGTCTATACACTCTTTACCATGCAATCAAAGTCTATACACTCCATTGCTGGTACGAGTGGTTAAGTTCATGCATCATCACTCCAGAAAGTCTGTACATTGGTGTCACATGCACACTAAGTCCATGCACTCCTTGATGGCATGCCCGTGCATTCATTATCAATGTGCATACTTTACTTTATGCATGCTGCATTGAATTGTCTCGCACATACACTAAGTCTGCACACGACTGCCTTGATGTCGTAGCAAGTCTATACATGATGCATTCAGGCTTAAGCGTCACGCACAGAAAGTCTGTACATCGTTTACACATTGCACTATAAGTCTGGTCACTCATCGATTGCATGTCTGTACATTCATTCCCAATGTGCATACTTCTTCATATACAAAATGCATTACATGCATTCAAAGCCTATACACTCGTGGATGATGTGTTCGTGCATTCATTCTCGTTGTACATACTCTCTTATATGCACACTGCATTTTATGCATCAAGTCCATACAGGCTTAGATCAAATCTTGAACCAACTATATACTCTAATCCTTGCAGGATATCTGCTGGTTGAGGAACTTAAGAATGGCACGTGATCCAAGAAGCCAGGATCGTGACACATGTAACGCAGTGAGCTGAAATACTGCCACGTGGTCAAGGCGCTCTAGGCGGGAATTGTGGAGGACACACACCCACCTCTCTGATGCTATAAATAGAAGACTTCTCCATCTAGAGAACAATGATCGTGATCAGAAGATCTGTGTGTGCTATTGAGAACAGAAGAAAAAAAAAGAGAGAGTGCAGCAGAGAAGAAAAGAAACGATCCAGAGAGAAGAGAGAAAGAGAATTTAGTGAGAGGAGTCTGAGAGAATTTCTCTGAAAGATTGTCCATCAGTTTCTTGGTTCAGATACTAGAACTGAGATTGCTCATTGTGAGCTACATTCCAATTGAGTTTTCTTGTTTTTCATCTGTTTCCACTTCATTTTCTGAAACTTTGTTTTCAAGCTGTTAGTCAGCAGAGCTAAGCTGTATTGCTCAGCAGGCAGAGGAGGATTCCTCTGGACGGGTTAAGCTGTAGTCCCCAGCGGTTGGCAAAGCTGTAATGCCCAGCGGTCAAGCTGTTAGTCAGCGGTTGTAGGAAAGGTGTGAGGCCCAGCAGTTGAAGTTGTGAATCAGCGGTTGAAGCCACATTCCAGGTTGGAGTGTGGGGTGGACGTAGATCTCGGGTTTGAGATTGAACCACCTTAAAAACTTCTTGTCTCCTGTGTGATTGCCGTGTGAATTGTTGTGCATCATGATCATTTCCATTACACACTGTAGATGCATGCTTAGGTCCGTTTAAGTTCAGATATGCTATAGTTGGATTTCTGTGACTGCACTCTCTTACATTTCTGCCGTCCAGTAGCAGTTTGTTTTATTTCCACCCCAGAAACTGTTGCAGTAGATTTTATTGGGTGACTGATCTGTTCACCCCCCTCTAGATCATTCATAGACCCCCATCACTTGGTATCAGAGCCTAACTCTTTTTTCAGGGACTAACATCCTAAAGAGGAACGACCATGAACGCTAAGGGAATGACAGTAGAACGACATTCAACCTCCAAGCCTCCGTACTTCGATGGCTCTAACTACGCCTACTGGAAGAATAGAATGCAGGTCTTTCTGAGAGCGAAAGACTACGAGATCTGGCGGGAGGTGAGCAAGGGACCATTTGAACTGCACGAGAATGAAGAGGTTTGGACGAGAGAGGAAATCAGAAAATCTACTTTGAAATGGAGTGCCATCAACGCTATCCAGTGCGCACTTCATCCTACTGAATTCTCCAGAGTGTCATCGTGCAAAACTGCCAAGGAAATGTGGGATACACTGGAGGTTATGTACGAAGGGACATCACAGGTGAGAGAGACCAAGGCTAATATGTTGGTCTCTGAATATGAAGCATTCCGGATGAAACCCGGTGAGACTGTGACTGAGATGTATGCTCGTTTGACTATCATAACTAATGGTCTGAGGAATTTGGGAAAGAGCTATTCAGACTACGAGATTGTAAGGAAGATCTTGCGGTCTCTGACTCCTGTTTGGCACACAAAGGCAACAGTGATCAAGGAGTCAAGAGATCTTCAGACGATGAAAGTTGACGAGCTAATAGGTTCTCTAATGGCATATGAGATGAACCTTCCTAAAACTGATGAGCTCGAGAATAAGAGGAAACCAATCGCGCTGAAGGCTAGTTCCAGCAAAACAAGCAGATCCAGCCACAGTGGATCATCAAGCAAGCAGAGCAGCCTATCTGGGTCAGAAATCGATGGAGATCAACTTGCTATGTTGACAAGAGAGTTCAGGCGATTCTTGAGAAAAGAAGGCAGAAATTTCGGCCGAAGACAATTCATTGACCGGCGACACAACAAGTATAGGTCCAACCAAGCTAAGAAATCTAACACTAATGTTTGCTATCATTGCGGGAAGGCTGGGCATATGAAGGCAGATTGTCCAGAGCTCCAGAAGCTGAAAGAAAAGTCCAAGAAAAGAGCTCCTAGAGGAAAAGCAATGGTGATCACATGGAGCGACGAGGACGAGGGCAATTTGAGCAGTACATCAGAAAGTGAAGACGAAGAAAAGCCCATCTGCCTGATGGCCAGGAATGATGAAAAGGAGGAAGAAGACTCTGATGAGGTATCCTCTCCCTTTGAGCACTATACAATTTCTGATTGAGAGGATGCTTACGGAGACTTGCTAGATAAAGTAGATGATATTAGAAAGGAGAACAGGCATTTGAAGAAGAAAGTAAACTCCATTTTGAATGATAAAACCATGTCTGATAAAATAGCCTGTCTGCAATCAAAAAATGACAATCTAAAAATTTCATGTACTGAGTTTGATGATTTGAAGCATGCTTTAACAGATACTAGAAAGGAAAATGAATTGTTAAAGAATGTTATTGATGATTTGAAGCTGAGAGTTCAAATATTTGAAAATGAATCAAAAATTTCAAATGATAAATATGAAGCTGTTTTGTGTGTGAACTCTGAATTAAAGAAAACAGTTGAAAATTTTGAGAAAGAAAATGTTGACAAAAGGAAAATAATAGAAAATATGACCTAAGGCACAGACAATCTCAATGCTCTGTTAGGGTCAAAGGTAAATTTCAGAAAAGAAGGTCTTGGATTCAACCCAACTGCCACTAAAAGTCTTGCCATGAAAACCATATCATTTGTGACAGGAGAAAAAGAAGGGACCTCTCATAAAAATGGTAAGTGAAAATTCTATTTCAAAAATTGTTAATTCGAAAATGTCCAGTGCCAAGGACAAGGGTAAACAGACGGTAGGTGAGCTTAGCAGATCTTGCCCTTCACCCAAATATAAGTCTCAGGTTCGGGGTCAGCCTCCAAGCAAGTCTAAACCCCAGGGCAAAGCTACCAAGTCCCCACCATCATCACCTGTCCAGAAGAAGACCCAACATAAACTTGTACAGAAGTTTAGTGGGTCAACAGTGCAAGGGAGACACAATGCTGCATGGGGCCAGAAAAGCCATACTTAGCAGCCCAAGGTTCAGACCTATTATACTTATCCTCAGAAACAGGTGCAATCATTCTATAGGTCTGGATGGAATCAGGTCCAAGGGAGGTCTAGATATCAACCTTTTACCACTCATTGGCATAGACCTCAATTTGCTAGCTGGGTTGGTCAGTCTAGGACTACAGCTGGCCGCAATTATCTGAGGACCTATTGGCCTGGGCACTGGCACAAAAACAATTTTGTTGCTAATAAAGATGGAGCCAGAACTCAATATAAACCAAAGCATCCGAGGAAAAAGGTTCAATCAGTTTGTGCTGAGAGAGAAAGATGATGAACAGAATGTCATGAATTCCACACAGCCAACCATGTTTAGACAGATGTGGATTCCTAAACAATTGATGTCTTGTTTCAATTGTTCTGTTTCTACTTCGGAGCCCAAACAGTTTTGGGTTCCAAAATTCTCTACCTGATTGTGATTGCAGGTATGCCTGGCAGCCAGAAGCAATATGTGGTATCTTGATAGTGGCTGCTCCAGGCATATGTGATGGGGACATCGCTTACCACTCCCTATTTCTCCAAGGGTCCTGACGCTCGCCATTATGTTCAGCTTGATTTTCTGAGTCTAGCTATGTTATTTTCATCTTTCTTGAGTCATTTTGATGTAATTCCCCCTTTTTTTTGAGTCAAGTCCCTAGGTTATCATGTTATTTACCTAAGTTTGTGTCGTCATATTGGGCTAGTATGTCTAATGGGCCCATTTAGAAGGGCCTGGCCCAGGGGCGTCCTTTTCCCTTTCCCCAGCTTTTTTGGTTATCCGTTATTAGTTCTTTTCTCAGGGACTTTTTGTAAAGTTGGGAATCCTATAAATAGGACCTCAACCCCACTTGAGATGACTAATGAAGTATTGAGTTTAAAATCCACAAGAATTGTGTCTCTTGCTCTCTCTCTCTCTAGCTCTCTCCCTCTCACTACCTCTCTCTCTCCTCCCCCTCTCTCTTCAAATTTCGCCCCTCCCTCTCTCTCTTCTCCTTGCCACATCATCCTCCACCTCATCCCCCAACCTTTCATCTCCCCAAGACCCCTTAACTCCCATTTACTTCCACCATTCTCCAAACAACTCTTCCCCTTCCCAATACAACCTTCCATATTCCCAAGGGAGAATCCCTTCTCCTAGACACCCTTTCCCCTCCCCAAAGCAACCTTTCCCATCCCCTAGGCCCCCCATTAATCCTTCCATTGATCCATCACCCACACCCAAGAGACACCCCCCCCATTCCCCTAGGCCATTTGCGCCCCCACCATCCACCACCTCCCAGCCCATTCCCACACCAGGTCCGCCCCCTGCCAACCTCCCCTCTCCCCTCTAACACCCCCAAACCTCCCTCCCACATCCACAACCAGCAACCTTCCACCCCTCTTTGCTACCCCCTCCACCCCCACATCAACCCTTCTCCACCAAACAGCCCCTTTGCTCTGTTCAACCCATAGGTAACAGATTGAGGCCTGACTTGCAGAGCCTGCTCCGGAACCACCCGATGTCATCTGGCGGTGCACCATACATCGTCGGAAAGGTCTGCAAGTCTTCCTCGCAAGCGAAGTGGAATCATCTCATTCCAACTTTGTTACAGTTCGTGGTGCCCATTCTCGTCCAACTGCGCAACAAGGACCAGAACCTGGACCTGAGCTGCAGTGCAGAAGCTCCCACGGCCACATCCTTCAACTTCTGGAGGCACCACTTGCCCGAGAGCTTCCACCATGAGTCATCCACCACCACCAACAAGTGGCATCCCGTTCGGCATCAGGAAGTCTCCTTTCCAATTTTTCTCCCCCGGGTGCGCAGACAGTCCATTTGGGTCTTGCCCCAACACTGCCTCACTCAACAGACTCCTCCTCACTACCTCGACAGCCTCTGGTGCTTTTCTCGGTTGCTGCTCGAAGAAGACTCATCCACGGACGTCCTCGACTTAGTCTCGCCTCATTCAGACTTCGGGAGTGATCGTGGTACCTTCTACAAGCAGCTGCAACAATCTGGGCCTGAACTCTGAGCACCTGTTCCGGGGTCCACTCCGACCAGAGGCGACGCAGGAACTGCCCACCAAAATTCACAGGCATACCTGGGTCTGTCAGCATCATTCCAGTGCCAGTCTTGTCAAATTCTGAGTCCGGAGGAGCGCACAGCGGTGGCTACACCGATCCCCTATCCTGCCGCTCAAGACACGGACAGATTCGGTCGGGTGATCCGTCGGCGCGATTCGAGCGAATCTCCCCTCCCCGCCTGGCTGGCTTAACGCCCCTCCCTGTGTGGAGGTAGTGTTTGCATTGTAAAACTGATATCCCCACCCCAAGTCCACCCTCATGTGTGAGGCGTAGTGGTTGTATAATTTAAACAGGGATCAAGCTTCATCGGCGCAGTGTGCGGGGAACCCACACTTCCCCGCTCGCCCTCGTCTCCGCACAGGGTTGGTTTCTTCAAACCAACCAGGGTAAGCTCTGACCTTTGCTCCATTCTTGGTGCTTGTTCATTTAATATCCTTGGAAATTGCTCCGTTGATCAAGAGAGAGAGCACCCGACCCCGCGTGTTCCACTTACGAACGGTCACCGTGGGCTGTGAGAGAGAGGGACCTAGTGCCCCAATTGGCACCGGCCAGCCCCTTAAGTGTGGGCCTCGTACCTTCGTGAGGGCAACCCTAGCCCTGCTGGCACCCTACCAGCAAGGGTCTTGATCCATCACCTCCCCTTAGCATCACTTAGTCACCCCGGGCTCGTGTGTGTGCGACGGCGAATCGGCCCCAATCTTGGACATTGTTGCTATGTGATTATGTTTGCGGAATAGGTCCTAAGGATCCGTTTGTTTGCTGCATGCCCCTTGGTCGTGTCACATCAATATGACAGGAGACAAGACCAAATTTTGCATGCTGACTGAGAAGAATGGATGTCTTGTCACCTTTGGAGGAAATACAAAGGGTAGAATCATCGGATCAGGTAAAGTAGGTAAGTGTACTACCTGTTGCATTGAAGAGGTACTGCTGGTTGATGGTCTTGCATACAACTTACTTAGTATCAACCAGCTATGTGACAAAGGACACAAGGTAGTATTTGACTCTCAATACTGCAAAATCTTTGAACCTGGTTTTGATATAGTTAAATTTTTAGGAAAAAGGGTAAATAACATCTACTTGGTAGATTTAGATGATTTAGCTCATTCTAATCTTTGCCTAACTGCAAATAAAGTTGACTTAGCATTCTTGTGGCATCGTAGATTAGGCCATGCCAGCTATACGATTTTGCATAAATTGAATAAACATAGCATGGTTAGAGGACTCCCTGAAGTTTCTTTCAAGAAGGAAATTAAGGTGTGCAGTGTGTGTACACAGTCCAAGCAAACTAGGAAGTCATTTAAATCAAGAACTGAAAACATGTCCTTTAAACCTTATGAGCTAATACATATGGATTTATTTGGACCCACACGTTCAGTCAGCTTGTCAGGGAAGAGATATGGATATGTCCTAGTTGATGACTTCTCTAGGTTTACTTGGGTCTTTTTCCTTAAACATAAAAATGATGCATTCATGGAATTTCAGGAGTTCTATTTGAAAATAAAACAGAAAAATGAAAATTTGATTGAAAATATCTTCTCTGATCATGGAGGTGAGTTTGAGATTTCTCAATTTGATGAATTTTGCAGGGTCAATGGGATTAATCATCGGTTCTCCTCACCTAGGACGCTTGAGCAGAATGGAATAGTAGAAAGGAAGAACCGGACGATTGTGGAGATGGCACATACACTGCTTGTTGAAGGTGGCTTACTAAGAAAATTTTGGGCAGAGGCAGTTAATATTGCATGCCACATAATCAACAGAGCCATGGTAAGGCCTTTCACTTAGAAAACGCCTTATGAGATTCTGAAAGGTAAGAAGCCTTTAATTGCTTATTTCAAGGTCTTTGGCTGTAAATGCTTCATTCATGTTAATGATAAAAGAGATCTTGATAAATTTGAACCTAAAAGTGATCCAGGAATTTTTCTTGGTTATTCTGAATACACTAGAGCATATAGAGTGTACAATCTTAACTCTAAAACTGTTGAGGAATCTCCACATATTGTATTTGATGAATCCCTAACTAAATGTGAAAATGGTCTGTACAGGAAAGAAGATGATGGAGAAATATTGAATGAAAGATAATCTGCAGACCAATCAGATCAAGAAGAAGAACCAGAAGAAAATAATGCTGAGGAGCCTACTGTTCAGGGGGAGGTAAATGAAGATCAACGTAACCAAATTACCAATGTCAGATTCTTAAGAGATCATCCTATTGAGAACATCATTGGTGATTTGCATGAACCTCCTAGGACTAGAGATTTTCTTAGAGCTCAAAATGAATTAAATGCATATGCATTGGTTTCGCATGTAGAACCCAAGTCCATTGACATTGCCCTAAAGGATGTGCATTGGATCAATGCCATGCACGAGGAGCTTAATCAGTTTGACAGGAACAAGGTGTGGCATCTAGTCCCACCTCATGTTGATGGAAATGTCATTGGGACAAAGTGGGTCTTTAGAAATAAAACTGATGAGCAAGGTAATATTGTCAAAACTAAGGCCAGACTAGTTGCTCAGGGGTATAACCAAGAATTCGGAATTGATTTTGAAGAATCATTTGCCCCTATAACCAGGTTAGAAGCTATTAGAATTTTGTTAGCTTATGCATGCTCCCATGGAATAAATCTTCAGCAGATGGATGTAAAATCTGCTTTTCTCAATGGGGAAATTAAGGAGGATGTCTTTGTTCATCAACCTCCTGGCTTTGAATGCTCAGACTTCCATTCTTATGTATATAAGTTGAATAAAGCTCTCTATGATTTGAAGCAAGCTCCTAGAGCCTGGTAGACAGGCTCAGCAAATTCCTTACCGACAAGAAGTTCTCAAGAGGTGAGATTGACCAAACGTTGTTTACAAAGGTAAGTCACCCTGACATACTTATTGTTCATATTTATGTGGATGACATTATTTTTTGTTAAACTAACCCAAAGATGTGTAAGGAATTTTCTGACTTAATGACACAAGAGTTTGAAATGAGCTCAATGGGTGAGCTGAAACTCTTCCTTGGATTGCAGGTGACTCAAACAAAAGATGGAACCTTTATCACCCAGTCCAAATACATTAGGGACCTCCTGAAGAAATACAAGCTCGAAGACCTCAAGGACATTGCAGCTCCAATGGGTACCTCCACAAGTCTTGATCAAGATACAAAAGGTAACCCAGTGGATCAAAAGCTGTATAGAGGTATGATCGGATCCCTTTTGTACCTCACTGCATCTAGGCCTGATATACAATTTGCAGTATGTTTATGTGCTAGATTTCAGGCTAGTCATAAGGAGTCTCATTTTAGTGCAGTGAACAGGATTTTTAGGTATCTGTCAGGCACCCAAGAACTTGGTATTTCGTACCCTGCTAGGTGTGAGTTCGAGCTTATATCTTACACTGATGCAGACTATGCTGGGTGTCGGATAGATAGGAAGAGCACTAGTGGATATTGTCAATTCCTAGGTGGTTGCCTAGTATCTTGGGCCTCTAAAAAGCAACACACTGTAGCACTCTCCATTGCAGAGGCAGAATATGTTACCGCAGGGAATTGTGCTGCCCAGGTACTATGGATTAAACATCAGCTTTCAGATTATCAGATAAGTCTGGGATGCATTCCTATTCTATGTGATAACACTAGTGCCATCTGCCTTACTAAAAATCATGTTCACCACTCTAGGACTAAGCACATTGATATCAAACATCATTTTCTTAGAGATGCTGTGAGCAAGAGTGAAATTGAATTAGTCTTTGTTGAAACTGAAAAACAAGTTGCTGATATTTTTACAAAACCTCTTGGAAATGAAAGACTTAGATATTTAAGAAGAGAACTGGGGCTTTGTAAATTTCAGTAGGAAAATGACTAATTTTTCTCTTGAAATATCTTTTAGAGTACTTGAAATAATTGGTTTGCATGTTCTTGATCTTGTGAATAAATTTGGTTGATGATGGAATAACCTCCTGTGGACTGAGTACATCAGTTGCTGCACATCTTGCACACATTATCCCTGTAGTCGATGCATAGTAGGATATATAGTTGACAGATGGTTGCGCATGTAGTCAATTAATTGCATTGTATAGACTTTATGTTGAAGCATGCTCTACACATAGTCAATGCACCCAATGTATTAACTGCATGATTGGTCGAATCATTGCATTATTTTGAAATGCATATTGTAGTCAGGGGAAGGTTTGCATTATTAGAACTAAGTTCAACCCCTTCACAGAATGGATAACAGTCTAGTGATTGGTTCATTATCGTGAGCTGAAATTATTACAACCCTTCTGTTATAAGAATCACATGTGCTTACTGATTGAAACTAAGGTCTAACTTTAATAGACTGTGATGTTTAAAAGACTGTCTTCTGAAAATAAGATGATAGAAAGCATTTATAGCTCTTAACCTCTATCTCATGATTATGATAGAACAAGTCCTCACAGTACCCGAACATGACAGAGTTAATGTTGGTTAAGGTTTGAAAACCAAGAATCTTGTATTGTTCTTAAACAAGTCTCTCCAAAAATCACAAGGGCAGCTAAATTGAAGATCATCAAAGAAAAAGAAGTGAACAAAGTGACAGAGCAATGATTGAGTTTCACTGAGAAATTGTGGTCTCCATCAAAGAAATGGAGAGTACCTTAAGTCATGAAGTGACTCAGGTTATCTCTGTTCAATTGGTCGAATCTACCAAGGAGATTTCACTGAGTAACTAGGGGTATTGGCCTATGATCAAGGTATACCCTTAACGTCAAAGGTGCAAATTATTCCTGTAGCCTTGATCAGAAATAGATATAGTAGTTTATGCTTAGTAACTGGGAGTATTAGCCTCTGATCAAGGTATACACCTAATGTCAACGGCATAAATAATACTTGTCTATTCAATAAGTTCCAGATTCAGAAGCAAGTGAATGAAATTGCTGTAACCCTTAGAAAACAAATATCATTTGAGGGTCAATTGTTTAATCTCAATACATGTTCAGGTGTCTTTCCTTGTCTTTCACTTTCTCTGAAATAACTGATAATTAGCATGATGAGTTTTCTTAACAAAACTTTTCGCTCTTTTTGTGGCCTCTATAGGACTGGTCCTGTGAGGACCTTTGTTCCACGCCTGCTGTACATGAGCAGTGCTTGTCTCAGGATTTCCTGACTTAGACTGCTGACCAGTGGAGTGAATGAATTTACTGGTCGAAGACTTCATTGTAGAGACAGATTTGGAACCGGATGGTGTTTCCAGTTTCTCCTTGCCTTTGGCGGGGCAGAACGTGATAGTCTTAAATTCAAAGGGTTTTTTACTAGTAGGATTGTATCCTAATCCCTCCCTATTGAAGTTTACCCTCGACCCCAGAAGGACATTCAGGTTGTTTCTCCCCTCTGTAAACTTTTCAAGCACTTTTTCTTTGTCCTCAATCTCCTTCTGAAATTCATTGCATTGGTCCTGGAGTTCCTGATTAACTGTTCTAACTGCCTCATATTTTTCAGCCATCAGTCTAATCTCTCCTTTAGACTCTTCAGCTTTACACTTCAGCTCATCTATTCTAGCTAGATTCTCTTCTCTTTCCATTCTCAACCTCTCAATCTCACCTTTAACCTGATCTAGCTCAGTGGCCATCTCCTTGGTTTTCATGCTATCAGTGACAATAGAAGAGTGTTCTTCAGACAGAGAATGAAACTTACGTCTAAGCATTCTATGCTCCTTGTTTAAACAATTATATTTACTTAACAGGTCGCCATAGGCGTCCTCCCAATCATCCAAAGTAAAATTCTCAAATAAATTTGTTACCTCTTTCTCATGGTCGGCCATGAGGCAGGTCTTCTCTTCATTTTCACTGGACGAAGTGGCTTCTGGGTCCTCCTCCTCATCGCTCCATGTGCACAACATGGCCTTCTTCTTCTTGTGCACCACATTCTTCTGGTGTCCTGGAGCCTTAGCTTGTAGCTCTGGACATTCACTTTTCATGTGACCGGATTTCTGACAATGATAGCAAGTGATCTTCTTAGCAGACCGGTTCTTCTCAAATCTTCGTTCAGGAGACTTCATTGCAGCATTAAATTTCTTCCTCCTGTAGAATTTTCCTTTTGTTCTTAGGAACTTTCTGAACTGCCTGGTGAGCATAGCTCGCTCATCCTTGTCCAAGTCTGAGAATCCATCAGACCCTTCGCTGCTATCATCACTGCTGCTGCTGCTGCTGTTGTTGCTCTTCTTAGTATGTCGTGAAACCTTCAGAGCAACATTCTTTCCCTTTCTGTCATGCCCATCGTTTCCTCGTGTGAAATTCATTTCATGGGTCATGAGAGAACCAATCAGCTGGGTTACTGTCATGATGGATAAATCTCTTGATTCCTCTATTACAGTCACCTTGGTATCCCAGACGGGAGTTAGAGACCTAAGGATCTTCCTGACTATGTCTTCTTGTTGAATATCCTTTCCAAGGCCTTTCAGACTGTTGATGATCACAGATAATCTGGCATACATTTCTATGATCGGCTCCTCTGGCTTCATCTTAAATAACTCATATTGAGTTGTAAGTATGTTGATCTTGGTAGCCTTCACCTGAGATGTGCCCTCATGAATTAACTGCAAATCATCCCACATATTCTTTGCAGTCTTGCACGCTGAGATCCTTGAATATTCTTCCGGATGGACGGCGCACTGTATGATGTTAAGAGCTGTCCAATTCAGTGCGGAGAGTTTGACCTGATCTTCTGTCCACATATCTTCATTCGGTGGAAGGGTGTATGGACCATCTGTAATGACTTTCCATAGCTTGTTGCTTTGGGCCCTGATAAAGACTTCCATCCTGTTCTTCCAGAAGAAGTAATTATTACCATCAAAGAAAGGGGGGCGGGTGATAGACTGCCCATCAGCTATGAAACTGCGCGGACCATTGGATCCGTTTCCCTGGCCGTTGGACCACATTCTGGGAAAAACCTGCTCTGATACCAACTGATAAGTACAATATGAAGTGATCTAGAAGGGGAGGGGATGAATAGATCACTGTTTTCGTAGATTTAAAAAATTATTGCAGAGTATATTGCTAAACGGAGCTAACCTCGAGTTCTGACTATCGTAAAAGATGCAGTGCAGTTAATAGCTCAAGCAAATAGAAGGCATACCACAATATTATCACGATCAATCACACAAGGGCTCAGAGGATTTTAAGGTGGTTCGGTCCTTCAGACCTACATCCACCCCACACTCAACCTGAGTGTGGCTTCACTAAAGGCTGGGCAACACAGCTTGCCAAACAACTGCTGATACACAGCTTCCCAGGAGAACAACCTCTCCTCTTCCTCCTACCCGGAGGGAACCTCTAGCGATCAGCAGTCACTAGAACCCAGAGACTCACGTCTCTCTTCCTCTTTACCAAGAGGGAAACCCCACTAGTAGCAGCCCTGCTACTAGTGAACCAGAGGTCGAAGACCCCTCTTCCTCCCAACCCGGAGGGTACCTACAAGCAGCTCACCTGCTGCTTGCAAACCGGAGATTGACTCTCCCTACTCCTGATCTCACAGGAGGACCCCGACCTCAGTCCAGAGGATCGGAAACACAAACAATAACGGTTGAAGAAAGATAAGAACAAGAAATGAAAAATACGAACGAAGGAAATCAAATGCCAGACAATGGAAACAATGTAGCTCAATATAGAGCAATAGACTTCGGATTTGATCCGCAAGTCAGAACAATTCTTCTGAACACTCTTCTGCTCTCTTTCTATTTCTCTCTGCTATTCTTTCTTCTTTCTTTTCTTTTTCCTGGATCGAAGGGCTCTCTGTTTCCCTGTTTTCTTCTATGCCTCTCTACTTCGATAACTTTCATCTGAGGACGAAGGATTCTATTTATAGCATCAACAGCAGATGGATAGGGCATGAAATGCGTGTGCCTCCCACGCTCGATCCAGAAGTATCCTGTCACGTGCCTTTATCAAATTGGTTCCTCTTGTCTCGGATCACGTGCAGCCCTGGAGTGTGGAATGTTCTTCCTCGGACCTGTAATGAGATTAAGTCCATTAATACGCTGCATGGCTATTAAAACCAAAACTGCATGAGGTATAGTAACAACAACACGACGTGACTATTTCTCGAGATGTCATAAGAACGACACGAGAAATTCTGTAACAGATCAGATATACAGAAGATAATGACACGAGGTGAGGTTATACGCAAGAGAGACACGAGGTTACAAATGCAAAAACAACACGAGGACAATACGGGCTTACGACAGAAACCGACATGAAGACTAAAGCGAGAGACCAACACGAGGACAGAGTATAAGGAAACGACTCGAGGTGAAAAACAACACGAAGTGAAGTTAGACACGAAGTAAGAAGCAACGACACGAAGTATAGTGGTGACAAACACACACTACACAGAAAAACGACACGAAATAAAAATAATGCTAAGTGAAAACAGTAATCGACATGCGGTGAGAACAACACGAGGATAGTGAAAACAGCACGAGATGAGAGCAACACGGGCTGATAACGACACAAGGTCGAAACAGTAAATGACACGGGATAACACTGCACGAGGTAAAACGACACGAAGACTTAATAATAAAAACGACACGAGGTGGCAATAAAAGAGAACGACATGAAAACAACATGGACTGTAACCGAAACCGACACGAAGTCAAACAGTACAACACGAGGTGTTGTAACCAAGACGAAGTGCCAATCGACCACGAAGACAGTATGCAAAGAAACGACTCGAAGACAGGAATACAAAGGATGACATGGAAACAACACAGTAATCAAAGACTGCACGAGGTGAAAGAACAACACTCAAACAGACGACAACATGGCTAATTCGACACGAGGTGAAAACGCGAAGCAAGAACTACATGATGTTTGAGGAAAAACAGCACGAAGACAGAACATGAACGAACACACGAAGTGTTACCTCTTTAGCAGTTATTTCATATAAAACCATGGATAACTCAAGTGCAAGATATCTGATCAAAAATAACAAGAACAATTAACATAGTGTTGCTCATCATCAAAATACTTAGGGAAGACACACAATCCAACAATAACTAGGGTCTTGTATTGACCTAAACTATTATGGTCATGTGACTTAAGTTCATTGCTATAACTGCAGCATATGATCCTATCTCAAAAAGCCAGTTCTCTCTCCTCACCTTCTATCACTGTTAAACCTAATTGACATCAAGAAAGCCATTACTCGATTCATATATTTTAAGGATTGTGTCATAATGTGCTCACATTCTGAACTGCCACATAGAACGTTGCTCCTTATTTGCTGATGGCAAAGGGGGAGAATGTGCAAGGGGAAGACGGGAGATGGGATAGGAATCTCATCTCGTGCATACGTCTAAGTGCATCTAAGTGAATAAGTCTGTGCTCGCATGAACCGATCTCATCGCATTTATTCATTATGTTGCCATCATCAAAAAGGGGGAGAATGTTGTGCCCCCTGTGCATTGATGAAGTTATATAGTTTTGATGATAGCAACCACTAATGAATCATGTAAGATAAGAATTAGTAAATGCTCTGCATGCTTCATCGTTCTTCATACTTCAACATATATACTGTGTGCATTAGCACAGTATAGGCATTGCGTTGACGCAGCCATATGGCGCATTGTCTGCTCTCTGCATCAGGTTCATTCTAGTTCATGCATAGCTTGCATTGGTGCATTATTTTTAGTTGCACGCCACATAGTCAGTGCATTGACCATCTCGTGCGTATCTCTAATTGATGCATGTTTGCATGTGTTAGCCAAAGTAAGTGCACTCGTTTGGTCCATGCATACACTTAGTCTGCACGGCTGCTTTGACAACTGAGCAAGTCTATACATCACCGCACGATATCAAGTCTATACACTCTTTACCATGCAATCAAAGTCTATACACTCCATTGCTGGTACGAGTGGTTAAGTTCATGCATCATCACTCCAGAAAGTCTGTACATTGGTGTCACATGCACACTAAGTCCATGCACTCCTTGATGGCATGCCCGTGCATTCATTATCAATGTGCATACTTTACTTTATGCATGCTGCATTGAATTGTCTCACACATACACTAAGTCTGCACATGACTGCCTTGATGTCGTAGCAAGTCTATACATGATGCATTCAGGCTTAAGCGTCACGCACAGAAAGTATGTACATCGTTTACACATTGCACTATAAGTCTGGTCACTCGTCGATAGCATGTATGTACATTCATTCCCAATGTGCATACTTCTTCATATACAAAATGCATTACATGCATTCAAAGCCTGTACACTCATGGATGATGTGTTCGTGCATTCATTCTCGTTGTACATACTCTCTTATATGCACACTGCATTTTATGCATCAAGTCCATACAGGCTTAGATCAAATCTCGAACCAACTATATGCTCTAATCCATGCAGGATATCTGCTGGTCGAGGAACTTAAGAAGGGCACGTGATCCACGAAGCCAGGATCGTGACACGTGTAACGCAGTGAGCTGAAATACTGCCACCTGGTCAAGGCGCTCTGGGCGGGAATTATGGAGGACACACGCCCACCTCTCTGATCCTATAAATAGAAGACTTCTCCATCTGGAGAACAGTGATCATGATCAGAAGATCTGTGTGTGCTATTGAGAACAGAAGAAGAAAAAAGAGAGAGTGCAGCAGAGAAGAAAAGAAACGATCCAGAGAGAAGAGAGAAAGAGAATTTAGTGAGAGGAGTCTGAGAGAATTTCTCTGAAAGATTGTCCATCAGTTTCTTGGTTCAGATACCAGAACTGAGATTGCTCATTGTGAGCTACATTCTAATTGAGTTTTCTTATTTTTCGTCTATTTCCACTTCATTTTCTGAAACCTTGTTTTCAAGCTGTTAGTCAGCAGAGCTAAGCTGTATTGCTCAGCGGGCAGAGGAGGATTCCTCTGGACGGGTTAAGCTGTAGTCCCCAGCGGTTGGCAAAGCTGTAATGTCCAGTGGTCAAGCTGTTAGTCAGCGGTTGTAGGAAAGCTGTGAGGCCCAGCAGTTGAAGCTGTGAATCAGCGGTTGAAGCCACATTCCAGGTTGGAGTGTGGGGTGGACGTAGATCTCGGGTTTGAGATCGAACCGCCTTAAAAACTTCCTGTCTCCTGTGTGATTGCCGTGTGATATGTTGTGCATCATGATCATTTTCATTACACACTGTAGATGCATGCTTAGGTCTGTTTATGTTCAGATCTACTATAGTTGGATTTCTGTGACTGCACTCTCTTACATTTCTGCCGTCCAGCAGCAGTTTATTTTATTTCCGCACTAGAAACTGTTGCAGTAGATTTTATTGGGTGACTGATCTATTCACCCCCCTCTAGATCGTTCATAGACCCCCATCAATGGCATCATTTTTCATGCATCATGTGTTTACTTAAGTCATAGGTTGCATACTCCATGCACATGCTCAGGGGGAGTAAACATCAGAAATTATGTCTGCACTCTTGCATTTATTTCTGTTGACACCTGAATGCATCTTCTCAGGGGGAGCTTATTTTTCTTAAAAATCCGTCAAAACTCTATCTTACAGTCAAACAGGTCGACCTCTCAGTTCAGCCTGGCTGAAAATTGCCTTCTACCTGAGCTCAGGTGTCGACACTAACCAGTGCAAGTGTCGACACTTCCTTGCATATGCTGTATATATCTCATTCATACCAATCTGAGCTCAATCAATAACCTTAGGGGGAGTGTTCCTCATACATTCTTGATTTCAACTCATGCAACACTATCTTCTTGAACCAAGTCCACTGCATCATAATGCCTATTTTTTGTGGTTCATCTTAGATTCAAATGCCTTGAACTTCTTGGAGGACTCTCTATCTGCTATCAAGGTTGTTTATCAAAGTAAATCTTTAAGAAGAATCTTCTTTTATAGAGATTTGTGACTGCCTCGAACATGAATGATTTTGGTTTAACGTTAACGATTTCTCATGTCTTGAAGTCTAACTATCTTGAAAATGTTTGTGTTCGGGCTTAATAGACTTAAACCAGTCTCTCATGTTTTTGACCACTTATGCCTTCTAAAATCTGAAAGTTTATTTTAAGTACAAAGGCATTTATGATTGAGAAACTGTCTAAGTATTATTTTAAACAATCTGATTTTGTGGAATACCTAATGGCAAACAGAGCAATGATTGCAAAAGCTAAATACACATCTATTAAAATTCTAAAATTCCATTTAGTCTTCATGCTTGTTTAATCTCAATACTTTTTAGAGTATCTCTCAAAGGAGCCAATGAAATTGAATGAGTAAGATAAGAGTAGGTTAATCTGACTTTGATATGAATTTGTTGTTCATCTCTATCAAACTTGAATGCAAATGTTTTCATGTGATTCTACTTAGTAGGCCAGAATTCATTAAAATTAAACCAATCTAAGTGTAAGGGCTAGTTCATTCGGGTTCTATAATTGAAAATTCTTAAAATTCCATAACTCTGATTTATGAACTTGGTCACAGGTTAAAGAACCTTCATCTTCTATAAAGACAAGCTATCTTTCTATATCCCTTGATCCTTGCCCTCTCTAGACAAATGGTATCAATGCTCTTTGATGACTTCTAACATTAGATATCATTACATTCCTATCAATTAATGTCAGAGCATGCCATTCCTTCTTGAAATATCATATCTTGATGCTCCTTGGTGTTTGCCTTGCATGAGACATATTTACATCAGTCATTGCTAGCATTGTTGCATGTGTATAACTTTGTAATCATCTCTTGGACATAACAATTGGAATCATCATCCATGGGCATCTGGCATAAGTTCTAGCATCATTGGCATTATGGTTACAATTCAACTTGTTTCAGTTTTTCATGCAATTGGGTGGATTGCATTCTTCAACTTCGTACTCACATATCATGCATTCTACATTCCCATGCATTGTATAGAAAACCCAAAAAGTCTGAAAAATAGAAAACCACTAAAAATCTTGAAAAAATCTGAAATCAAAAATGTGCACTTTGACTGCTATATTGCATCACACTGCTGCAACCATGCCTTTCAAATTACAACTATCTTTGCCAAGCCAACGGACAATACCATTGATTCTAATAATTGGCCATGTTTGATAAATCCATATCATTCATTGGTATCAGTCCTAAAACTAACTTTCCAAGATTGGTTGTTCACAATGGTTATCTTGTCAACTTTAATAAGTGTACAACCATTGGCATGTGTTTCCACATCATTTTCTGGAATTCTGGAATAATGACTACACTGCTTATGATCATACCTGCCCACAATTTGCCTACGAGAGATATATCTCTCCATCAATTGGCATCCGAAAGGAGGAGAGAATTATGCACTTTCAGAAAGGTATCTCAGGTTGCTGCACTTTAAGTTGCTCCCTCCAGGTATCTAATCTCTTTTACACTGTACATCATGTGCTAATAATTTCCATCAATTGGTGTGCTGCAATTTCCTTCACTCCTACCTTCCTAATTATGCCATATATTCTCTCTAGTATGATATTTTGATGATGTCAAAGGGGGAGAGAATTGTATGTGTCATTAACTAAGGAATGCATAGGGGAGAGAGTTTTGAATACTTGCATAAGAATATGTGGGGAGAAAATTATATGTGTCTAAAGGAGAAAATTATCTAGAGAGAAAATCATTGAAGGTCATTGTGCTTTTATTCACGATTACATCATTTTAATCCTTGACTTTCAATATACTAATAATGACTCAAAGTTGGACATCATAATGACTCAAAGTTCATAGTTGCCATCATCAAAAAGGGGGAGAATGTTGGACATGTGTATAACATGTGTAACTCTATTATTTTGATGATGTCTGACTATGTATGTTGGGCTTATGTATAACATTCATTTGTTTTGATGATGTCTGACTATGATTCATTAATATAGCTTGACCTACATTTGATAGTGACAAACACTCATGCATTTAAGGTCAAGCCCACACCGGCAACAAAGTGTGTCTGCAAAGATAGAAAGAAATCAAGTAAGGCCCAAAGATTGAGGCATTAGGCTGCACAAGAATCAAGGCAGAATCATGGTTTCACAGAAATCCATGCAGTCAAGGCCAATGCAACTGCTAGAGATGATTCACACACTGAAGTATCACAAGAGAAGTGTCGACTCCTACAATGGATGTATCGACACTGCAGCCATTACTCAACAGACCAAGGAGGACCAAGGACGATACTAGTAGGCCAAGGAAAGCGACTAAGGTTTGTGCTTGTATTTATTGCGGTGCAGCCAGTGCAACACCAGGTCGGTGCAACGTCTAGCTAGCATGCTCTATGGTCTGTGCGTGCACATCCGCAGTAGGGTCGGTACACACTCAATCCAGCGACAGGCAAGGTCGGTGCACATCCAAGGTTAGTCAATATTATGTCGATGCACATTTTTCCCTCATGCCTTATAAGGACTACACACATGCTTCAAATCAAGTCCGTGCACATCTACCATAAGGTCAGTGCACATTTGGCTCGTATACAACAAGGTCAGTGCATGTATGCTATACAAGGTCGGTGCACTTTCTTCCTTCAACACCAGAAGGTCCGTGTACATATGAAGACAAGGTCTGAGCAAGATGATGAAGGTCGGTGCAATGGTTGCTTCAACATATCAGGCCTGTGCATGTTTTCCTTATGGCAAGTCAAAGTCTGTGCAAGTTGCTCAAGGTCCAAACATCAAGGTCTGAGCATACTCCAATCAAGGTCTGTGCATACTATTCCTAAGTACCTTCTATTCAAAGAAAGTTCAAAGGAATGTGTCGACCTGCCTCTCCCAGGAGGTCGACACCTTTGCTCTTCCGGAGAGCGTCATCAGGGCTATCTCACATAAAAGTGTCGACACTTTTCCAACAGGAGGTCGACACCTTGGAGTTTCCAGAGAACGTTGAGGGCCATCTCACTAAGAGGTGTCGACTCTTTTCATGCAGAAGGTCGACACCCTTGTTCTTCCAGAAGCCGTCAAGCCAATAAACTGTCAGATCAGTGGGCCATCCAGAGAGAGAAAAAGGAACCACAAATCATTAAAATTAAGGATTTTGATATTTGAACCACGTCCCGAGGTCTAACCCTTGCTCTACCATCTTTTCACTCACTTGTCTACCTTTTGGAGATGGTTTTGTCAGAAATCTAGCTGGAGAGCCACTTCTGTCTGCCACTATGTAAGTCTTCACAGTCTGCCAATCTTTACAGTCTGCTATTGGAAATAGGACACTCCATAGTCTGCCACCATCTTGATGTCAACCAATGGGCTGTCCAACCAGCCATTGTACGCAGAAGAGTACACTTGAACAGAATGAGAAGACTGCATATCTGAGGGAGATTTATTGTGAATATCTGATGGTGACCAAAAGGAAATCTTCTCTACCTCTTTATACAGTCTGCCACCATCCCATCCCTGTACCTAAACAAAGTCAGCTCAAGCCAAATCTTGCAGAGTATCTTCTTCAAAGTAAGGGAACGCTCTTGGAGGGAAAAATTGGAGGGAAAAGATTCCTCACCATTTGTCCGCGTGGTTCACTATATATATAATATCTAGCTTCCTATGAAGGTTGCGACTGCAGCTGCCATCCACAAAGTGCCACGCTCTAGACCAATCTACCAAGAATATTCCTAAGAAGCGTGAGAGCAGCCCCAGCACCTGTTTGACATAGTCCAGTGTTGTGAGAGAAGAAGAAGAAGAAGAGAGAGTAGCCTTGAGAGAGAAGACAAAACCTGCAGTCTGCCGGTGCTTAAAGAAGAGGATCCTTGGATCCAATCTTGTAGCTGCACTCACCAGCTCTGATGTCTTGATCCATTCTTTCAGCTGGTGTCTACATTGTCTCTATTATTTCTCCACTGCACTTGCAGTATTCAGTTTCTATTTGTTACGGATCATCTATCACCAATACATCTAGCCTTTTCAATCCCCTATTTAGGGACCGGGTTCCCTCTGTGGTTTCAGAGGAAGAGAGGATCAGATCCTCTGGGTGGTTCAAGCTGTTAGTCAGCAGAAAGCAAGCTATGTTGCTCAGCTGTGTAAGCAAGCTGTGTTGCTCAGTGGATCAAGCTGTGTGTCAGTCGGAAAGCCTCACCGAGTTTGGTGAGGGGTGGACGTAGGTTGTGGGTTAACAACCGAACCACCTTAAAATCCTTGTGTTGTTGGTTGTATACATTGTGAGCTTATTCCATATCCTCTATCCCCATTTCCCAAGTTCATGTGCTTCTTACGCTGTTTATTTTCTCTGCACACTCAAGCATTCAGCTTGCACAACAGTCTCATCTTGATCCCCCTGCTATCGTAGCTAACGTGGATCTTCTCAGGTGTCTGGAGATGTAATGCCCTGGATCTTGATGGATCTTTTGCAGATCTTGTTGGATCTTTTGTTGGATCTTTCGGGTCTGTTTCGGATTGGTTTCGTTGAGTTTCGGTTCGCTTTTGTGGCTTCCGAGTTGAGTTTGACGAGCCGTGTGGGTTTTTCTCACGTACTAGCTACGGAACCCTACGGTGAGTTTGTTCGTCGATTCTCGAGCTCGTGGATGCTACAGCGACGATGTACTCGTCGAGCCGATCGTTTCGCCTATTTTTGCGTATTTTTCTGAATTTGTGCATTTTTGGCACATTTTCAGAATTTTCGGAAATTAGGAAAATTTCCTAATTTCTTTTCCTTTTTTCTTTTCTCTTTCTCTCTCTCCTTCTCATTCGCGCGACCGTCCCTCTCTCTCCCGTTCTCTCTCGTTCTCTCCCCTTTCCGGCTCCGGCTGCAGACGGAGGCGTGCGTGGGCGAGGCGGTGAAGCCGTGGAGCTGGTTGGATGCGCGATGGAGCGAGGATCGGATCGATTCTGGCGCGATCCCGATCGGTGGATTCAAAGCCGGTGAAATTGGTTCGCGAGTCGTTTTCGGCGTGGTTTAGTCCTTTCGGGGCACGGTTTCTTCGGTGGAGGTAGGGTGACGGATCCTTGCTTCCTTACCTTCGTTTTCCCTGCCATTGCACGACGTTCGGCTAGGAAACGAGCGTGTTCGGGCTTGTTTTGCCTAAACCGTGATTTTTGTGGTTTTTAGGGTCGGTCGGTAAACGGCGACTGTTTGCGGTTCAATTAGTTTCTAAATGACCGCTGGGATGTTAGAATCCCATCCACGTTGATTTCGTGCGATTTGGTGTTCATTCGAGGCCGGTAGAAGCCCGGGAACCTCGGTGACCCATTTAGGGTTGATTTGGTAAAATTGCCCGAATCTTACGTGTTTGATGTTGCATGTGGGGTTTGAAGTTCCCTGATGTTGTCTTTGGTTGTTGCGGTGTGTTTCCCCTGCGCTTCGGCGTGAATGGGGCGTGGAACGGGCCGATCCGGCCATTCCTCTGTTTTCCCGCCGTAACCGAAGTAGCGGTCTAGCCAGCGACCGTTACTTGATTTAGCGGCCCTACGACTGACCGTCGTTTGGTCTGCGTCGTTTTAGCTCTTTTGCTTCTGGGTAAGTGACGGCCCAAGGGTGGTGCATCATTCCCGTGTAACGCGCCAGTGATTGGCCGTTACTTCTATTTTGTCATTTTTCTTTGGGGGTTCGGTCGGTTGGTCTAACGCGCTTGACCCAGCGCGTTAGATGGAAATAACGCGCCTTGCCCAGGCCGTTACTTTCCGTTGACTAACGTTTGACTCGTTGAGGCGGAGCCTCTAACGGTCGAGCCCTTGTGCGTTGTTTGAGTGTAACGCGCCTGCCCCTGGCCGTTACATTCTGCGTGGACGAGGTAGGGTGGCTGCACCGTTGGAAGCGACGGTGGATCCCCTGTGCGTCGTTAGAGAGTAACGCGCTCACCTCCGTCCGTCGTTTGCTGTCGTGTTGGGTTGAGGGTGGCTATGCCGTTAGAAGTGACGGATAGGCCCCTGCGCGTCATTTGTCTCTGACGGCCCTCTCCTGCCGCGTCGTTTGTGAGTAACGCGCCTAGCGTCGTGCGTTACTTCACGTTGGTTTAGGTTTGCTGCACCGTTGGATGTGACGGTGGGGACCCCGTGCGTCGTTTGCTTGTAACGCCCCTGGTCCCGTGCATTACTTGGCTTTTATGTGCTTTGTAGGTTATCAGGGTGGTGTGTGACGGCCCGTGTCCGACCGTCGTTTGGGAAATAACGCCCCTGAGCTAGACCGTCACTTGCTAGTAGCGGTCTAGGGCCTGTGCGTTACTTCCTTTGTGCCTTGGTTTTCCGCCCGATGATTCCTGTGTGTCTTGGCTTGTCCTTGTGGTTTGCCCGTTGTCCCGTGGATGTCTCCTGACATCCTATGAGGGTTAAGACTACGTTGTAAGGTAGCCAGGAGTCTTCTTACTTGTGATAGGATTCTTGATCCTACTCTTGTATGCTCTTGTTGTTTGGTTCAGGTCAACCCGGTTTGACCGAGTGGTTGACATGTGGCCTTGTTTGTGCGTGTCTTGGCGGTTCGGTCCTGTCCGAGACACTGCTTCTGGATGCTTCGAGGTGTTGTTCTACCTCGGTTTGCATGTCCAGCTGTGCTGAGGGTTCTTGATGCTTCCCTCAGGTCTCCGTGTGTTGTTTTCTGTGGAGCGTGGTTTCTTTGGCTTAGGATTAGACCGATTGGCGGCCTGTTCCGCTGGTTGTGACGATCTTGCCGTTTAGTCGTTTGACTCAAGGATCGTTGCGTAGGAGGTCTAGTTGCTTGTCCTGAGTTGTCGGCAGTGGCGATGCTGCCATTTGGTGCCTCGAAGTGCGTGTTGAGGGGCGTGGTCGCCCGTTTGTACTTCGGCACTTGTGTTTGAGCTTCTGTGTCGTGTGAAGCCTCCACTTGTGTGACCTAAGGCCTTGAGGTGCCGACCCGCTAGCGGATGGCGGAGGGATTTTCTCAGTGAGCGGTTTTTAGTTAGTTCCGCGGGCTCCTAGTCAACGGTGGCGTCCTACCGAGGGAGAATACTAGCTTGAGGACCTGGCTTAGACTATAGCCAGTGTGTGCACACGTGGTCAGGGACTGAGGACTTACGTCGACGGGCGTGACCCTGACTAGTTACTTGTTTTGTTGTTCCTGTTTGGTTCAGCTTGTGTCTCTGTCTCTGCTGTTGTCACAGCAGTGCTGTAGGCAAGACACTTGGAGTGCGGCGTAAGACGTCAGTGGACGCAGCTGGCTTTGTAAGGGGGTGCTTCCGTCACGTGACGCGTAGCTTTCGCGTTTTCTTGCGCGTTGTGACCTTTGCGAGTTGCCCGTTCGTGGCTGCACTCGGGGTCAGTGTTTTGTTGTCCGCACGGTGTTCTGTTCGTGCGTGGGGCTGTGTGCACGATGTTTCCGGTTGTGTACGTGTTTGTTTGGCGTCTGTCTAGGTCTTGTCTAGACCTGGATTGTTTGGGGCTGGTTGACGGATTGGTGTACCCTTCTACGTGAGTTCAGGGTCATCCATCTGTTGCCTTTTGTTTGGAGTAGTTTGGGGTGCCGAGGTTAGTTCGGTAGCCGCTTGTTTGGTGCGGGTTCTCACCCTCTCCTGCGTGTTCCCTCCTCCTACTTCCCGTCTGTTCCTTTACAGCTTTGTAGTGTAGCTTTTCCTGCTTTGCTACACCTGCTGTTCCTGCTGCTTTGTTGTTGCTTCAGCAGCTTTGTGCGTTTTCCAGTGGGGATCCGCGTGACCCCTACTGAGTTTCTGTTGAGACTCACCCCTGCTGCTTTTCAGGTGGGTTTCGCCGTCTGCCTCTGCTGTTCCTGGTGGAGCGCTCTCTTGCTGTTGTAGCTGTCAACCGTACCTGCGTCGGGTTTCTCCCGACTTCTGTGTACGTTTCTTTCTGTCGTACTGTACTGTGCTAGACTCGTTGTCTTTCCTTTGGGCTGGACTCTGTGTATAATTGTAATTGTTGAAATTATTAATGAACTGGTAATTTTATTTCTGCTACTTTAGCAATCCAATCTAATGAAATTGCTTACTGTTATATCTCTGTGGCTTCAATGTACTCTACACATGCCTTTTATCCCTTCGGCGCTTTCCCGCGCTTAGGAGGCCTCGCGGGTCCCATGTGGTATCACGTGTATTCGGTATTTATACCGGGTGCACCGGGTATCCGGAATCCGGGTCGCTACAAGTGGTATCAGAGCAGTGTTCTGAGATGTTCGGAGTTTCTTTTCTGAGCTATCAGAGCGTTGTTGTGTGAAGTACATAGGAATCCGAGATATACAGTTTCCAGAGTCCTTAGGCCCAGTACAGTCTCTTGCTGGCGTAGGTGTTGTGATGGTTTATCGCAGTGCTTCTCGCGTGTTGTCTTGTACGTGCTTGGTTGGCACTGTACGAGATGGTTTTTGCTCTCGTCTGGATGCGACGATGTGCTTCGTTCGGTTTGAAGTTGGTCTCGATCGTGTTGCGCTTGGCAGTGTTTGTCGGTTGGCATGAACCTGCAGTGCATTGTTCGAGCTGTTTTCTGTACTTTGCTCAGGTAGCTTATGACTTTTAGCGTTGGTGTGATGGCCATGCACGTTTTTACGTTGCTTGCGTTGTCTCGGCTTGAGTCTGTTTAGCTTCTGATGCATTGTTGTTTTGGTTGTTTTGTTGTCGTGTTGCCTCGATTGAGAAGTTGCTCGAGCGAACCTAGGATTTTCCCTTCCTGGTGAGCTGCTGTTGTTGAGCTTGTTGCTTCTCGTCCTTCGTGGTGGTGCTTTTCCGAGGTTTGCCTTGGATTTGCTGTCTTAGTGATGCCTTTGTCCTGTGTCTGCTTAAGTGTGGACAGCTTTGTGTTGAGTCTGATCTGCCCCTTGTTGTACGGTTGCTTGGCTTTGGACTCCGTAATGGTGTTAAGAGCTGTTGTGTACCGTATTTGTCGTGCTGTGTCTGACGGCCGATGTGTTGTGAGGGCTCATTTATTTGTGTCGGGACGTGAAGGTAAGCTGAGATTGATGCCTTCCTTGTGCTTTGCGCTGAAGCTGGTGCTCTTCTCTTGTTGCACTTAGGCTCCTTGAGTTCGATTATTCGTTGGATCGGTGCGCGTGGCGTGTGAATTACGATCTTGTTGATTGCGATGGCGCTGGTGTGTGCTGAGATGCGATTTTCGATGTTGTTTAGTTGCCTGTGCATGTAGTGGAGAGTGCAGCGGTTGTGTGTGGGTTGGCTACCCTTTTGTCGAGAGGTTCTTTCTTTCTCGATGTGACTCCGTCTTGGCTTCTCGTGCCTTGATGTCGTCAGTTGCCGTGCCTTTGTTTGTGGTTTTCTTGTGTTGGCATTGGCATGTGCGAGTGTTGGGGAATTGGTTGGCATTCCTTGCTGATTAAGTACCCTTTGCTCTGTGTCTTCCTTCTTGGGTGTTGTGCTCTTGAGGCGTGTTGCTAGTCCTTGAGTTACGTTCCCCGAGATTGTTGTCGTTTCTCGTTGTTGTGGGTCTTCTCTTGGTGAGCAGTCTGATGCGTAACCCGTTCTTGTGTGGTTGTGTGCTCAGCTGTTCTTGTGCCTTGTTGTGACCCTGCTTGCAGATGTGTTTCTTTGGTCCTGCATGTTGTGCGGAGCCAGAGTTCTGCAGGTGTTGCCGTTGTGTTGTTTGGGCGCTGTTTCTTTATGATTTTGTGTTCTTGTCTTGGACCATTGTCTTGTCAATTAGCTTTGCTATACTCTTCTTCCTTGGAGTGAGCTTGCGACTTGATGAGATGTGATATCTGAGTGAGTGTTGACTTGATGGTGCTTGTGGTCCAGTGGTGTTGTTGTCATTGGTGTCCTGTGTGCCAGGTGTTCCCTGTTGCCTTTTGGCACTGGAGCCGATGATGTGGTCGAGCTGTCAACTGAGAGGACTGTGTCTCCTTGTGTAAGCTGCTGCTTGCCGTGTTGTTATTGTGTTTTTCGGTTGTCTGTTGTTGTGGCTGTCGTGTCTCCTGCCCTGTGAGACGTAAACGACGTTGCCCTTGCTTCGGAGGTGTCAGGTGTGTTCACTTTGGTGCCGTACTCGTGCTGTAGACTTGCTGTCTTGGAAGCTAGAGTGTGTACCTGTAATTGTGGTCTGACGTTGTTCCTCTGAGCTGTGTTTTCCGAGATTTGCGTTGTTGGGTTGTTCTTCCCTGCTTCTCCTTTGTTAGTCCTTAATTTCGAGGGCGAAATTTCTTAAAGGAGGGGAGGATGTAATGCCCTGGATCTTGATGGATCTTTTGCGGATCTTGTTGGATCTTTTGTTGGATCTTTCGGGTCTGTTTCGGATTGGTTTCGTTGAGTTTCGGTTCGCTTTTGTGGCTTCCGAGTTGAGTTTGACGAGCCGTGTGGGTTTTTCTCACGTACTAGCTACGGAACCCTACGGTGAGTTTGTTCGTCGATTCTCGAGCTCGTGGATGCTACAGCGACGATGTACTCGTCGAGCCGATCGTTTCGCCTATTTTTGCGTATTTTTTTGAATTTGTGCATTTTCGGCACATTTTTGGAATTTTCAGAAATTAGGAAAATTTCCTAATTTCTTTTCCTTTTTTCTTTTCTCTTTCTCTCTCTCCTTCTCATTCGCGCGACCGTCCCTCTCTCTCCCGTTCTCTCTCGTTCTCTCCCCTTTCCGGCTCCGGCTGCAGACGGAGGCGTGCGTGGGCGAGGCGGTGAAGCCGTGGAGCTGGTTGGATGCGCGATGGAGCGAGGATCGGATCGATTCTGGCGCGATCCCGATCGGTGGATTCAAAGCCGGTGAAATTGGTTCGCGAGTCGTTTTCGGCGTGGTTTAGTCCTTTCGGGGAACGGTTTCTTCGGTGGAGGTAGGGTGACGGATCCTTGCTTCCTTACCTTCGTTTTCCCTGCCATTGCACGGCGTTCGGCTAGGAAACGAGCGTGTTTGGGCTTGTTTTGCCTAAACCGTGATTTTTGTGGTTTTTAGGGTCGGCCGATAAACGGCGACTGTTTGCGGTTCAGTTAGTTTCTAAATGACCGCAGGGATGTTAGAATCCCATCCACATTGATTTCGTGCGATTTGGTGTTCATTCGAGGCCGGTAGAAGCCCGGGAACCTCGGTGACCCATTTAGGGTTGATTTGGTAAAATCGCCCGAATCTTGCGTTTTTGATGTTGCATGTGGGGTTTGAAGTTCCCTGATGTTGTCTTTGGTTGTTGCGGTGTGTTTCCCCTGCGCTTCGACGTGAATGGGGCGTGGAACGGGCCGATCCGGCCATTCCTCTGTTTTCCCGCCGTAACCGAAGTAGCGGTCTAGCCAGCGACCGTTACTTGATTTAGTGGCCCTACGACTGACCGTCGTTTGGTCTGCATCGTTTTAGCTCTTTTGCTTCTGGGTAAGTGACGGCCCAAGGGTGGTGCGTCATTCCCGTGTAACGCGCCAGTGATTGGCCGTTACTTCCGTTTTGTCGTTTTTCTTTGGGGGTTCGGTCGGTTGGTCTAACGCGCTTGACCCAGCACGTTAGATGGAAATAACGCGCCTTGCCCAGGCCGTTACTTTCCGTTGACTGACGTTTGACTCGTTGAGGCGGAGCCTCTAACGGTCGAGCCCTTGTGCGTTGTTTGAGTGTAACGCGCCTGCCCCTGGCCGTTACATTCTGCGTGGACAAGGCAGGGTGGCTGCACCGTTGGAAGCGACGGTGGAGCCCCTGTGCGTCGTTAGAGAGTAACGCGCTCACCTCCGTCCGTCGTTTGCTGTCGTGCTGGGTTGAGGGTGGCTATGCCGTTAGAAGTGACGGATAGGCCCCTGCGCGTCATTTGTCTCTGACGGCCCTCTCCTGCCGCGTCGTTTGTGAGTAACGCGCCTGGCGTCGTGCGTTACTTCACGTTGGTTTGGGTTTGCTGCACCGTTGGATGTGACGGTGGGGACCCCGTGCGTCGTTTGCTTGTAACGCCCCTGGTCCCGTGCGTTACTTGGCTTTTATGTGCTTTGTAGGTTATCAGGGTGGTGTGTGACGGCCCGTGTCTGACCGTCGTTTGGGAAATAACGCCCCTGAGCTAGACCGTCACTTGCTAGTAGCGGTCTAGGGCATGTGCGTTACTTCCTTTGTGCCTTGGTTTTCCGCCCGATGATTCCTATGTGTCTTGGCTTGTCCTTGTGGTTTGCCTGTTGTCCCGTGGATGTCTCCTGACATCCTATGAGGGTTAAGACTACGTTGTAAGGTAGCCAGGAGTCTTCTTACTTGTGGTAGGATTCTTGATCCTACTCTTGTATGCTCTTGTTGTTTGGTTCAGGTCAACCCGGTTTGACCCAGTGATTGACATGTGGCCTTGTTTGTGCGTGTCTTGGCGGTTCGGTCCTATCCGAGACACTACTTCTGGATGCTTCGAGGTGTTGTTCCACCTCGGTTTGCGTGTCCAACTGTGCTGAGGGTTCTTGATGCTTCCCTCAGGTCTCCGTGTGTTGTTGTCTGCGGAGCGTGGTTTCTTTGGCTTAGGATTAGACCGATTGGCGGCCTGTTCCGCTGGTTGTGACGATCTTGCCGTTTAGTCGTTTGACTCAAGGATCGTTGCGTAGGAGGTCTAGTTGCTTGTCCTGAGTTGTCGGCAGTGGCGATGCTGCCATTTGGTGCCTCGAAGTGCGTGTTGAGGGGCGTGGTCGCCCGTTTGTACTTCGGCACTTGTGTTTGAGCTTCTGTGTCGTGTGAAGCCTCCACTTGTGTGACCTTAGGCCTTGAGGTGCCGACCCGCTAGCGGATGGCGGAGGGATTTTCCCGGTGAGCGGTTTTTAGTTAGTTCTGCGGGCTCCTAGTCAACGGTGGCGTCCTGCCGAGGGAGAATACTAGCTTGAGGACCTGGCTTAGACTATAGCCAGTGTGTGCACACGTGGTCAGGGACTGAGGACTTACGTCGACGGGCGTGACCCTGACTAGTTACTTGTTTTGTTGTTCCTGTTTGGTTCAGCTTGTGTCTCTGTCTCTGCTGTTGTTACAGCAGTGCTGTAGGCAAGACACTTGGAGTGCGGCGTAAGACGTCAGTGGACGCAGCTGGCTTTGTAAGGGGGTGCTTCCGTCACGTGACGCGTAGCTTTCGCGTTTTCTTGCGCGTTGTGACCTTTGCGAGTTGCCCGTTCGTGGCTGCACTCGGGGTCAGTGTTTTGTTGTCCGCACGGTGTTCTGTTCGTGCGTGGGGCTGTGTGCACGATGTTTTCGGTCGTGTACGTGTTTGTTTGGCGTCTGTCTAGGTCTTGTCTAGACCTGGATTGTTTGGGGCTGGTTGACGGATTGGTGTACCCTTCTGCGTGAGTTCAGGGTCATCCATCTGTTGCCTTTTGTTTGGAGTAGTTTGGGGTGCCGAGGTTAGTTCGGTAGCCGCTTGTTTGGTGCGGGTTCTCACCCTCTCCTGCGTGTTCCCTCCTCCTACTTCCCGTCTGTTCCTTTACAGCTTTGTAGTGTAGCTTTTCCTGCTTTGCTACACCTGCTGTTCCTGCTGCTTTGTTGTTGCTTCCGCCGCTTTGTGCGTTTTCCAGTGGGGATCCGCGTGACCCCTACTGAGTTTCTGTTGAGACTCACCCCTGCTGCTTTTCAGGTGGGTTTCGCCGTCTGCCTCTGATGTTCCTGGTGGAGCGCTCTCTTGCTGTTGTAGCTGCCAGCCGTACCTGCGTCGGGTTTCTCCCGACTTCTGTGTACATTTCTTTCTGTCGTACTGTACTGTGTTAGACTCGTTGTCTTTCCTTTGGGCTGGACTCTGTGTATAATTGTAATTGTTGAAATTATTAATGAACTGGTAATTTTATTTCTGCTACTTTAGCAATCCAATCTAATGAAATTGCTTACTGTTATATCTCTGTGGCTTCAATGTACTCTACACATGCCTTTTATCCCTTCGGCGCTTTCCCGCGCTTGGGAGGCCTCGCGGGTCCCATGTGGTATCACGTGTATTCGGTATTTATACCGGGTGCACCGGGTATCCGGAATCCGGGTCGCTATAGGAGAACTCTTGCTTACAGACACTTTGGAGCATCTCCCAAGTAGAGGAAGTTATCACGGTGTGTGAGCAGCTTTCTCCCCTTGTGTATCTAACTACATTTGTGCCTTAGGTTGCCTGCTGCGCCAAGGTAAAAGCTTTCCTAAGGAACTTCACCTTGTTGAACACTCATTCACCTTAGTTAATCATCACAGCTCTCCCACCTAAAGTAGTCATTTAAGTTAGCTTTTCTGATTCGATATCTCTATAGTTTTTTGGATTACATCTCATTCGGATCTGAGTTGCTAGTGAAGAAGTGTCGACCTCTTTCTTGAGGAGTGTCGACCTGTCTGGACTGAGCATCAAGTTCCAACGCTCCTTCTTGTGCCATTCCTATCTATTCCGCTGCCCCGTGTGCCTTAGTGTTTTATTTGCTTAAAGGATGGTTAATGCTCAATTTCTCCCATAGTTTAAATCGGCCATAGTTTGTCACCAGATCTATTCAACCCCCCCTTCTACATCCGGTTACACCACTCGGAACATATCAATTGGTATCAAAGCATACCAGTATTTCTAACAGGCCCCGTAGCCCAATTCGACAGAGTTTGTGTGACACGAAAATGCATAAAACCTGATATTGCGGCCACGATTCCAGAAGATATGGTCCATGAAAAATCATGCTCTATATACCAAACTCGAGATAATCCAAAGGACAAGAGATGGAAACCAACGGGGCTCGATTCAGAGTTGGTTTCTAGAAGTTACAGCCGCCGCAAGTAGGCAAATCGAGCAGAATCGGGGCAGAGTCCAGCATAGGCTGGACTCTTGGCTGGCTTAGCAGTCAGTCGACCGACCGTTTGCAATATGAAGCGGTCGTTTGCATGACCATTTGGGTAGACTTCGTATGACTTTGAAAATCAGATCATATCTCCCAAACGGTGCAGGACTAGCAAAAGTAGTAGAAGAAAAATTGTAGATAGCTGAAAGATGAACAACTTTTATGAAGAGATAAAGATGAAAAGAGGATCAGAAGAGAGAAGAAATGGGGTGAGAACAGAGAAAAATGTTGGGACTTGAAAACGGTGGGGAACTAGCTAATGACAGAGAAGAATAAAATGTAGGGCTTTAAACATGGAACAACTTTGGTGAAGGACACTTAATGTATAGAGGAACGAAAGGGGATGAAAATGGACAATTTTTCAAGACTGCACAGTGAAAGGGGCCGAATGCTTGATGGAAATGGGCCTAAATGGGCCGCAAGTCAACCTGGAAGACCGAAAAAGGTCGAAAACTGAGGAAACAACCCCCAGGGGTCAATGGAATCATGATCCCCAAGGCTCAAAGGGAAGGGAGCAATAAAATGGGCTCGAAATCTATCTAAGGAAGCTCCAAAACAATGGTTAGTTCGGGACATCAAAAATGATGAATAAGAGAAATGATGCACCTTGCGGGCTAAAAATGGGTGTCAACAGACCCCTTCAAGGACATGCCTCATAATGTGTTTGGGCATTTTTTTAAGGCCACGAGGGTCGACCCAAAGGGTCTACCCCTTTCAGTTATCCATCGCCAAACCCTTTTCGACTCCGTACGAGTGTTACTTTTTCTCCCTCCTTTTGCCCTAAAAGTGTTGGATCCAAGGCTCCTATCATCCTACACATGTCTCCCAGCCTTGGGGGTATAAAACCCATGATTGGGGCGACCCAAAGGAATAATCAAAGGGAATATTTTCTTATCTTTTTCAGCCTTGTGTGCTTGCAGGAGAAGAAACACGGGAGAGGGGTTCTTGAGCACGATCCCTACGGATTTCAATGCAGATCTGATGCAGCTTGACCAAGGAATAATGGTCTTCCTCCATAGATGAAGCTGAGTAAGGAGAATCTCGAGCCAAGCATCAACCTCCAAGCCTCATTTTGAAGGATCCGGCTACATCCTCCGACTTCATCCAAAAGAATGAAGAACCGTCATTTGCTTCTTGTCCAAAGTGGGATCTCTAGCATCCTTATAGTCAATATTGTCTATATCTTGCTCTTAGTCTTCCAAATCTAAGGGCTTATTGTATATCTGAATTTTTCTTATACATATACTGTGTGTGTGTGTGTGTCTGCAGGTCACAGCGCTCGTGTGTGTGTGGCTGTGCGCATCACAGTGTGTGTGTGTGGGTTTTCACTTCATACTGGAAGCAATCCTCACTCTGTGAGGGGTGGACGTAGGGGGCAGTGTTGTGAACCCGAACCACCTAAAATCCTCGTGTTCCTTGTGGTTTGCTTCTACGCTTTTACTCGTGTGGGCTTCTTGTCGAGAGGAGAGATTTGCATATATTTCACTTCGATATTTTTGTTGTTCGAGTGATCATATCATCGGGTAAGAAGAGCTATGATTTGGTTCTCTTCATCTTTCTTATTCGTGCATACTCTAGTGAATAGTTAAATTTTTTATTGCTAATCAATTCACCCTCCCCTTTTGATTGCCATCTACCGGGGACAACAATTAGTATCAGAGCTCGGTCTCTGATTTTTACTGATCTCACGATCTTAGAGTAAGATCCAGTAAATGGCGAACAAGGGGATGTTGCCCGAAGGGCACTCAATTCATAGGCATCCGTTCTTCTGTAGCAACCCTGGTAAAATCTTAAAAGATTAAACCAAAGATAAATGCCTAACTCATATACACTTAAAACATATACCAATTAGGCCAAAAGTAAATAACGCCTCTTAGAAGGTCGTCATTTAATCGAAGACTATAAAATAGGCGCTAATTCATTAATTGACGCCCCTTTGACATTTCATATAAAGAAATTGAAGATTGTTTAAAGAGGCATCATTTTTAATTAATGCCCCAACCTTAGGCATCATTTTTAAACTAAACCTGTTAGTGTTTGGTTCGAACAAGGATGTTATCCGGGTAAGTTTTGATTAGGAAAGGATCAACACATGGATGTTTAAGTTTAATTAGGAGTCTACGTAGGAAGTTTCAACTCCAATCAAACTCGTAGAACCCGTTAGGATTCTTTCCCCTATAAATACCATCCCCTCCATCGAACCCATGTTGACCCTAAAGACGCCCTGCTGCTACCCCTCTGCCGTGGAAGTTCTTCTTCGTTTTATTCCTTTTCCTCTTGCTGCCAATACTGTGAAGAGAGGAAGCCGTCTTCTGCTTCTTCGACAGTGCTTCATGTATTGCTGTGGAGAAGCATAAAGCTTCTTCTTCCGAAGGTTGCTTCTGCCGTGGGTGTACGTAAAGAATGTGAACTTCTTCATCCTTTCTTCTTCTTCCTTGCTGCACAGAGGATTGAAGGCCGTTGCTTTCTGCTACCATAACTGCTGCTGCTATTGTTGAAGCTAGAAGAACAAGCTGCTGTGTCTTCTTCCTTCTACGCGGTTACTCTGTTTCAAACAGGGTATCGTTTGTGATCAAATCTTCATTTATATTCTTCACGTTCCATCAACCAGATCATCACCAAGGTAGGTTTTCTCAAGACTTAGCAAAATCCTATAATTACTAAATGAATACATGCATATAGGTCTAAAGGAGTTACAGATTTCATTTTTCAGAATGAATTTTCTCCGTTTACTGCATGAATGAAATTGACGACCCAAGATTGTGAGCGACGTCACGCGGTTCGGGGAAGCGGAGAAGACGCGGAGCGCGCGGGCTCCTTCTTTTTGTTTGCTGCAACACAGAAATAAGAGAAAAGAGAAGGGGCCACCACGGGAGATTGGTCCGGTGGGACGAGCAGGACAAATGTAATATAGCAAGATATGGGGGTTAAACGGCCATAGCGGGAAGTGACTCGCCGCGACCTCGGGGGGACGGGAATGGTGTAAAAATTAAATAGCAAGAATTGAAACGGCCATTGAGGAAGTGGCTCGCCGCGGCCTCGAGAATATGAGCAGATAAGAATATAACAGAATATAAGGAGAATATAAAGAGCGGGAATTTAAACGGCCATTGGGGAAGTGACTCACCGCGGCCTCGAGAACATGAATAGATAATAATATAATATATAAGAATGGGAATTTAAACGGCCATTGGGGAAGTGACTCGCCGCGGCCTCGAGAATATGAATAGATAAGAATATAACATATAAGAACGGGAATTTAAACGGCCATTGGAGAAGTGACTCGCTGCGGCCTCGAGAATATGAGCAGAATACAACAGAATATAAAGAGAGTATAAGAACGGGAATTTAAACGGCCATTGAGGAAGTGACTCGCCGCGGCCTCGAGAACAAGATGTGATCGCCAGGGGCCGAAAGACCCCAAAATAAAGAAAGTGATCGCGCCTACCTCAAGAGCGGGAGATGGCGGGTTGCTTCTTCCTCCCCCTTCGGCCGGCCGATGGGGAGGGCTTTCCTTGGGTACCCTTGCAAAACAACGACAAACAAGTAACGAGTGGATTAGAAAGATGAAGGTGTAGTATTCAAATCCTTGCGATAAAAATAACGAAATGATTGCAAGACACACACCTGGTTGGTGTTATCTTTTAAACCCCTCTCGGACTCGAGTAGGAGGAATTTGAGATGATGGATGCAAGAAGTATATAAGAAGAGGCGCCCTTATGAAGGGGGATAGATGATGCGAGATGATGAATGCAAAAGAACTAAGAAGAAAAGGAAAGGATTGACTTATTGGATGTGCCGATGGTGAAATCCGGCGGAGCTCCGGTAGCGTAGGGATGGCGTGGAAGCGCGGTGGATGAAGATGACCTTCCTCTCGCGAGCGTGGGCACCCGAGAAGCCGGCAGAACCTCCACCTACAAAAGACTCCACGGGTTAGAAAATGACTCCGGTAGCCTCTGGGCTCCGGCAGCCTATCGGATCTCTTCGAAGCTCCTCCAGAACTGAGGGGGTGGGCCTCTATTTATAGGGCTCCGGAGGGTGGAGGCATCCAGGACCCTGGACACCTCCATCAGGGCCGAACTAATATTTTATTCTATTTTTATTCATTTTTTCAGAATATTTTTGTGGAGGCGTCTAGGGCCCCGGACGCCCCTAACAGGTCCACCGAACACCACCGACGGCCGCACGCGGTTTGACACAACGCGTGGTTTTGTGAGCGGCGCCTCGTGATTTTGAAATGGGCGCGTCCAGCGAGCTGGACGTCTCCATAATTTGGATTTTTTCACACACGACAAGCCGTCGTTCGGTGGGCGGTGCCCGTGAGGGAGTTGATGG
Organism: Amorphophallus konjac; assembly: GCA_022559845.1. NCBI lineage: Eukaryota > Viridiplantae > Streptophyta > Magnoliopsida > Alismatales > Araceae > Amorphophallus > Amorphophallus konjac. Next base: position 261,191,695 of record CM040119.1, on the reverse strand, counting down.
AGGCGTCCAGGGGCCTGGACGCCTCCATAAATATATTATTTTTTATTATTTTGTTTTGTTTTTATGCCAAAGTTGGCATTTTAATTTTTATACTTGTTTTTATGGAGGCGTCCAGGGGCCTGGACGCCTCCATTAATATATATTTTTTTATTTATGTTTTGTCTTTTATGCCAACTGGCATTTTACATATTTTTTTATATTAGTTTTTATGGAGGCGTCCATGGTCCTGGACGCCTCCATTAATATATATTTTTTATTTATTTTTGGGCTCTGAAAAACAAATAAAACAAATTAAAAGAATGGGGGCGTCCAGGGGCCTGGACGCCCCCATTAAGACCCACCCGGGTCCTCAGTTCAGGCGTTGGCGGCCGCCTGGCAGACACCCTTCTTGATTCCGGAACCTCCTGATGCGTCTAACTTGTGTTGATGTCGTCCGAATGCCGTGATGAGACGATTCCGGATGCCGGAAAAGGCAGAAGAAGACCCAAGAAAAGGAAGTATTTAAGAGATTCGAAATGCGTAAGCTGTCGCGGGGCGTTGTATAGTAATATGAGACTTTCTCATGAGACGTCAAGAATGGCGTGTCTACAGCTGCCCCGCCTTGGCGTCTGCTTTGCAAGGGAGTGACACGTAGTGGAATGGTATCGAAGTGGAGTGTAATGAAGTGGGAGCAGACTGATAAGTTGATGCCAAGGTGTGATGAGACACGCTTCTGACGTACTGTTTGGAATTTTTCCTGAAGTTTCAATGAGGCGACCTTGAAGGAGGTCTTTCAAGTCTTGACGGTTGCTTGGACGGAGATCAAATAAGGGAGGGTGAGATGCGTGTTCAGGCACGAAACAAAAAGAGACCAACTTCTCGGTGTGGAAGTACCTGGGTCATAAATCCGTAGGTTTCACCTTTGGTGAGCGGTTACCAGCCAATGTGGAAGTGCTGCGGCCAAAGTGGGTCAAACAAGGTAAAAAGTAAAGAAATATCTGAGGGTCTGTCCAAACAAGGGTCACTTTTGGAAGAGCAGCGTAGGGCCGTTTCAAGGAAACTCAGTTATTTCATTTGGAGTGGAATATCTCATATTTGTAGGAATTGAAACACAACGGCTTTCACAATCGAATCACTTGAATGATCTTCCGCAATAAATCAAAGTCCTATATGAATGCATGCTGGGTTAAAATAAAAATTTAAAACAAACTAAAATAGAAAATAGCCAAGGATAATATTGTCAACTTGTTAAGAACGGGTCAGGATACCGATCCGGTGAGCCGACACTGGGCTGGGGCCCGTTTATCCGCGCACCAACTCACTGAATGGAACCGTCGTCCCCATGCTACCACAAGTTAACGGCCTATCCGTACAACCCAAATTCTTCCGGATCATCACTGTTTTTGTTGAAGGGGAACTCAAATCCCAGATTTGTTCGGGCCGCAAGGTCCTTGACATGTTCTAGTAGCGTAGGTATCGTATACTATGATGCATGACATGGTGGGACCAACCATTGAAAGGTGGGACAGGAGACAGGACAAAGACGTCCGTTAGTAAAACCTGCACAGACTAGCAAAGGTTAGCAACATCAGAAAGTAGCAGAATCAAACAGAATCGCACCACAGTAAAGGAGATCAGACAAAATCTTGACAATGACCACTGATGTGACATGTTCCGTCCTGTAGCGATCTTCCCTTCCTATAAGAACTCCCCTTAGGCTAGTTCATTCAAATGCACCAAGGTGGGTTTTGGAAGCTCAGGAGAGGAAAGAGAGGAGAATCTAGAGATTTTCAGGATGGAAGGAGAGTCTTCCCGCGTTATGAAGAGGAGCAGGCCTAGCAGCGAGATCAGGCGACTCTCCGACCTCGAGGGTCATTTGAGTGGGACGATCATGTCGCATATGGTAAGCTGATTCATTTCAAATTTCTCCACGTGAACCTTCTTCTTACTTCCTTCCTTTCTTCTTCTTTCTTTTCTCTTCCAGCCATATCCACTCTTCCCAGGCCCGAGGAAGTTTTCCAAACTGCCATGGCTTTCAAAGCTAACTTCCAACATCTCCATCGGCATGAGGGCCATACTCTCGAAGTGGCATCTGCAGGGGCTCCTTATTCACGCCAAACACTATGAGAAGATTCGTATGGACTGGGCGGCTATGGGCGCACTAGTGGAGATCTGGCATCCCCAGACCCACACTTTTATCTTCCCGACCTTCGAGGTGACCATCCTCCTCGAGGAGGTGGAACTTCTGCTCGGATTGAAGAAATTCAAGAGTGACAGGAAGGTGAAGGCTATGCGGATGCTGACACGGGGGACTTCCGAAAGCGTTCTTGGAAGCTTCATGCCGCCCGACGCAGCCAGAAAGGTCCGTACTCAAAAGGGGATCGATCTCCAAAAGCTTGCGGAGTGGGTCATGGACGCCCTGAGAGGGTCACCAGATGATGACTATTTGGAGGGAATCATGAAGGGGTTCACCATTTGTCTTGCGGGTGCTCTCTTGTTTCCTTATACCGACAACATGGTGGAGGAAGACCAACTGAGTGCTATCTGCGGGATCTGGCGTGGAAAGAGGGTGGGACCCGCTGTCCTCGCCTACCTGTATAGTGGCCTTACTGCCTCGAGCATGGGTAAGCCTCTTTTTGGTTGCGCACTTGTCCTGAGTTGCTGGCTGGATTTGCATTTCAAGTTTGATCACCGTGAGGGAATGCCAACCGCTTCGAAGCTCTTCCAACAAAGCCCTCTTCATCACATAGCCGACGTGTTAGGGTTCGGTGGTACTGTAGTGAACCGCGTTCCGTGATTAAAGAAACGTGAAGACTGGCGGTCTCACTTCCGCACCGTGACACAAGGCTTCTTTACTTGCTCACCGGCATGTTTGCTTTCGCTTGATCTCCTCATGAGGCCTTCCCCCAAAGTTGATCTTCAACTGATCGGCGCGACCGAGTTTGTCCTTTATAACGCATATCGATGCTGCCTCCAAGTCGGCATTCTACGCCATTCGTTCCCACTATCGACTGGCATCGTTCCTTCGAAGAAGAGAGAGTTGGGTACTAAAGCGGATGCGAAGGAAGCGAAGGCCGTCAAAGCACCCTGGAAGACAAGTGTTGCAGGAAAGGCCTTAGCGCACGTGGGGGAAGAATGTGAGCTGTGGAGGGCTTATGTAACCGAACTGGGGAAGTTAAGGCCTAAGGCGCCTAAGCCCCTGATGTAGCCTATTCTGCTTTTCTGATGGAATAAAATCTGGCATGGATGTTTTGGACCCTTGTCCCCTTAATTATTATTATCTTTTTTGTGGTTTTTCTTTTTCTTTTTCTTTTGTTTGGATTATATACATATGCTTATCTCTTTTTTTTCTTTTATTATATATTTTTTTGAAATTTTTATTATGGGGGCGTCCAGGGGCCTGGACGCCCCTAATTTTTTATTTATAATTTTTTTAAGTTTTTGTTTTGGGGGCGTCTAGGGTCCTGGACGCCCCTAATTTTTTATTTATTATTTTTTTTGGTTTTTTATTTTTTATTTTGGGGGCGTCCAGGCGCCTGGACGACCCTAAGTTTTTGAATTTTGAAAAAAAATAAAAAATTGTGGGGGCGTCTAGGCGCTTGGACGCCCCAAAGAAGGTAGATTCTATATATAAGGGCTGGCCCCCCCTCTTTGCTCATTTACTGTTCATTCAGATGACCCAGTCAAACCAGACGACCCATTCTTAGTCCCAATGGAGCAAGGAGGCCCGAGCCGGGGTGGAGAGAAGCGCAAACGACGGGCTCGTCGTCCGAGGAGGCTGAGGGATGATGCCGAGGAGGCTGCAGCAGAGGAGATTGCTGCGGAGGAGGAGATGGAGGTGCCTCTTCTGGCCGCGGAGGCCGCTGCGGGCGCTGGCGACGTGGGAGAGGCCGATCACGACCCGGTAAGCCCTTCGAAACTCTCACTCTATGGTTCAATAGGCTAAACGGACGGGCGAGAGGCTATGAGAGAAGGCCGGGGAGTGAGGGAAAGGAGGCGTCCAGGGCCCTTGACGCCTCCATATTTTCTTTTTCTTTTTATTTATTTGTTTATTTACGTAAATAATAAAATAGGATTTTAAAAATAAGGAGGCGTCCAGGACCTGGGACGCCTCCATAATAATATATATATTATTAATATATTTTTTGTTTTGGGTTTTTCTATAAGGAAAAAAAGGAAAATAGAGAGGAAGCGTCCAACGTTGTGGACGCCTCCATAAAAAATCCTAAAATTTTTTAAAGATAAGATAACATAAAATAAATAAGTAGAATATGTAGTGTTATTGCTTAATATTATTCATGATGCTGATGTGTTCTTTGTTGGTTTTGTGGTGTGCAGGGCGTGATGAAGGGCCGGATCAGCTGGTCCCTAGTGGTGGCAGCATACCGTGGGCTGCCAGACTTTCAGAGGGCGCGTGTGGACGCCATGGGCTTTGGAGCCTTCCTCAGGATCGAGCCCTTTCGGCTCGACCTTCCTCTTATCCAGGCATTGAGAGAGCGGTGGCACGCACCGAGCCGGGCGTTTCTGATGCCCTGGGGGCACATGGTGCCGACACTAGAGGACGTGGCTCGGATCACCGGGCTACGGGTGGACAGAGAGGCGGTGAGTGGTGTCACCTACCCCGACTACCGAGAGAGTGCCCTGGACCTGCTGTGGTTAGAGACGAGCGTGACTGCTAGAGACAGCAGGGTAGTTGGCCGAGTGGAGATTATGGAGGCGCTCGGATTCGTCGACCCGCGCCAGCGGGTTAGCGAGACTGGAGCGGAGTTTCTGGCACGACTGGAGGGAGATGCCCGTGTAGCTTTCACCCAGGACCCGAGCGAGCGGGAGCTGGTGGATCTAGACCTCCGGAGGTTTCTTTTCTTCTTCTTGGGCTGTCTTCTGCTGGGGACGAAGGGGGATGGCATCCACTGCCGCTTCCTCGGGATCCTGGCGGACCTTGATAGAGTGGGGCACTACGCGTGGGGGGTGGCTCTGCTTGCCCATTTGATTACCGATCTCTCCCAGACTTCAGAGAGGGAGACGACAGTCAGTGGCTTCGCACCTTTTCTCCAGGTACATAATTTATTTATGCATTTTACCATAGTTAAATATGCAATTACTCGTGCTAATGATGTATGATGGATGTAGGTGTGGAGTTATTACTACTTCCCGATGGGGAGGGTTAGGCAGGGGAACAGGAGAGCCGTTCCTCTAGCGCGACAGTGGAGGCCGGTCGTGGTAGCGGCACCACACAGCTACCAGCTGGCGTCACTTCGTCGGGAGCTGAGCGAGTATCCCGAGGCCATGGTATGATGCGTATGATTGTTTTGTGTTTTTTATGCATGTGACTGAATGGTAACTATCATGATGTATGTATGGTGATGCAGGTGGTGTGGAGACCCTACCTTGGCATGGGCGACGCTGGCCAGCCTTGGGTTGTAGCGGGTCTTCCTCGTTTCAGGCGGGACGTGTGGGTCCATTGCCTGAATGAGATCGAGCCGCTTTGGCTGAGGCTGGTTATGAGGACGTTGGGGCTAGCCCAGGAGTGGGTTGATGTAGATGAGCCGGCCCGCATCGGGCGGAAGACCAAGGGGAAGGCAAAGATTGTGGATTGGCGCACGCGCTTCCCAGCACAGTACCAGGACTGGCAGCAGGGCGGGGTCCCAGTGGTGTCCCATGTACAGGACAACACAGACTACATGAGACGGTACCGAGCTACGTACGGGGACCGCCTCTCCTTGGGTGGTATGGCAGGGGTAAGTGAAATGAAACTGCTTCACCCTTCTATATGTATATGCATGTGGCACTAACTTATGTGCAATGCAGGATGCTCATGACAACATGATTGCCGACCTGCGGGCCCAGCTGGCAGACGCCAGGCGGCAGTTAGTGGCCATCCGATAGGAGTTGGAGATCCTGGTGAGTCTATGCAATGCATTTTTTTTTGTGACCTAGATTTTTGATGCTTAGCCTTTGACTGACGTTTGCCCCGTGTTTCAGTGGGCCCACCAGACAGCGACAGCCGGGACGGCTGGTGGAGCGGGTTCCAGTTCGCGGGGCCTTCCTCCGGAGGTTTCTGCCCTCCAGGAGCAGCTGGCGTATGCGGTGGCTCGGGCTGAGGAGGCCGAGCATGACCGCGAGGCTCGAGTGAGTGCTTGCTTGGCCCTGACCCTCTTCTAGCTGCTTTCCTTCTATCACTGTTCTCTTATGGTGCATGCGTGCTTTGACAGGTGGCCGAGATTCGAGAGGCCCTGGCCCGTGCTGTTCGTGCCGAGCAGGAGTGCGATGCTCGGGTGGCGGAGCGTGACGCCCGGATTGTGGAGCTGGAGGAGGAACGGCGACGGGAGGCTGAGGAGCTCCCTCGTGACGTGTTGGATCTACGGATTGCCCTCGAGCTGTCGAGGAGGGAGGCGACGCGAGAGAGAGAGGAGAGGGAGAGGGAGAGAGAGGGCAGAGAGAGAGAGAGAGGATAGAGAGAGAGAGAGAGAGAGGATAGGAGGGCTGAGCGACTGCGAGACTGGGACGAGAGGAGGGCTCTGGAGGCCCAGCTGATGGAGCTCCGATTGAGTCTCCGCACGGCGGAGGGGAGACTTCGAGAGAGCGAGGAGCGGTACCAGAGGGCAAAGGAACGCGGGGCGCGACTTCGTTAGTCTGGTTCTTTTTCCATGGGCAGCTATCTGGTTTCTTCGGTTGAGGAGCGTCGTCGTGCCTTCGAGGCTGGGGTGCCACCTGGAGAGGCGAGCACGGCTTCTCAGGGTTCGCAGAGGTCGCAGAGGCCCCCTAGGGATCCCCGTCAGAGGAGGGAGGAGAGAGATGACCAGGAGGGTGGTGGTGAGAGTTAGAGAGTTATTTGTACACCCCACCGTCCTCACTGTATGATGTACTTTTGACTGTTTGTATGAAATGGATTTCGTGTGGTTCCTTTTGTCGTGTGCCCTTTTCCTTCCTGAACTTTCTTTCACACCACGTTGTTCACGCTTCACGGGACTTTGCCCTGGATAGGAGGGAACTACTTTGCATGGAGGGTTTTTTTATTCCCCCCTTTTTTTTTCACTTTCTTTTGGGCTCGTCCAAGCGCGAGGACGCGTCTTAATCCTCGAATTCAAATTTAAAGCGACGGGTGGCCTTTCTTCTTCGTGCCTTACCCGCAAACGAGCCCGCCTTCCGCCGAAACTTGCTCGCCCGTCTTTGTCTTCTTCCCCTCGATCGATGGAGTTCGGCGGTCTGGACCACGGCGAAGGTGGAGAGGGACGCGGGACCCCTCGCCCAAGCAGGGACGCGCCAGAGCACGGAACGGCGTCTATGGAGGAGGAAGGGCCGCTTCGGGCCCCCGAGGGACCCGAGGGGCCCGATGTCGCGGAGGGAGGTGAACACGGTCTGGTAGGTCCTCCAATCTCTTCCTCTTTTGATCCACTTCGAGCCGCACGAGGGGGGAAAGGGTTCGGCGAGTGTTGTACTCAAATGATGGACGTGTCCTAGACAGGGGACGCGTTCTTTTTGACTGATGTGGGACCCCTTTTGATGCAGGGTACGGCAAGAATCCCGGGTTTGGCCGATGAGTGAGCGAGTGAGGACAAGCCGAGCCGCGTCAGGAGGGAGAGTCGCGGCAAGGCGAGGCTCGAGGACTGGCACGTACGTCTCCCTGGACAGCAAGGGAGTGTATTGGTGCAGGACAGCGCCGACTTCCTGCGGCGGCAGAGAGAGAGTTATGCGGGGCTTCCCCAAGCTAGGGGCACGCGTGGCATCGGCGGCTCGTGCGCCCAACTGTCAGAGGCTAGGCGGCAGCTGGCCGTCGCTCAACATGAGCTGTCGCTCTTGGTAAGTTATCTGCCGCACTTTTATCTTCAGATTTTGGAGTTTCACTGACGGCCGTTGTTTATTTTATTCCAGCATGCCCAGCAGACAGCGACGGCGGGGATGATTGGTGGCGCATCTTCCAGTTCCTCGGCCCCTTTTCTCGAGATTGCCTCCCTCCGGGAACAACTTGCCGGTGCAGTGGCCCGTGCGACCCGGGCGGAAGAGGAGCGTGATGCCTGGGTGGCGACTGTAGCAGAGCTGTGACATCGCGGTGAGGAGAGACCTTCTCCAGACATCTTGGAGTTAAGGGTTCTTCTGCAGATGATGAGGAGAGAGGTAGAGAGAGAGAAAATCGAGAGAAGGTCCGAGCGACAGCGGGATCAGATCGAGAGGAGGGCCTTGGAGGCTCAAGTGAGGGAGCTCCAACTGGGCCTTCAGGCCGTCGTGCAGAGGCTAGGAGGGATGGAGACGCGCTACGAGAGAGCGCGAGAGTTCGGGGAGCGACTACGCCAGTCTGGTCGCTTTGCCGCTAGTGGCTTCTTTGCCACGCCAGGGGAGGAGCAGCGAGTCACTGCTGCGGAGCAGGCGCCAAGAGGCGAGGCAGGTGCTGCTGCACGAGGATCTCAGAGGCTTCTGAGGGACCCGCACCTCAGGGGAGAGGAGGGGAGCGCCCAGAGAGATGAGTGATGGTGAGGATCGGCGAGCTGGTGGACTCGCCTCCTCCTTATGTTTATGATGTTTTTGACAGCTCATGTAGAATTATGAAGGGAGTGATTTGATTTTCTGCTGCTCGTTAGTTCTCTTGTGCGTTCCTTCTTCCCTACACTTCTTCTCCTTTGCACTGTTCCCATGTGATGGGTCTGCCGATACTCCACCCTAAACAGAGAATCGTGTCTTGTTGTGACCATTTTCCACGGGAATCTGCCGTCGAAGTCAATAATGACGGCCCTAGTTCCTTCTCCCGGATGTTGCATCAAATTTTGCGGACGTCCTCCAAAACATGATAGGGTATCCCTAGACAACATAGAGTGCTAGTCGTCATATTCTTCGTCCAATCAATCACCCTGTGCGAGCGGTGAAGTGATACATGGGATCGCATGGCAGGTGCCTCATCGTGAGGGCTATCATTAACAGGTGATGGAGGCAATCTTGGCCTGCACTCCTTCCATTTCTATAAATTCATGTCCCTTTTATCCTCCCAGGTATATCAAGAGCTAACTCGAGGAGCACAAGTTCTCACGGGAGAGGAGGAGTTCAAAATTCTGAGAGTTGGATGGAGGGCGAATCTTCCCACTCCTCGAAGAGAAGCAGATCCAGTGGTAGTAGTTCCAAGAGGCTTTCGGACCTCGAAGGGCACTTCAGCGAAAGGGCCCAATCATAACTCGTAAGCCAAGTTTTCTGCCCTTTTTTCCATTCTTTTTTCTTCCTTTCTTTCTGACCAAACCTCCTCTCCATTCCCTGCATGCGTAGTGTGTGATGAAATCACAGATCTCATGGGAGTTGGTAGTGGCAGCATATCGAGGTCTCCCAGATTTTCAGAAGGCCAGGCTAGACGTGATGAGTTTTGGCACCTTTCTTCGGATCGAGCCGATCCAGCTCGACCTGGTCCTGATCCAAGCCTTGTGTGAGAGATGGGACCCAGTGAGTCGGGCATTCCTGATGCCCTGGGGGCACATGGTGCCCAGCTTGGAGGATGTGGTACGGATTACGAGTCTCAAGGTGGATGGCGAGGCAGTGACCGGAGTCACTTACGCGGACTACCAAGAAGGTGCCCAGAAGTTACTGGGTTTGGACCTGGATGGTCGGAAAAATAGGTCGGTAGCCAGGGCATCCCTCATGGATGCATTAGGGCTCACCAACACTCGTCGGCGGGACGACGAATCCTCAGAAGAGTTCATGGAAAGGATGGAAATAGGATGCCGTGCCGTGTACTGCACAGATTTTGGCAACTGGGAAAGATGCAACATAGATTTGAGGAGATTTCTCCTCTTCCTTTTGGGGAGATTGGTACTGAGCTCGAAAGGGGACGGTATCCAATGTCGCTTCCTGGAGCTGCTATCAGACCTTGAAAGAGTAGGGTACTATGCCTGGGGAGCCGCCATGCTGGCACACTTGTTTGCAGGCCTGTTCCAAGAAGCGGATCGTGAGATGACTGTGAGTGGTTTCATACCATTCATCCAGGTATTTTTGGTTTGGCTTGTTTTTTATTTTTTTTGTGTTTTTGCAAGGTACTGATGACCGGTGCCGAGCAGCTGTAGAGCTATTATTACCTCCCTATGGGGAGAGCTCGGCATTGGCGACCCGTGATGGTGCCACTAGCCAGGCGGTGGGAACCCATCATGAGTGCGGCACCCCTAACCTACCAACTGATGGTGCTGAGGCGGGAGCTACAGGAGTTCCCTACAGCGATGGTAAACTGGAGACCCTACTCAGACATGGTCGATGCCGACCAGCCGTGGGTTCTAACAAGTCGTGCCCGGTTTGGACGGAAACTGTGGATGCACTGCCTGAATGAAATTGAGCCGCTTCGGCTACGATTGGTTATGAGGACTTTAGGACTGGCACAGGAATGGGTGGATACGGCTGCGCCACCTCGTGTCGGGAGAAAGATGCGAGGACCGACGACCTGCATTGACTGGCGCGTGCGGTTCCCTGAACAGTATGAAGACTGGTAACGGGGTGGCACGATTGTAGAATCACAGGCACGGGATAGCGAGGATTACCTGCGTCTATACAAGACAAGGTACACAGAGCGGTTCCAACCCCGGGGATTTGTGGAGGTAGGTTTCCCCTTTTCCTCTTTTCTTCTTTCTCCTTTTTTGGTTTTCTGGTGGAAATGCTGACTCGTATGGCTGCAGGATATCCGTGATATGATGATAGCGACTTTACGAACTCGCTTGGCAGAGATGGAGCAATGGTTAGGCGATGTCGGCGGAGCTACGAGCGCCTTGGTAGGTGTACGGTGCGTTCCTAATTAAAACCCCAGATTCCAGATGTTGGCTGCTAATTCACGCGGTCGTAGCATGCCCAGATTGGCGCGGCTTCCCCAGCGATGGGAGTAGGTGGTGCCTCTTCCAGCTTATGGATTCCCATCTCAGAACTTGACTTGCTTCATGAGCAACTTGCTCACGCCACGCAGCATGCTGCGGAGGCAGAAGAGATGCTCTCTATACAGGTAAGAGTCTCAGTGTTGAGTTCTCCTTGTTTATGCCTTATCGCGTATCTGAGATGGTACACTCGGCAGAAAAAAGGAGACGGAAGAAGCGCTTGCCCAAGCTGCGCAGAAGGAGGCTAGGATAGCAGAACTGGAGAGGGAACTGCGGCGTCATCCTGATGACGACTCCTCTAGGGATGCTGTGGAACTGAGGATCACTCTCTAGTTGGAGAGGGAAGACCGCGAGAGAGAACGTGCAAAGAAAGAAAGAGACGCAGAGAGAGAAAGAGCCAACAGATTGACTGAAAGGGAGGAACGAAGGGCCATGGAGGCCCAACTATTCGAACTCCGAATCAGCCTTGGTCTTGCTGAACAGTGGCTGAGAGATGGTGAGGAGCGCTACCGAAGAGCACGAGAGCGTGACTTTCGTGTTGGTAGCTTCCCTGCTGCTTCCGTAGATCAACGCCGAGATGTGGGAATAGGAAGAGGAGTACAGAGCGGTAGGAGTACCGCTTTTCGTAGTTGGGTAGCACCTTTGAGAGCGTTTTGCCCGGAGAGTAGTGGGACGAGTAATGCAGAGAGAGAGGGCGGAACTTGATGTAATTTTTTTGGTTTTTGGAATAAAATACAAGGTTCAGTTTGTTTGTTTTTCACCTTTACTTCTGTTGCCTGAATCCCTGCACACATCACTGAAACAAACAAATCAGAATTTTTGTTCTGACTTGGCCCCTTGCTCAATAAGCAAATGGTCACTGTGACTGTCCTTGATAACTGGTCAAGGGGCCAAGCCTTTATTAACGAAGGCAATGGAAAAATGTGGTGACGATAAATGCGACAGGCAAGCACACGAATGCAAGCGGTATTAAAAGCGAGATGCTGCACGCAAATGCAATCATGCAAAATTGATTTGTTTTCTTTTTATATTTGGCATTTTTTTGTTTTATCATAAAAAAGATTTTTTTTGTTTACAAATATGTACATTTTCTCTTTTCCATTTTTTTTGTTGTTTTTATCATTTCAATTTTTTTTTTCTTGCTAACGCCTGGCAAGCACCCAAATGGCACCTAACCTACGTGAGACAGGGGTTTCTTACTAACCTCCCAGGTATCCTAAGTGCACATCTAGGTTGATTTGGGCCTCTAGACCCCTCGAATGATGATCCCGCCGGCTAAGACTTACCCTGATGACAATACTGTCATGCCATGCTTAGGCTCCCAGTCGCTTCCGTCCACAGGGATTCACCCAAAAGGTGTTTGAGGTAAGAGATTTGCCTGACCCAGGTCTGTTTCCTCACAACTCTAGATGGTATATGATGGAACACCCTGGAACCCTAACGACCAACCGCGCGACGCTGACCCGGAATCAGACGCCGTCGCACCCATAGGTGACGCGCTTGCATTGGCCTAAGCCCGAGGTTAAATAAGAACACATCAAGGCGGTAAACAAGGGCCTTAGCCAGCCAGAAACACGGAGACTCCTTCACAGCGATAGCTTTTGATTTTCAAAGTAGGCAACCAAATGTGTATATTAAAATAAGGTCGCAGACCCTAGGCAGTTTTCACCCTTCAGAAACTCCATCAAACCTTCATCTTTAGAGGGAGAAGGAAGAGTGTAGGGGATAAACCTCCAGAGAGGACCGACAAAGCCGTTAACCCGGCGAGGGAATAAGGGCCTATTAACTCTTTCCTTTCGGACAACTTCGGACCAAATCTCGAGCATTTACATTCCACGGCCCCTTTTGTGGATTCAGACTTTTGCTTTGAGGGGTTCCGTTTATCGCAACAGGCACGGTCATGACCAGGCTTTTCTCTTGATTTTGATTTTGTATTTCTTTTTGTGAGGGAGATATAGTCGTTTGACGTTTGTGGGCTCCCTTTTTGTATGCCTGCGGGGACACTGCCCTCTTCTCGTGCTGATGGGGACATCACCCAGCGTTCCCTCTGGCTAGACACCCCTCTCCCTTCTGGAGATGGGTAGGCTGCGACTGCACGACTTGATGGGTCCTCGACGACATTAGAGTTTATTACTATGGACATCTTGATGTATTTTCCCTTTTCTTGAGTCTTTTTGATGTATTTTGAGTCATGTCCTAGGTGCTCATATTAGTGGATCAGCATATTGGGCTTGTTTGGCTTTGTGGCCCATCTAGAGGAGCTAGGCCCATGAGCACCCCTTCTTGCACCTTGGTTATCTGTCTTTTGTTCTTTTCTCAGGGGCTTTTGTACAAAGTTGGGATCCCTATATATAGGACCCCAACTCCCACTTGAGAAGGTTAATGAATTATTGAGTATTTTGAGCATAAGTGCATCTTCCCCCCCTCTCTCTCTAGCTTTCTCACTCTCTCTCTCTCTCTCTTAGGGGGCGGACCCCTTCTCTCTCCTCCTCTCTCTCTCCCCTGGGCGCACCTGCCCCTTCACCTTCCCCACTTGCCACATCAGCAGCCACATCAGCCCCCACCCTTTCACATCCCCTAGGTCCATAACTCCCATTAACACTTCCACATCCCCAAGTGACTCTTCCAATCCCCCACACACCTTCCCCACCTCCAAGGCAACCATCCCTCTTCCCCAAGCAACCCCTCCACTTCCCCACATACCCATTCATATCCCCAAGCAATCAAACCCCCCCCCCACTTCAAACTTGCGCACCCCTCTCCACCCACTCACCTCCCCATTTGCCTTGGCCGACCCCCTCATTCCCCTCTCACCTAGCCGCGGCCTCCTCTCCCCTCCACCCCCTTGGACCTCCATCTCCCCAGCTCCACTCCTCTCCACACCCCTACACTCCCTCTCCCATCAACCCTCCACTCCACCATCTCCACTATTGCCAAACCCCATCCCTACCCCTAGTTCCACCACCATCCCTTCTCTTCATCCTGATCAGTCTGCAGGTGGCAGAAGAGGGTTGCGACTAGCAGAAGTGACCCCGGAGTCATAAAGATACATCCAGAGGCGTGGCCTACATCGACGGAAATTTCTGTGAGTCCCCTTCGCAAGCGAGGTGGAATCATCCCGTTCCGAGTTCGTGGCCAACCTGGAGAGCTGTTCTACCACGACTGCGCCAGACATCTTCTGCAGAGAGCCTGAGCCCGATTGGAAGCAGACTCACGACCAACAGCGAAGGAACCCGACAGAAAGCTCTTCATCAAAGTTCTTCCTTCCCCTGTCCCCGATCAGGAGCAAGAAACGGGACCTCATTCGGCATCCAGGAACCAGAGTTCCGAATTTTCTCCCTCAATCGCGTGGGTCTGCCTCCTGCTGTCTGCAGCGACCAGTGACTGATCATCGGCGTCCCCCAGTCAAGCCCGACCTCAGAAAGAGTTGCCATCAGTTTTTCTGTGCAGAGGCTTCTTCCACGATTCCGGAAACTCTGACGGTTCATAATTTGGCATTCGGGAGCTTCTGTGGCAATCTCTGCATCCTACTGCATCAGATCTGAAGCCTGTCAGCATCAGAATCCCTTGTCCTGTTCGAGCCTCCGCCGCGGCCAGCGACGACGCCAGAAGAATTCGCTAAAATTCAGAGGTGTTCCCGTCCCTGTTACGAAGAATTCCCCCTTGGTCTCGTCGCCGGAAAATTTCCTGAGGACGAACTACGACTACGGCAGTGGCGACCTGTTCCCTCTCACAGCAAGTGAGCAGAACCTTCGACTGCTTCCACTCCTTCATCGTTGGCAAGTTTTCCCCTTCCGCCTGGCCGGCTTAGCGCCCCTCCCTGCGTGGAGGTAGTGTTTGATGTAAGTTTGATTTCCCCACCCCTAATCCAACCCTCCTGCGTGAGGAGTAGTTCATGTACTAAGCAGCTCAAGCGACATCGGCGCAGTGTGCGGGATCCACACTTCCCCGCTCGCCCACGTCTCCGAACGGGGTTGGTTTCTTCAAACCAACCAGGTGAGCTCTAAACTTTGCTCCATTATTCTTAGTGCTTGTTTGTTTAATATCCGTAGATATAGCCCCGTTGCGCATGCGAGCGAGTGCCCGATCCCGGTTCCACCATCATAGTGTGGTCACCGTGGTTAAAGTAAGCGAGTGGGACCTAGTGCCCCAATTGGCACCGGCCAGCCCCATAAGCGTGGGCTACGTACCCTCGGGAGGGCAACCCTAGCCCTGCTGGCACTCTACCAGCAAGGGTCTTGATCCATCACCTCCCCCTAGCATCCTTTAGTCACCCCGGGCTCACGTGTGTGCGACGGCGTTTTGGCCCCGATTTATCAACTTAATTGTTATGTGATTGTGAATGCGGAGTAGGTCCTAAGATTCCTTTTGCTTGTTGCATACCCCGTAGTGGTGTCACATCAAATTGGTATCAGAGCAAGTTTTAGACTTGTCTCTACAAGCCTAGGTCCAAGGGCAAGTGCATTTCTATCCCGTTTGTCATCATTGTGCATGTCCACCCGTAGGGGCACCATATATCGGGTTGATCCTTCCAATTCCAATCCACCAATGGATCCCAATGCTCATGACAACCAAAACAACCCAAGGGAAGCTCCCCAAACTCCCATGGATCGAATTGAGGCTGCCATTCAAGTCCTCACGGAGCAAATGAATGGAATTTCCACCAGATTAGAAAGACTAGAAGAAGCTAGGGCCCCACCTAGGAACCATGCCCAAAGAGTTCCTCTTCCGCGGGCTGAACATGAGAGGGAAGACCTAGATGATGAGTGGAATCGTGAGCAAGAGAGAGCCCCACAACCTCGATACCATGATAGGCGACCACGTGAGGATCATGATGAATTCCTACTAAGAATGATCAAAGTGGAAGCTCCTAATTTTGATGGGTCTCATAACCCTAGTGTCTATAAAGAATGGGAGCATGGCATGGACCAATACTTCGAATGGTACCCCATGTCAGAGGAGAGAAAGGTTAGGTTGGCCAAGATGCACCTCCTTAAACTAGCCAAAACCTATTGGCTAAAGGTTGAAAACCAAAGGAGGATCAGGCGTGAGGAACCCATCAACACTTGGCTAGACATGAAAGATCAACTTAGGAACAAATATCTTCCCATCTCCTATAGCCAACTTCTTCTTGATGAATGGCAAAGCCTTACCCAAGAGGGAAAGACCGTGGAAGAGTATATTGAAAAATTTGATTCATATCTCCTAAGGTGTGGTGTGGTTGAAGATCCAACCGTCACGTTATCCCGGTTTAGGAATGGTCTCCTTCCCCACATCAAACGGGAGCTTTTTATGAGGGAAGTGCATAGCTTGGAAATTGGCTATCAAATAGCCCGGGATGTAGAGAGATTTGCTAGGAATCCTAGGTTTGCCCCCCCAAGGGCCCGGGACCCCGTCCCAACCTACCTCCTCTGCTAAGAACACCTCCTCCTCCAAATGGGGGAACCCCCACTCGGCCCTACCACCAACCAACCACTCCCACCCCCACAAAGACCACTCCACTCAACCCCCCTTCTCAAAGGGAAGACAACTCCAAAGGGAAGACCCCAATGAGCAATACGGTCAAGTGTTTTCGATGCCATGGCTATGGCCACATAGCCACCCAATGTCCCTCCAAGGGGATGTCAAGCCTAGTTATTGAGAGTGAACCTTCTACTACCCAGGAAACACATGAGAGTACTATTGAGGAATACGAGGCTGCTTTAGGATGGGAAGAAGAATACAATG
This sequence comes from Amorphophallus konjac, assembly GCA_022559845.1. NCBI lineage: Eukaryota > Viridiplantae > Streptophyta > Magnoliopsida > Alismatales > Araceae > Amorphophallus > Amorphophallus konjac. The sequence continues at coordinate 261,175,163 of CM040119.1, read as the reverse complement.
AGCAATTCTTTGAGGAAGGGATAGAAGAGGACCCACACTCCAGCCACCTAGGGGTGATAAGATGCACCCTCACCCAACCACAAGAGGATGACTGGCGGAGGACTTCCATTTTTCACACATTTGTCAAGATCGGGGATCATGTTAGGAAGGTCATCCTAGACAACGGGAGTTGTATCAACGCCGTGTCTCCGGACACCGTCAAACTCCTAGGGCTTACCCCTACACCCCACCCCAAACCCTATCGTGTGTCCTGGATAAACAACCACTCCCTACCCGTCGACACATGTTGTCTTATCCCCATCACCTTCTCATCCTACCAAGGGCAAATATGGTGTGATATCATACCGATGGCTGTAGGAAGCATCCTATTGGGTAGACCTTGGATATATGATGTCAATGCTACCATCCATGGGAAAACAAACACATGCACCTTTGACCACGAGGGGAAGAGTATCCGCCTCAACCCCTCCCCTCCCCAAAAAGAACCACCCACCAAGGGAATCCTTCCTACACCACCAAAACCCAGGGCCTCGTCCACACCAACCCAACCAAAAACCCAAAACCCCACCCCTGAAAATCCCACCGGGCCAGTCAAAGGCCTCCACCTCATCACTAGGAAAGAGCTCGAGGAAGAATTAACCCGAGGGACACCCCTTTGTGCTATTGTCATATGTCTTGGAAAGGCAACCCCCTCCAATCCTCACCCCGTGGAAATCCACCCTCTCCTGGAAGAATTTAAGGACGTATTCCCCGAGGAGCTCCCCAACCAACTGCCACCCATGAGGGATGTCCAACATGCCATTGATCTTGTCCCCGGGGCCACCCTCCCAAACCTTCCCCACTACCGCCTCAACCCCACTAAGCATGCTGAACTAAGGAGGCAAGTGGAGGAACTCATAAGAAAAGGCTTCCTCCGTCTTAGCAAGAGTCCTTGTGCTGTCCCAGCCCTCCTCACACCCAAGAAAGATGGGACATGGCGGATGTGTGTCGACAGTAGGGCCATCAACAAGATCACGGTCAAGTACAGGTTTCCCATACCTAGGCTTGACGACATGCTTGACATGCTAGCCGGGGCCACCATTTTCTCCAAAATAGATCTCAAAAGTGGCTACCATCAGGTTAGGATAAGGCTAGGAGATGAATGGAAAACAGCCTTTAAAACCAAGGATGGGCTCTATGAATGGCTGGTGATGCCTTTTGGGCTCTCTAATGCCCCAAGCACCTTTATGCGCCTTATGACCGAGGTCCTTAGGCCCTACATTGGAGTCTTCCTGGTAGTCTACTTTGATGACATCCTCATCTACAGCCAGTCCAAAGAAGCCCATCTCAGTCACCTTAGGCAAGTCTGCACTACTCTTAGGAAGGAGAGCCTCTTTGCCAATTTTGGAAAATGTCAATTCATGACAAAGTCCATTACCTTCCTTGGGTATGTTGTCTCCACCGAAGGAGTATCCATGGACCCTGAAAAGGTCCAAGCCATCCTCGATTGGCCGGAACCCCGCACTCTCCATGAAGTCCGGAGCTTTCATGGGCTAGCCACCTTTTACCGAAGGTTCATCCGTGGGTTTAGCACAGTCACAGCCCCTATCACCGACTGCCTCAAAAAGGGGACCTTTGTGTGGACCAAGTCCGCAACTAGAGCCTTCCAAGAACTCAAGGAGAGGATGACCCAAGCCCCTGTACTATGCCTCCCTGACTTCTCCAAAGTCTTTGAGGTGACTTGTGATGCCTTCGGGGTAGGAATTGGCGGGATCCTTAGTCAGGAAGGACATCCAGTGGCCTATTTTAGTGAGAAGTTGTGTGATGCCAGGATGAGATACTCCACCTACGACAAGGAATTTTATGCCGTGGTTCAATCCCTCCGGCACTGGAGACACTATCTCTTGCCGAAAGAATTTGTCATATTCTCTGACCATGAGGCCCTGAAATACCTCAATTCCTAGCAGAAACTGAATGCTCGGCATGCCCGATGGGTTGAATACATCCAGGCCTACACATTTGTAATCAAACATAAGGTCGGAAGTGAAAACTGTGCTGCCGATGCCCTCAGTAGGAGAATTTCCTTGCTAGCTACCATTAGGGTGGAAGTCATAGGATTTGAAAGACTCAAGGAAGAGTATTCTGATTGCCCGGACTTTGGTCCAATCCATACCACTCTGTCCACCCTCTCACCTAGGGAACATCAAGGATTCATCTTAGAGGACGGGTTCATTTTCAAAGGCCATAGACTTTGCATACCTAGAACCTCTCTACGGGACTTCCTGATCTAGGAGTTACATGCAGGAGGCCTTGCTGGGCATTTTGGGGTGCATAAGACCATTGCTTTGGTTGAGGGTCAGTTCTACTGGCCAAGTCTCAAAAGGGACGTAGCCAAAATTGTAGGACAGTGCCGGATATGTGCCTCAGCCAAACAAACAAGGCAGAACACTGGCCTCTACACACCACTCCCTGTCCCTGACCGTCCTTGGCAAGACTTGAGTATGGACTTCGTCTTAGGCCTACCTAGGACTAAAAAAAGGCATGATTCAATCTTTGTAGTAGTGGATAGGTTTTCTAAGATGGCCCATTTCATCCCCTGCTCCAAAACCTCTGACGCCTCTCATGTGGCCCGCCTATTCTTTGATGAGGTAGTTCGCCTCCATGGTCTACCCAAGACCATCATTTCTGATAGGGATGTCAAATTCACCAGCTATTTCTGGAAGACCCTCTGGCACCTAATGGGGACCCTTCTCAAATTTTCCACGGCCTATCACCCTCAAACTGACGGCCAGACCGAAGTCATTAATAGGAGCCTTGGGAATCTACTCCGGTGTCTTGTTGAGGATCGCCCCGGGAATTGGGATCTCATATTACCCCAGGCAGAGTTTGCATACAACAATTCAGTGAATAGGTCGATAGGGATGAGCCCATTTGAAGCTGTGCATGGGTACAAACCTAGAAAGCCTACAGATCTCATTCCTTTGCCACCATATGCTAGAGTGTCTATTAGTGCTGAGTCGTTTGCCCAACACATGAAAGAATTGCATGAAGAAATCCGCAAACACATTAACAAAAGCAATGAGGTGTATAAAAAGTCAGCCGATTCCCACCGTCGCCACCAGGAGTTTCACGTAGGTGATTATGTGATGGTAAGAACTGAGAGGCTTTCCCCTGGGAATGTCTCCAAACTGAGGTCGTGTGGATCAGGCCCCTTCCAGGTTTTAAAGAGGATTGGCACAAACGCTTACGTGTTGGACCTCCCCGAGGAGTACGCAGTAAGCTCCACATTCAATGTGGCTGACTTGGTGCCATATAGGGGACCCACGGTGACACCCAGTGAGGAAATTGAGCATGTTCCACCTTCTGAGAGAGCCACCACACATGAGAGAGTTCAACCAATCCAGAGAGGCCAACGGGAGCAAATAGAGCGGATATTGGATAAACAGGTCACTGTCACCCGGAGCAAAGCGTACGAGCGATACTTGGTCAGGTGGAAGGGCCGGCCCCCTTCAGATGATTCATGGGTGAGCAGGGAGGATCTTCAGTAGCTGGACCCCGACCTCCTGGAGCATTACCGCAGCCGAGAGGACCCTTTCTCGACAGAGTCGAGTTCTTCACAGCCCGGGGGAGTTGATGGGGACATCACCCAGCGTTCCCTCTGGCTAGACACCCCTCTCCCTTCTGGAGACGGGTAGGCTGCGGCTGTACGACTTGATGGGTCCTCGACGACATTAGAGTTTATTACTATGGACATCTTGATGTATTTTCCCTTTTCTTGAGTCTTTTTGATGTATTTTGAGTCATGTCCTAGGTGCTCATATTAGTGGATCAGCATATTGGGCTTGTTTGGCTTTGTGGCCCATCTAGAGGAGCTAGGCCCATGAGCACCCCCTTCTTGCACCTTGGTTATCTGTCTTTTGTTCTTTTCTCAGGGGCTTTTGTACAAAGTTGGGATCCCTATATATAGGACCCCAACTCCCACTTGAGAAGGTTAATGAATTATTGAATATTTTGAGCTTAAGTGCATCTTCCCCCCCCTCTCTCTCTAGCTTTCTCACTCTCTCTCTCTCTCTCTCTTCAGGGGGCGGACCCCTTCTCTCTCCTCCTCTCTCTCTCCCCTGGGCGCACCTGCCCCTTCACCTTCCCCACTTGCCACATCAGCAGCCACATCAGCCCCCACCCTTTCACATCCCCTAGGTCCATAACTCCCATTAACACTTCCACATCCCCAAGTGACTCTTCCAATCCCCCACACACCTTCCCCACCTCCAAGGCAACCATCCCTCTTCCCCAAGCAACCCCTCCACTTCCCCACATACCCATTCATATCCCCAAGCAATCAAACCCCCCCCCCCCACTTCAAACTTGCGCACCCCTCTCCACCCACTCACCTCCCCATTTGCCTTGGCCGACCCCCTCATTCCCCTCTCACCTAGCCGCGGCCTCCTCTCCCCTCCACCCCCTTGGACCTCCATCTCCCCAGCTCCACTCCTCTCCACACCCCTACACTCCCTCTCCCATCAACCCTCCACTCCACCATCTCCACTATTGCCAAACCCCATCCCTACCCCTAGTTCCACCACCATCCCTTCTCTTCATCCTGATCAGTCTGCAGGTGGCAGAAGAGGGTTGCGACTAGCAGAAGTGACCCCGGAGTCATAAAGATACATCCAGAGGCGTGGCCTACATCGACGGAAAGTTCTGTGAGTCCCCTTCTCAAGCGAGGTGGAATCATCCCGTTCCGAGTTCGTGGCCAACCTGGAGAGCTGTTCTACCACGACTGCGCCAGACATCTTCTGCAGAGAGCCTGAGCCCGATTGGAAGCAGCCTCACGACCAACAGCGAAGGAACCCGACAGAAAGCTCTTCATCAAAGTTCTTCCTTCCCCTGTCCCCGATCAGGAGCAAGAAACGGGACCTCATTCGGCATCCAGGAACCAGAGTTCCGAATTTTCTCCCTCAATCGCGCGGGTCTGCCTCCTGCTGTCTGCAGCGACCAGTGACTGATCATCGGTGTCCCCCAGTCCAGCCCGACCTCAGAAAGAGTTGCCATCAGTTTTTCTGTGCAGAGGCTTCTTCCACGATTCCGGAAACTCTGACGGTTCATAATTTGGCATTCGGGAGCTTCTGTGGCAATCTCTGCATCCTACTGCATCAGATCTGAAGCCGTCAGCATCAGAATCCCTTGTCCTGTTCGAGCCTCCGCCGCGGCCAGCGACGACGCCAGAAGAATTCGCTAAAATTCAGAGGTGTTCCCGTCCCTGTTACGAAGAATTCCCCCTTGGTCTCGTCGCCGGAAAATTTCCTGAGGACGAACTACGACTGCGGCAGTGGCGACCTGTTCCCTCTCACAGCAAGTGAGCAGAACCTTCGACGGCTTCCACTCCTTCATCGTTGGCAAGTTTTCCCCTTCCGCCTGGCCGGCTTAGCGCCCCTCCCTGCGTGGAGGTAGTGTTTGATGTAAGTTTGATTTCCCCACCCCTAATCCAACCCTCCTGCGTGAGGAGTAGTTCATGTACTAAGCAGCTCAAGCGACATCGGCGCAGTGTGCGGGATCCACACTTCCCCGCTCGCCCACGTCTCCGAACGGGGTTGGTTTCTTCAAACCAACCAGGTGAGCTCTAAACTTTGCTCCATTATTCTTAGTGCTTGTTTGTTTAATATCCGTAGATATAGCCCCGTTGCGCATGCGAGCGAGTGCCCGATCCCGGTTCCACCATCATAGTGTGGTCACCGTGGTTAAAGTAAGCGAGTGGGACCTAGTGCCCCAATTGGCACCGGCCAGCCCCATAAGCGTGGGCTACGTACCCTCGGGAGGGCAACCCTAGCCCTGCTGGCACTCTACCAGCAAGGGTCTTGATCCATCACCTCCCCCTAGCATCCTTTAGTCACCCCGGGCTCACGTGTGTGCGACGGCGTTTTGGCCCCGATTTATCAACTTAATTGTTATGTGATTGTGAATGCGGAGTAGGTCCTAAGATTCCTTTTGCTTGATGCATACCCCGTAGTGGTGTCACATCACGTGCTCTGATCGATGCTCGAGGAAATGGATCCTACTCTTGCCTTTAGGGTTTGAGTTTCGGTTTCTCATGCTCAGCGTTTTAAGGGCGCCGACTGTCTCATTTGGTCGAAGAGAAAAGAATAAAGATTACAGCTTCCGGAGATCTTCCGGGTGGGGCCCCACCGTAGGTGATGCTACCGACTTTTTTCAATAAAATACATAAGTGAGCACATGTTAGCTTCCTTCGAGCGAGCATAGGCCGACGTGGCCGGAATGGGATCTCCACGGTTCTGGCAAACCAAGACCCGGTGCCTACCAAGCCTTAATGGGCCCTATCCTAACATGAAGGTTAGATGCAGGTACTTAACTACATGGTGACAGCCAGGCATCGACATTTGAATTTTTCATATTTTTAGTGGTTTTCGGTATTTCTTTATTTTTGATGTTTTTTATCTTTTCATCATTTTTTTTGTTTTGCTAAGGGTAGTATTTCTTAAGATAAAGCCCATTCCAAGGGTGGGATAACTCGGTCCCTTCGGCGTTGATTAGCTTGTAGGCGTTGCCGGGGTACACAGCTTGAATTACAAATGGTCCTTCCCAATTGGGTTGGAGCTTAGAACGCGGCCCTCCAGGTTTGACAAAAATTCTTTTTACGACCATCTCACCGACTTTGAATTTTCTCTCAACGACTTTCTTTTGGTAAAAGCGAGCGAGTCTATTTTGATACACACGCGCGTGTTCGGCAGCGGCCAGCCGCTTCTCATCCAAGAGTTCCAACTGGGCGAGGAGTGAATTACGACGATCGTCGAGGGGAAATTCCTCGTCCAATTGTACCCTGAGAGAAGGGATCAGAGTCTCATACGGGACTACCGCTTCCATACCATAAGTAAGGGCAAATGGAGTCTGCCCGGTGGGGGTACGGATTGAAGTGCGATAGGCCCATAGGGCTTCGATAAGTTTTTCTGGCCAGTCTGAAAACTTACTAGACTCGCAGGTTTTTTTGATGATTTTGAGCAATATTTTATTGGTGGCCTCCGCTTGGCCGTTACCTTGTGGGTAATAAGGCGATGAATGATGCAATGCAATTGCGTACCTTTTGCAGAGGTCCTGTAGGTCCTGAGAAATGAATTATGGCCCATTGTCGGTGACGATTGTGCTTGGGACACCGAATCTAGCGAGGATATTTTTCATGATGAACTTGCAGACTGTTGACGCCTTGATTTCCGCGTAAGCTTCGGCTTCGGCCCATTTGGTGAAGTATTCCGTCGCAGTAAGGATGAAAGATTTCTGCTTGGTGAGGGAATTGGGATCACCTAGGGGACCAATGATGTCGAATGCCCACATGGAGAAAGGCCACGGGGAAGATATTGGATGAAGTGAGGAAGATGGTGAATGGATTTTATCGACGTGAAGTTGACACTTGACACACCTACGGACATAGACAGCACAATCTTCTTCCATAGTGGGCCAATAAAAGCCTTGGCAAATGATCTTCTTGGCGAGCATCTGACTATTCACGTGGCCACCGCATACGCCCGAGTGCATCTCCTCTACACATTTCCAAACCTCATCTTCACCAAGACATCTTAACAGAATACCAGTAAGGCTTCTTCTATAGAGTAGACCTCCAACCAATGTATATTTCTGAGCCACCCTTCTTATGGCTTTCTTGTCCTCTGTGGTGGCCCCTTCAGGATAAGACTGATCTTGATAGTATTTGACAATTTCATAGAACTATGGTTTCTCTTCATCAGCCAGTTCTTCTTCGGCCTCTGCCAACATGATCTCCCTCTTCTCAAGGATATCTTCCTGCAGGATCTTTCTTGCTATCCTGTCTTTGATGTTTACGTAGGAAGCATCGTCGATTGCAGGGGCGTGAAGTTTGTAGATGGAAATGGACTTAAACCATCTTCCTAGAGGGAACCTTATGGATGATGCCAACGAGGCGAGGGCATCGGCGAGAATATTCTGATGACGAGGGACATGAACAAAGATCAGTTTTGTGAACAGTTTGGCAAAGGCAGCAGTGAGTTCTTGGTATGGCTTGAGTTTGGGATCGCGAGTGCGATATTTAGTGAGCACCGGGCGAAGGATGAGTTGACTATCACCTACGACTCGCAACTCAGTGATACGAAAAGAATGAGCGAGTTCTAGGCCAGCTAGAAGAGCTTCATATTCGGCTATATTGTTGGTGACTGGAAATTTGAGTTGGTATGCCAATGGGAATGTGAGGCCTTCAGGCGACAGGAGGGCGACGCCGATTCCTCTCCCTTGAGAATTCAGAGCTCCATCAAAATATAGCGTCCACATTGGCTCATCTGATTGGTTGACGGACATTAGTTCCTCATCTGGAAACTCTGATTGGACGGGATCAAACTTGGGAAGAGGATGGTGAGCGAGATGCTCGGCTATGACATAGCCTTTAATCGCCTTTTGCTGGATGTAGGTTATGTCGAACTGAGAGATAAAACTTTGCCAGCGTGCTAGCCTATCCGTAAGGACGGCTTTCTCCAGAAGGAATTTGATAGGATTCATTCGAGCAATCAAGTGGACCTCATGAGCCAAGAAGTAGTGCTTCAATTTCTGCACTACCCAAACGAGGGCAGCACAGGTTTTCTCCATGACGGTGTACTTCTGCTCACAGGGATTGAGACATTTGGACAAGTAATAGGTTGCCCGTTCCTTGCCTTCTTCATCAGCTTGTGCGAGGATGGCTCCCACAGAGTCATCCAAGACTGAGACGTAAAGGATCAGAGGTTTTTCTGGTTTGGGTGGAATGAGAACGGGTGGACTAGCCAGATATTCCTTCAACCCTTCAAAAGCTTTCTGACATTTAGAATTCCAGTGGAATTCTACTCCTGGCTTGGTCAACTCGTAGAGAGGTCTACACCTTTGTGAATGTTGAGACACAAACTGATGAATAAACTGCAACCTCCCGATTAAACCTCGGACTTCCCTCAAATTCTTGGGAGGCGGCATATCACTGATAGCCTTAACTTTGTCGGGATCTATCTCGATCCCTCTTTTGCTCACAATGAACCTGTGGACGCCAAAAAAATGATGATGATGATCATGGCGACATTCGCGTCTACACATTAGAGAGCAAGCCGAAGATGGAAATGTCGAACAAATCTCATGCCTCGCCCGATCAGGATGAGAACCCACTTGGTGGTCCGCTACCCGCTCAGGAAGCCCCCTAAGCAGAAGATACAGCTACAACGCTCCAACCGGTCGTGCCGAGAGCTGAATCAGAGAAGAGTCAGGAACTCCGGCACAGTCTCAGCATGCACCGAAAGTCACGCAGAATCTGAGACCGAGTCCCTGAGGCTACAAACGGAATATTACGGAGGCTATGCATTGCAACCAGAATGTTCTGGGAATGTCGACATTCATATAAACGGCCGCGACTTCGAAAAGAATCAATTTGAGGCTTAAAACGGCACGGAAGGGACTTAAACCGGCGCGCTCTAAACCGGCGCGCCCCCCTCAACATCTTAATCCGGCGCCCCCATAAACTGGCGCGCCCCCATTTCCCATTTGCCCTTGAGGTTGCCTTAATACGGCGCGCTACTATTCCCTTGGCTTTAAGCCTTTCCCCTCATCCTGATGCTAATCCGGTGCGCTCACCACCCCCCCCCCCCCCCGCGCCGGTTTAACCCCATCCTGTCCCGTCGTCATGCCGATGCTCTGTTTTGCATCATTATGGCGTGCAGAGGACATTCAATGCCCATAACTCTACTTCTACCTTTGTTCGACAGCACACAAGTAGTAGCAGCAAGGCAAGCTCCGACAGATCTCTGAGCGTCCCATCCTCGGACGAGCAGCAGTGTACGGGACAAATGAACAGCGTCCAGCACAGCTGGTCAACTCCCGACTTCGTTGCGGACGAGGTGGAAATGGCAGGAAGGCTCCCAGGCTGGCTGATGTATATAAGGGGCAGCATTGTGAGGCCGAAAAGAAAAGAGAAGGTCAATAGAAGGGAACAGAAGAAAAGAGAAGAGGAAGGTTGAAGAAGGAGAGGGAGAGAGGTCTTCTCGAGAGCTCTCCAGCCTCCGAAGAGAAGAAGCTACAGCCATCCGTTCACGCCTGCAAGGTGAAGAAAGAGAGGGAGAGGGTGAGAGCAAGAGAGGGGAGAGAAGAGAGGGAGAGCTTGTGCTCTGTTCCTTCTTCTCCCCCGCCGATGTATCTTCTCCCCCCACCTCAACATTTAGCTTTTCTTTTATCTTCTCCGTTGTATTCTTCCTTCCCTTTCCCTTGAGGATGAATAAAAGAATGACTTTGTGAGCATGCGCAGTATTCTATGGCTCTGATCCTTTCCCCCTTTTTCTTCTGTTTTATTTCTCTGGTTCTCTGAATCACCTGGGGTCCTCGGGAGCTTGCCCTTCTGTGGCATGAACTCTGAGGGAACCCATTCGAAGGGTGAACAGTCATGGCCACCTGCGGCCTACATCTGTCCCGTTCCACGAAGTCATCGCCCGTGAGTTGTGAGAGCTCTTGAAGGCTAGTCCTCGAGCTCTCCAGCACTCACATCTGGGTTATTGGACCGCCATGAGGTCTAGATTCGAGGTGCACCTCAGAGTTATCCGTTTGGTGTTCCTTATTATTCTCTGGCAACCCCCAGTCCAGGGTAGGTGCTGCCCAAATCTCGCCAGGATGAGAACACTCAAGAACAGACGAACAAGATGAGTTCTCTGAGCATAAGAACAGCTGAACAAGCCAAGGCCTCTGGGAGTAAGAACAGCATATGTCTGAAGCCGTCTCTGAATCAAACTGAACAAGTTCCTGCATAATCCCTCTTAATAAGATATTCAATCCGCATGCTCGTTCGTCTTAACAAACGATCAGAAAGCTTTAACCACCTTCTCTATCAACTTAATCCATCAACTAAGTGAATAAACCAACCAAAATATCAATCTGTAAGTTGAAGAAACAAGAACAGAGCAAAAAGAATCAAAATAGAGCAAAACAAAACCTCGTAGAAGCTTAACCCGGCGCGCCCTAATCCGGCCTGGGCTAACCCGGCGCGGTACCCCCCCGCGCCGGTTTAGCCTTACACTCAAAACCCCTTTCATTTTCTTTGCCACTAACCGGTGCGCCCCTTGCATAGCCGCCTTAAACCAGCGCGCTATACTATTCCTCACCCTATTCCGGCACGCCCCAACTTGCCACCTTAGCCGGCGCGCTCCCCCCTTGTGCTCCCTTATCCAGCGCCCTCCTTCGAAGCTCTTATCCGGCGTGCCTCCCCTCTTGCCCACTTCAAGCTCGGGTCGATCCGGCGCCCTCCTTCGAACCCCGCGACCTGACCGCGCAGGTCGATCCGCGTGTGAGGGCGCACGTTATTGAGCTCGGGCTACGCATTTAACAATTCACTCCCTCGGACTGGGTGCAAAGAGAAAATCAACGACGCCTTACGGTATCGGACGTGGTTTACGGAACTTCCGACATGGCCATAATCCGAAATCATCTCCGGCCAACAGTCTATCAACTTGACCCATCCCTACTGGGATCCAATCCCGCATTCTCATTAAACTTGCCTTATTCATGGCAAACATTCGCGCGATTTTGCTACCGTCTTTTATACTGCAAACACGGACCTTCATCCGAACATGAAGTGGCCCATGAGTGGCCGACATAGTCTTAGCGTTCACGTCCCGATACGGGTTTCTAGCATAGTTCATCTTTCACTATCCTCCTGCATTATTAATATTCTCTGTAGGCCGTAGGGCCCTTATTCCCGGCAATCAATCAAGGGTGTTCCCCCGTATGGGGGATGTAAATAACGTCGTGGCCTTTACGGCACGGCGGGTTTCGGTCCCGACACAAACTACACAATCGTCTGATTAGTCAGATCGAGCGCACCATGGGCTTCCATGAAGCCCGAATAAATCGTCACTTTGTGACTGGCACGCCCTCGCACTAAATAGAAGAATTAACCCCGATCAACAAACGAACGGATCCCCCCTCCAGATTTTAGTGCATCCACAGAACCCCAGCAATTTACCTGACGACACACCAAACACACGCTTCTTCGGGTTCATTTTCAGTTGGAACTCCCTTGACCTCTGCAATACCTTAGCCAAAACTTCTGGATGTTCCATCCTGGTCCTTGATTTTACCAATAAGTCATCCACATACACTTCCAGATATATGTGCATCATGTCATAAAATATGGCCATCATCGCTCTTTGGTAAGTAGCTCCAGCATTCTTTAATCCGAACGGCATGACCACGTAACAATATGTTCCCCAAGGGGTAGTGAATGACGTCTTTTCCTGATCCTCTTCTGCCAAACGAATTTGATTGTATCCTGAAAATCCATCCATGAATGAGAGGGTTTCGTAGCCTGCCGTGTTATCAATCAACACATCAATGTGAGGTAAGGGAAAATCGTCTTTTGGACACACGCGGTTAAGGTCCCGGAAGTCGATACAAATCCTGACTTTCCCATCTTTCTTCATGACCGGGACAATGTTCGCCACCCATTGAGGATAAAGAACGACTCTAATGAACCTGGCTTTGTGGAGCTTATCGACCTCTTCTTTCATTTTCAAAGCCATTTGAGGGTGGAAACGCCTTAACCTTTGTTTTACCGAGACGGACCCTGGTTTTAGGGTTAAATGGTGTTCGACCAAGGTTGAATCCAGACCCGGCATATCCTCGTAGTTCCATGCGAACGTGTCCTTATATTCCTTGAGAACCTCAATTAATACCTCTTCTTCAGAGGGTGGTAAGTTGTCACTTATGAGGATGATCCTAGGGTCTTCCTCAGTTCCCAAGTTGACTTCTTTGGTGGATTCTTCTATGGCGGTTGACGGCTCATCGAATCTCCTCATTCCACTAGCGTATGCGCCCGCCGCATCCTCATATTCTTCACCCTCATCTTCAGTGGGGCATTCTTCATCCGTGATCTCGTAGACTCCATACCCTTCATCAAGTGCACAGTCGCCCTCACATTCTATTTCCGGTAGCTGGATGAGATTTTCTAACAACTGGGGGATGGCAAGAAGGGCCTGACACCTGGCGGCCAAATCCAGAAGGAATCGATGAGGGATCTGCCTACCCTTGGATTTCTTCCTAGGTACTACCCTTGGCCTATCATTCCTAGATCGACTGACAATATTTACAGAAGAAGAGGAAGACGAAGGGGATGGTGTAGAATGTACAGGAGAAGACCCCTCAGAGGAGGGGTAGAAAAGGTCGCTCATCGGACCTTGGACGGGTGGTCCGCAAGGCGGTACGCACCCGTGGGAGATGTAGGAGGTTTCCTCAACCAAGATGTGTTGTTGGGGAGTTTGAAAATTGACGTTTTTTTTTTTCGTTTTCATTTTTAATGACAAAGCAGTGAAAAGAGATTGGAGGAGAGAGAAAAGTGGTTATGGCTAGAGGATTGTGAGGCTCATAGAGCAGATCATGGTTGAAGACCTGGCGCGGGTTGAAAAGCCCGCGTAGGTATGTAAACAGAGAAGGGGATCTGGGAAGATCATCAGACAATTGTCTGGCCCAGGAAGAAGATATCAGCAAAGGCTGAGACGAGTGGATGGAGAAGATGGCGGCTAATGAGTCATCGACGGCAATGTTGAGGACGGATGAAGATCCGTCGATGACAGAGTCCTTCTGGCGAGGACGAGGATAGTTTGGAACCTTGACAAGAGTGGTAATATTCTCTGGTATTCCGGAGATCAATGGTGGTCCTTCAGGCTGCGGAGACGAGAACATCCTTTCCAGTGTAACGGAAATGTCCCGTATGTCGAACCATTTGCTCCACTCGCATTCCGGATCTTTGATCTTGCCTCTTTTGGTGATCCTTGGACATTTTTCAGCCAAATATACAGCATGTGATCCCCCATATGCTTCTCGTGGGTAATCTTCCATCTAAACAACGGGCCCTCTGTTGAAGTGGTTTGATAAAGTCCATGTGAGGGGCTTCCAATCCCCCTGAACGGTCCTTTGAAGCCTAGGCCAAACCTACGGTTCGGCCTAATTTCCTTTGGCGGTTTGAGCATACCCTGTAATTGTGCACCCAGACCTTTACCCTGTTGATAGCCGATGTTCCTCATAATCTCCCAACCTTTGGAGTGAAAAGGGAGACATGATGTTGCGGTTGTCCTGACCGGCTCCTTTGGTGCTAGTGGAACGTGAGATAGATCACGCACGTCCAGCAATGACAATATGTGCCGATGAGAGGGCCACACAGAGGGCAGAGAGGTGTTGATAGCATCCACTGTGTGAAGGACAGGTGTACTGACCACTTTAATAATTCTCCCATTGTAAGGAAACTTCAAGCACTGATGGTTGGTGGAAGGCACAGCGTCCATGGCTTCGATGTAAGGGCGACCCAGTATAGCCTTGAATGTGGGGTCCATGTCGAGGACATGGAATTCTGTGGGAATTGACATGGGGCCTAGTTCTGCCTTCAGAATAATCATCCCCTACGGTGGCCTTTTGCTATTGTCATAAGCCGTGACCGTGATCGAGGAAGGTCTTATTTGTTCCTCGTCGACCCCACACAACTGAAGAGTGCTCATGGAGATCACATTTATGGACGCACCCGTGTCCACAAGACACGGGTTTATGGATACCCCATTAATTTTTATTGAAATGCACAATGCATATTTCGGAGCTTCCTTGGGAGCGAGCTCGTAGTTGTGGAACATGATGGCCGGTTGTGTGTCTGTTGGGGTCAGGACGGTCGAAATCTTCTCCACGGGGAGGTCCTCATTAACCATGACTTTTTGAAGATATTCCATCAAGGCCGTCTGGTGGGATGTGGATCTTTGAAGTAGCTCCAGGATGGAGATCCGAGCAGGTGTCTTGTCCAAGTGTTTCAATAGATCATACTGTGTTCTAGGGATAGCTCTTTCTGGTTGTTCTCCATCATCCTTCTCTGGTTGAGACTGCTCAGGATTCTGACTGTTATGGGGGAAAACCCTGTGGAAAATCTTTCCACTCCGGAGCACCATTGCCTGTGGCTTTTGTACCTCTGTGGGGGTAGTAGTGGGTTTTAACAGGGATTTGAGGGGTAGTGGTGGAGGAATGGTTGATGAAGTAGGGGTGATGACGGGAGTAGGGATTCTGATGAGGGGTTTGTTAGGTGGAGGCATGGTGGAGGTAGAGGGGATATCGCGCGGATTATGAAGGATAAGGGGTCTGGAAGGTGGAGGTGGAGACGAAGTAGAAGTGGGTAGGGCTTGAAGCAGACAATGATTTTGAGGTGGGTGATGGGTAATGAGTGGTTTTGAAGGCATTAGTGGTGATACGGTGGAGAAAGACGGGGTTATGTATGGTTGATGGATGATAAGGAGTTTAGAAGGCGTAGGGGTAAATGTGGTAGAGGTGGATGGTAAAGTGGGGGAGTGTGAGAAGATGAGAGGGTGTGAAGGCGTAGTGGAGAGTGTCGGTTGATAGGAGATCGGGGTACGGATGAGAGGGCGTAATGGTAGTGGAAATGGTGAAGGCGATACTGACGTGGGTTGATGAGAGAGAGGTGCTACCCGGGCAAGGCGAGGGGGTTGCATGACGATGGGGTTGGAGGAAGAAAGAATAGAGGTACTTTCCTGGTGCCACACCTGCTCTCTCCCGACTTCCGGGAAGGAGGAGATGGGGTTAACCTGATGATTAGGCTATTGGTGCTCCGGTAGTGGATTCTGGATTATGCCCATGTTGGGCTGTTGTTGTGGGGCCTGCTGAGGCTGCTGTTGTTGTTGTGGTTGCTGCTGCTGCTGCTGTTGTAACTGCTGCTGTGGCCTCTGAGGAGGTCTCCTAGCCTTGAGAGTGGTGACGTATCGTCTCATTTCATCCCAATCTATTTGATGTTCATCATTCATATCATGGATGTAATCTTTGAAATAGAAGCAGTAATCTACTGTGTGTCCTGACTGCCTGTGGTAGACGCAGTATTTAGAGGTATCAACATTCGGGGGCCACACAGGCCTTTCTCTGGGTAGGGCGAGTTGGTTTGATGCCATGAGGGCATTAAAAATGTCTGCTAAGGTTTCTGGCAATGGTGGATAGTAGGCTCTCTTGGGACCGAGTGGCCTCCTTTATTGCTGTTAGGGACCATAGTTCCCCGGGGGTGGAACTTGGTTGTACTGAAGCGGTGGTTGTTGTTGCTGAGGTTGTGGTTGTTGTTGCTGGAGTTGGCGTAATGGAGGCATATTATCCTGGGGTGGATTATTTTGGGGTGGAGGACGAAGAGGGAAAGGACCTGGTTGGAGGGGAAGTCGGGGCATTTGTGGAGGCCTTGGGTTGACTGCATAGTTGGCATTGTTGACCGCACCCACTTGCTCATTTGTCACGACCCCTTCTGTGGCTCCGCCCGGGACACCAGCGCCTATTTTTCTGACCACTTTGGGCTTCGGCGACTCAAACATGTTCATAATGGGGGAGTCTTTTAACTGGGTTTGGATGTACCGGGCCCTTTCATAGAGTTCCTCCATTGTAGTAAGTTTATTCATGGCCAGGACGTGTCTGAACTGTGGGGTTGCATTAGACACAATCATCTTCACTTGTTCGGGCTCGGAGAGGGTATCCCTTATTCTTTCCGCCAGAGACCTCCATCTATCAGCATAGCGGACAAAATCCTCGTCGGGCTTCATCTTTTCGGCCACTAGGTCGGTAATGGAGAGTGAGGGACCGACCCTATCCCTATATTTCTGCAAGAACCTTCTCTGGACTATTTCAAAATTCTCGGCCTCGCGGGGCTCCAAGGAATAGAACCACTCAAGCGCGGGACCATCCAATGATCTCCGAAAGAGGTATGCCAGGGACCTCTGATCGTTTTGCCAATAGGAGGATTCATACATGAAATCCTTGAGGTGAATGAAGGGGTTGCCGGTACCGTTGTATCTGTGGTACGTGGGCATTTCGGAGGGAGGAAGATGAATGACGGGAAGGATTGGCAAAGCAACCTCCGGGGTGGCTTTCACGTCCACCATCCTCCTCAGATTTTGAAACTGCTCGTCCATACGATTGAACCTATTGAGGAGCGATTAGGCGAGCTCCTCTGGAGGTGAAGGTGGCACTTGCCACTGGGGGAGAAACTGTCTCCCGGAGACTTGAGGGGGGAACCCGGAATGAGAGGGAGCTGTCGGACTGCCGACAGTTGGCCCTGGCTGAAGCGGTGTGTGGGGAACAACGGGAGTTTGAGATTGTGACGGGAACTGGAATGAGGGTGGTTGTTGGCTCGCTTGTCCTTGAAGCGAGGGAGACTGGATGGCTTGCGCCAATGAAGGAGATGGAATGGCCTGCACGGACTCTTGGAGAGGTGCGATGGCCGGAGTTGATTCTTGGGGCGTGGGGGAAACAGATTTCCCCTTCAGAATGGCCTGGAAGGCCCGGAGCTGTTCAGAGGTAAGCTCCGTGTTGGCGAGGACGCCCAGTAAGGAAGAGATATCCTGTAGTGGGGACGTGTCCCCGGCAATAACTTGCACCTCATGCGAGGGCTCATGAGAAGGACCCGAGTCCGTAGCATAGACTCGCGGGTCGGTTGACAAACCACGATTAGGGTGGTTTTCCTCAAAAGACTCGTGAGCCATGCTCACAGTTTTCCGAGAACGTAAAAACATACACTAGCAAGCAGGTAGCAGAGATTATCAAACAAGTGGATGCCTTTACGCCCTTTTTTTATGTTTTGATTTTGATGATTTTTTTGTATTTTTAGCGAGATCCGAAGTTCACACAAAATAGGGACCCTAGTTTATTTTTGTTTCACCGCCGTGTCAGCTAGGGTCTCTCATCTCACCACGAATGAAATGACTAGCTCCGGGGAACTTCAATGGTACAACCAGCCCAGTGAATGAAGAGGAGATTCTTCGATGTCGGGGACTTACGGAGGTCCCAGTGTAAGAGATTCTAGTCCGTTGAGAAGAATTCCCAACGGAGAGTCCTTCCTTCACCGGGAAAGGGTGATCCTCAAAAAAATGAAAAAAGGATAGAAAAGAGGGATGGATGCATGCAATGAGATGCTGACAGAGATATGGAGTGGGAAAACAACAGAAATAACAGACATATAATAAATAAACAACCAATCACAACTGACAATGCTGCCGTGAGCACAACGGGGGCGCGCGCGGGCGCCAAGGTGGAGAGGTACGGATGGTGCCGAACTTGCAAGGGTAGCCGAAAGGAAGCAGTAGAGGTCCCACCGTGATCGCCAATCTGTGAGCGACGTCACGCGGTTCGGGGAAGCGGAGAAGACGCGGAGCGCGTGGGCTCCTTCTTTTTGTTTGCCGCAACACAGAAATAAGAGAAAAGAGAAGGGGCCACCACGGGAGATTGCTCCGGTGGGGTGAGCGGGACAAATGTAATATAGCAAGATATGGGGGTTAAACGGCCATAGCGGGAAGTCACTCGCCGCGACCTCGGCGGGACGGGAATGGTGCAGAAATTAAATAGCAAGAATTGAAACGGCCATTGGGGAAGTGACTCGCCGCGGCCTCAAGAATATGAGCAGATAAGAATATAACAGAATATAAGGAGAATATAAAGAGCGGGAATTTAAACGGCCATTGGGGAAGTGACTCGCCGCGGCCTCGAGAACATGAATAGATAAGAATATAATATATAAGAACAGAAATTCAAATGGCCATTGGGGAAGTGACTCGCCGCGGCCTCGAGAATATGAATAGATAAGAAAATAACATATAAGAACGGGAATTTAAATGGCCATTGGGGAAGTGACTCGCCGCGGCCTCGAGAATATAAGCAGAATACAACAGAATATAAAGAGAGTATAAGAACGGGAATTTAAACAACCATTGGGGAAGTGACTCGCCGCGGCCTCGAGAACAAGATGTAATCGCCAGGGGCCGAAAGACCCCAAAATAAAGAAAGTGATCGCGCCTACCTCAAGAGCGGGAGATGGCGGGTTGCTTCTTCATCCCCCTTCGGCCGGCCGACGGGGAGGGCTTTCCTTGGGTACCCTTGCAAAACAACGACAAACAAGTAACGAGTGGATTAGAAAGATGAAGGTGTAGTATTCAAATCCTTGCGATAAAAATAATGAAATGATGGAAAGACACACACCTGGTTGGTGTTGTCTTTTAAACCCCTCTCGGACTCGAGTAGGAGGAAAATGAGATGATGGATGCAAGAAGTATATAAGAGAGGCACCCTTATGAAGGGGGATAGATGATGCGAGATGATGAATGTAAAAGAACTAAGAAGAAAAGGAAAGGATTGGCTTATTGGATGTGCCGATGGTGAAATCCGGCGGAGCTCCGGCAGCGTAGGGATGGCGTGGAAGCGCGGTGGATGAAGACGACCTTCCTCTCGCGAGCGTGGGCACCCGAGAAGCCGGCAGAACCTCCACCTACCGGCTCCGGTAGCCTATCGGATCTCTTCGAAGCTCCTCCAGAACTGAGGGGGTGGGCCTCTATTTATAGGGCTCTGGAGGGTGGAGGCGTCTAGGACCCTAGACACCTCCATCAGGGCCGAACTAATATTTTATTCTATTTTTATTTATTTTTTTGGAATATTTTTGTGGAGGCGTCCAGGGCCCCGGACGCCCCTAACAGGTCCACCGAACACCACCGACGGCCGCACGCGGTTTGACACAACGTGTGGTTTTGTGAGCGGTGCCTCGTGATTTTGAAATGGGAGCGTCCAGCAGGCTGGACGTCTCCATAATTTGGATTTTTTCACACACGACAAACCGTCGTTCGGTGGGCGGCGCCCGTGAGGGAGTTGATGGAGGCGTCCAGGGGCCTGGACGCCTCCATAAATGTATTATTTTTTATTGTTTTGTTTTGTTTTTATGCCAAAGTTGGCATTTTAATTTTTATACTTATTTTTATGGAGGCGTCGAGGGGCCTGGACGCCTCCATTAATATATATATTTTTATTTATGTTTTGTCTTTTATGCCAACTGGCATTTTACATATTTTTTTATATTAGTTTTTATGGAGGCGTCCATGGTCCTGGACGCCTCCATTAATATATATTTTTTATTTATTTTTGGGCTCTGAAAAACAAATAAAACAAATTAAAAGAATGGGGGCGTCCAGGGGCCTGGACGCCCCCATTAAGACCCACCCGGGTCCTCAGTTCAGGCGTTGGCGGCCGCCTGGCAGACACCCTTCTTGATTCCGGAACCTCCTGATGCGTCTGACTTGTGTTGATGCCGTCCGAATGCCGTGACGAGACGATTCCGGATGCCGGAAAAGGCAGAAGAAGACCCAAGAAAAGGAAGTATTTAAGAGATTCGAAATGCGTAAGCCGTCGCGGGGCGTTGTATAGTAATATGAGACTTTCTCAGGAGACATCAAGAATGGCGTGTCTACAACGATAGGGCGTCATTTAAAATCAACGACCGTGCAAACAGTCATCTTTTCCTAGATAGTTAATAATTGTACAAAGTTTAAAATTTAATAATTATGAACTCTTATATGTACACTAATGCATGACCGTGTCCATAAATTCCTGCTATTTTTTCCTCTCTGTTCATGTCATTTGTTTCTTGATAGGCCATATTTTATAAAGCATGTGTCTGTGATGGTACCTATTAGGTACAAATCAGATGATAGGAATTAGCGACCCTGACTAAGTCGTTATTTGAATGGACGACCCTACACATAGGCATCAGATTCGTGTTAAATAATGAAAATGGAAACGTACATAAATTCCTGGACTTGATAATTGACGACATAATCCCTACCCTTTAATTTGTTATATGACGCCCCTGACTAGGGCGCTGTTTACTGAATTGAAGCCTTCATGAAAGGCGTCATTTTTATAATAATCAAAATTGGAAATTGTTTATAGATATTAATCTGGATGTAACGACTGAGTGAACAGTCGTCATTTATTGAACTGACGACCCTGACAAGGGCGCCAATTCATAAAATGAAGACTTAAACCCAGACGCCAATTGATAGCATTCCTGATTTTGTGGCTGTTGTAACCCTTTTACAGCGGGTTAGTTATTAGGCACTATATTCCATTCCGTGAATATAGTCCCATATTTCACGTTCTTTTATCGATTACCCACAATTTCTCGGTGATAGACGAACTCTCCATAGGACATTCCGTTCCTTTGGACCAGTGACTTTATCATAGAGACCTCCGTAAGACTCCGCTAGCCTTGGATTCCCTCGAGGCAGTCGAGCTGGTTGTACCCTTAAAACCTATGTCACTATTTGATTACCATGTCACTCTAAAGAAACATGGTATACCGGCCCTCATGACTTGCTAAGAGGATGTCATGAGAATACTCTAAATTAATGGAATGGGAAACCATGCCATTAGTGTTCTTATGAATTAGGTGCCATACTTGTGGACCTCAATTCTATCTAGCTTATCATGTCCAAGAACGAGCGACCATCGTTATATGAGCGCTTATTCTTATTATCATGGCACCCAATTAGGGAGCCGATTCCACCTAGTTTTATCGTTAATCGTGGTTGTACCGTTATTATTGTCTTTATACATCATGTTCAATCCTTGAAATTCTATTCCACAAGATCTACCTTAAAGTCCCTACAAGCTTATTCCATTGAAACTCTATATTGGCTATAACCACAGTGGATGTCGAAAAATACACGATCAATGCCTGCGCATATAAGGGTCCGATCTGGTCCTGGGAGGAGCACCCGGAAGTACTAGTGCCCATGGGAGTTGTAATGATCACGGTGTGGCATTGCACCGAAGTGCATGACTAGCTTGATTAGATATTCCACAATCTCATACTCGACTTGACATGACATGACTTGCGTGACCCAAAAAGGGTATTTATATACTTGCTTGAAACGTGATAGCCAGTTCCCGACGTGACAGGATGAATATACTTGCTTGAATTTCTTGACATTTATTGATATAATTTCTTGAAAGATATGCTAGTTCACTCAATTATCTCTTGTTATACTCTCTCTCTCTTATCGTTTTACGCAAACATGCATAGGTTTATTGCATTCATGTAACATGTAAATTACTTAAAGCAAGCTAGCTCTTGAGATATAATTCCTACTGAGCGTTCGCTCATTCAGTGTTTTACCCTATTTTTTCAGGTAAGTCCGATGACGAGACTCAATCGGATGGGGAAGGTCAAGAGTGAAGAGATTAGAGCTCTCCGTCTATCCAAGCGTCTACTAGTCTTATCTTTCTATATTTTTGAGTCAATCATTGTACTTTTCCCTTTATTGAGTCTTAGCACTTTCATTAAGTGGATTGTAATAGAAGTACTTTTGAGGTTGTGATTGAATAAAGGATTGGATTATCTTTACTTTTCGCACTCTATCTTTGTGTTGAATACACTAACGCTCTGATTGACATGATCGATATAAACTCGTCACGCGTCTCCGAGTTCCTTCCACGCTCGGGGCGTGACAGTTTTTGTGGTATCAGAGCCTAGGATATTCAATTCCTAGGAAACCCAAGTCCAAGGATAGGTTTAAAACCTTTAACCGGTGAGATTGGGTAGAACCAAGGGTTAATGTAACTTAGAATCAAAACCTTTGAACCTAATCACATATTAATATAGTTATAGTAATTGTAGGATAATGGCTACCGAATGTATCTTTCGGGTTATGCAATGCACGGACCAAGAGAAGGTCTTGTTAGCAACGTTTCAATTGGAAAGGGACGCTCGCTGCTGGTGGGAGTCAATAGAAGCCACATTAGATCAAGGACAAGTTACTTGGGAGGAGTTTGTTGAACATTTCAACAATAAATATTTTTCGGACCGAGTCCAGGAGAAGAAGGCCGCCGAATTCGCCACACTCAAGCTACGATCATTATCGGTGGCCGAGTATGAGGTACAATTCTCGAGGTTATCCCGGTACACTAAGCATTTAGTCAGTACCGAGAAAATGAAAGCTAGAAGGTTTCTAAATGGGCTCAGGCCCCAGTTTATCACACAACTGGCCCCGATGGACATACAAGTCTATTCGGAGATGGTACGACGAGCCCAGCTACTGGAGGATGCCACGGAACTATCTGATAGGATCCGTGAGAGAGACAAGAAGGAGCATGTTACTAGCTCCGGCACCTTCAAACCCAATTTCAAGAAGAGACCGAGTAATGGAGGTACTCCCTCCCAAGAGCAAAAGTTCAAGAAGACCGAACCTTTCTCCATCACCACTACACCTTCTAAGGTGGTATGTAAGCATTGTGATAAGGCCGGGCACAAGGCCGAAGAATGTTGGAGAAAACTAGGAGCTTGTCTCCATTGTGGGAGCCGTGATCACCGGATTCCCGACTGTCCCCTACTCAATGATCAAGCCGGTGACGGAAAGCGCCCGGTGACAAAGAATGCACGTCTCCAAGCTATTAAGGAGACAGAACAAGATGAAGGCGAACTAGTGGAAGGTACATTGAAAGTTTGTTCCAAGTCTGCATATGTCTTATTTGATATTGGTGCCTCGCATTCTTTTATTTCTAAGAAGTTTGCTAATCCATTACCCATGGAACCGAAATGGATGAAATTAGTTCTTTCAACTCCTCTTAGAAGCGAAGTTGACCTTACTCACCATTATCAAAACTGTGAAGTCTTGGTAAAAGGAAGAAATCTTCCTATCGACCTCATATGTTTAGACCTAAAAGAATATGATGTCATATTGGGAGCAGATTGGTTATCCAAGTATCAAGCAACTGTGGATTGCCGTAATAGCAAAGTTACTTTCAAAGACTTTCCGGAACTGGTCTATACTAGCCCTAAGAGTCGGAGCAAGTCACCTCTTATTTCGGCTCTCCGAGCTAGCAAGTTAATAAGGAAAGGATGTGTATCTTTCCTTGCATTTGTCACCATTAAGGAGACTAAGGAGACTAAGCTAGAAGACATCCCAATTGTGCAAGAATTTCTGGATATATTTCCAGAAGATTTGCCTGGATTACCTCCACAACGAGAAGTGGCCTTCACCATCGATTTGATCCCTGGTGCTGGTCCAGTTTCTAAGGCACCATATAGGATGTCCCCCGCCGAACTCAAGGAGTTAAAGGAGCAATTGATGGAACTTCTTAAGAAGGGTTTTATCAGACCAAGCACTTCCCCGTGGGGAGCACATGTGCTATTTGTAAAGAAGAAGGATGGATCCATGAGGTTGTGCATCGACTATCAACAGTTGAATCACCTTACTATCAAGAACAAATATCCACTGCCGAGAATCGATGAATTATTTGATCAAATATCTGGATCCAAGTATTTCTCGAAGATTGATCTTAGGTCGGGATATCACCAACTAAGGATCAAGAATGAGGACATTTATAAGACCGCATTCAGAAGCAGGTATGAGCACTATGAATTTGTTGTTATGCCTTTTGGACTAACAAATGCCCCTGCAGCCTTTATGCAGTTAATGAATAGTATATTCAGACCTCATCTAGATCAATTCATAGTGGTTTTCATTGATGATATACTAATCTATTCAAAGACCAAGGAAGAGCACGAGGAGCATTTGAGGACTGCATTACAGATATTGAGGATGAATCAGTTATATGCAAAGCTCAGTAAATGTGAATTCTGGTTAGAAGAAGTATCTTTCTTGAGGCATGTTATATCAAAAGATGGTTTATCCGTAGATCCATCGAAGGTTGAAGCTGTAAAGAATTTGAAAAGACCGACCAATTCTAGCGAGATCCGTAGTTTTTGGGTCTTGCAGGTTATTATCGGCGATTCATTAAGGATTTCTCCAAGATAGCCGTACTACTCACAAGGCTAACTCACAAGGAGATCGTTATGAATGGAGCGAGGAATGTGAAAGAAGCTTTCAAGCTCTCAAAGATCACCTAACTACCGCCCCGGTCTTAGCTTTACCAATTGAAGGCGTGAAATTTGAAGTATACACCGATGCATCTGGCATTGGCCTCGGATGTGTTTTAATGCAACAAGGGAAGGTTATAGCCTACTCTTCTCGCCAATTGAAGAAGCACGAGGAGAACTACCCAATCCATGACTTAGAATTGGCTGCGGTAGTGTTTGCGCTAAAGATATGGAGACATTACCTATACGGAGTGCAGTTTACTGTATACTCTGACCATAAAAGTCTTAAGTATCTCTTCTCTCAGAAGGAATTGAATATGAGGCAAAGACGTTGGCTAGAATATCTCAAGGACTTCGACTTCATAATACAATATCATCCTGGGAAGGGTAATCCTGTAGCTGATGCCCTCAGTCGAAAGCTAAAAGCGATTTTAGCAAATTGTATGATTCAGGAGTGGCAGCTGCTAGAACAATTCTCTAAACTTAATATAAGCATAGAAAAGGACAGTAGGTGTGTCACAATATCCCATATGAGCATACAGCCAGAATTGCTATTCGAAATACAAGGACTTCAAGATAGTGACCCCGTACTAGTGGAAATCAAAGGCAAGATTGGAGAGCAATCAGAATTCAAGATAGCTTCGGATGAAAGATTGTTGTTCAGAGATAGAACATGTATACCGGATTGTCTAGAGCTAAAGAAGAAAATCTTAGATGAAGCTCACAGATCAAGGTACATGATTCATCCAGCGTCTACCAAAATGTACCAAGATCTGAAAAGGATCTTCTGGTGGCCTAATATGAAAAGAGAAGTAGCAGACTTTGTGTCTCGCTGTCTCACGTGCCAACAAGTCAAGGCAGAACACCAAAAGCCTATCGGTAAGCTACATCCTCTTGATATTCCCAAATGGAAGTGGGAGGATATCGGTATGGACTTCATTATGGGTCTGTCTAAATCAAAAGGAGGACATGATGGAATATGGCTTATCATCGACCGATTGACCAAATCGGCACACTTCTTGCCAATCAAGAGTCGATGGTCAGTTGATGTCCTTGCTGCATTATACATTAAGGAGATAGTTAGGTTACATGGAGTACCTGTCTCAATTGTGTCTGACCGAGACCCTCGTTTTACTTCTCACTTTTGAAAGGGTCTACAACATTCGCTGGGGACGAGACTTAACTTTAGTACAGCTTTCATCCTCAAACGGATGGTCAGACCGAGAGAACCAATCAAGTAGTTGAAGATATGCTCAGAGCTTGCATCATTGATTTTGGTGGAAGCTGGCATGATCACTTGCCTTTGGTTGAATTTGCATACAATAATAGCTACCAAGCAAGTATACAAATGGCACCTTTTGAAGGTTTATACGGAAGGAGTTACCGATCGCCTTTGTGCTGGGATGAAGTTGGCGAGAAACAACTATTAGGTCCAGACATGGTAAGGGATACCACTGAAAAGATTCAGTTGATTAGAGAAAGACTTCAAGTTGCTCAGTCTAGACAGAAGGCTTATGCTGACACAAGAAGAAGAGATCTCGAATTCCAAGTCAGAGATCACGTATTTCTCAAGATATCACCTAGACGTGGAATTATGAGATTTGGTGTTAAGGGCAAGCTTACACTAAGGTTTATCGGACCTTTTGAGATACTAGAAAGAGTTGGCAAGGTTGCTTACTGCGTCGCTTTACCTCCTCAATTGTCCGAGGTTCATAATGTATTTCACGTATCCATGTTGAAGAAGTATGTGCACGATCCGTCACATATCATTGATCATGGAGACCTGGTGATTCAAAGGGATCTCACTTATGAACAAAAGCCCATGAAGATCCTCGATCGCGAGGTACGAACATTAAGGAACAAAGTTATTCCCATGGTCAACGTACAATGGAGTAAAAGCTCAAAACATGAAGCAACATGGGAGATTGAGGAGTCTATGAGGAAACGATTCCCAGAATTATTCTAAAAAGGTATGTACCCTACACTCTCCACGTCTATATACGATTGAATTTGGGGACCAAATTATTTTAAGTGGGGGAGGGTGTAGCAACCCTGGTAAAATCTTAAAAGATTAAACCAAAGATAAAGGCCAAACTCATATACACTTAAAACATATACCAATTAGGCCAAAAGTAAATAACGCCTCTTAGAAGGTCATCATTTAATTG
Organism: Amorphophallus konjac; assembly: GCA_022559845.1. NCBI lineage: Eukaryota > Viridiplantae > Streptophyta > Magnoliopsida > Alismatales > Araceae > Amorphophallus > Amorphophallus konjac. Next base: position 261,148,325 of record CM040119.1, on the reverse strand, counting down.
AAGACTATAAAATAGGCGCTAATTCATTAATTGACGCCCCTTTGACATGTGTCATATAAAGAAATTAAAGACTGTTTAAAGAGGCGTCATTTTTAATTAACGCCCCAACCTTAGGCGTCATTTTTAAACTAAACCTGTTAGTGTTTGGTTCGAACAAGGATGTTATCCGGGTAAGTTTTTATTAGGAAAGGATCAACACGTGGATGTTTAAGTTTAATCAGGAGTCTACGTAGGAAGTTTTAACTCCAATCAAACTCCTAGAACCAATTAGGATTCTTTCCCCTATAAATACCATCCCCTCCATCGAACCCATGTTGACCCTAAAGACACCCTGCTACTACTCCTTTGCCTTGGAAGTTCTTCTTCGTTTTCTTCCTTTTCCTCTTGCTGCCAATACTGTGAAGAGAGGAAGCCGTCTTCTACTTCTTCTACAGTGCTTCATGTATTGCTGTGGAGAAGCATAAAGCTTCTTCTTCCGAAGGTTGCTTCTGCCGTGGGTGTACGTAAAGAACATGAAGTTCTTCATCCTTTCTTCTTCTTCCTTGCTGCACAGAGGATTGAAGGCCATTGCTTTCTGCTACCATAACTGCTGCTGCTGTTGTTGAAGCTAGAAGAACAAGCTGCTATGTCTTCTTCCTTCTACGCGGTTACTCTGTTTCAAACAGGGTATCATTTGTAATCAAATCTTCATATATATTCTTCACGTTCCATCAACCAGATCATCACCAAGGTAGGTTTTCTCAAGACTTAGCAAAATCCTATAATTACTAAATGAATACATGCATATAGGTCTAAACGAGTTACAGATTTCGTTTTCGAGAATGAATTTTCTCCGTTTACTGCATGGAGGAAATTGACGACCCAAGATAGGGCGTCATTTAAAATCAACGACCGTGCAAACAGTCGTCTTTTCCTAGATAGTTAATAATTGTACAAAGTTTAAAATTTAATAACTATGAACTCTTATATGTACACTAATGCATGACTGTGTCCATAAATTCCTGCTATTTTTCCCTCTCCGTTCATGTCATTTGTTTCTTGATCGGCCATATTTTATAAAGCATGTGTCTGTGATGGTACCTATTAGGTACAAATCAGATGACAGGAATTAGCGACCCTAACTAAGTCGTTATTTGAATGGACGCCCCTACACATAGGCGTCAGATTCGTGATAAATAATGAAAATGGAAACGTACATAAATTCCTGGACTTGATAATTGACGACATATACCCTACCCTTTAATTTGTTATATGACGCCCCTGACTAGGGCGCTGTTTACTGAATTGAAGCCTTCATGAAAGGCGTCATTTTTATAATAATAAAAATTGGAAATTTTTTATAGATATTAATTTGGATGTAACGACTGAGTGAACAGTCGTCATTTATTGAACTGACGACCCTGACAAGGGCTCCAATTCATAAAATGAAGACTTAAACCCAGACGCCAATTGACAGCATTCCTGATTTTGTGGCTGTTGTAACCCTTTTACAGCGGGTTAGTTATTAGGCACTATATTCCATTCCGTAAATATAGTCCCATATTTCACGTTGTTTTATCGATTACCCACTATTTCTCGGTGATAGAAGAGCATTCCGTTCCTTTGGACCAGTGACTTTATCATAGAGACCTCCGTAAGACTCTACTAGCCTTGGATTCCCTCGAGACAGCCGAGCTGGTTGTACCCTTAAAACCTATGTCACTATTTGATTACCATGTCACTCTAAAGAAACATGGTATACCGGCCCTCATGACTTGCTAAGAGGATGTCATGAGAATACTCTAAATTAATGGAATGGGAAACCATGCCATTAGTGTTCTTATGATTTAGGTGCCATACTTGTGGACCTCAATTCTATCTAGCTTCTCATGTCCATGAACGAGCGACCATCGTTATATGAGCGCTTATTCTTGTTATCATGGCACCCAATTATGGAGCCGATTCCACCTAGTTTTATCGTTAATCGTGGTTGTACCGTTATTGTTGTCTTTATATATCATGTTCAATCCTTGAAATTCTATTCCACAAGATCTACCTTAAAGTCCCTACAAGCTTATTCCATTGAAACTCTGTATTGGCTATAACCATAGTGGATGTCGAAAAATACACGATCAATGCCTGCGCATATAAGGGCCGATCTGGTCCTGGGAGGAGCACCCGGAAGTACTAGTGCCCATGGGAGTTGTAATGATCATGGTGTGACATTGCACCGAAGTGCATGACTAGCTTGATTAGACATTCCACAATCTCATACTCGACTTGACATGACATGACTTGCGTGACCCGGAAAGGGTATTTATATACTTTCTTGAAACGTGATAGCCAATTCTCGACGTGATAGGATGAATATACTTGCTTGAATTTCTTGACATTTATTGATATAATTTATTGAAAGACATGCTAGTTCACTCAATTATCTCTTGTTATACTCTCTCTCTCTCTTTTCATTTTACGCAAACATGCATAGCTTTATTGCATTCATGTAACATGTAAATTACCTAAAGCAAGCTAGCTCTTGAGATATAATTCTACTGAGCGTTCGCTCATTCAGTGTTTTCCCCTATTTTTTCAGGTAAGTCCGATGACGAGACTCAATCGGATGGGGAAGGTCAAGAGTAAAGAGATTAGAGCTCTCCGTCTATCCAAGCATCTACTAGTCTTATCTTTCTATATTTTTGAGTCAATCATTGTACTTTTCCCTTTATTGAGTCTTAGCACTTTCATTAAGTGGATTGTAATAGAAGTAATTTTGAGGTTGTGATTGAATAAAGGATTGGGTTATCTTTACTTTTGCGCACTCTGTCTTTGTGTTGAATACACTAACGCTCTGATTGACATGATCGATATAAACTCATCACGCATCTTTGAGTTCCTTCCACGCTCGGGGCGTGACATCTTCGATGGGTCAAATTACCCATATTGGAAGAATCGGATGTATGTATTTCTGAGGGCCCAGGAATTCAATATTTGGCATGTTATCAGTAGTGGTCATTATCAATTACCTGAAAAAGAGGAAGAATGGGGAGAAGAACATATCAAGAAGTGCATAGCTAATTTCAACGCAATGAATATAATTCAATGTACAATTCACCCCAATGAGTACTCACAAATTTCTATGTGTGCTTCCGTGCAAGAAATGTGGAACAAACTCCGGTTGATGTATGAAGGAACATCGGAAGTGAAGGAAACCAAGGTAAATGTACTCGTTCGGGACTATGAATTGTTCATGATGAAATCAGACGAAAGTATTTCAGAGATGTTTGCTAGATTGTTGGAGATAACCAATGGATTGAAAGCACTCAGGAAGGATTACTCCAACCAGGATCTTGTAAGGAAGGTGAAGAGGGGTGATCTCGCGCTGCTCCTAAGCGGGGAGGAAGATGACCACGTACCCTTGAAGTATAAACTGTAAGAAGGTAAACCAGTCAGAGGTGCCCAGGGATAGATCCCCAGGGATGACCCTCCGATGCTTAAGTCAACACAGGTAGTAGAGCACAGATGCAAAGAGGAGAATTAGGAGGAAAGTGGGAGCACGGGATTCCTCTCCACCAAAAGGTGAAGTGGTTCCTGCTCAGGCTTACTTAGGCGTGCTTAAGCTTCCTTAAGCTCCTCCTTCACAGTTGGGCATGTTTTGTTTAAATAGTGGCGAATTGTGCGAATTGATCCCTGTAAGCGGAGGGGTTCTAGGTTGGGTTACGTCCTTCATGCGGGCTCCTCACGGTGCGCGGACTCTTGGTTTCCCTTCTCCCCTTGAGCTTCCTGCCATTAAAGGATTCGCAACGGCTAAATCATTAAGCTTCCATCAGTGAGCCCGAGCGAATGGCACTTGTTCAGGAGTGGTCTCCCGAGGGATAAGTGCTGGGTCAGGACAAGGAATAGAGGGATCCAAGGGAGCTTTCCCGATCGACTGATGCTCGGACTTCCCAACCCGAAGGCCACCTAGGAAGCGCTTGTACCGAGTGAATTTTTGGGCTTCATAATAAGTGGGCCCAAGGGATATCACTTTGGGGGGTTGAGCCTTGTTCGGTCCGATTTGGACCTCGTTTGGCCTCTCCGTACGGGCGGTGAGATTTCCCCTCTCCACTTGACCCCCTCCTACTCCCGAGCCAAGATTAGGCTCGGACGAGTAGCAATTGGGATGGACTGTCTGTGGCACTGGTTGGGTAAAGATATGTCTCAGGTAGGGGCCACGTGACATAGCTCACCTTGAAAATACGCCCGTTATGATGAGTAAGAGAAGGCCCCTCCTCGAGAGATCGGACGCCACGCCGCCTCCCGTTAGGGTTTTTAGGCATTGCGCGTTTTGCGTCCCTTTATCTCCGGGGTTTTAGGGTTTTGCCTCTCTTGGTAGTTATTTTTGAGGGGGGCTCCCGCGCTGTGAGAGTAGTTTTGGAGGAGCGGAGAATTGTTGTAGCCGTTGGAGCCAGAAGAGCTTCTTGAGGCAGTGATTCGTAAGCTCCCTTTCTCTTCTGATGTTCTCTGGCTTAGAGCTTTCCCCTTCTTCTTCTCTCTGTCTCATGGCAGACCATCATTCTAAGGCTGAGGGGTGGCAGAGAGAACGGACCCCCAGAGTTTTCTTGATGCCGCCGGAGCCGTCTTGCAGCGAGCTGGGGGAGGCGGAGGTGAAGCGGCTAGAGAGTCGCTACGGGTTGCCTTGGCGGTTCCAGTTCCTAGCGCTTGATCCTCATGAGTCTAGTCTGTCCACCCGTTCTGGCCTTTTTTGCTCTTTTCTTCTGGCTTGGAAGTGTGGCTTTCGTTTCCCCCTTCATCCTTTTGTCGCCGAGTTGCTTCAGTTCTACCGGCTGGCTCCTGTCCAGCTAGTCTCCAACTCCTATACCTTCATCTTCTCCTTCATTTTCCTTTGCGGCCAGTGTGGGGTGCGTGCCTCGCATGATCTTTTCCATTACTTCTTTGAATTGAAGGAGCATGCTTATGCGGGGCGAGGCTTCTTCTATATTCAGGAAAGGCGGGGGAGGAGCTGCGTGTCCCTCTCTGGGAAGGATTCTTCTCAGCAGGAGACTCTTTCGTGGGCCCGAGGCACACTTGATCGGAAGGTCGAGCGTCTGACCCTCTATCTTGAAGACCTTCATCGAGAGATTGCTCCGCTCCGAGCATTGGCGCAGTCGAGCCAAGCGGAGGCTCGGTCTTTGTCAGAGCAGCTGGCCCAGGCTCGTCGCATAGTCGACTGGAAGAGTGAGCTCCTGGAGTTGGAGCGTAGAAACTAGGTCGAGCGAGATGACCAATGGAGGGCCGAGCGAGAAGGGCTTGATGACCGAGTTTAGGCGGCCGAGGATTCACGGACCGAGGCTGAGCGAAGGCTGTCTGAGACCGAGAGAAGGTTGTCCGAGTCTGAGCAGTGGATAGTTGAGCTCGAGAGGAAGCCGGAGCTGGCTGGGAAGGAAGCGCTCGAGCAACATACGTGCTTAGATGCTTACCAGGTAGCTCTCCAGCAGGTGGCCTTTCCTTATTATGAGTCGGGCTACCGACGGGGACTCCGGAAGGGCTTCTCCCAGGGGTACGATCGGGCCGTTCTGGAGGCAAAAGCCCAGTCGTCTTTGCTCGATTTTCCTTCCGGTCAGCACTATGACTTAGAGTGGGGCTCCACTGACTCTTCCCACTATACGTTGAGCGAAGAGGTGAATTCGGTTCCATCCGAGCGACCGCCAACCCCAGCATCCTCGGGAGGGCACACAACCGAGACAGTTCCCACATAGGTGGGGTCAATGTCTGGGCCGACCGTCACCGAGAACATTGGGGATAGATCGTCTGGTGCCGAAGAAGCCTTGTCTACTGAGCTTGGAGATGGGCATGAGGCCTTATGTAATGGCTCTTTTCTTTTTCCTTTTTCATATGTAGCCGAGTGCGGCTTTTTTGGAAACTCTAATAGCGACAGTATTGAATGCTGAATTGACTGTTTCTTACCGCTCTTGGTGTGATTTGATTGTCGTATCCGCAGTCATTTGAAGAAAGTGTCGATTTCATGCAGATCTTGCGTGCGCCGATCTGTCAAATAACTGACATGGCGTTGGCACCTTTCCATTTTTCCATACCGCCCTTAATGACTTGTCGCTTCGCGCGTCCCGCTGGGGAAATATCGAGAAATGAGGTAACCAATTCAGGGAAAGCCTTGGTAGCGTGTTTTGGGGAGAATCATTTAAAGCGATCAGCTTCCCCTTCGGCCTATAAAAGGTCCGAGGGGCGTCTCCTTTTCCTTTCATCGCTTAAGGTCATTCCTGGCGGTTTTTCCCTTCCGTGAAGCGTTGTGCTGTTAGTCTTGGCAGAGCATGGAAGGCGTTTCAGAAGATGATGATGCAAATGGCGGTGTGAGGGACGCTCCTGTTGTTTTGCTCTGGAAGAGGGTTCGTCAGTCGGGGGTCACTCGCGAAGAGGGTTCATCATGCCGGAGCATGTCGCACTCCTATCCCTGACCCGCCGACGCCATCTCGCGGGGAGGAGGGGAGCTAATTAAGCTCCCTCCTTTTCGGGCCTTCCCCTGCCTCCTCGTCCATCTCTGCCATTTTCTCTTTCTCCCTCCCCTTTCACTCTTCAAAGGGTGCCTGCACTCTCTGCCTTCCAAAGAGTTGGTAGAGAGGAGGCCTTCACTGGTATTCCTTCCTCTCTTCTTCTTGTTGTTTCCCCTTTTTTCTTTTCTCCTCCGAGCTTTCTCAAACCAACGAAGCCGGCGATCTCTTATCCGAGCCAGTTTCTACATGTGGCAGAGTCAGTGGCTGGACGTGGGAGCGCCTACTAGGTCGGCCGAGTATTTTGCTCGTGTTATAGTACTAGGGGATGTAATTTTTTGTGCATGTATACTATATCGGCTACGGCCTTCTTGATGTACGTCAAAGTTTAATAAGAAGAGAAGAATGATGATTATTCTATTTTGCTTACATGTGTATGCTTGCCAAATGTTCAAAAGTAGATCTTGCGAAGATTTGTTGCGTTCCTTGTCCAAGGGACGGGTGTTCCTTCCATGGTGGAGAGTAGGTATGGTCCTTTCCAGAGCTTCTCGACAACTCGGTAGGGACCTTCCCAGGTAGGGGACAGCTTCCCCTCTGCCTCTAGTGGTCGAGATGCTTCGGCCTTCATTAGAATGAAGTCTCCTGGCTGGAAGGGTCTGTCTCAGACTCTGTTGTTGTAGTATCGAGTGATGCGCCGTTGGTATTCCGTTGCTCAGATCCTTGCATTCTCTCGGATCTCGTCCGCTAAGTCGAGGTTCTCTCGCAATTTTTGCTCGTTTACCTCAGGCTCAAAGTGGACGACTCGGAGAGAGGGATTGTTGACCTGCAACGGAATTACGGCTTCCGTGCCATATACTAGCTGAAAAGGTGTTTCACCAGTAGTCATTCTCGGAGTAGTTCGGTGTGACCATAGTACGCTTGGCAGTTCCTCTAGGCAACTTCCCTTGGCTTTGCCGAGCTTGGTTTTGATGCCTTTTAAGATAGTCTTATTGGCATTCTCGACCAGTCCGTTAGCCTGAGGGTGGGCTACCGAAGTGAAGTGGTTGCGAATGTTTAGGTCGACACATCTGTCTCTTAAATAATGAGAATCAAACTGCCGACCGTTATTGCTCACAATCACACGGGGGACACCATAGCGATAGATGATCAATTTCCAAACAAAACTCCATACGACTGATTCAGTGATCCTAGTGGTGGCTTCGGCCTCGATCCATTTGGTGAAATAGTCGATGGCGATGATGATGAACTTCTTCTGAGCTTGGGCCATAGGGAACGGCCCCAGAATGTCGATCCCCCACAGAGCGAAAGGGTACGGCTCGACAAGGGTGATGAGCTCCATAGCGGGCTGATGAATCAGGTGGTCGAAGCACTGACATTGATCACACTTCTACACGTAGGTCGAGCAGTCACGGTGGAGAGTGGGCCACCAGTAACCCTGCCATAATAGGATCCTGGCGAGCGATCTTCCTCCTTGGTGCGCTCCACAGATGCCTTCGTGTACTTCCTGAATCGCTCGGTTGGCTTCGTCGGTGCTGATACACTTGAGGAGGGTACCGGAGAAGGATCTTTGGTACAAGGTACCATCTAGCATGACGAAACGCCGAGCTTGGTACTTGAGCTTCCGAGCCTCCCGAGGATCGGTGGGCTCTTGAGAATCCCTGAGCCAGGATATGTAGGGGGTCCGCCAGTCGCTCGAGGGTGCCGGGTCAATAGTCATAAGCTTGGATTCGATGCTCAGTTGCCCGAGCTCTTCGAGGAAGACCGATCAAGTACTAGCGGGGTCGGGCAAGGAGGCCAGTCGAGAGAGGGCGTCTGCTCGGTAGTTTTCCTCCCGGGCTATTCAAGCTACCTCAAAGCTCTCAAAAAGTTTGGCCATCCTCTTTACCGCTTGGAGGTACTTGACCATTTGTCCTTCCCGAGCTTCGTATTCACCGTTGACTTGGCTAGTGACCAATTGAGAGTCAGTGTGGATCCTAACTCGTTCGCCCCCCAGTCTCCGAGCCATCCTGGCTCCCGAGATAACTGCTTCATACTCAGAGGCATTGTTGGACGCCAGGAAGTTGAACTTCAAGGCGTACCGCAGCTCCGCTCCTTCGGGGGACTTGAGGAGAATGCCGGCGTCGCTTCCTGTTGAATTGGAGGATCCGTCGACGAACAGATCCCAGGTAGGCCTGATTGCTAGTGGAAGTGCCTCTTCAATTGGGACCGTGCTTTCGGCGATGAAGTCTGTGAGAGCCTGTCCTTTAATAGCCTAGCGAGGGAGATATGAGATATCGTAGGCCCCGAGCATGATGGCCCACTTGACGAGGCGTCCCGAGGCTTCAGGGTGAAAGAGAATCTTCTTCAGGGGTTCGTCGGTCAATACGACGATGGGGTGCTGTGGGAACGTGGATTTTTATTATCCCCTATATATTTTTTTATTGATTGATTTATTATTTATTGATCTATTGGCGTGCCAGTCACCGGAGTGACGATTCTATTGTGCGCTCGATCTGACTTGGTCAGTCGATTGTGGGTGATCGTGTCTGGACCAGAAGTCCGTCATACCATAAAGGCTATGACGTTAATTACGCCCTTCCAAGGAAGGACAACCCTTGATTAAATGCTAAAGGTAGGAGGATGACAGCGGTAAAGCCGCATGCTCAAAAGAGACGGAATTCGTTCACTTGCAAGACGTTAAATGGATTAGATGAAGCAGGGGTTGGTTATTTCTTGGGATAAAACTGACGGCATATTCCCACCATCTTGGGCCATGCCAAGTGGGGAATAGGAAACCACCCATGCAGTGGCAGGGTGGGATCCGTAAAAGATCGGGCATAATTGACCCGGAATCCGAGTAAGTACTGGCGTAACATGACGCGCTCCGTGCAGACGCGATGTTGCATCTACATCCCCCTTCAAAGGGCCATCGGAGAGCATGCAAGGACATAACTCCACAGGCTGGTGGGGTTGAGATAGAAAGCATCACATTTACTTGGCAAGGTATGTGTGAATTTCGGCAGCATGTCCCCTCAACTTGGATTATGCCAAGAGAAGATAGGTCATCATCCACAGAATGCCGGGATGACAACCGAACGAGGATGGGCACCGGGCCCCGGGACATCGCTTGCCTTTATACCATCGATTAATATCCTCTCGAAACCCCTCAGAACTCATGCAATGACATGGCCCTCTGGGTTCATGAGGGTGAAATCCGGATCGAGAATGAAGACTGTAGGGGAGGTCTTCCCCAATAATGTGTCTTCTCAAGACATCAGTGACGGTCTCTGAACATCCCCGGGACATATGTGTGAAGGGATCAGAAGGCTGATGAACGGTATTGCAGAGATGGGCCTCTGACTGGACTTCATTTGGCCAAGAAGAAGGGTCTCGGCGGTGGCTTTAGTTGGCCAGAAGGGAGAGGCTCTCGGCGTGGTTTTAGTTGGCCAAAAGGGGGCTTCTCGGCGTGGGTCTATTGGCTTAAAAAGGGGGTCTCGGCGCGGGTCTATTGGCTTAAAAAGGGGGTCTCGGCGCGGCCTCCTTAGCAAAAGAAAGGGGGATCTCGGCGGGTGGCTTCCCGGCGCGCTCCTGGCCGCGCCGGGAGCCTGGCGCCGAGAGCCTGTGGGCTGGAGGTGTGCATGAAGGGTTTAGATGGCTTTTTGTCAGTTTGCTGAAGAGGGAGGCCTCTCGGCAGGATAGTTCTCGGCGGGGAATTTTGTACGCCGAGAAGGTGGAATTGCTACAGGGTTTCAGGGTTTACAGAGCTCAAACGATGCTCTGCTTCTGGGATTCCTGAGCTTTCTGGCTGCGATCGAAGCCGAATTTGAAGTGCAGGAGGGGGGATTTCATGGATGCTTCCCTGAGAAAGGGCCAAGGGGGATCTGGAGGGTAGAATCGACGGGGAACGAGACCATCATCTGGATTTCTGAAGACTTCATGTATTTCTGCCGCCGGCCGTCTGGGGATCAAGAGATGACTGTCTCTGATCCCCTAGACAAACCCAATAGCATCTAAAAACCGGTGACTGAGGAACCTTTGGCATCGAAACTCCAGACCCTAGTCATCCAAGGGGTTAGAATGGAGGGTCGAGAGATCGAGATCGTCATTCGCTAGAATCCGCGGAATAGCATCCGTCTGCAGAGAAAACATATCCTTGTGTAGTCAGCAGTTCAAGGAACCAAGAGATTAATGTCTCTGGTTCCTGAACAACACAAGGGGCATTGAGGGCCTTGAGAGGGACTCACACATATGCGATGAATCTGCCATCGAGACAGGAGGGGGGAAGAAGACAGAACCCAGTAGCCCATTGGATATGGACAGGGATCCTATCTACGCTCCTCTGAAGAACAGGTTCGTAGGGAAACTCTGAAACCGAGAGCGTATGAACCATCGGACATTTCAGATAGAGGACGTATATATATACACAGAGGGACGAAGGGAAGGGCTTTCAATTGCCCATTTCATTTCATCTCATAAGCATTGTTTACATCATCTGCAAGGCAAAAGCCAAAGAACAGAAGAGGAGGGGAACAGGGGGAAGCGGAAAGATAACTCTCGACATCGTATGAATAATCAAACACGAAGATATAGACTATTACATACGGAGGCAGATCAAGAAAACAACAAACATGGGGGGGGGAGGGTGGAGCATTGACTCCTCTCCCTCCCCCGAGCAGCCCACCTGGGGTTTTTCTTCTTCTTCTTCTCTCAGACTTCTTCTCTTTCTTTCTTGCTGTCTCTTCTTCTTCTTTTTTTGATCGGTTCTCCCTCTTTTTTTTTCTGTTCTCTCTCCTTTATCTGTTCGAAGGGAGGGGGTTTTTATAACCATTTCCCCCTTCTCGGCAGGCTCCATCACGGCGCGCCCCATCTGAAGCTTCCCGGCGCGCCTGCCTTCAACTTCTCGGCGCCCTCTTTTGGGTTTGGCAAGTGACTCTCGCGCCACCTTCACACAGGCCCATTTGGGTCTTTCAAGGGTATCATCACCCAAAAGGGTCTTCCATTGGTGACACAGCTTGTATTAAGATCATTATCACGGTTTTCATCAGCCTGTAGACAGGGGTTTCATCAGTCCGTAGATAGGGGTTTCATCAGTATTGCCATCTGAACGGTGACAAGACCGGGTATCATCTTATCGATATCGTCACTTGAATGGTGACGAGCTCGGACATCAGCTTTAGTCTGGGAAGACCTCAGCCGGGTATATATAATCTGTGGAGACGATTCCTCTTCTGTTTTGACTTTGCAAAAGCCTTTACAATCTTCATCTGCCGGTACCGGCTTCATCTTTATCTCATATTACATCTGTCATTAAGCCGACATCTGACTTACCCTGACATATCATCCGTGGATTCTTGGACGAAACAGTAGTGCGGCTTTCATTAAAGTGTGCCAGGAGGTCTCATTAGTCGAGTGACTGCTGCTCTACCAGTGCTGCTGTCTGAGTGACATCGGCACCGGGCATCAGCTTGGCCGACAAGGGCTTTAGCCGGATGAATGGTTGACGAGCTTCATCAATGGTCTTTCACTGTTGGTCCGACCCTCTTTTCAATCATGCTTCGACCTTTGTTCATTTTCAAGGCGTCAACAAATGCCCCCCACCTGCGGGCGGCGTAAGCGCAGAATAAGCGGCACGGGGTTTGCAGGTGTCTTTCGTCATTCGAGGGTATCTTCCTCAATTTGTCTTCAATCCGGTTCTCAGACCTGATCATCTCGTTGCAACAATATTCTGCGCACGGATCTTTCATTTTCATATTTTTCATCTTCATATTTTCTTTATTTTCAACATTTCGGAGCTTCTCGGCACGGGGCCATAGGCTTCTCGGCATGACCCTCTCGGCGCAAGGCTTCTCGGCACGCAGGACCTTCCGGCGCGAAGCTTCTCGGCGTGAGGGGCCTCTCGGCGCGGCCGAAGGAGGGCTTCTCGGCCTGGGGGCTCTCGGCGCGCCCTTGGCCGAAGGGGGCTCTCGGCCCAGGTTCTCGGCGCGCCCTTTTGGGTGACGGGGGCTCTCGGCCCAGGGGTTCTCGGCGCGCAATTCATCGCGCCGAGACCCTGCTCGCTTGGGCCTCTATTTGAGGCGCCGAGACTCTTGTTTTTTCTCATTCTCAACCTCTTTTTCTTTTTCTTCATTTTCTTTCTCCTTCTTCTGCTTTCTTTCATCGGCGGGGGCTTCTTCTCCTCTCGGCCGTCTCATTTTCTTCGCCCGTCAGGACGAGATTTAATCTCTTTTGATTGCGGGATCACCCCCTCTTGGTTGGTGACTCCCTATTCTCCTTGGGCAGACCCTGAATAAGGGGAGATGCTGCCGAAATTTTCATAGAGTCTCATGTTACAAACTTTATAAGACTAACTTCTAATTCACACTTTTTCTCCGACTGCAGGCACTGCAATGGCTTCCCGTTCTGATGCTGCATCTTCCGGAGCTGTTGGTGCTAGCTCCTCGGCCCAGCCCGACATATCACGGGCCAAAGTAAACTGGCTGAACGTGCACAGTCTGGATTTCGGATACGACAGGATTGCTTCAGTCGATGAATCGTCTGACTCTGAGACTGACACAGTGTCGACGGCCCGGGTATACTCCACGGCGACCGAGACATGCTTCAGGCGGGATGGTGGCTATCGGCCAGACCACCCGAAGGACTGACATTTGATGCCGTTCATCCGGACTTTCACAGTAGGCGGCATGCGAGACTACCGGATAGCTCGCGTAGTTGAAGCTGCCATCCTTGCTGAGCGAGATAGCCTGAAGGAATCAGTGTATCGCAGCAAGGCCATCTATCTTCCTGGGGAAAAGCGCGACTGGGATGCAGTCCTCGGCATATCGGAGCTGGAACCAGAGAAGAAGATGCTGGCCCGGGCCCCGGAATTCACACCTGCCCGGTGGGATAATGCTAGCGGCCGAGTTCATAGGGAGAAGCCCGGCTATGGCATGTTCTTGGCACCATTGAAGTGGGGATATCGCGAAGAGCCCTTCGTGCTGAATTGTTCGGCCGTTCAGTTCAAGTACCATCTGGCCGCTGGTTGGTTCGGGGATACCAAAATCACTGACGCGCACTTATTCCGAGTAGGGGCAGTGGAGTTCACAGAGTTTGTTCTGAAGGAGTATGCCCCTCTGCTAATCAGAGCCGGGGTATATCACAGCATTTTCGCTTCTAGATTTCGATATCCCATATCCAGAGGGTTGTGCTGCGGGATGTTCGAAGTGTTCTGCCCTTTATTCAACACTTTTTATACAGCGGAGGGTGAGACATCCCTGGACCTCTGGAGTTTATCACAGCTCTCCGGTCTGCCCATTGATGGCGAGCCGTATGAGGAAGTTTGCTTGACAGATTCCGAGAAGGATAGCTCTGATGGCGAGGGCAAGTATTCCATCGGCTTCTCATATCGGTATCTGATGAAGGTATACCGCTCCATCTGTCTGGCATACAACAGAGGGTCCTCCAAAGGCTATCATCCCCGAGAGAAAGGCAGCAAACTGAGGGTCCGGATAGGGCAGTGGATCCAGTATTTCTTTGACGGTCCCCTGAAGTATGCAGACTTTCCTTCCCTGGGTCCAGTTGCCAGCAAACAGATAAGGGCCCCTCGCTATAAGTCGGCGCTGCCATCCTCATTGCGTCATGCGGGCAAAGGTGGTCCCAATCCGGCAGGAGTAGATCCCATCACACATTGTGCGGCCTATTTCACCTTCTGGTTGTGTACTTTCGCTCTCCCACAAGGGGACGAGACAGTCATTCGGCCAGAGGCCATATATCCAGCTTGTCAGATGGCATGGGGGATGAAGCTGTCGCTTTGCCCAGTGGCCCTGTGTTTGATATATAAATCTTTGGGGGACCTGCACAAGCATCGGACTCCCCGTTCTTTGAGGACCGTGGGTCCTTTTCACTTCTTCAACGCCTGGGTTTGCAGTATATTCCCTGAGTTGGCTCCGAGAACCTTGCAGGCAGATACGGTGTTGCCTAGAATGGTCGAATTCGCCAGTGCTGAGTCTGGTCCCTTTTATGATCAGTTGTTTAAAATAAGGGGCCGACTGATAAGGGTACCAGTGGACGCCCCCGGCAGCATTCATTTCTGGAGCTTGGCGGCAGGTTCAGCTCCTTTGATTGATCCTCAGAGAGAGTGCAAGCTGGAAGAGATAGAGACTTATGCTCATCCTGTCACAGGGGCTGAAGTTGCTCGGCCTATCCTGGAGCCGGAGCTAGTCAGATGGGCCATGGCTATTCGGCCCAGTGTTTTAGTTTTCAGGAAGGGTGGCCTTCTTCTTTTGGAGCCATACTATCCGTTCCGATTTGGGCGGAACTTCGGCTACGACCAGCACATCCCCACCTCAGCTGCTCAGTTTCCTTTGGATAGCCGGGCCAAGCACGGGTCCGTCATTGTTGGCGAGGGCCGGTTGTGGTGGGATTTCTATCATCGCCAGGACGATGTAGTTTTCAGGGTGCCCACTGTTTCTAACCGTGTTCCCCGGGTAACATCGGAATATATCAAATGGTGGAACATCCGGACCGGTTTTTACAGGGACGGTAGGGGTGCCTTCTGGGATGTGGCAGAGCGCTCCTTCCTGAAACAGCAACCTGGGCCCGTGTTTGATATTCCTGAGGCCCACTTGAAAAAACTTTACTCGCAGCACCCGAGGGAGGCGGAGAATTATCTGACTCAACGTCGGGCATTGAAGGAAAAGAGTTCGAGCCGCTTGTCCCTGTCTTTGCTGCTATCAATGAAGACACTTTCATGAAGACCTTGAAGCATTTGTGCCGTGTGGGAGGCGCTCGCTTGGAGGAGCAGCAGTACCCATTCCCTGTTGAAGAGCCGCTCCCGACAGCAGCTCCTTGGAAGGGTCCAATTGATAAATTTCATCCATATAGGACGTTTGTACGCCGAGAAGATAGAACTCAGACGTACTATAGGCAAACGTCCTGGCTGTTCATTCTGCTGAATTTGCATGGATTATCTGCAGAAAGCCCGATAGCTGGCATATTGAACAAGCCACTGTTTATATCATTTCATTATGTCGATGGTTGGGGCATGGACCATCTTGACTTATTTCGATGCCTTGACTTTCACGGCCATAATGATCTGGCAGCTTTAGTAGAGAAGTGCCAGATATTTGGTGATGTGTGCTGGCTCATCAAGGAGGCTGCTTCCCGCTCCAAGGAGGTAGCTTATCTGTACTGGCCACTTTCTGTATTCTACGACGGCCCGGCAGGTAAGATTTCTTCTTTTCTGATTGCAGTGTTTTCTGCTTAGCATCTGAATTTCGCACCCACTGATCCCATCACCCTTCTGCCATTTTCAACAGACCGGCCTGATATAAAGCGGCAGGGGCTCTATAGAAAGATTATTGCGCAGGCCGAGAAGCCTACTTATTTTGAAGTCCCGACTGCAGCACCGACCACTACTCCCCTGCCTCCTGGCAAGAAGAGGAAGGCTTCCGCAGTCAAGGCTGCAGTTGGGAAGGCTAGGAAGGCCAAAAAGGCCCATGTTCAGCAGTCGACTTCGGTGGCGATGGACACTGGGACCCCTCTCCCCAACATTCCCTCATTCGATGAGTTTGAGTTGCAAAGGGAGGCTGCTCAGACACCGGTTCAGGGTAACATCATTAGCTTGCATTTGCATTCTTCATCATCTTTTGCAGATTTCCAAAGAAGTCTTCGACTCTGACCCCTTCCCTTTTTGCGCAGCTCAAGAGCCAATTGTGGCACCCTCCGAAGCAGAGACCAGGCTGCCTTCCCCCACGCCGGCTAGTGAGGCGGGGGGTAAGTGTGCTTTCTCATCTGTTTCACACTTCTATTGCTTTTTCTACTATAACCCTCAGAGGTCCTTTTTTTGTTGAAGTGGCAGCCGAGGAGCAGACTGAGGTTGAAAGGATGACAGAAGAGCCGATTCAACCTCCGGAGGGTCACAAGACTCAGTCGAAGCGGGGTACTGTTCCGGCCAGGCGCATAATTACCCGGTCCACATCCCGACATGCTTTAGAGGCGTCCCCACAGCATGTAGCCAGGGTAGAAATATCATCGGGTAGCTCTACAACCGTCTCTGATGAGGAGGAAGTGGCTTTCAGCGGCAGTGAGGGGGATGCTCCTGAATCAGAAGCCCCGCTTGTACTTGCAAAAGGTGCTCTGTCTTTTCAGCCTGCTAAGCTGCTGGTGCCATCTTCCGAGGAGGAGTTACAAGAGGAGTTTGCCGGGCTCGACACCGAGATCGACATATCTTTACTCTTTGTCACTTCAACTTCGGAGTTTCCTCCTCTTTCGCCCCACTTCGAGGATGCGAACCCTGCTTCAAAGGTGGGTCCCCTTTCAGGCTTGCTGCTTCATCTGCATCTTCATTTAGTGCTAAAGGTTGTTTTGCTTTGGTCTCAGGGCCCTATCACTGCCAGCTCAGACACAACTGCAACTTTTATGGAGGTTTCTTCTGCAAACTGGGCTATTGTCCCTTTCTACCTTTATCCTGCATGGGGGCTCCTGAGGTCATTCACCCTATTCCAATGCGAATACAGTCTTCAACGGATTTAGCATCGTTGGACCTGGGGGCCTCAGGAGATAGATGCACTCCTATCAGGGCTTCAGATTTCAGAGCCGAAGCTGATCTAGCCAGAAGTTCTGCTTTCATACCGGCCGCAGTGATGACCATCGCTCCTGAGTCAACAATTCCCACAACATCAATCATGGAGGGCGAGCCTTTGCCTCTTCAGACTGTGGCCTCCGCGGCCTCGACATTGAAGGAATTGGCCACCGAAGCGGAGATGGAAGAAGGAGAGGTAGCTGCTGCGGAACTGGGAGTATTGCCTGTAACCGCCCCGGACTCTATCTCCATACTTTCAGAATCTGAGGAGGAGGTGCCTGAAGTTGCATCTGGGGGTATTCAGACGGCCGCTTCCGAGGAGATGGAAGTGGAAGATCTCTTGGCCACGCCAGAGGTTGCAGGGAGAGCTCAGTTGGTACCTTCGGTAGACCTCCCATCTTCTTCTTCGCAGCCGGATATCACCCTATGGGCGGACATTGATAGTGAAGTAACCTTTGAAGTAGCTCCTCTTCCTTTGCCTGGCTTTACTTCACCTGAGAGTTTTGTCTGGCAACATCTGGGCATGCTGCGCCAGCTAGTGGAGTCCCAGCCCGGACTAACCTATCCACAGTTGAAGGAGATAGCCGAGCGCTTCACCGCCGGGTTGCAGGCGATGGGATGTCCCACAGAAATATGGGCCCAGCGGGTTCTTTTATTGTTAAAATTTGTTCATCGCCGGGATTTCTTGACACATATCATGTCTGACAAACTGGCGGCTTTGAAGTTGCAAAGAATGGAATGCAAATCCGAGCTGGCGAAGATGAACTCTATTCTTCAGAAGCGACAGTGCCAAATGCAGTCTTTGGCGGAGCGGGAGCAGTTTGTGCGCGACCGGATAACTATCCTGGAAGCTGAACTGTCCGATCTCCGAGCTGAGCTGCCGCAGCTAACAACTTCTCGACCGCAGCTCGAGGAAGAAGCAGCTCTATTAGAGGGGCAGGTGGCGTCCTTTCAAGACGAGTCCGTTCGACTGCAGGAGGAGGAGGCTCGTCTTCATGAACTGGGAGCCGCCCCTTATGTGGGTCTTCTGGCTTTCGAGGATATCTTCAGGCAGCCATGAACCATCTTCTCTTTCTTTTTCTTTTGTACTCTTTTGCGATACAACGTCCCCTCGGGGCCCTTTATGTACTCACTTATTAATGAAAAGAAATCTTTGGCTTCACGCGTATCCATTTTCTTCTGCATGTGGTTTTATCACTTTGAGAAGTGGGGTAGCGGTTTTAGCAATTCCTCATGCGAATGGCCCGTACTTGGCAGGAGAGCGTCCACCCCCTCAGAGAAAGGATGGGGAACTCGCTCCACCGCGTGACGGCATCCGGGGAGGTGCTTAAACCGGATTCTGTTGGTAGCAGCAAACGTCCCTCTTGGCAATATGTGCTGCGAGGGAGACAATTTGCAGAAATGTGAAAGAAGAGGTTTCATCGGAATAGACGAAAGGTCTAGACTGGGTAGAGGTTATAGCAGGTGGGACATTGAAAAATGGTATGGGGTTTTCATCAGAACGGACATAAAGTACGAACTGGACAGATTGCATCATTGGCCGGGCGATGTACCGATCAGCCAACGGTTGACTTCATCATCGATATTGAGCTTATATCGATGCAAGGGGATTTCATGAGTTTCATCAGAATAGATGTAAGGTCTAAACTGGATAGGGTATTATCATTGATCGGGCAAGGTGCCAATCGATCAACAGTTGGTTTCATCATCGATATTGGGTTTATATCGATGCAAAGGGATTTCATGAGTTTCATCAGAATAGACGTAAGGTCTAAACCGGACAGAGGATTTCATCATTGATCGGGCGAGGTGCCGGTCGATCAACGGTGGGACGTACGTGACGGTGTAGGTCTCGTCAGGACAGACGTAAGGTCTATTCCAACAGGTTTTATCGCAGGTGGGGCTTGCCAAGAAATGCGTAGGCTTCATCAGGACAGACGTGAGGTCTGAGCTGGACAGGCTTCATCAGAATGGTGATGGGTTTCATTGTCGGTGGGACGTTTGAAAGAGGGTATGTAGATTTCATCAGGGTAAACGTAAGGTCTACCCCGGAAGGGTTTTATCATAGGTGGGGAATGGAGCCAATTGACCGACGGAAGGTTTCATCAGTGAAGGGGAGGTAAAGGTAGCGTGCCGGTTGGCATGGAACTTCGAATTACCACATTACTGACCCAAGCGCCCTTTCGGGTTTTCACCAGAGCCAGCCCCCTCTTGCTTTTGCCCACGCGCCCTTTCGGGTTTTCACGTGGCGGGGTACCCGATTTTGCCTGCAGTGCCCTTTCGGGTTTTCACCACAGCTGGGTTTTGGCCATTTTTGCCCTTGTTCAGAATGTCCGAACAAGTCTGACGGGGTATCTCTATTTTTAACCCCATCTTATATATATATATATATGTACATATATATATTTCCTGAATTGGGACTTTAGCACGGATCAGGCGATGTGCTGCTTCATTAGTGGCTGCTCTTATCATCGGTATTGGGTATATACCGATGCAAGGATTTCATAGGCTTCATCAGGATAGACGTAAGGTCTAAACTGGATAGGTTTCATCATTGATCGGGCAGGATGCCGACCGATCAACAGCAGGTTTCATCATCGGTATTGGGTTTATACCAATGCAAAGATTTCATATGTTTCATCAGGATAGACGTAGGGTCTAAACTGGACATATTTTATCATTGATCGGGCAGTGCGCCAATCGATCAACAGCAGGTTTAATCATCGGTATTGGGTTTATACCAATGCAAAGATTTCATGTGTTTTATCAGGATAGACGTAGGGTCTAGCCCGGACAGGTTTCATCGCTGATCGGGCAGTGTGCCAGTCGATCGGCAGCGAGTTTCATCATCGGTATTGGGTTTATACCAATGCAAGGATTTCATAGGTTTCATCAGGATAGACGTAAGGTCTAAACCGGACAGGTTTTATCATTGATCGGGCGGTGCGCCAATCGATCAACAGCAGGTTTCATCATCGGTATTGGGTTTATACCAATTCAAAGATTTCATGTGTTTCATCAGGATAGACGTAGGGTCTAAACCGGACAGGTTTTATCATCGATCAGGCAAGGTGCCGATCGACCAATGATAGGTTTCATCACGGCGGGACGTAAAGAGACATGTGAATTTAATAGGACGGGTTTCTTTGTCGATCGGGCAGGGTGCCCATCGACCAAAGGTGGGTTTCATCATCGGTATTGGGTTTATACCAATGCAAGGGTTTCATGGGTTTTATCGGCATAGACGATAGGGCCTATACTGAGTGGGTCTAATCGTCGATTGGGCAAGGCGCCGGTCGATTGACGAGGAGTTTTATGGCAGGAGGTGAGGCTTTCTTTGGGATTACCACATTACTGACCCAAGTGCCCTTTCGGGTTTTCACCGGAGCCAGCCCCCTCTTGCTTTTGCCCACGCGCCCTTTCGGGTTTTCACGTGGCGGGGTACCCGATTTTGCCTGCAGTGCCCTTTCGGGTTTTCACCACAGCTGGGTTTGGCCATTTTTGCCCTTGCTCAGAATGCCTGAACAAGACTGGCGGGGTATCTCTATTTTTAACCCCATTTTTCTTTTCTCATTTTTTTTCTCTTTTAGAGGGTGACAGATTGGAATGCCATTAATCCGTGATAAGGAGTGGCTTGGTTAGGGCGGAGTGCCACCAGACAAAGAAAGGGTAGCTTGGCTGGGGCAGAATGCCGCTAGACCAAGAATGAGGGTAGCTCGGCTAGGGCGGAATGCCGCTAGACCAAGAAAGAGGGTAGCTTGGCTAGGGCGGAGTGCCGCCAGACCAAGAATGGGGTAGCTCGGCTAGGGAGGAATGCCGCTAGACCAAGAATGAGGTAGCTCGGCTAGGGCGGAGTGCCGCTAAATCAAGAAAGAGGGTAGCTTGGTTAGGGCGGAGTGCCCCTAGACTAAGAAAGAAGTAGCTTGGTTAGGGCGGAGTGCCACTAGACCAAGAAAGAAGTAGCTTGGTTAGGGCGGAGTGCCACTAGACCAAGAAAGAAGGTAGCTTGGTTAGGGCGGAGTGCCACTAGACCAAGAAAGAAGGTAGCTCGACTAGGGCGGAATGCCACTAGACCAAGAAAGAAGTAGCTTGGTTAGGGCGGAGTGCCACTAGACCAAGAAAGAAGGTAGCTTGGTTAGGGCGGAGTGCCACTAGACCAAGAAAGAAGGTAGCTTGGTCAGGGCGGAGTGCCACTAGACTAAGAAAGAAGTAGCTTGGTTAGGGCGGAGTGCCACTAGACCAAGAAGGAAGGTAGCTCGGCTAGGGCGGAATGCCACTAGACCAAGGAAGAGGTAGCTTGGTTAGGGCGGAGTGCCACTAGACCAAGAAGGAAGGTAGCTCGACTAGGGTGGAATGCCACTAGACCAAGGAAGAGGTAGCTTGGCTAGGGCGGAATGCCACTAGACCAAGAAAGAAGGTAGCTTGGTTAGGGCGGAGTGCCACTAGACCAAGAAAGAAGTAGCTTGGCTAGGGCGGAATGCCACTAGACCAAGAAAGAAGGGTAGCTCGGTTAGGGCGGAGTGCCGCTAGACCAAGGAAGAGGTAGCTTTTGACCCGATTACTCGGAGAATGTCGGTTGTGCAGCATGATACAGCTTTAGGTGCCTACCGTTGAGTGGCGAGAATTGGATCTCCCCTCGATGGTTGACAACCATATAGGCCCCACCTTCGTAGACCCTTTGTATCACATAGGGACCTTCCCAATTAGCATTTAGCTTTCCTTTTGGGTTGGACGCCATGACTTCTCTTTTCTTGACCATAACGAGGTCACCTTTCTTGAACTCTCGTCCTTTTACGAGTTTGTTGAATGCAGTGGCCATGCAGGCCTGATACATTTGGATATTCTTCTGAGCTTGGAGGCGCCTCCCCTCCAATTCAGCCAGTTCTTCTAATCTTCTTTCTACATTAGTCTGTTCGCCAGGGGCTAGGTCATATTGGACCGCCACTCTGAGTGACAGGACTTCCAGCTCCAGCGGGACCACTGCCTCTGAGCCGTACACCAATGAGTATGGTGAGCACCCTGTAGGTGTTTTGAAGACGGTGCGATATGCCCATAAAGCTTCATACATTTTCTCTTCCTAATCCTTCTTGTTGGAACTGACGACTTTGGCCAGCAATGTACACAAGGTCTTATTAAAAGCTTCTGCCAACCCGTTTGCCTGTGGATTGTAGGGAGTGGAGGTTCTCCATTCAATCTTATACTTCTCAGCAAGCCGATAGATTTTCTGATTTCTGAAATGACTTCCATTGTCATATATTATTCGGTTGGGGATCCCGAACCGGAAGATAATGTTTTGCTTGATGAATCTGGAGACCAGCTCCCCAGTCACTTCTCTTAATGCTATAGCTTCCGCCCATCGGGAGAAGTAATCTATTATGGCCAGTATGTACTTATGTCCGGCCGAGGAAGTTGGCAATGGCCCAACTACATCAGTTCCCCATTGTGCAAACGGCCAGCTAGGGATTGTAGGGTGCAGAGTTGTGGGTGGCCTTCTAGGCACAGTAGCATGCTCTTGACACTTCTGGCATGATTTTACAAATTTACAGCAGTCTTCGAACATGGTGGGCCAATAGTAGCCCAGCTTCTTAATCTCTATCTTCATCTTGGGACCGGCCTGGTGAGCACCTGCTGTCCCAGCATGTGTTTCTTTCATTGCTTGCCAAGCTTCCTCAGTGGACAGGCAGCGGAGCAGAATCTTCTTGCGTGCATCTACCATTATTCAGAATAGAGTCCCATTTCTGAGTTCATAAGAATCCTTAATCCTCAGAAGCTTCATCTTTTCTTCTCTCTTTTGCGGCAGCTGTTGATGCAGAAACCACTGTAACAAGTGCTGTCTCCAATCAGATGCCTGTAATGTGCTGATAGTAGCAACTTCTTCTTCTTCGGGGCACCCTTCTAGCATGCTGGGGACCTGCCGCCGATTTATAACAACAATGTTCAGTGTTTCATTTGGTGGGACTGCTATTGAGCTGGCTAGCTTTGCCAGCGCATCAGCTTGGGCATTATGTCCACGGCCCACATGCTTGAGCTCAATATGATAGAATTTCGCCATGAGGCGCACAGGTTTTTGGTGGTAGGGATTCAGCTCTGGCTTTCTCACCTCAAACTCCCCTTGAATTTGTTTTATTATCAACATTGAATCTCCAAATACTTGCAACATTTGGATACCCATGTTGAGGCTGACATGCAGTCCGATTATCAGAGCTTCATACTCGGCTTCATTGTTGGTGCATGGCTTGTTTATAGAACAGGAAGTATGTACCACCTCCCCTTCTGGTGATTTCAGCACAATACTGGCTCTGGCCCGTATTCTGGTTTTTCCATCGGAATCTATCTCCGTTCTGGATGCTCCATCAAAGAACAGTTGCCACATAACTGGCTGAGCTTGACAGGCCTCGAGTGTCTCATCATCGGGTAATTCGGTCCCCAACGTATCATTTTCTGGCACAGGATGCTCCGCGAAGAAATCAGCCACGGCCTGTCCTTTTATTGCCTTCTGGGGTATATATGTAATATCGAATTCCATCAGAATCACTGCCCATTTGCCCAACCGGCCTTTGAGTACTGGCTGAGTCAGTATGTATTTGAGTGGATCTGCTGCAGATATCAATCTGACTTCATGTGACAACATATAGTGTCGGAGTTTCTTAACAGCAAAGACTAGTGCCAAGCATGTCTTTTCTATATAACTGTAGCTTTCTTCTGTTCTAATCAGCCTCCGACTTAGGTAATACAGGGCTTGCTCTTTGCCTTCTTCATTTACTTGTGCCAGCATTGCCCCCAGGGAACAGTATGTGGCTGCGATATACAGTATCAAGGGCCTGCCTTTAATTGGTGCCCCCAGCACTAGAGGGGTCTTGAGATATTCTTTTAGCTTCTCAAAGGCCTCCTGGCACCCATCGTCCCAGAGGAACGGTACATCTTTCATCATGAGCTTGTGAAAGGGGTGGCATCTTCCCGACAGATTTGATATAAATCGTCGGATATAGGCCAGACGCCCTTGCAGAGATCTCAGCTCGTGCAGGTTCCTTGGTGGAGGGAGCTCCTGGATAGCCTTGATCTTGGCGGGGTCAATTTCAATACCCCTGTGCCGGACGATAAATCCGAGGAATTTTCCACTGGACACGCCGAAGGCGCATTTCATAGGATTCATCTTGAGTTCATATTTGCGCAGCCTCTGGAATACTATCCTCAGGTCTTGCAGATGGTCTTCTTTTCTGCTGGTTTTCACTACCAGGTCATCAATGTAGCACTCTACTTTCTTGAAGAGCAAATCATCAAAGATCTTTGTCATGGCTCTTTGGTAGGTAGCGCCGGCATTCTTAAGGCCGAACGGCATCCTTTTGTAATGGAATATCCCTTTTGGAGTGCGGAATGTAGTGTGCACCCTGTCTTCTTCAGCAATCCATATCTGGTTGTATCCGGATGACCCATCCATAAATGACAATGCTTCATGACCAGTAGTTGCATCAATCATGACTTCAGTGATCGGCACTGGGAAATCATCTTTCGGGCAAGCCTTATTAAGGTCTCGGAAGTCGACACATATTCTGATCTGCCCATTCTTCTTCTTCGCGGGCACTATGTTTGCTAGCCATGTGGTATACTGGTTTTCTTTGACAAACCCTACATCAATCAGCTTATCAACCTCTTTGTTAATCTGATTTATCAGTTCAGGGCGCATTCTCCTGGAAGGCTGCTTTACAGGGTTAGCCTCTGGGTTTATTGCCAATCGGTGCTGTGCCACATCAGAGCTCAATCCCGGTATTTCATCATATGTCCATGCAAAACAGTCTCAGAATTCTTTCAAGAACTGTATATATTGCTCTGTGACATCTGGCTCCAGCAGTGCGCTGAGGAATGTCGGCCTTGGTTCATCTGCGGACCCCAAATTTATCTCTATCAGCTCATCGACGGTGGCTTGGCCTCCGTCTTCGACTTCGAGCGGGGCTTCTTGCAAATCAATAAAGCCTCCCGGGATGTAATCTTCTTTAGTTTCATGCTCCTCTGTTTCATCATATTGGTCATCAGCGGATGCTGGTGCATCATATAGGGCCAATATTACTGGGTTCTGTTCAGTCTGTCCCGAGGACGAGGCTAGTTCACCAGGAAATTCAGAAGTAGACTCTTTCGTTCTTAGAGGCTCTTCTGATGTGGGCTCCCTTGACAGGTCATCATTCTGCAGAGCCCGGAATTCTTCTAGAATGCGTTCAAAATCTAGACATTCTCTCAGCTCTTTGGCTACTTGGTCTTCATCCGGGGTTCCCGTGTCAAATTGTGCTTCGGCCTGGAACAGATCCTCTTTGCAAGATGGATTCTCCCAGCACCAACCCTTCTTAGTCTCATCAGGCATCCTTGCCTCCGGCTGGTTGTCCTGGGCTTCATTGTCTGTTATGGATTGATACATAATTTCTTCATCTTCAAAGGGGTATTTGTCGTATCCCACTTCAGGGGGATCTTCATTCTGGTAGAAGGCAGAGATGACATCCACCTCGGCTTCATAGTAATCTTGCAGGGTATAACCCAGTCCCGGGTGCTGTGTGATCTTCCTCAGTTCCTTGTTATCTCGAGGCGGATCCCATAGCTCCTTGAATGCTTTCTTCTGGGCAGCAGGCTGTAGTGACGGCATCTGCATCTTAGAGATCATCTGCGAAACCCGTTGGGTAGTATAGTCCAAACCTGTGATTGGCACCATCCGGTTTGCAGCTTCTTCAGGGACCATGCAATCTTGATCATCTTCTTCGACTGGCTCCCCGGTGTAGAATACGATAGGGGGCTCGCAGAAGCGAGGGATCTCCATAGTCTTCAGTGGCAGCACTGTCTGGTATTCTAGGCTGGTGACGGGCTTGATTAAACCATGCGGAACCTCCACATGTGTGTACTTTTCTCTCATTTCTTCATCAATATCATCTGGGCGGATGCTAGGAGGAGTTATCCGAACAAAGTCTTCAACATAGGAGATGTGGGATACCTCGTGCTTTTTAATGTAGCCCTTGGGTGGCGGTGGAGACCAACTTTTTGTCTTTGTCACCGGCTTCTTCTGGCTGACCACAGCCTCTCTTTCTTCATCCTTCTGTGACACCTCGGTGTAATAGGATGCATCGAGCATATGACACTCGAATACTTCAAAGGGATGTAGATCAGCAAACACCCTTTCTTCTTTCCCTTCATGGCAATATTTGATGCACTGGTGTAGCGTGGACGGCACTATCTGATATTCATGCAGCCATGGCCTTCCCAGCAGGGCTTTGTACGTGGTATTGGAGTCGATTACATAGAATCGTACCACGGTAGTGAGGTCTCCCAAGGTGAGGTTGAAATCGGCCACCCCAAGGGGGGTCTCACATTTCTGATTGAATCCCGCAATCTTCATATCTCTGACCTTGGTGAGCTGCAGATCAAAGTAATATTTCTGGTAAATGCGGTACGGGAGAATATTCACAGCGGCCCCGGGATCTATCAATATCCTGCTCAATGGCTGACAGTTCAGGGAACCCCTCATATACAACGGTCTGTTATGACAGGAATTCGGGATCAACATATCATCTTCTGTGAACGTGATCGAGGGCCCAGAATTCACTTTTGTCAAGAGTGCTTCATATTGTGCCGATGACTGCAAGGCATCAATGATGGCTTGGCGGGCTTCTTCACTCAGAGAGAGGATCTCCCAGATGGAAAACCTGGTAGGGAGCTTCTTCAGCATTTTCATGATCCGGCTACCCACCCGGACATTGGATAGCCTCATCTCCTCCAACCAACGGGGTCTTGGAGGTTCATGTGGTGCCTGTGGCCTTTGATGCCTGGCGCCAGTTTCATCCTCTAGGTCGATTCCCTGGGATGTTTCTTCTGTAGCAACGGCCCTTGGCTTTGCTAAAGGGTTACATCTTTCATCTTCTTCATGCTGCTTCTGCTTTCTATCTGCCGACTGCTGGCACTTGTTGTTTGTAGCTGGCATAACCTGCACTGACTGTTCGTTCTCCAAACTGGACAGAAATTCCAGGAATGAAGGGGCTTCATCTGCTTTTCTTCCCTCCTGGTATAAGCTGGCAGGGGGAGGAACTTGGACGCCTCGCATCTCTGGTTCCAGAATTTGATAGGGCTGCTCCCCTCTGAACATGATGTTATGGTTAGCTGGTGGTGGGCGTCCCCATCTTCTCCCAGAACGTGTTGCATGGGCTGAGGTAGAGGCCTCAGCATGGTTGGCTTCTAGTGGGGCATTTGATGCTTCATCCTCACCATTCTCCCCGGGCAAGGAAAAGAGTACCGACAGTGTATTGCACTGTACTGTCACGACTTTCTTCTCCTTTTTGGACTTGGGTCGTCTCTTCTTCTTCTGGGAATTTGGCTTTGCTGGCTCCTGCCCCTAGAAGGGCTCAGTCTCATCTTTTCTTTGTTCTGCCTCTGGCTGCTCTTCAATTTCCAATTCCTCGAGCTGTTCCCAGAGTATACAGTCTTTCACCAACAGGTGCTTGGGCTCTTTTTGCTCATATTCGTCGAGCTCATTGATATATGTTGTAGACGCCTGGCTGCAGGACTTACTTCTTTATGTGCAGGGAGGGGAGTTTGTCTCCTCCGGTTGTGAGTAGGGATCCGGATGACTGGTCCGGTCTCAGCTGTACGCCATACTGGCTTTATTGGAGGCGGCTCGGGCCTTGGGGTGACACCCCGGATAACTGCTCCCCTGGTACTGGCTGCGGGAGTCTTCTTTCTGCTCTTTATGGGTATCATCTGCCATCCCTCCTGATCTTTCTGTGGGGTGAGGAAGCAAGCTTCATAGATATGCCTGGTGCATTCTGTTGGTAGACTGAGATCATATTGGCAGCCATTCTCCAAGGTGGAGGCTCATGTGGACAAGGCGGCTTCACCTGGTAATCTCCCAGCTGCAGCTCACCCTTCTTGACCATTCCTTCCATGATATCTTTGAAGACATAACAGTCCTCAATCGCGTGCCCCAGCGCACGGTGAAATAGACAGAACAGCGGATCATCTTTCTTTTCCGCATCTTCGGGTCTCTTCGGTTCAGGCAATGTTACCTTATTGAACTTATAGGCCCAGTTAAATAGTGCTGCCGTCTTATCCTTGGGAAAAGAGTAAGCCTTTTTCATCTTGTCCCTCAGAGAGACCTTGTCTTTTCTTTCTGCTGTGTCTGCCATCGGGAGAGCTTCATCTGCCCCTTTCTTCCCTTTTTGTTGTTCAAAGGTCCTGAAATCGACGGTGTTGGCCTCAGAATGTGATGGCCGTCGATCATTGGATTTTCCCTTCAGCATAGTGGGAGCATTGGCGGTCGGACGCTTGGACAAGAACGTCTCGACCTCGGCCACTATATTGTTCAGTCGGTCAAATGTTCTGACATCTGCACCGATCATCTTTTCTAGCACCTCTCTCCTGAGGCTTTGCTTACATATCTGCACTGCATCTTCTTGATGAGGAGGTCTTCTGCATCTCATAGCCAAGTTCCTCCACCTTTTGATGTAATCTAGTGCTGTCTCATCCTGTTTCTGCTTGGTTGCATATAGTTCTGCTATAGTGATCTCTCTTTCTGTGACATGAAATCTGTCATGGAACTTTCTTTGCATATCAGGCAAGTCAACCACCGACCCAGCTGGCAGGCTTGAATACCATTCAAAGGCTAACCCAGTGAGGGATGAGCCAAAGAATTTGAGCAGATAAGCTTCGTCGGCTGCCAAATCACCCATAATTGTGGTGTAGTAAGCTATGTGCTCCCTGGGGGAGCCCTGGCCGTTGAATTTCTCAAATTTCGGCAGCTTACTGACGCCTAGGGGTAGTCTTTTAGCAGCATACTGGGGAGGATACGGTACTTTGTACACGTCATAGGTACTTACACCATCACCGGTCTTCTCAGACAGCTTCATCTCCATAATTCTTTCTATCATCAGTTTGTGGGCTATAGCTGGATCTACCTCTTCTGGGAAGAAATGAGCTTGTTGCTGGCTGTGAGGAGTCGTCATCACAGTTGTGCGCAAGATGGGCGCGGCAGGCTGCGTCTGAGATATAGAGGGCTGAGCCACTGTCTACTGTGGAGTAGGTTGGCTCGGTGCTTTGCCCTTATCAGCCAGGAGCGGATTAGCAGGGGTAGCCGTTTCCGTAGAGCTGGAAGTTGGCCCCACAGGCTCGGCTTGTTTGGAGACCGGCGTAGCTTCATGTCTCTCATTGAGCTGTCTTCTGTGAGCACTGATCTCCTACTGATATCTTCTAAACATCATCTGGATCATGGGATCCAGGGTTGATGGGATCTGTATATCTTCTGAAGTCCCTTCAGCATCATCAATGAAGGGATTATCCCCTTCTTCCGCTGTCACCACGTTGACTGTCATAGTGGTAACTCTGCGGGCTGCATCATCAACTTTCATCTTATCTTTGTCTGGCTTCTTCTTGTGATGGGACCAGGTCTAGTTGCCAGCCTGAGCAACTCATCCGGCTGAGTTGGTAACATGCCTTGCCCCCTGGCAATTCCAGCCATGTTACAGGCGAAGATTTGCATTCTTCCTTTCTGCCTGTAAACTTTTCTTTTTGCCTGGTCGGGGTATTCGAGTCGGTCAAAGACCGATACTCTTTCTTTGACTTCCTCCCTGTAGAGGTCTTCTTCGTCATATCCGGCCCTGAAGCCTTCTTCATAATCATTTGAATCGGAGGAGGAGACTCCGATTATCATTTCTTGCAGAGTTTCTTCTTCTTCTTCATCCACGGTGCCCAAAGCACGGGACAATCTTTGTTGACCTAGGGCAGAGTTCCCCAGGTAATGGAAGTAGTCTTGGACCACTTGCTTCATCTCCTCTGGGCTATGCCTTTGTGGCTCAGGTTGGAGTATCAATCTGTCCTGGCTCTTTTGCTGGTAAGCCAGTCTTGCCACCTGAGCATTCAAATGCTCGGTTTTGGAGTATCTCAAGATATCAGCCTGTCTGGCACAGGCTCTTGGTCTTCTTGCAGCAATCACAGTGACTGGTTCACTCCTTCTCACATTGCCAACTTGGCAGCAGTTGGCAGCAGCATCATGGTTCTTTCTTTGCCACCTTCTGCCCCCGGCCCTGGAACGGGTGGCAGTAAAGTCCTCCTTCTTTTCATATCTTCTACCCTTCATCATGGGGCAAGCAGCAGTCATATTCCTTCCTTGACCCTCAGTCTCATCTCTCCTCCCTCGGGTCCCGGGACAGACAGCAGTAGCATTTCTTTCGTATTTTCTCTCTTTCCCTCTGCCCACTGCTCTGAGGCGGGCAACAGTGATATCAGTAAGATTCTCTCTGTCTCGAGCTGGGACCCAGCTCTGTATCTTCTTCGGCCGCCAGACCTGTTTGTATCTTGCTGGCTTGGGTGCCAGCGTCTTCCTTTCATCAGCTTCCCGGTTGGCCCTCCTGGTGGCCAGAACTTGGAACTTGTTGTTGGTTGGGATGGTCGAGATAATCCTGTCCAGACGGACTTCCCTGGGGCGGCTGTCAAGGTTCGTCCTAATATCACCCATCATCATCGTCTTCCTGGAATTGGAAAGACGACGGTTAGCAGTGGCACACCGGCTTCTCCGGTTGGTTCTTTTCCCCTTCTGGGCAGCAGCGGGGGCCATGTCCTTCCTTTGGACATGATGGACATAGCAGGAGACAACGGTGGAAGCTGTCTTCTTCAGTAAGCTAGCTTTCTCATCAGTGGTCTTCATCGGGGCACTCGCAGCAGTGCCTTGCTCATCGTTGTCGACCTGCAGAAGGTCGGTGAAGACGAGGCCCAGGCAGTTGGGCAGCCCAACGGCAGGCGGCATTGATCCGAATGTAAGAGGTACCGCCAGGTAGCCCTCTCGCACATGCATGTCAATCGGTTGCTGGTCGAAGCAGACAGACATGATTCCAGCCGTCATTGTAGATTCCTGAAAATGAGGAAAGAGGACGGAATCAGAAGTTTGAGGGGGGCCCGCTGGGCCTCCTCCTTTAGCGTAAAGATGAAGGGAGACTCAGTCCCACCGGGCATGCCAGACTTGTGGAAACGCGGATTTTTATTATCCCCTATATATTTTTTTATTGATTGATTTATTATTTATTGATCTATTGGCGTGCCAGTCACCGGAGTGACGATTCTATTGTGCGCTCGATCTGACTTGGTCAGTCGATTGTGGGTGATCGTGTCTGGACCAGAAGTCCGTCATACCATAAAGGCTATGACGTTAATTACGCCCTTCCAAGGAAGGACAACCCTTGATTAAACGCTAAAGGTAGGAGGATGACAGCGGTAAAGCCGCATGCTCAAAAGAGACAGAATTCGTTCACTTGCAAGACGTTAAATAGATTAGACGAAGCAGGGGTTGGTTATTTTCGGGATAAAACCGACGGCATATTCCCACCATCTTGGGCCATGCCAAGTGGGGAATAGGAAACCACCCATGCAGTGACAGGGTAGGATCCATAAAAGATCGGGCATAATTGACCCGGAATCTGAGTAAGTACTGGCGTAACATGACGCGCTCCGTGCAGACGCGATGTTGCATCTACATCCCCCTTCAAAGGGCCATCGGAGAGCATGCAAGGACATAACTCCACAGGCTGGTGGGGTTGAGATAGAAAGCATCACATTTACTTGGCAAGGTATGTGTGAATTTCGGCAGCATGTCCCCTCAACTTGGATTATGCCAAGAGAAGATAGGTCATCATCCACAGAATGCCGGGATGACAACCGAACGAGGATGGGCACCGGGCCCCGGGACATCGCTTGCCTTTATACCATCGATTAATATCCTCTCGAAACCCCTCAGAACTCATGCAATGACATGGCCCTCTGGGTTCATGAGGGTGAAATCCGGATCGAGAATGAAGACTGTAGGGGAGGTCTTCCCCAATAATGTGTCTTCTCAAGACATCAGTGACGGTCTCTGAACATCCCCGGGACATATGTGTGAAGGGATCAGAAGGCTGATGAACGGTATTGCAGAGATGGGCCTCTGACTGGACTTCATTTGGCCAAGAAGAAGGGTCTCGGCGGTGGCTTTAGTTGGCCAGAAGGGAGAGGCTCTCGGTGTGGTTTTAGTTGGCCAAAAGGGGGCTTCTCGGCGTGGGTCTATTGGCTTAAAAAAGGGGGTCTCGGTGCGGGTCTATTGGCTTAAAAAGGGGGTCTCGGCGCGGCCTCCTTAGCAAAAGAAAGGGGGATCTCGGCGGGTGGCTTCCCGGCGCGCTCCTGGCCGCGTCGGGAGCCTGGCGCCGAGAGCTTGTGGGCTGGGAGGTGTGCATGAAGGGTTTAGATGGCTTTTTGTCAGTTTGCTGAAGAGGGAGGCCTCTCGGCAGGATAGTTCTCGGCGGGGAATTTTGTACGCCGAGAAGGTGGAATTACTACAGGGTTTCAGGGTTTACAGAGCTCAAATGATGCTCTGCTTCTGGGATTCCTGAGCTTTCTGGCTGCGATCGAAGCCGAATTTGAAGTGCAGGAGGGGGGATTTCATGGATGCTTCCCTGAGAAAGGGCCAAGGGGGATCTGGAGGGTAGAATCGACGGGGAACGAGACCATCATCTGGATTTCTGAAGACTTCATGTATTTCTGCCGCCGGCCGTCTGGGGATCAAGAGATGACTGTCTCTGATCCCCTAGACAAACCCAATAGCATCTAAAAACCGGTGACTGAGGAACCTTTGGCATCGAAACTCCAGACCCTAGTCATCCAAGGGGTTAGAATGGAGGGTCGAGAGATCGAGATCGTCATTCTCTAGAATCCGTGGAATAGCATCCGTCTGCAGAGAAAACATATCCTTGTGTAGTCAGCAGTTCAAGGAACCAAGAGATTAATGTCTCTGGTTCCTGAACAACACAAGGGGCATTGAGGGCCTTGAGAGGGACTCACACATATGCGATGAATCTGCCATCGAGACAGGAGGGGGGAAGAAGACAGAACCCAATAGCCCATTGGATATGGACAGGGATCCTATCTACGCTCCTCTGAAGAACAGGTTCGTAGGGAAACTCTGAAACCGAGAGCGTATGAACCATCGGACATTTCAGATAGAGGACATATATATATACACAGAGGGATGAAGGGAAGGGCTTTCAATTGCCCATTTCATTTCATCTCATAAGCATTGTTTACATCATCTGCAAGGCAAAAGCCAAAGAACAGAAGAGGAGGGGAACAGGGGGAAGCGGAAAGATAACTCTCGACATCGTATGAATAATCAAACACGAAGATATAGACTATTACATACGGAGGCAGATCAAGAAAACAACAAACATGGGGGGGGGGGAGGGTGGAGCTTTGACTCCTCTCCCTCCCCCGAGCAGCCCACCTGGGGTTTTTCTTCTTCTTCTTCTCTCAGACTTCTTCTCTTTCTTTCTTGTTGTCTCTTCTTCTTCTTTTTTTGATCGGTTCTCCCTCTTTTTTTTTCTGTTCTCTCTCCTTTATCTGTTCGAAGGGAGGGGGTTTTTATAACCATTTCCCCCTTCTCGGCAGGCTCCATCACGGCGTGCCCCATCTGAAGCTTCCCGGCACGCCTGCCTTCAACTTCTCGGCGCCCTCTTTTGGGTTTGGCAAGTGACTCTCGGCGCCACCTTTACACAGGCCCATTTGGGTCTTTCAAGGGTATCATCACCCAAAAGGGTCTTCCATTGGTGACACAGCTTGTATTAAGATCATTATCACGATTTTTATCAGCCCGTAGATAGGGGTTTCATCAGTCCGTAGACAGGGGTTTCATCAGTATTGCCATCTGAACGGTGACAAGACCGGGTATCATCTTATCGATATCGTCACTTGAATGGTGACGAGCTTGGACATCAGCTTTAGTCTGGGAAGACCTCAGCCGGGTATATATAATCTGTGGAGACGATTCCTCTTCTGTTTTGACTTTGCAAAAGCCTTTACAATCTTCATCTACCGGTACCTGCTTCATCTTTATCTCATATTACATCTGTCATTAAGCCGACCTCTGACTTACCCTGACATATCATCCGTGGATTCTTGGACGAAACAGTAGTGCGGCTTTCATTAAAGTGTGCCAGGAGGTCTCATTAGTCGAGTGACTGCTGCTCTACCAGTGCTACTGTCTGAGTGACATCGGCACCGGGCATCAGCTTGGCCGACAAGGGCTTTAGCCGGATGAATGGTTGACGAGCTTCATCAATGGTCTTTCACTGTTGGTCCGACCCTCTTTTCAATCATGCTTCGACCTTTGTTCATTTTCAAGGCGTCAACAGGTGCCCTTGGAAGTAGGGTCGGAGGCACTTGGCCGAGGTAACCAACGCTAGCACGAGTTTCTCGGTTATGGGGTACCTTCTTTCGGCCTCATTAAGCACCTTGCTGGCGTAGTAAATGGGTCTCTCGACTCCTGCGTCGTTCCTGACCATAGTAGAAGGGGTTGCCGAGAGGTAGAGGTGTAGAGCTTCGCCTTGGAATGGTTTGGATAGCACCGGAGGCGAGGCCAAGAATTCCTTGAGTTCAGCGAACGCCTTGTGACATTCACCATCCTAGGCGAACGTAGCAGATGCCATTTTGGGTCCCCTCAGCAATTTGAAAAAGGGTAGGCAACGTTTGGCCGCCCGAGGCAGGAAACGGTTGAGTGCAGCAATGCGCCCCGTAAGGCGCTGGACGTCCTTGATGCAAGTGGGTGGCCGCATGTCTAGGATGACCTGGACCTTGTCGGGGTTGGCCTCAATTCCACGCTGAGTGACCAGGAAGCCTAGGAACTTCTCGGATCTGACTCCGAAGGCGCACTTGGCGGGGTTGAGCTTCATGTTGTGCTTCAGGAGAGTGTCGAAGGTCTCAGCTAAGTCGGCGAGGTGGTCTTCGGCCTTGGGCGTCTTGACGAGCATGTCATCAATGTAGGCCTCGAGGTTCCTGATAACACGGAAACGTATGTCGTTACTACACGCGTGCTAACAATCTTAAAACCGAACTCGCACAAAATGATCAAAAGAGAACGTAGTACTATGGAAGTATGGGTCGAATCCTCAGGGAAGAAGTGATTTTTAGAGTTAAAAACTTTGGAGTCGTATGAAAAACACTTGTGATTTTGCTTTACTTAACGAAAATAGTGTTTGGAAATAAATCTATCTAAAGAATATGAGAGGGATTGAGAAGAGAAATTTGAGAAAGGGAGAGAGAAAAGGGAACACAATTTGCCAAAATAAATTTTATTGCTAAAGACATGAAAATTACAATCTATGAAAATTGAGATTACAACCAATATAAACTACGAGATAAGTGAAGAAACTAGAGCCATGAGAGGATGATGAATGCCGTCATCTCCTCCTCGCCGAGTCTTGGAGTGGATCGCTCCGCCTTGAAGGAGATCGCCGTGGAAAGAGATGGATGAAGAAGCCATCGTCGTCCACGTCATGAGCCTTGGAACGTCGTCAACCTTGATGTGCCCCCGCCATAAAATGAGAGTTGTGGAGGACAAACTTTGGAGAGAAATATAGAGAGGAATGTGGAAGGGTTTATCTGGAGATGAAGAAGGAAGAAGATGAGAGAATAAAATAGTGGAAAAATAAATATAACTCGTAAACAGAGAACAATTGAAGGAAGTGATAGAAGAATAAAATCTAGATCTACAAGAGAGAATGAACTTTGATGAAGAATTCAGAGAAAAAAGAAGAGTGGAAGAGCTTCAAAACAGAGGAAGAACAGAGTGTAGTGCCTCGGATGAACAGTAAGAATACAGGACATCACCTTGAAAAAAAGGTTATAACTTAAAAACGATATAGAATTGGAAGATGGTTTAGAAGAATAAGTTGAAGATCGTTTAAAAACAAAGAACATTTTTAAATAAAGTAAGAGGAGAAGATAACTAGAAGGGTGAGAAGCAAGGGGAAGAACAGAGAAAAATACTGGTTCACAGATGAACATGATAGCACAGTGAAAAACATGAAATACCTTGAAAATCAGAAGGAATTGGAAGATGTGGTAGATGAAGAAGTTGTAGAGGACTTAAAAACAAAGAACGTTCATGAAGAACACAAGAGGATAAAATGAACTTACGTGGGAGAAACAAGTGACCTAAGAAGATGTGAGAGGGAGAGAAAAATGCCAAAGGAAGAACTCCCTTTCTTCTCCTTGTCATGGGCTATTTATAGGGAAAGTTAGGTAGATAGAGGGTGGAGATTATATCAAAATGAGATGGATGGCTGGGATTCAAGTGGAATATGATGCAAGGGGAAGATAAAAAGTAGGTGGGCACCCCATTTCTTAGACTTTGGGCACCTCCTTTCCCAAGGCTCATCATGTCTCTCCTTTATTTCAAACTTTGAATTTAATTTTCCCTCCAACCAAAATATGTGTTTCTTTTTCTCAATTTTAAACTTTTAAATTTTCTTTTCCCTCCAACCAAAATATATGTTTTTGACTTGATCAAAGTGGTGGTGACAGTTTTATCCCCAGCTTCTTTTGCAATTACCTTCAGTGTCCTGCACACATATAATTACGATTTAATCCATAAAAATTATCATAATGTGCACATGAATCACAATTGTGTTTATGACTCTCAACTCTATTTTATTAAATAAAATCACCAAATTAATTAATTTGCATGAAAGGTCCAATCTACATGCGAAGTTGAGATTAACGATAGATCATGCATAATTGCCTAATTATATGCACATAAAATAGTGAACATGTAATGAATTATCATAGAAAATGGACGCTTATCACACCCCCCAACTTACTCATTGCTTGTCCCTTAGCAATGTAAATAAATTAAAATTTAGGACTAACAAGAGTCTATAAAATTCATGCTCTTTTATCCAGCTCTCCCTTCATAGAATCAACCAAAGATTAGGAATCCAGAATCAATAATGCACACTAACCTTAGTTTAGAAATGTAGGTACATGATCAAGAATTCAAAGTAAAGTTCAATAGCACTTGTGCATGTATAATACTAAATCCACAGCTTAGATAATTGCATCCCTCATTTGCTATTCTAAACAAATGTCATTCAACCCTGCACCTCCTAACCAGAGCATTAAACATACTAGCTTTTTTGTCTGCCTTATTTCTTTGTCCCTTTGGGATCTTTTATTTCACACATGATGCTACACTATCCCTTCACTGTTTTACGTGAACCTCAACACGTCTTAAGTGAAGTAGGTCCGGTTACTGAGATCAGGGTTCCCTTTTCCGTTTGACGCGAATCTCAACACGTCTTAGGTGAAATAGGCTCGGTTACTAAGAATTAGGATATTTTTCATGGTGTTATTTTCTTCTTTTTTTTCTCTTTTTTTTAATAGGTAATTTGGCAGAAAACTTTGTAAAAAGATCTCTTTTCTTAAGAAGTACAGAAAACCAGACAATATGCCAAAACTAGCAGAGGGCTTGTCTTGCTTGTTTCATTAGCGTGCGACGTGAATTTTTTTCTAAAGTGCACATGAACTTTAAAAATATTCTTATATCAATTTTCCATGGCTAGATTAGATAAATTTTTCATCATCCTTTTCTAGTCATTTCTATTCCAGAGTTACTTTCAATAGAAGCATAAATCATGAAACTCACAATGGATTTTATTTTGTTGGTTTTCCAAAAAAAAAATTCATGTTTGAGGTTATGTTTGAGGTTATATATGAATGCAACATGTGCAATATGATTTCTGTCCCCCCAACTTAAATGACATTATCCTCAATGACATGAACAATATGAAATAATAGAACAATGTAGACATAAAATTTATGAATGAACGAGACAACTTGACGGAATTGAACTTCGACGGGCATCCTTACTTGAATGAAAGGCGATTTTTGGCTTTTGAAGGCTAGGCATAGGTGTAAGCATTCTTCGCTCTCCCCCCAACTTATCCTTTATTCACACCTGTAAAATAAAAATAAAACCACACTAAAAACTTGGGTTGCCTTCCAAGAAGCCATTTATTAGTACACGAAAATCATGAAAACTGTGGGTTACCTCCCAAGAAGCGCTAAGTTTAACGTCTTCAGCCAGACGCATGAAAGCTCACTAACCAACGTGTGGCATTCAGAATGAGCCACCAAGTGATCTTGTCCTCCTTCAAATTTCAGCCCTCATACCATTGGAAGACAAGAGTAAGCATGTACGGACTGGGGCTAGAAATAGGTAGGACTCGCACATTATTGATTTTAATTTTAACCATGTGTGTGAGCCAATTGTCATCTTTAGGGATCAAGAAATAATCAAGGGCTAATAATCTATCAAGATCGGGGTTGAACCTTTGCCCAACATCAACCCATTGTTCCCCTTGTCCTGCATCTTCCTGCCTGACTAACCCTTTTATGATGACTTCCTCCATGGTAACTTGATCAGGCACTGGTGGCTGATGAATAAGATTGGTATTATTAGCCACGTTCCTCTCAGTAACAGCCTCATGAGTAGTAAGAGCAGTAATCAATTGGTTTTCCTGATGGGAAGTTAAATCAAAGGTGAATGTGATTGGCACGTCCCCCTCAGGTCCTAGAATGTCATAGTGGAGAGGCTGTACTGTCGGGGGAATAAAATTGGAAGGAAGAGTGAGGCCATGATCTAACTCATCCAAAGATTCAAACTTCATTGGATAGGGCTCAAGGGTCAGATCAAATGTGAAATTTTCTAACAAGGACCCTTCATCACACTCATTACTAGAGTGAACATTATCAATCAAACTTTCCAATAATGAGGTGGGAAGATCAAATGTAAATGTTTCCAGCTCGACCCTTTCATCATAGGTCAGATCAAAGGTGAATTTCTCTAAGACAGACCCATCATCACACTCATCACTCAACTGAAGATTATGAATCAAATTTTCAAGAAATGAGGTCGGTAGATGAAATGTAAATTTTTCCAACAAAGCCCCATCATCATGTTCTTCCAGGGAAGGAGGATATTCAGAATATGTTGTCATTAAATCACCAAGATTGTTGATTACAAAGTAATCCTCCTCGTCATGTATATCCTCAATTGAGTTGTGTGGGTCACTATTCTTCACAGTGATATTCTCAATCTCAAAACATTCATAGGAGGGGGTGACGATATCAATATGATCATTTTTATCCTTCAATCCGCCCCCTACTTCCTTCCCATCCTCCATCATGGTATTACGAGTGCACTCCTCCTCACTCTCAATAGTTATATCTTGAGCCAAAATGGCAGGCATCAGATCATCATCATCATCATTCACGTATGAAGGGGGTTGGTTGAATGTTGAAGGAGGGCCATGGTAAGGAGACTGAGAGTACACGACTTGAGGTTCAAAGTAGTGGCCCGGTGAATCACCCCTAATATCGATATTACTTTGAATGTTTGGGTGAGATGAGTTGGGCTGAAGTTGATTGCACATGGGGTGCTAGTGAGTTTCTTGGGGTGAAGGTGTAGACAAATGGGCTTGAATTGGTTGGTCTGTCCAAGGCAAATTTAGGTGAGTACTCCAGCCAAGATTAGAATCTTCTGAAAGGGTATCATACTTGGGCTGAGAGAACCCTAAGGTATTTTGGACTTGAGCTTGGATGACCAGTGGGAGTTGGGCTATAGTAGGATAGTGACTCACATGGTGAGTGAGACTGGCACAGAAATCACAAGCTTCCTTGTAAGTTTAGGTTGGATTTTCGGCCTGTCTGGAAAGTCCTACAGATTATTTATGAGATGAGGTTGAGGCATGATTCATCGAATTTTCACTCAAAATTTCAAATAGATCATACGCCTCATCTTCATTCTTGTTCATGAACGCCCCTCCGCAACATGTATCCACCATTTGTCTATCAAGATCAGATAATCCCTCATAACATGCAAACATAATTTGCCATTTAGGTAACCCATGATGTGGACATTGACGTAACAAATCATTTAACCTTTCCCAAGATTCATAAATTTGCTCGTCTGAAAACTGAGTAAATCCTGAAATCACCCTTCTCATAATGTTGGTTCGGACTATATGGTAAAATTGTTTTAAAAATTCTAATTGCATATCCTCCCAAGTCTTAACAGTTTTTCCAAAACTTCTTAACCAACATTTTGCTTTATCCTTCAATGAGAATGGAAATAAGATGAACTTATGGGCATCATCACTAAAATTTTAGATTTTAACCAGCGAGCAAATTTCTTGAAAATCATCTAGATGCTCATAAGGATTTTCATTGGATTTCCCATAAAAAGATGGGAGCATCTGGATAATACCAGGGCTAATCTCATAATGATCCACTAGAATGTCAGGTAGTTTAATACAAGTGGAGGGTTTATAAGTAGAAGGAATAGAGTGTTCCTTCATGGGCTTGGGTTTCCCTCTAAGATAGATGGCCATTAAAAAAAAAGATCGGATCCCTGAAAGATTTGTTCAATTTTTTTCAACAAGTTTTTTTTTGTTCAATTTTTTGTTCAATTTCTTAATTTTATTTTCCCGTTATTAATCTCTTTTTTCTTTTATTCTCTTTTTTTTAGATTAGAAAATTACAATTTTTTTTTGAAACTAACACTGACTCAGACGAAGAGAGAGAAGATGAGGATTTTTTTTATTTTTTTTATTTTTTACATACACAAACAAGTTGACACACAAATTACTTAATGACTTAGATGTGACATAAACCTACAAATGGGGTTTCACAAAATGACTAAAGTACAACTTAAGTTCACCCTCAATATTTCCACCAGCTAGGTAAGGGGTGGGGTAGTGGGAGGCTCCCCCTACTTTCATAAGGACATAATTACTAAACCACTAGCCCGCTTAAGGCATTTGCCATCCGACCGTTTTGCCTTAGGCA
The DNA here is from genome assembly GCA_022559845.1 of Amorphophallus konjac. Taxonomy (NCBI): domain Eukaryota; kingdom Viridiplantae; phylum Streptophyta; class Magnoliopsida; order Alismatales; family Araceae; genus Amorphophallus; species Amorphophallus konjac. The sequence continues at coordinate 261,107,663 of CM040119.1, read as the reverse complement.
CCGGTTTGCATAAGAGGGTAAACCCAAATCGTACTAAAATCATAGTGTGATCCTAGGGCCAATGTCTACTGAATTTTATTTAAAGCTTAGGTCATGCAAAGATGTAAGGAAAATATGATTTGTGGGCTAAGGAAGGGTGATGAAATCTACACCTTATGTTACTTAGGGGTGTTGCCCTTAGAATATTTTGAAATGAAATGCACACCACAATTTCAAACAATGGGTTATTATGCAAAATGCATGTTAGAATAGGATAAGTAGAACGTACCTTGCCCCTTGCAATCTCCAAAATACAATGCAGAAATTAAATAACAAGAAAAAATCCTATGCTAAATGATGCATGGCCTAGAACATGGGTGGTGTGGTTTCTACTCTTGAATGAAGTATTTTATTAAAGTTCAAGTGATTTTTTTTTAATTTTTTTAATGAACCTATCTAACCACAAGATATGTAAAATGGAAAAATGAAACTAGAATGAAAGAGGGAAAGTTTGGATACTTACTTGAAAAGTGATCCCTCATTAATTTTTTTGAAATGAATGATAAAATCATAAGATGAAAGAAAGAAAGGTAAACTTACCTCTAATTTTTTTGAATTTTTTTTAACCTGTAAAAAAAGAAAAGAGAGCTTTATTAGCACACAATATACACAAGGAAAATAAAGTTCTTAAATCAAAAATTATCATTCTTCTCCGGTAACGGCGCCAAAAATTGATAACACGGAAATATATGTCGTTACTACACGCGTGCTAACAATCTTAAAATCGAACTCGCACAAAATGATCAAAAGAGAATGTAGTACTATGGCAAGTACGGGTCGAATCCTCAGGGAAGAAGTGATTTTTAGAGTTAAAAACCTTAGAGTCGTATGAAAAACACTTGTGATTTTGCTTTACTTAAAGAAAATAGTGCTTGGAAATAAATCTATCTAAAGAATATGAGAGGGATTGAGAAGAGAAATTTGAGAAAGGGAGAGAGAAAAGGGAACACAATTTGCCAAAATAAATTTTATTGCTAAAGACATGAAAATTACAATCTATGAAAATTGAGATTACAACCAATATAAACTACGAGATAAGTGAAGAAACTAGAGCCATGAGAGGATGATGAATGCCGTCGTCTCCTCCTCGCTGAGCCTTGGAGTGGACCACTCCGCCTTGAAGGAGATCGCCGTGGAAAGAGATGGATGAAGAAGTCGTCGTCGTCTACGTCATGAGCCTTGAAACGTCGCCCACCTTGATGTGCATGCCTCCATGAAAGGAGAGTTGTGGAGGACAAACTTTGGAGAGAAATATAGAAGGGAATGTGGAAGGGTTTATGTAGAGATGAAGAAGGAAGAAGGTGAGAGAATAAAATAGTGAAAAAACAAATATAACTCGTAAACAGAGAACAATTGAAGGAAGTGATAGAAGAAGAAAATCTAGATCTACAAGAGAGGAAGAACTTTAATGAAGAACTCAGAGAAAAAAGAAAAGTGGAAGAGCTTCAAAACAGAGGAAGAACATAGTGTAGTGCCTCGGATGAATAGTAACAATATAGGACAGCACCTTGAAAAAGAGGTTATAACTTAAAAATGATATAGAATTAGAAGATGGTTCAGAAAATGAAGTTGAAGATTGTTTAAAAAAAAGAATGTTTATGAAGAAAGTAAGAGGATAAAATGACTAGAATGGTTAGAAACAAGGGGAAGAACAGAGAAAAATACTGGTTCACAGATGAACATGATAGCACAGTGAAAAACATGAAATACCTTGAAAATCAGAAGGAATTGGAAGATGTGGTAGATGAAGAAGTTGTAGAGGACTTAAAAACAAAGAACGTTCATGAAGAACACAAGAGGATAAAATGAACTTACGTGGGAGAAACCAGTGACCTAAGAAGATGTGAGAGGGAGAGAAAAATGCCAAAGGAAGAACTCCCTTTCTTCTCCTTGTCATGGGCTATTTATAGGGAAAGTTAGGTAGATAGAGGGTGGAGATTATATCAAAATGAGATGGATGGCTGGGATTCAAATGGAATATGATGCAAGAGGAAGATAAAAAGTAGGTGGGCACCCCATTTCTTAGACTTTGGGCACCTCCTTTCCCGAGGCTCATCATGTCTCTCCTTTATTTCAAATTTTGAATTTAATTTTCCCTCCAACCAAAATATGTGTTTCTTTTTCTCAATTTTAAACTTTTAAATTTTCTTTTCCCTCCAACCAAAATATATGTTTTTGACTTGATCAAAGTGGTGATGACAGTTTTGTCCCCAGCTTCTTTTGCAATTACCTTCGGTGTCCTACACACATATAATTACGATTTAGTCCATAAAAATTATCATAATGTGCACATGAATCACAATTGCTCATAATTATGCAATGTAGAATTAATGTTCATGACTCTCAACTCCATTTTATTAAATAAAATCACCAAATTAATTAATTTACATGAAAGGTCCAATCAATATGCGAAGTTGAGATTAATGATAGATCATGCATAATTGCCTAATTATATGCACATAAAATGGTGTACATGCAATGAATTATCATAGAAAATGGACGCTTATCAGTTCTGACCAAGCTGCCCCTCGAAAATGCGGTAGATCAGTCTCTGATATGTTTTTCCAGCGTTCTTTAACCCGAACGGCATCTGGGTGTAGCAGTGTACACCGAAGTCGGTGATGAAGGCGGTCTTCTCGATGTCCTCCGGGTCCATCCTGATCTGATGGTAGCCGGAGTAGGCGTCCAGGAAGCTGAGTAGCTCATTGCCATAGGTTGAATCGACTAGTTGATCGATGCTCGACAGCGGGTAGTAGTCCTTCGGGGTAGCTTGGTTGAGATCGATGAAGTCCACGCACATCCGCCATTTCCTAGAAGCCTTTGGTACCATGACGACGTTGGCGAGCCATGTAGGGTACAGAACCGGACGAAAGAGGCCAGTCTTCTGTCCCTTGATGATTTGCTCTTTGATGACCGCTTGCTTCTGTGGGGAGTGCTTTCTCCTGCGCTGTTGTACTGGCTTTGCTATTGGGTCGAGGTTGACTCTTTGTCACCACGTCTCTCGGGATCCCGGGAAGGTGCTCATCAGACCATGCAAAGACTCGGATGTACTGCACAAGGAAATCCTTATATTTTTCTTCTTCGGCTCCAATCTGTACTCCTAGGGTCGGGTCACCGTTAAGGAAGACCATTAGCAACTCGCCGTCAGGCTCAGATGTTGCATGTCCCTCCTCGGCTCTGTTTATCCCCTTATTCTTCCCTTCCGGCCTAGTTGCGTCAACCGAGACTATATAGCACCGTCTAGCCAATGCCTGGTTACCTTTGTTGTGTATGTGATTTTGATGCTTACAAAATGACTTTGTTGTAATGCTCTGGTGCTTGAATGGTTACTCATGTCTTCATGTGCGTGAACTCCTTATCCTTGTACTATGAAGTATGAAATGGTTGTGGAGATGATTACAAAATGGTGTTATTGTGATATCATCATGTGGATGTATTTGTGACACTAGAAGGCTCATATGTGCTTTGATGTTAGCACATTGCATATACATTATGTATACACTTGGTGAGATTGCTTTGTACTCAATGAGAAAGCTTTTGTGGAAAACATGCTGGGATAAATGTCATATTGAGCCTCATGTTATGCATGTGTTCTTCGGTAATGCTAAATGAATGATTGAGATTCATATACCATTGTTTGCCCCCCAAGGTAATGATGTATGGCTCAAAGAGTTTTAATGATGTCAAATGCAATATTGCTAAATGGCTTAATGATTTAATCTGATTGATTCGATGGGTTCATGGTTTATGAAATGGGAATGTTCATGATTCATTGTTGGTTTGTGATTAGAATTCCTACATAACTTTGGGTTGAAGTGTTGATATCATTGTCATGTGGAGTTGGTATAATCTCAGCATTTGGAGTTGCCGATCCATGGCAAACTTATTGGAGAGATGCTATACTCTTCTGACACATTTGTAAATGGTTTTTGGAAACCCGTGGGTTGAGGAAAATACTGCCACATGTGTACGTCCTTCACAAGGTCACATTACAAAGTGGTTCGGATTGATAAATATATGCACTCAGTTATATGTGCTGACATGTGCATAAACTCCTCATGGATTGTCAATGGAGTTCATATATATATACCTTTCCATCCGACAGGTAAGAACTTGGTAAAAGCCACAAGGGTGAGTTTCTTTCATCATTCATAGATTCATGACTTAATGAGAAATGCATGAGTGGATTTGTTCTATGAATGCTAATACAAATTTAACCTTCTTGAGGTGTTCTTGCAGGTAAGAAGGACTTCTAATACCCAACTCAAAATGGCAAAACCCTGGTGAGGTTGTTCGATTATATTTCTAGTTCATCGGGCATTTTTGAGTTCATAATTGCTTGGTGTCGACACCAGTTTCTCTATGTTCTGCCATTTTATTTTTTCTTCTATCAGAAGCCTGGTGTTGACACCTGGTGTCGACACCCATTTGTTTTTGTACTGGCCAGTAGTTTTCTGCTATAGGCCTTGTCCTGGTGTCGACACCTGGTGTCGACACCATCCTCTGGCCAGCAATTTTCTGCTAAAGGCCATATCCTGGTGTCGACATCTGGTGTCGACACCATCTGTGGGTTGCCTTGGCCGACGGCTTTCTGCTATGGCCATGGGCCTGGTGTCGACACCACTGTGCAGTCGCGATTTTTGACTTTCACGTCCTCGGCCAAGAAGTCAATAGAGTCCGGTCCATCTACCTCAAATCACTCCCTAATTTGTGGATCTGGTCCCTAGGATGTCCCTTGACCGATCGAAAAGCATAAAACTATCTCATTGGGTCACAAACCCTAATCAAGATGTTAGATCTGAAATATTTTCTCTTGTTCTAACCCTTGTGAGTGCAGGGACGCTGCTGCAGGTCTAGGGCTTCTTCCACAACATTTTGGGCGTGAAAGTGAAAGGAAGAGGGCTCCTTCCAAGTCTCCATACGATCTGGGTGTAAAAGCTAAAGGAGAGGCATGTGCATTTGCAGGAGGAGGAAGAGAAGGTTGCAAGAGATCATCTCTACGACCTTGAGTGCAGAATGAAGGGCGGTTGTAGCTAGTCTCCACCAACTACTGCTAAGATGGTAGAATCTGCAGCGGCAATGACTTCCACTCCCTGGTTCATGATCTCTAGAGCACCTTTCCACCTTATCTCAAAGCTTGGTTGAAGATAAAGAGGGGGATCTCTAAACCATTCATTTACATATTCTTGTTAGAGATTAGCTTAAAGCTTGGGCTTATTATTTCTATCTATTCTTTCAAGTGAAGAAGAGAATGGAAGAAGGAAAAGAGGAGCGCCTCGAGAAGAGGAAGAAGATGATGTTGAAATCGTGAACATCCATCAATGAGTCAAGGAGAACTAAATTTTGTTGAAGAAGGGGGAGCTTTATTCTTGATGCATCCATCTATAGAATTTGTTTGGGGGGTCAAAGCATATATTTGTCTTCATTTCATATACATCTGATAGAATACTATGTGTGGGTGTTTGGAGAAAGGATTCTCCGAGTGTTTGTGTTGATGTGTGTGCATCGATTTGTGCGGAGTTTATCCGCGTGTGTGCTTGGACGTATTTTGGGGTGTGTTCCCCGTGTGTGGTTGGGAGTTTACTCCCGTGTGGTTGTGTAGGCATCGCCCTATGTGTGTGTATTGGAGCTTGGCTCCGTGTGTGTGTGGATATTTATCCCCGGGCTATTTTTACAGCAGTGAAGCCTCACCGGTTTGGTGAGGGGTGGACGTAGGGAGCCCGCCGTGGTCCCGAACCACCTTAAAAATACCCGTGTCTTGTAGTTTGATCTTTTGTGATTGTGTGCTTCACTATCTTATCTGTTTATGCAATCGTGTGAGCTCGGTGAGATTGAGTGAATTAAGTTTAAATCTGTATTGATTAAATTCCTCAATCTTGTTAGTTCTGTTATGCGCTAGTTGTGTTTTTAATTGGACATAGTTTTTAGTAGAAGGATCTATTCACCCCCCCTCTAGATCCGTGTTCCTGCACTATGGGACCCAACAATTGGTATCAGAGCAAGGCTCTGTTGTCCCTAGATCTTGCGATCTACAGAGTGATCTCAGTGCATTCTATAATCATGAATTTTTCTGCTGAACATATCTCAATGAATTCTTTGCCAATCTTTACTGGTTCGAACTTTAATTCATGGCTAGGTAAACTGTGTGTGGTGATCAATTCTATTAATCCTAGTCTCTGTAAATTGATTTGTCATGGTCCACACATATTACCTCTAGATGAGACCAAGTGGTCTAATCAGAATAAAATGATGCATCATGATAATGCTACTACTTTTAGTTTATTGAAAGCTTCCGTGAGTACTAACAAGTATCCATTTGTATCTTCTGTAGGACGGCAAAGGAGCTTATGGATCGGTTGATCAAAGCTCAAGATAAGGAAAGGCAAAAATGTCTCATGGCCAATGATGCTGATCAACAAAGTGATGAAAATACAGAGGAGGTAAATTCTGATTCTGAAGAATTTACTCTTGATAATCTTGTTGATGCTTATGATGAGTTGGAAAAATAATATAAGAAAGTCAGGTCAGAAAATAGAAAATTAAAAAAGAAATCTGAAAACATGCTCCATGAAAATGGATCTTGTGATAAATGTTCTGAGCTTGATAAGTTCAATAAACTTTTAGAGCATGATGTTGAATGTCACAAAGAAACCATTGCTTGTTTGAGAAATGAAAATGTTATCCTCAAGAACAAAATCGATCAATTGGAGAAAATTGAAAAAGATCTAAGAAATAAAATGGAATCAAACTCTATTGATCAGGATATTTGTAATGAATTGATTATGAATGATAAACTTACAAATGGAAATGAAGAACTTAAAAAGGAGAATAGTGCGATGCTAATTCATGTCTCCCTGTTTGAAAGTAGATTGAAAAATCTTAAAAATTTTGAAAAAGGGAAATCCGTGATTGTTGATGAATCTGATAAAATGCATGTGCTTGAACAAGAAATAGCTAACTATGAATTACACATTGCATCCCTTGAATCTGAAATTGTTGACCTGAATGCATCCTTGTCTAAGTTTGTAAATGGGAAAGAAAATTTGAACATGATATTGGGGACTAAGGTGAATTTCCAAATAGAGGGACTGGGCTATAATCTTGTGAACAAAAAGAATTTTTAAAATAAAGTCTATACATCATTTGTCCATAGTTCAAAAATAGCCAACACATCAAATGGGTCTCCAAATCAATCTGCTCCTCAAACAACAAAGAGATCAAATGAAAATCTGAAAAAGTAAAACCTGCATCAAAAGGCTAAAAATGTTGTTGGTGTCACGATGAATGCCAAGAAAAATCATGTTGCACACACACATGCATCCACAAAGAAAATCTCTCATTTTTATTGTGGTGAACTTGGTCATATGATGCATGATTGTCTTTTGATGAAATCTGAAGATCTTGAAGCATGCAAGAAAATGAATGGCTTCACAAAGCCAAGAAAGTTCTTGAACATAAAAAGAACTTTTGATAACTCTTATGTTCATGCAAGAAGACCATTTAAAAGATTTGCTCTATTGAACTATTTTCATTGTGGAAAGTTCGATCACAGGATGAACAATTACTTTAGTGTGAAAAATGATAACATCACTACAAACCCACAGAAATTCCATGCATTAAGGAGCAATCATACATGGTATGCCCAAACTCACCACAATAATGACAACAACCAAAAACCTTCAGATTTTTCTTGTAAGAGTGAGCATGGACCACGTCTCCCGGGATCCCGGGAAGGTGCTCATCAGACCATGCAAAGACTCGGATGTACTGCACAAGGAAATCCTTATATTTTTCTTGTTCGGCTCCAATCTGTACTCCTAGGGTCGGGTCACCGTTAAGGAAGACCATTAGCAACTCGCCGTCAGGCTCAGATGTTGCAGGTCCCTCCTCGGCTCTGTTTATCCCCTTATTCTTCCCTTCCGGCCTAGTTGCATCAACCGAGACTATATAGCACCGTCTAGCCAATGCCTGGTTACCTCTGTTGTGTATGTGATTTTGATGCTTACAAAATGACTTTGTTGTAATGCTCTGGTGCTTGAATGGTTACTCATGTCTTCATGTGCGTGAACTCCTTATCCTTGTACTATGAAGTATGAAATGGTTGTGGAGATGATTACAAAATGGTGTTATTGTGATATCATCATGTGGATGTATTTGTGACACTAGAAGGCTCATATGTGCTTTGATGTTAGCACATTGCATATACATTATGTATACACTTGGTGAGATTACTTTGTACTCAATGAGAAAGCTTTTGTGGAAAACATGCTGGGATAAATGTCATATTGAGCCTCATGTTATGCATGTTTTCTTCGGTAATGCTAAATGAATGATTGAGATTCATATACCATTGTTTGCCCCCCAAGGTAATGATGTATGGCTCAAAGAGTTTTAATGATGTCAAATGCAATATTGCTAAATGGCTTAATGATTTAATCTGATTGATTCGATGGGTTCATTGTTTATGAAATGGGAATGTTCATGATTCATTGTTGGTTTGTGATTAGAATTCCTACATAACTTTGGGTTAAAGTGTTGATATCATTGTCATGTGGAGTTGGTATAATCTTAGCATTTGGAGTTGCCGATCCATGGCAAACTTATTGGAGTGATGCTATACTCTTCTGACACACATTTGTAAATGGTTTTTGGAAACCCGTGGGTTGAGGAAAATACTGCCACATGTGTACGTTCTTCACAAGGTCACATTACAAAGTGGTTCGGATTGATAAATATATGCACTCAGTTATATGTGCTGACATGTGCATAAACTCCTCATGGATTGTCAATGGAGTTCATATATATATACCTTTCCATCCGACAGGTAAGAACTTGGTAAAAGCCACAAGGGTGAGTTTCTTTCATCATTCATAGATTCATGACTTAATGAGAAATGCATGAGTGGATTTGTTCTATGAATGCTAATACAAATTTAACCTTCTTGAGGTGTTCTTGCAGGTAAGAAGGACTTCTAATACCCAACTTAAAATGGCAAAACCCTGGTGAGGTTGTTCGATTATATTTCTAGTTCATCGGGCGTTTTTGAGTTCATAATTGCTTGGTGTCGACACCAGTTTCTCTATGTTCTGCCATTTTATTTTTTCTTCTATCAGAAGCCAGGTGTTGACACCTGGTGTCGACACCCATTTGTTTTTGTACTGGCCAGCAGTTTTCTGCTATAGGCCTTGTCCTGGTGTCGACACCTGGTGTCGACACCATCCTCTGGCCAGCAATTTTCCACTAAAGGCCATATCCTGGTGTCGACATCTGGTGTCGACACCATCTGTGGGTTGCCTTGGCCGATGGCTTTCTGCTATGGCCATGGGCCTGGTGTCGACACCACTGTGCAGCCGCGATTTTTGACTTTCACGTCCTCGGCCAAGAAGTCAATAGAGTCCGGTCCATCTACCTCAAATCACTCCCAAATTTGTGGATCTGGTCCCTAGGATGTCCCTTGACCGATCTAAAAGCATAAAACTATCTCATTGGGTCACAAACCCTAATCAAGATGTTAGATCTGAAATATTTTCTCTTGTTCTAACCCTTGTGAGTGCAGGGACGCTGCTGCAGGTCCAGGGCTTCTTCCACAACGTTTTGGGCGTGAAAGTGAAAGGAAGAGGGCTCCTTCCAAGTCTCCATACGATCTGGGTGTAAAAGCTAAAGGAGGGGCGTGTGCATTTGCAGGAGGAGGAAGAGAAGGTTGCAAGAGATCATCTCTACGACCTTGAGTGCAGAATGAAGGGCGGTTGTAGCTAGTCTCCACCAACTACTGCTAAGATGGTAGAATCTGCAGCGGCAACGACTTCCACTCCCTGGTTCATGATCTCTAGAGCACCTTTCCACCTTATCTCAAAGCTTGGTTGAATATAAAGAGGGGGATCTCTAAACCATTCATTTACATATTCTTGTTAGAGATTAGCTTAAAGCTTGGGCTTATTATTTCTATCTATTCTTTCAAGTGAAGAAGAGAATGGAAGAAGGAAAAGAGGAGCGCCTCGAGAAGAGGAAGAAGATGATGTTGAAATCGTGAACATCCATCAATGAGTCAAGGAGAACTAGATTTTGTTGAAGAAGGGGGAGCTTTATTCTTGATGCATCCATCTATAGAATTTGTTTGGGGGGTCAAAGCATATATTTGTCTTCGTTTCATATACATCTGATAGAATACTATGTGTGGGCGTTCGGAGAAAGGATTCTCCGAGTGTTTGTGTTGATGTGTGTGCATCGATTTGTGCGGAGTTTATCCGCGTGTGTGCTTGGACGTATTTTGGGGTGTGTTCCCCGTGTGTGGTTGGGAGTTTACTCCCGTGTGGTTGTGTAGGCATCGCCCTATGTGTGTGTATTGGAGCTTGGCTCCGTGTGTGTGTGGATATTTATCCCCGGGCTATTTTTACAGCAGTGAAGCCTCACCGGTTTGGTGAGGGGTGGACGTAGGGAGCCCGCCGTGGTCCCGAACCATCTTAAAAATACCCGTGTCTTGTAGTTTGATCTTTGTGATTGTGTGCTTCACTATCTTATCTGTTTATGCAATCGTGTGAGCTCGGTGAGATTGAGTGAATTAAGTTTAAATCTGTATAGATTAAATTCCTCAATCTTATCAATCTTGTTAATTCTGTTATTTTTTTTAGTAGAAGGATCTATTCACCCCCCCTCTAGATCCGTGTTCCTGCACTATGGGACCCAACAATTGGTATCAGAGCAAGGCTCTGTTGTCCTTAGATCTTGCGATCTACAGAGTGATCTCAGTGCATTCTATAATCATGAATTTTTCTGCTGAACATATCTCAATGAATTCTTTGCCAATCTTTACTGGTTCGAACTTTAATTCATGGCTAGGTAAACTGTGTGTGGTGATCAATTCTATTAATCATAGTCTCTGTAAATTGATTTGTCATGGTCCACACATATTACCTCTAGATGAGACCAAGTGGTCTAATCAGGATAAAATGATGCATCATGATAATGCTACTACTTTTAGTTTATTGAAAGCTTCCGTGAGTACTAACAAGTATCCATTTGTATCTTCTTGTAGGACGGCAAAGGAGCTTATGGATCGGTTGATCAAAGCTCAAGATAAGGAAAGGTAAAAATGTCTCATGGCCAATGATGCTGATCAACAAAGTGACGAAAATACAGAAGAGGTAAATTCTGATTCTGAAGAATTTACTCTTGATAATCTTGTTGATGCTTATGATGAGTTGGAAAAATAATATAAGAAAGCCAAGTCAGAAAATAGAAAATTGAAAAAGAAATCTGAAAACATGCTCCATGAAAATGGATCTTGTGATAAATGTTCTGAGCTTGATAAGTTCAATGAACTTTTAGAGCATGATGTTGAATGTCACAAAGAAACCATTGCTTGTTTGAGAAATGAAAATGTTATCCTCAAGAACAAAATCGATCAATTGGAGAAAACTGAAAAAGATCTAAGAAATAAAATGGAATCAAACTCTATTGATCAGGATATTTGTAATGAATTGATTATGAATGATAAACTTACAAATGGAAATGAAGAACTTAAAAAGGAGAATAGTGCGATGCTAATTCATGTCTCCCTGTTTGAAAGTAGATTGAAAAATCTTAAAAATTTTGAAAAAGGGAAATCCGTGATTGTTGATGAATCTGATAAAATGCATGTGCTTGAACAAGAAATAGCTAACTATGAATTACACATTGCATCCCTTGAATCTGAAATTGTTGACCTGAATGCATCCTTGTCTAAGTTTGTAAATGGGAAAGAAAATTTGAACATGATATTGGGGACTAAGGTGAATTTCCAAATAGAGGGGCTGGGCTATAATCTTGTGAACAAAAAGAATTTTTAAAATAAAGTCTATACATCATTTGTCCATAGTTCAAAAATAGCCAACACATCAAATGGGTCTCCAAATCAATCTGCTCCTCAAACAACAAAGAGATCAAATGAAAATCTGAAAAAGTAAAACCTGCATCAAAAGGCTAAAAATGTTGTTGGTGTCACGATGAATGCCAAGAAAAATCATGTTGCACACACACATGCATCCACAAAGAAAATCTCTCATTTTTATTGTGGTGAACTTGGTCATATGATGCATGATTGTCTTTTGATGAAATCTGAAGATCTTGAAGCATGCAAGAAAATGAATGGCTTCACAAAGCCAAGAAAGTTCTTGAACATAAAAAGAACTTTTGATAACTCTTATGTTCATGCAAGAAGACCATTTAAAAGATTTGCTCTATTGAACTATTTTCATTGTGGAAAGTTCGGTCACAGGATGAACAATTACTTTAGTGTGAAAAATGATAACATCACTACAAACCCACAGAAATTCCATGCTCACTCTTACAAGAAAAATCTGAAGGTTTTTGGTTGTTGTCATTATTGTGGTGAGTGTGGGCATACCATGTATGATTGCTCCTTAATACATTTTGATGATATGCATGCCCAAAGACTGTGGAAGGCACCCACTAGAGGTGCAACTAACCATCCCGGACCCAAGAAGGTTTGGGTACCCAAAACTATTGAATGAGAACTCTTATTGTAGGATTGCCTTGAGGCCAAGAGGAAGGCTTAAAGTCGACTTGGCCAGCTCTAGTGTGATGCCTTGGTGAACATGGGTTTGTCCTTGAATTGATACTGATTTGGTTGAAGAGGCAGTCTTGTGTGTTTTATGTGCATTGACCTGTGCTACACATAGACAGACCTTGGTACTTCATGTGCTTAGTCTTGTGCATTATATGCATAGACTTGACTCTTTATATTATTGGACTAAACTTGAAATTTCTGAAATGAACTTTGAACTCATGTCAACTTGAGTGAATCACTTGTATTGATAGCTGCAACTCATCATACTTACTTGCAGCTCATAGGAGTTTATCTTGTGGAAGAAAAGCACTGAAGTTGGCTCTCTCACATGTATTGAATTGAGATTGATATGAAATTGAGTGTCTGATATTGCAGGTTGAGAGAGAGAGTCTTATGTGATGAAAAGCCTTGAAGTTAGTTTCTTCATATGCATTGGCTTAATATTGACATGAATTGAGCTCTTTAAAGTGCAGGTTTGATTGTGACCATCAACCCTTGAAATCATGGTAAGAATTTAATGTTTGAATGTATCTCCATGTGCCTAGATTGAGTTTAATTTTTGTATAGCATTTCTGGGCTCAGATTAACTGTCTTAGGTAGTTTTGCATGCTTTCTCAGTCGATGTCGACACCAGGTGTCGACACCTACACACTGGGTGTGTTTTTTTTGTTAGGGATAGAACTTGCTAAAGTTGGTGTCGACACCTGGTTTGGCAGATCCGGAACGGGTCTGCGTATTGGGTTTCGAAATACCCATCTTGAGATCCGATTGGGTTGAGCTTTTACCCCATTACCCTTAGGGTTTCTCTTCATATTCTAAAGGAGTTTTGGAAGGGTTTTGACATGGGGTTCTTGGTATTGTCATATCCTTATTTGTTGCTATTTATAAAATGTGAATTTGGGGTTTCAAGGGAACTCTTTTGGCTGATATCGTTCTATTTCTTGCAGGAGAGAAAGAAAGGAGCTCAAGAGGACTTCAACGCCAGATTTGATCTACTTCGATTGGAATTTGGAGCTTCTTGATGAAGAAGATAGCAAGGGGAATAAAGCGAAGAATTTGAGGATGTTAATAAAGGTAACTCAAGGCAAATGTGAGAAAATAAAGTGTTTGGTTGAAGTTCTTTGGTCTTGATGCCAGTGCCATCTCTTGACAGATAGTGATTATGAAATTTTGAATATCCTTTGGTTGCTTTTGACAATGTGGAAAATGAATGCTTGGCTGAAAAGAATTGAAAAATCTGAGAAGTATATATGAGAATGTAGCCGTTGAATGCCTTTTTCAAGTGGAATTGCTTGTGTATGTGTGAAACCATCTGAAATTTTTGGTATATCAAAATGTGTTACCGGAATGGTAGGTTAGACCTATCAAAAAGGCATCACTTTGCGGGAGCTGGGCCTTCGGGCTAAAATCTCCGCCTCGTACTAGAATTCAAAAATTGAATGGTTGGTTCTAGATGAATTTTACACTGTCATTCACTACTCATGTGTTTGCTAAACCCCCGATGTCATATAGGAATGCATTGTATTTTTCTGATCATCATTTCAATGACTACATGGTATATAAAATGGTGACATGTGGAAGGGCAGGTCAAGCCTGTCTGAAAGCTATCACCATGCGTGAGAATGTGCCTCCACCCGGTACCATGAATCATCTATGCATATGGTATCAAACTTAACTGAATTTTCTGAAATCATGCATTGATTAAGAGGGAGTCTTGCAAGCTAAAATTTTTGAGATTGATATTTTTCCATTCTCTCAGCATGATGATGTTATTCTGTGGCTGAACATTTTGAGGACTGAATTTGATCAATGTTCCGTGGTCCTTACCTAAATGCTACTCATCCTTTTGGATAAAAATAAAAATGTTTTCAAGGAAAAATTTACATGTGATGATTTTGATGCTTTGAATGAATTTTCTGAATTCTCATTTCAAAATAAAATGGTGTTCTCACATTTAAAAAAAAATTTGCCTGTCATGCATTAGTTGCATTAGATGCATATAGAGTTGTCATGTGAAATCTAAACTCTTGCATCACATTGCATATGTGCATATCATTTTCTACATATCATTCACATAATACTTTTGGAAGATGAAGCTTATCGTGTGTCTTATTGCATAGTTGGCATTTTCAGCATGTATATAGTGCATATTTTTGAAATGCATCATTCTGAACATTTCATGTTGCATAAATGCCAAAATGAATACTTCCAACAATGGCATCATATCTTTGGGGCTAACATTTCAAGAACTGAAATTGCATACCTTTTCAGTTTACATTGCATATTACATATACTCCCATTGTGTGCTTGCATGTTATTATATGCTATTCAACCACTTCCTTGAAACTTCTAAGATCGAATACTCCATTGTTAAATAATGTTGCATCTGAGTCTTAACAAGTGTGCTTCATGTCAAACTCTCAAGAGGAGCATTTTATGCTCGTTGCATTTACATAGGGGAGCTGCACTATCTTGTTTTAAGTTAAATTTTCTCCATACATGTTAAATCAAATTCGCACACTTCATGCACTATAATGTGAAATTGAGTGTTATTCATAAGGATATAAGAATTTCATTTCAACACTCTAAAGTAATTTAACTTGCTGCATAAATGATAAAGAGACAGTTGAGGAAAAAGTTACCTGCCTCCGCATACAAAAAAATGGTTACAATGAAAGGCAGAGCAATACTTAGTCTCACTGAGTAAATTGGACACATGTCACCTGAGACGTGATGTGGTTCATTTCATAAAAGTGTTGACTAAAGTACCTCTGTTCAAAATGAGGTGAAATGGTTCAGTATTCTGAGTAACCGGGGATTCTGGCATGAGCTCCATATGTCTTCTCGCGTAAAAAGGAATTATTTGAACCTGGTCATTCTTAGAAAAATTCAGATTGTCAGTGTGAAAATTTCTGATGATAAATTTGATTGAGGGAGAGCGAAGTCTCCAATACGCTGCTCTCTAGATTGAAATGCAGTCTGTGCAATTATTATCGTGTTTAATTAAAAATCCGGTTATCCATATGGCTAAAATTCATTCCCATGTTACTCACTTACACATGGTAATTTGATTTGATATGTATTCTGAAAATTTGATTAACTGCATGACCTGCTGTACGTCTTCTCCTATATATCTGCACACTCCTCTAGGTGTAATCATGAGCACTCTGATCTTACTGACTCACCTGCACT
Source organism: Amorphophallus konjac (assembly GCA_022559845.1). Lineage (NCBI taxonomy): Eukaryota > Viridiplantae > Streptophyta > Magnoliopsida > Alismatales > Araceae > Amorphophallus > Amorphophallus konjac. The sequence goes on along the minus strand of CM040119.1, from coordinate 261,091,867 downwards.
TTTCGTACACCTATCCCTTCACTCTAAATAAAATGGGGGAGCTATATTGCATGTATATATATATCTATTTGCCTGTGATCAATCATATTGGATCATTTTACTTGCACTCTAGATGTCCAGATTGTCTAAACTTGCATTTTCAAGTTGTGAAATTAGTTCATACATATTGTGCATAATGTTTCTCTTTTTTAACCCCATTGTCCGTCGGTTCTTGTCACTAAACAACAACAAAAAATTTGTTTTTGGTGTTACTGCCATCATGGATTCCCCATCATGATCCCCATTTCTGATTATGTCAAAGGGGGAGAGAGCATTATAGCATAACATTTTGTCATCATCAAAATGGGGGAGATTGTTGTGTATGTGATTTTGATGCTTACAAAATGACTTTGTTGTAATGCTCTGGTGCTTGAATGGTTATTCATGTCTTCATGTGCGTGAACTCCTTATCCTCTTACTATGAAGTATGAAATGGTTGTGGAGATGATTACAAAATGGTGTTATTGTGATATCATCATGTGGATGTATTTGTGACACTAGAAGGCTCATAAGTGCTTTGATGTTAGCACATTGCATATACATTGTATATACACTTGGTGAGATTGCTTTGTACTCAATGAGAAAGCTTTTGTGGAAAACATGCTGGGATAAATGTCATATTGAGCCTCATGTTATGCATGTGTTCTTCGGTAATGCTAAATGAATGATTGAGATGCATATACCATTGTTTGCCCCCCAAGGTAATGATGTATGGCTCAAAGAGTTTTAATGATGTCAAATGCAATATTGCTAAATGGCTTAATGATTTAATCTGATTGATTCAATGAGTTCATGGTTTATGAAATGGGAATGTTTATGATTCATTGTTGGTTTGTGATTAGAATTCTTACATAAGTTTGTGTTGAAGTGTTGATATCATTGTCATGTGGAGTTGGTATAATCTTAGCATTTGGACTTGCCGATCCATGGCAAACTTATTGGAGTGATGCTATACTCTTCTGACACATTTGTAAATGGTTTTTGGAAACCCGTGGGTTGAGGAAAACACTGCCACTTGTGTACGTCCTTCACAAGGTCACATTACAAAGTGGTTCGGATTGATAAATATATGCACTCAGTTATATGTGCTGACATGTGCATAAACTCCTCATGGATGGTCAATGGAGTTCATATATATATACCTTTCCATCCGACAGGTAAGAACTTGGTAAAAGCCACAAGGGTGAGTTTCTTTCATCATTCATAGATTCATGACTTAATGAGAAATGCATGAGGGGATTTGTTCTATGAATGCCAATACAAATATAACCTTCTTTAGGTGTTCTTGCAGGTAAGAAGGACTTCTAATACCCAACTCAAAATGGCAAAACCCCGGTGAGGTTGTTTGGTTATATTTCTAGTTCATCGGGCATTTTTGAGTTCACAATTGCTTGGTGTCGACACCTGGTGTCGACACCAATTTCTCTATGTTCTGCCATTTTATTTTTTCTTCTGTCAGAAGCCTTGGTGTCGACACCTGGTGTTGACAACCATTTGTTTTTGTACTGGCCAGCAGTTTTCTGCTAAAGGCCATATCCTGGTGTCGACACCTGGTGTCGACACCATCTGTGGGTTGCGTTGGCCGGCAGCTTTCTGCTATGGCCATGGGTCTGGTGTGGACACCAGGTGTCGACACCACTGTGCAGCCGTGATTTTTGACTTTCACGTCCTCGGCCAAGAAGTCAATAGAGTCCGATCCTTCTGCCTCAAATCACTCCCTAATTTGTGGATCTGGTCCCTAGGGTGTCCCTTGACTGATCTGGAAGCATAAAACCGTCTCATTGGGTCACAAACCCTAATCAAGATGTTAGATCTGAAATATTTTCTCTTGTTCTATCCCTTGTTAGTGCAGGGATGCTGCTGCAGGTCCAGGGCTTCTTCCATAACATTTTGGGCGTGAAAGTGAAAGGAAGAGGGCTCCTTCCAAGTCTCCAAATGATCTGGGTGTAAAAGCTAAAGGAGGGGCGTGTGCATTTGCAGGAGGAGGAAGAGAAGGTTGCAAGAGATCATCTCTACGACCTTGAGTGCAGAATGAAGGGCGGTTGTAGCTAGTCTCCACCAACTACTGTTAAGATGGTAGAATCTGCAGCAGCAGCGACTTCCACTCCCTGGTTCATGATCTCTAGAGCACCTTTCCACCTTATCTCAAAGCTTGGTTGAAGATAAAGAGGGGGATCTCTAAACCATTCATTTACATATTCTTGTTAGAGATTAGCTTAAAGCTTGGGCTTATTATTTCTATCTATTCTTCCAGGTGAAGAAGAGAATGAAAGAAGGAAAAGAGGAGCACCTCGAGAAGAGGAAGAAGATGATGTTGAAATCGTGAACATCCATCAATGAGTCAAGGAGAACTAGATTTTGTTGAAGAAGGGGGAGCTTTATTCTTGATGCATCTTTCTAGTTTCCATCTATAGAATTTGTTTGGGGGGTCATAGCGTATATTTGTCTTCATTTCATATACATCTGATAGACTACTTTGTGTGGGTGTTCGGAGAAAGGATTCTCCGAGTGTTTGTGTTGATGTGTGTGCGTCGATTTGTGCGGAGTATATCCGCGTGTGTGCTTGGACGTATTTTGGGGTGTGTTCCCCGTGTGTGGTTGGGAGTTTACTCCCGTGTGGTTGTGTAGGCATCGCCCTACGTGTGTGTGTTGGAGCTTGGCTCCGTGTGTGTGTGGGGATTTATCCCCGGGCTATTTTTACAGCAGTGAAGCCTCACCGGTTTGGTGAGGGGTGGACGTAGGGAGCCCGTCGTGGTCCCGAACCACCTTAAAAATCCCCGTGTCTTGTGGTTTGATCTTTGTGATTGTGTGCTTCACTATCTTATCTGTTATGCAATCGTATGGGCTCGGTGAGATTGAGTGAATTAAGTTTAAATCTGTTTAGATTAATTTCCTCAATCGTATCAATCTTGTTAATTCTGTTGTGCGCTAGTTGTGTTTTTAATTGGACATAGTTTTTAGTAGAAGGATCTATTCACCCCCCCTCTAGATCCGTGTTCTTGCACTACGGGTCCCAACAACCTCAAACTTCCCCCACGCCATATTTGGTCAGGAACTTCTTCTTTTGGTGAAAGGTAGAGGGCACCGCTTTCATTCGGCTGAGAATGCCTCGATCGAAGATGGCGTTGTATGCCATCATCGCCTTAATCACGATGAAGTCTACCATAACCGTAACGGTTTTGGGCGGGGTGCTGATAGTAGCAGGCAGACTCAGTGCTCCCTCGGGATAAGTAGCATGACCGTTGAACCCACAGAGAGGGGTTCGGATCGGGCGGAGTTTAGATGGATTCTCTCACATTTTGAGGAAACATTCATAGGACAATACATCAGGGGCACTACCATTGTCGACTAAGATTCTGTCCACGTTGCAATGGTTTATTGTGGCCGATATAACGAGAGCGTCGTCGTGCGGGGTGGTTAGCCCTTCCAGGTCCTGGTCAGAGAATACCATGGCCTATGGTTCGCTAGCCGGCGGGGTCGCAGGTGCCTCAGCAGAGGCTCGGCTCGCCCGCTCGGCGTGACGCTTCCGTCCTCGACTGCTATCTCCGCCTGATGCCGTCCCGCCCGCGATGACGTTGATGTGGACTCCGCAGGGGGCATTATCAATCTCTTCAGTGGCACCTCGGTCTTCCTTTTGCCTGGACACATACCGACATAGGTGTTCCTGGCGGATGAGGCGCTCGATCTCATCTTGAAGTTGATGGCAATCGCTGGTGTGATGCCCGTGGTCGCTATGAAACAGGCAGTGCTTGCGGCTATTGCGATGCTTGGTCTTCATGGGCTCAGGTTGGATGAGAGACCCGAGCCTTTGATGTATTCATAGATCTCATAGATGGGGGCGGTAAGTGGGGTATACCGCTCGTACTTTCGGGACGGCTCTTTTTGATCTCAGTCCTGGTTCCGCCTCTTTCCTTGTCCCGTCCCTTGCTCGGACGGTCTCTTCTTGTCCCCCTCCCGACCCGAGCCGATTGTGCCTCGGCAGGCATTGAGTACTTCTTCGCACTCGGCATGGCGCAGAGCCAAGGTCACTAGCTCGGCGAGGGAGGTAGGGGGATGAAGCACTAGCTCGCGCCGTAGGTTCTCGTCGCGGGTACTCCCGGTCAAGGCGGTGATGGTAGAGGCCACATCCAGGCGGGGGATGCGATGGGCTTCCGATTTAAATCGGTTGATATAAGCCCTTAACTTCTCCCCCTGTTCCTGTTTGAGGGCCAGTAATCCCGCCATTGACCGAGGTGGACCGCTACCAGTGAAGCTTTCTTTGAATACTCGCCCGAATTGCTTGAAGTTGTGGATGCTGCTGGGGGCGAGGGCTCTGAACCAAGCCTTGGCGCCCTGAACCAGAGTGGTCACGAACGCTCGACACTTGATCACATCGGATGCCCCATGTAAGGTCATCAGGGCATCGAAGCTGTCATAATGGTCGGCCAGGTCTCCCTGGCCGTCATACTACTTGAAGGTCGAAAGTGAGATTTTGGGAGATATCTCTGCCTTCAGGATGTAGTCGGAGAACGGGGATCGCTCCTCATCTTTCACAGGAGAGGTCTTCTGCAAGTCACGGAGAACGCGCTCTTGCTCTGCAAAACGCCTCTCGAAGTCTCGCAGCCGGAGAGAGAGTTCCGGTTGTCGGTGTCCCGAGGGGCTGGGGGGGCACGGTTGCATGCTGCCCCGACGCTCCTCAGGGGCCTCGGCGTCCGGGAACGATTTGCGTGCTCCGGTCTTCTCCCTCCTCGGGGTTGAGGAGGCTTCTTGCTCTGGCGGAGGGATGTGTGATGGTCCTCCTGACGCGTTGCGGATGAGCCGCTGCCCCCGGAGGATGAAACGACCTCCAGCAGTGTGCTGCGAGGCATCTCCACGTGGGGGGCTTTTTCGGGGGGGCTGTGGCTTCTCCTCTCTGGATGCCTGGGCCCTCATGAGATCCAAGAGGACATCCAGTTTTGCGTTGAGGGTTCAGAGGGCGTCGGTGCTCTCGCCGGGAAGTTGTTCCCCCGCCATCAATGGAGGTAGCTCGTTGGCTTGGTTGCCGGATGGGGAATGCTCCGTGGGGAGGGAAGGTGTGCCTTCCTCCATTACTCGAGCTTTTCCTGTATTGATGGTAGTCCTCCTGCTAGAACTTCTTCGCACCATGATGGCTCTTTGTGCGTTTCCCACAGACGGCGCCAGATGAAGAGGGGCGATCTCGCGCTGCTCCTGAACGGGGAGGAAGATGACCACGTACCCTTGAAGTATAAACTGTAAGAAGGGAAACAAGTCAGAGGTGCCCAGGGATAGATCCCCGGGGAAGACCCTCCGATGCTTAAGTCAGCACAGGTAGTAGAGCACAGATGCGAAGAGGAGAATTAGGAGGAAAGTGGGAGCGTGAGATTCCTCTCCACCAAAAGGTGAAGTGGTTCCTGCTCAGGCTTACATAGGCGTGCTTAAGCTTCCTTAAGCTCCTCCGTCGTAGTTGGGCATGTCCTGTTTAAATAGTGGCCGGTTGTGCGAATTGATCCCTGTAAGCGGAGGGGTTCTATGGGGGGTTACGTCCTTCATGCGGGCTCCTTATGGCGCGCGGACTCTTTGTTTCCCTTGTCCCCTTGAGCTTCCTGCCATTAAAGGATTCGTAATGGCTGAATCATTAAGCTTCCAACAGTGAGCCCGAGCGAATGGCACTTGTTCAGGAGTGGTCTCCCGAGGGATAAGTGCTAGGTCGGGACAAGGAATAGGGGGCTCCAAGGGAGCTTTCCCGATCGACTGATGCTCGGACTTCCCAACCCGAAGGCCGCCTAGGAAGCGCTTGTACCGAGTGAATTTTTGGGCTTCATAATAAGTGGGCCCGAGGGCTACCACTTTGGGGAGTTGAGCCTTGTTCAGTCTGGTTTGGACCTTGTTTGGCCTCTCTGTACGGGCGGTGAGATTTCCCCTCTCCAGAAGGTATTAAGGTCCCTCGCTCCACAGTGGCACACCAAAGCCACGGTCATTGAAGACTCAAAGGACCTTAGTACACTGACGCTTGATGAGCTCATAGGATCATTGATGACCTACAAGATGAATATAAAAAGGAATGAAGAAGACGTCAAGAAAAAGAAGCCGATTACAAGCATGGCCTTAAAGACCAACCTCCAAGGTTCAGATGACAGTGAAGGTGGATCTGCTTGAAATAGTGAGGATGAAGAGCTGGTGGCCATGATAACACGAAGGGCCAGAAAATTCATTAAGAAATCCAGAAGAGCAGGAGCTCCATTCAGAAGAGCACCAAGGAAGATGATGGCTAAGAAGGGAGAAAATAGTAAGAAGGAAGAGGTCATCTGTTATGAATGTAAAAAACCAGGGCACATGCGTGGAGAGTGCCCCGAACTTCAGAAAAAATTCAAGAAAGGGAAGTTCAAGAAAACCAAGGCAATGGTGGCAACTTGGAGTGATGAAGACAACGCTGATAATCAATCGGAAGATGAGTTGGACGAGCTTGTCCAAACCTTGTGTCTAATGGCAAATGATGAAGACATCAATGATGTACATTTTGAAACTGAGGATCTCTCATGTGAACAATGAGAAATTGCATATGAAGCTTTGTATGAAAAATGCAAAAAGCTAAGGATTGAAAATAGAATGTTAAAGAAAAATATTGACCAAAGCATGCTCAATGAATCTTCATGTGTGAAGCGTGTAGAATTAACCTCTAAGCTTGAAACATTGTCTTATGAGAATGAATTGCTTAATTCTAAAGTTATCCTGTTTGAAGAAGAGCTAGCATGTTTAAAAGAAGAAAAACAAATTGATGAAAGGTCCCTAAAAGAAATTGAAAAAAATGGGAAGCTAAAGAAAGCCATTGAGGAAGTGAATGCTAGAATACAAGGCTTGGAAAAGGATAAAATGGAACTTGAAAATGCTAATGAAAGTCTAAGAGGTGAAGTGCAAGATCTAAAAGAAACACTAGCAAAATTTGTCAAAGGGAAGCAAACTTTAGACACCATGCTAGGAATGAAAGTGAATTTCAGAAAGAAAGGGTTAAGATATGAGCCATGCAACAAGAAAGCATTTGAAAATAAGATTCGTACTTCCTATGTGAATGTGAATGCTTCATCTTCATCATGGTCTTCACACAAAAGGAATGAAAAATGCACTCCCGTTCACAAAACCTTCATGAATAAAAATAAGAAAAAGAATCCTAACAAGAAAGTTGTTTCATGTTTCTATTGTGGAATGTATGGCCACACCATGTATACATGCAGATTAATGTTGGCTGACGATGAATAGTTCGCGAGAAAATCAATGTGGTTGAATAGATCAAGAACTTCTAACCATTATAGACCCAAGTAAGCTTGGGTACCAAATTCATAGAAGTTTTCTTATCTTGATGTTTTTGTAGGTCTGCATGAAGGCTCAAAGAAATAAATGGTACCTCGATAGTGGATGCTCGCGACACATGTCAGGGAACAAAGAAATTTTTGCAGACCTCAAAGAAAAGGATGGTGGACTTGTTGCCTTCGGGGGCAAAGATAAAGGAAAAATCATCGGTGAAGGTATGATTGGTAAGGGATCTACTCATAGTGTAGAATATATTTTATTGGTTAAAGGTCTCAATCACAACTTACTTAGTATTAGTCAACTTTGTGATAAAGGGTGCAATGTGATTTTTGACTCCTCGCACTGCACTATTGTAAATAAAAAAAATAAAATAATGTTCATAGGGGTTAGACAAAACAATGTATATATGATAGATATAGATGATATATCTCATGATAATCTTTGCCTAGTTGCTAATAATTCAGATAGTGTTTGGTTGTGGCATCGCCGTCTTGGGCATGTCAGTTTTAATGTTCTAACAAAGCTCTCGAGAAATGATTTAGTCATTGGAATGCCAAGGCTGAAATTTGAAATGGACAAGGTGTGTGAGGCGTGCAGCAAAGGTAAACAAACAAGAACCTCATTTAAGAGAAAGAATGATGTGACAACTGCTAGGCCCCTTGAAGTTCTACATATTGATCTATTTGGACCTAGTAGAACTCACAGTCTAGGTGGAAAGGTATATGGACTTGTCATTGTAGATGACTTCTCACGATTTTTCTGGGTATATTTTTTATCACACAAAAATGATGCTTTGACGAAATTTGAAGGTTTTTGCTGGAAAGTGCAGAATGAGAAAGGATATTTCATTAAGAGAATACAAAGCGATCATGGTAAGGAGTTCGAGAATAATGACTTTGATGAATTTTGTAGGAGAAACGGATACTCGCATACATTTTCAGCACCAAGAACTCCAGAACAAAATGGCATTGTAGAGAGAAAGAACAGAACCCTCATTGAGATGGCTCGGATGATGCTAAGCCAGAACAACCTACCTAGGTACTTTTGGGCGGAAGTTGTTAACACGGCATGCTACATTATAAACCGAGCTATGGTAAGACCAATCTTGAAAAAAACACCATATGAACTTTTCAAAGGTAAGAAGCCTAAGATTTCTCATTTGAAACCATTTGGATCTATTTGTTATATTCTCAATAATGGAAAATCAGATTTGGGCAAATTCGATGCAAAAAATGATCGTGGAATTTTTCTTGGGTACTCTCTTGTCTCTAGAGCTTATCGAGTTTATAACATGAGAACTCTTGTAGTAGAGAAGAGCTCACATATCATTGTAGATGAGTCATGTAATATGAATGTTAACAGAAGCTCAAAATTGCATGAAGAAGAAGAAGAAACAGGTGAAGAAAATGCGCCAAAGGCAGCACAAGAACAAGTGACTCAAGGAGAAGGATTAGAAGTTGAGGATCAAGAAAATCAACAAGAACAATAGCTTCCAAGGCAATGGACATTTCACAAAAGTCATCCTGCCGAAAATGTGATTGGAAATGTAGAAGATAAAGTGAAAACTTGATCTTCATATAGGGAAGTAGACAATTTAGATTATCTTGCATTATTTTCTCAGTTTGAACCGCATTTTGTTGATGATGCTTTAAAGGACAATTCCTGGATCTTAGCTATGCAAGATGAACTACATCAGTTCCAAAGGAACAAAGTGTGGTTCCTTGTACCTCGTCCTAAAAACCACTCCGTGATCGGAACCAAGTGGATTTTTCGAAACAAGTTAAAAGATCAAGGAGTGGTAATTAGGAACAAGGCAAAGCTAGTAGCCAAAGGCTGTAGCCAAGAAATAGGAATTGATTTTGATGAATCCTTTGCCCCTATGGCAAGACTTGAGGCCGTAAGAATTCTTTTAGACTTTGCATGCTACAATGATATGAAACTCTTTCAAATGGATGTAAAAAGTGCATTTTTTAATGGTTTCATACAGGAGGACGTGTATGTGGAGCAGCCTCCAGGATTTAAAGACCACGCATATCCAGATCATGTTTACAAATTGGACAAGGCACTTTATGGTTTGAAACAAGCTCCTCGCGCTTGGTATGAGAGGCTAAGTTCCTTCCTTGTTGACAATGGGTTCAAACGAGGTAACATTGATCAAACCTTGTTTACCAAAGTAAATGGTAAGAAAATTCTAATTGTTCAAGTGTATGTGGATGACATCATATTTGGTTCTACTGACAATGCCTTGAGTGAAAATTTTGCCAAACTTATGCAAGGTGAGTTTGAGATGAGCATGATGGGAGAATTGACTTTCTTCTTGGGCTTGCAGGTCAAGCAAATGGCTGAAGGAATATTCATTTGTCAAAGGAAGTATGCTCGAGATCTTCTCACAAAGTATAATTTCAACAAGGTGAAACCTCAACCGACACCAATGCATGTCTACCTTAATCAAACTTGATCAAGATGACAAACGTAAAATCGTGGACCAAAAACTTTTCAGAAGCATGATAGGATCTATGTTGTATTTGACTGCCAGTCGGCCCGACCTTTAATTTGTTGTTTGTTTGTGTGCGAGATTTTAGTCCAATCCGAAAGAATCACACATGTCGGCTGTGAAACAGATTTTTAGATATATTGCCGGTTCAGTAAGTTTGGGCTTATGGTTTCTGCGTAATTCGAGCTTTGAATTAATTGCTTATTCTGACGCCAATTATGCGGGTTGTAAAGTAGATCAAAAAAGCACCAGCGGGCCCTGCCAATTTCTTGGGGGATGCATGGTCTCATGGGCCTCCAAGAAACAAAATTCAGTGGCATTATCAACAGCCGAAGCCGAGTATGTGGCTGTAGGTAGTTGTGTTGCCCAGGTGCTATGGATCCAACAACAAATGATTGACTATGGCATCTCCTTTAAAAACACCTCAATCTTGTGTGATAACACCTCAGCCATAAATTTATCAAGAAATCATGTTCATCACTCTCGCACGAAGCATATTGAAATTAGACATCATTTTATTTGAGATCATGTTAGTAAGGGTGATGTTGAAATCAACTTCATTGAAACAAACTATCAAATTGCCGACATTTTTACCAAACCTCTAAATGAAGAAAAATTCACATCATTTTGGATAAAATTAGGGGTTTGTAGGATAGAGGAGTCTGAGTCATGAATTTTTGCATCATGCATTATATTGTGTAAATAAGCTGCTTACATGCATTTTGTGCATCAGTGTCTATAAGATTACTTGGTATACAAAATGGTGATTTGTGAAAAGGTGGATTAAGTCCATCTAAAAGCATTCATCATGCGTGAGACAATACTCTGCCATCGTACCAAGAATCAATGTGTCTTACATGCATTTTCATTAATAAGTCTCCTTCTTCATGCATATGCATCATATCGCTTGAATTGCATAAAATCAATTTATGCAAAAAATCATCCTATGTGTGAATTGCATTTCTTCTATTTATTTAGTATGAACACCTTCATTGCTTTCTTCTATGGCTAAGATCACCTTGAATACATTCAAGTGCCTACCAATGGAGCATAGTCATTCAAAATCTACATTATGGAAAGGTGGATAATAAGCGTTTAATATGACCTTCAGTTTCCTTAAAATATTCTCCCCAATTGATTGTAACCTCAAAACACTAAATTTCCCTTGATTCTAATATGTTTTAATCATTGGAGATTAGAGCCAACCCTCCTTGGACTTCATTTGGTATTATATATAAATTTTTGTTGAAGTACAGGGGAAGGGTCGACCCCAAGGGTCGACCCTTGTGTTTACCCGTCTCTGGCCGGGGCTTGGAGAATCAGAGGTCACCCAAAGGGTCGACCCATTCCGGTCCAGCAGATTCGCCGTGGCCGGACCGGTTCGCAAAGGGGGTCTTCGACCTAAAAACGCCCCCTCTTGCCTGTAAAACATCTCCAGCCCTCTTCTATGCCCTGCCACCATCTTTTTTTACCATAAAAACCTCTTCTTGCAACCCTAAAACGTCCTAGATCTGAACGCGAGCTCCAACCGGTGGCAACTCGCAATCTCCATCTCGTGCGTCTCAAAGCTTCATTTTTTCCTCCCAATCACCTCTGAGGTAAGCCATGGCGTGTAGAGAATCTAAATATCTGAGGTAAAGGTGTCCATATTTCAAACCAACGTGATCTGCAACACCATCTAGGTTTCTTATCTGTCTTGTGATCCAGATAGCCCCAAAGAGGCGTCCCTCTCGCAAGGGGGAGGAATCGAGCAGAGCTCGGGAACAAAGGTCGAAGGATAATGAACGAAGATCCACGAAAAGGAGCTCACACTCTTCCTCCAGCAAGACATTGGACAAAAAGGTACTCCGCCCTCGGGCGATAGATTTCCCAAAATTATACAGAAATCTCCCAGATCTGGTGGATATTATTTACAGTCAACCAAATTTGGATACATTTATGTCTACACATCGCCGTGTATTTCACAACATTGTGCATTAGTTTCATAGCAATCTCTCAGTTGCGGACAACAATCAGTACACTATTGTCAATGCCCAGTTGATTAAGCTTACACCCGCATTTTTAGGCAGAGCTTTCAGGCTGCCTTGTGAGGGCTACACCTTTGGAGATATTCCTGTGCTAGAAGATTTTGTTTACCAAATGATGACTTCAGAAGATATGGACGACATATTGTGGACGTCAAAAAAAGAGAAGAAAAAGAATGTTCCTGTGGCACGGACGTCTCGACATCTCAAGAGCAAGTCAAAGATGGGAAGGCCGAATAAACTATATACCTCCCCCAAGCAAGACGAATATATACCCGGTGCTCTGCCACCCAACAAAGAAGCCCCTTGGGCAGAAGAGACAACCCCGGCTCTCCAGATGGCATGGCCGAAGGCTGAATCAGAAGAAGCGCGGAAACTCAGACGCGGTTTTGCCTTGTGTCGGAAATCACTCAAAGTCCCGAATCGGGATTCAAAAACTCCGAGCTAAACACCTCGGAGCAGGAGCATTGCAGCTGAAGTTCTTCAGGAGCACAACTGATCGCCTGAATGGTCGCGAAGCGGAGACGAGGTCTAAATCGGCACGGCCTACACTTAAACCGGCGCGCCCTTATACGGGCCTTAAACCGGCGTGCCCTCTCATATGCTACCAAATCCGACGCGCCACCCTTGCTTATGCTTAATCTGGAGCGCCCCTTTACATGATGCTAGTCTGGCGCGCCCCTTTATATGTTGTTAATCCGGTGCGCACAACACCGCGCCAGTTTAACTTAAATGCCATCCCATCCATACCCTGATGCTCTGTTCTCCTATCGTCTTCGGACGCAGACTCAAAAGGGCGTAGCATTCAATGCTATCAAGCCGTGTCTTCACCTCCGTTTGACAGCGCAGCAGCGAAGGCATGCATCGACGGTGGAAGCAGCAGAAGATCTCCCGACAAATCCGTGAACGTCCCGTCTTCGGATGAATGTCAGTGTACTCCACGAACCAGCAGTAGCCAACGCAGTGGGTCAACCTCCGACGTTGCAGCGAACAAGGCAAAAGGTTGCAGGAATTCTCCCCCACTGGCCATTCCTACAAGAAACGCAACCCATCCTATATATCGGTGGGTGAAAGAAGAGAGAGGGGGGCTGGTCCGTTCGTCAACAGAAAGGCAGGCCACCGGAGGAGAAGAAAAGCTTCGTCCCCATGTCGGAGAGGTGAAAAAAGAGAGGAGAGTGAGAGTGAGAGGTGAGTCCGAGGGGGGGGGGAGAGCTTTTGCTCTGTTCCCCCTCTCCCATTGATGTATCTCCTCCTCTTGCCCCCTAAATGTATTTCTCTCTGCCCTAGGGTAGATCCCCCTTTTGTATTTCGATCTTCCCCTTCTTGTGGATGAATAAAATGAAGTCTGTTGGCAAGCACGGTTCTTGGCTTTAGCTCCCGTCCCCCGTTTTCTCCCTATCTTCCATGCATCCAGGGTCTTTGAAGCCTGCCTCTCCGTGGCATGGCCTTCGAAGGAACCCACATGAGGGATGAACATTCATGGCCCTCTCGAGGCACACATTTGTCCCACTTTGAGGAATCACCACCAGTAAGCTGCTGGAACTCTTGAAGGCTTGTCCTTGAGTCTCCACATGCACTTATGGGTTAACAGAGGCCTTACTCCGAGTTTTGGGGTTCACCCCGGAGCAATCCATTTGGTGTTCCCCATTTTTCTCTGGCAAGCTTCAGTCCAGGGAAGAACACATAAGAACAGACGAACAAACTAAGCTATCTGGGAATAAGCACAGCGTATGTCTGAAACCCCTGAATCAACCTGAACCTCGAAGTTCCTGCATAGCAAATCCTTCAAGTAAAACATTCACATCTACATACTCGTTCACCTCAACGAATGATAAGAAGTATTCTATTGATCTAAAGTATCAATTGAACAAACAATCAATCCATTCGATCAATCTGCAGGTTGAAGAAACGAGAACGGAAGCAAAGAGAATGAAAGAAAACTCATAATAGCTATCTCGACGCGCTCCTTAATCCGGCGCGCTACCCCCCCCCCCCCCCGTGCCGGAATAGCATTACACTCAAAATAACTCTCAAACCCTTGGAATGAATAGTGCACGCTCCCATTACTTTATGAGCCTAAATCCGACGCGCCCCCCTAGCCTTGGCCTTAATCTGGTGCGCCCCCCAATGCTCCCTTAAATCGGCGCGCCCTCCCTTGTATCATGTTAAATCGGCGCGCCCCTAGTGTCCTGCTAAACTGGTGCGCACGCCCCCTCTCTTCCCTCATACCCACTTAAACCGGCGCGCCTCCTCCCTTGGCCTTAAACCGGCACCCCCTCCTCTTGATGCTAATCCGGCGTGCCTCATAAAAGGACAATTAACCCAATAAAAGAAAATAGAAGGCTTGGGGTTAGTAGAAAGAAAAGAAAGCATATAAACCATTCCTGTGAGAACAAACCATATAATTTAACTATTGGAACAATGATAATAAAAAATGTTATAACCAAGTCAGCGCACCCCAAGTCATGGCACAAAGACAATATTGCCTATGTTATAATCAAAATTTTGTTCCAGGGGCTCCGCCCCCGAAAACCCTCAAAAGGGGCGTTGCCCCTCTGACCCCCTCGACCTGACTGCGCAGGTCGATCCGCGTGCGAGGGCGCATGTTGGTGAGTTCGGGCTTCACATTTAACAATTCGCTTCCCCGGACTGTGCGTGAAGAGAAAAGCAACGATGTCCCGTGGTATCAGACGTGGACCTCGGAATCCCTGACATGGTCATGGTCTGAAACCGTCTCGGGCCAATAGTCCATCAAGTTGACCCACTTCTATCGGGATCCAATCCGGCAATCCCATTAAGCTTGCCGTACTAGCGACTGACATCCGTACGGTTTATCGTCATCTTCGATGCTTCAAATGCGGACTCTCATCCTAAAAATGAATGGTCCGTTAGTGACCGACATGTATATATATCGGGATCTAATCCTGGTATTGAATTAAACTTGCCGTACTCGCGATAGACATTCGTACGGTTTTGTCGTCGTCTTCGATGCTTCAAATGCGGGCTCTAGTCCGAACAATGAATGGTCTGTTAGTGACCGACATATACATTAAACTTGCCGTACCTACGGCAGACACCTGTATGGCTTTGTCATTGTCCTCGATGCTTCAAATGCGGACTCTCGTCCGAACGACGAATGGTCCGTTAGTGACCGACATATATACCAGGATCTAATCCCGCGCTTGCATTAAACTTGACGTACTCACGGCAAACATTTGTACGGGTTTATTTCCATTTACGTCGCACCTTCAATACGGATCTTTGTCCGAACGTAAAGTGGTCCATGAATGATCGATACAATCTGAATGGAACGAGACGGCTCTCGTCTTCCCCGAACCCTACGTGTGGGAATATCAATAAGACCTTCGTGAGTCATGTTTGGACCTCGGGTTCGCCCCAACCATGGTCATTGCCTGACCCACATCCTAGGCCTATAGCCAACTATCTCTGTACACGTCTTTATTTTGGAATCTAGTCTCGGGACACTTTCCCGCTGCCCTTCGGCACCGGAAATATTAACGATGCCCACGCAAGCCTTGTTTGGACCGCGGGAGGCACCCCCGAAATGGTCCTGACTCGATCTCGCACCGGGCCAATAAACTCGCTGATTCCCGACCACTCTAACCGGGATTCAACCGAATGTCTCCTATCCCTTTAAACAATAAATTTTCCGTACCCCGGCCTACATATGCTCCAGTTTTTCTCGTGATGATCATGATTTTCTGAAGCCGGATGCTCGTCCGAATATCAAAATGGTCCCTTGAGTGGCCGACATATTTCGAATGCTTGCTTCCCTAGACATCAGGCTTTTCGACTGATTCGAGACCGCTATCGGCTTGTTTCGCTCGATATTGTTCCCTGGCCATGAGGCATTGATTCCCGGCGATTAATCAAGGGTGTTCCCCTCTCCGAGGGGATGTAAATGACGTCGTGACCTTTACGGAGCGGTGGGTTTTGGTCCCGACACGAGCTACACAATCGTCTGATTAGTCAGACCGCGCGCACTATGGGCTTCCATGAAGCCTGAATAAATCGTCACCTTGGTGACTGGCACGCCCACACACTTAATAAACCCAATAAACAAATAAACAATGATTTATTAATAAAAAGTGCGTCCATAAGTCTGGCATGCCCGGTGGGACTGAAACCACCCTTCATCTCTTCGTCGGGATTCGGGGCCTCATGGCCTCCTAATAAATGATGTTTGTCTGCTTTGATGAATTGCAGGTGTTATCTTCGCCAGCCCTATGGGGCGAAAAGCCGGACCAGGTGTAAGTGTTTTGTGGCCTCAGAGATGCTACTCCGAGGCACCTATAGCTTCTAAGAATAATGAAGGCCACTTAAAAAAAAAGAGAAAGAAAAGAGGAAAAGAAAGAAACAAAAAGGAAGAGAAAGAATTGGAAAGAGAGGGTTGTACGACCATATTCGTCGGGACCCGTGCTGAACGAAGATTACCACTGTGGGATTGATGCGGTGGAGCGAACCACTCATCCCCTCCCTGAGGGGGTGAGCGCTCTCCTGCATACCCACCTTGGTCTATTACACAAAGAAAAAAAAGAGAAGAAGAAGAGAAGAGAAGAAAGGACAAAAAAATTTGGCAAGCGTGGCCGACCAAGAGAACAAGTAGAAGGTCGACATCCCGCCCGGCTCTAGGAGGGTCAAAGTCCGTGGTACAAATGCCCTGGCCCGTTCCACCTTCCTGCTGCCCCTATCCGGCATAAAACGGCCCCTCCAGTGGCTGCTAGAAGATCCAATAAGCCGCAACTATGGCTTAATGAATTCTTTCCCCCTGTGGGGAATGCTTTAACCCGCCATGGGGGCATAAGAAGCAAAGACTCTACCCCGCTCTAGGGGCATAAGAAGCAAAGACTATAGCCCGCCATGGGGGCATAAGAAGCAAGAAACACACCCCAGCATGGGGACATACAAAGAAAGAGACAAACTCCGCCTGGGGTGCACAAGAAGTAGAATACACCCCGGCTTGGGGGCACATGAAGAGAATCCACCCCGACTCGGGGGCACGTAAAGCAAAAGTCATACCCCAACTTAAGGGCATAAGAAGCAATGGAATACACCCCGACCTGGGGGCACATGAAGAGAATCCACCCCGACTCGGGGGCACATAAAGCAAAGGTTACACCCCGACTTAGGAGAATACAAAGAGAAATATACCCCACTCTGGGGTGGAGGAAGTAGAAGAATCTACCCCGGCCTGGGGCCACGATAAGCAACAGAGGTATACCCTGATCAAGGGGCACGTGAAGAAAAGACACACCTTGCGTTAAGTGCACAAGAAGCAAAACACACCCCTCGTGGGGGCACGTGAAATAAAGCTACCCTCCCACTTCAGGGGCATAAGAAGCAATAGATACACCCCGTGCTGGGGGCATGTAAAGGGAAAGATACCTACCTTTGGAGTCATAGGAAGCAGAAGAGGCACCCCAACATACCCCGCCACGGGGGCATGGAAGCCTTAAAGGATATACCCCGACTTATGGGGATCTGAAGAAGAAATATACAACCCGCCTGGGGGCATAGAGGCCATGAAGAATATACCCCGCCTTAGGGGCATTTGAAGAAGCAACATACCCCGCCACGGGGGCATGGAAGCCTTAAAGGATATACCCCGACTTATAGGGATGTGAAGAAGAAATATACACCTCGTCTAGGGGCATAGTGGCTGTAAAGAAGATATCCTGCCATGGGGGGCATCAGAAGCAAAGACTACACCCCGTCGTGGGGGCATAAGAAGCAAAAGACTCTACCCCGCCTGAGGGCATAGAAGCCATAAAGAATACACCCCGGCCTAGGGGCACTTAAAGAAGAATACACCCTGCCTGGGGGCACAAAAGCTATAAAGAATACACCCCAGTCTAGGGGCACCTGAAGAAGAAACACACCCCACCTAGGGGCGTAGAAGCCAGAAAGAATACACCCCGGCTTAGGGGCTTTTGAAGAAGAAACATACCCCGCCACGGCGGCGTAAGAGGCAAAGACTCTACCCCGTATGGGAGGCATATGAAACAAAAAGAATACACTCCAGCTTAGGGGAATACGAAGAGAAATATACCCCACTCTAGGGTAGAAGAAGCAGAAGAATCTACCCCGACATGGGGGCACAACAAGCAACAGAGTTACACCCGGCTTAGGGGCACATGAAGAGAGATATATCCCGCCACAAGGGCGTATAAAAGAAAAGAGAGCAAGAATACACCCCTGCCTGGGGGCACAGAAGCAAGGAGACATACATCCCGACCTGGGAGCATATGAAGAGAAGTATACCCCGGCTTAGGGGCATTTGAAGAAGCAACATACCCCGCCTGCCACGGGGGCATGGAAGCCATGAAAAATTCACCCTAGCTCTGGGGTATTCAAAAAAAAATCTACCCCAGATTTAGGGGCATTTAAGGCAAAAAAAATACACCCCGCTACTGGGGCATGAGAAGCAAAGACTATACCCTTCCTGGGGCACACAAAGGAAGAAACTCACCCCCGCTCTAGGGACACAAGAAGCAGAAGCTACATCCCACCCTGGCGGCGTAAGAAGCAAAAGGTACGTCCCAGTTTAGGGGCATTAGAAGGGAAACATACCTCGCTCTGGGGCATGAGAGGCAGAAGTTACACCCCATCTGGGGGCCTAGAAGCCATGAGAGAATACACCCCGCTTGGAGGCACAGAAGAAAAGGTACACTCCAACCTGGGGGCACGTTAAGAGAAATACAACCCAATCCGGGGGCATCAATGAGAGAGGAAGAGCAGAACAAAAAGAACAATCATGAGGCAGATGTGGTCTTTGCACCCGCCTCTTCACAGTAAAAGAAGAGCAGAAAAGAAAGAACAGTTGTCAGGCAGACGTGGTCTTTCCACTCGCCTCTCCACGCAAAGGAAGAAGAGAAGAAAAGAAAGTGAGCCATGAGACGGACGCGATCTTTGCACCCGTCTCTTCACAATAAACAGAGGAAGAAGAAGAGCAGAACAAAAAGAACAGTTATGAGGCAATGTGGTCTTTGCACCCGCCTCTTCATAGTAAAAGGAGAGCAAAAAAGAAAGAACAGTCGTCAGGCAGACGTGGTCTTTCCACTCGCCTCTCCACGCAAAAGAAGAAGAGAAGAAAAGAAAGTGAGCCATGAGATGGACGCGGTCTTTGCACTTGCCTCCTCACAATAAACAGAGGAAGAAGAAGAGTAGAAAAGAAAGAACAGTCATCAGGCAGACATGGTCTTTCCATTCGCCTCTCCACATAAAATAAGAAGAGAAGAAAAGAAAGTGTGCCCTGAGGTAGACATGGTCTTTTATCTTCGACCTTCGGCCATCCACCCAATAAACCTCTCACATGATCGGTGTCATGACCTTTCGTTAGGACCAATAGATGCTCAGCCAATTGGGGCCTTAATCCGAAAGATGCTCAGCCAATCGGGGCTTTAATCTGATAGATGCTCAGCCAATCGGGGCTTTAATCCGATGGATGTTCAGCCAATCGGGGCTTTAATCCAATAGATGCTCAGCTGATCAGGGCCTTAATCCGAAAGATGCTCAGCCAATCTGGGCTTTAATCCGATAGATGCTCAGCCAATCAGGGCCTTAATCCGATAGATGTTCAGCCGATCGGGGCCCTAATCCGAAAGATGCTTAGCCAATCAGGGCTTTAATCTGATAGATGTTTAGCCAATCGGGGCCCTAATCCGAAAGATGCTTAGCCAATCGGTGCTTTAATCCGATAGATGTTCAGCGAATCGGGGCTTTAATCTGATAGATGCTCAACCAATCGGGGCTTTAATCCGATAGATATTCATCCGATCGGGGCCCTAATCCGAAAGATGCTTAGCCAATGGGGGCTTTAGTCTGATAGATGCTCAGCCAATCGGGGCTTTAATCCGATAGATGTTCAGCCATCGAGATTTTAATCTAATAGATGTCCAGCCATCGGGGCTTCAACCCGACAGATGTTCAGCCGTCTGGGCTTCAATCCGACAGATGTCGACAGCCGACGATTGAGCCAACAGATGATCACCCATCGACATGCAGGCCGATAGATGCACAGCCACTAGCAGCCACGCCGACAGATGACCAATCCCTATGTGTAAAACTCCCCCCTTCCCTACTACACTATTGATTTTGTACCCAAAAAAAGAGAAGAAAAGAGGAAGAGAAAAAAAGAGGAAGAGAAAAAAAAAAGGAGAAGAGAAAGAAAAGAAAAGAAAGGAAAGAGAGAGCAGGAAAAGAGCGGGAGACCGTCCCCCATTTCCAAATCATCACACCCTCTGTTAAATATATATATATATATATATATATATATCTCAAAAGACAAATGAACTTCGTCGGTCTCCGCCACCCTGGTGGAACCAACGAATAAACACCTTACCCGGACCTTACGTTTGGACTAAAGAACAGATCTCCTTCATGCATAGGCACCGTCCTAGTGCCTACGAACATCTCAAGAGACGCATAAGCCACGTTGGCCTCGGCCCCTTTGGTGGCGCTGACATACAAACTCTTCTCCCCATCCCTTGGGGTGGTGGCTATTCCCTTCGATTTGGACTTTACGTCTAGATTATCAACTAAACAAACTCTTCTCTCCATCCCTTTGGGTGGTGGAGTATCCAATTTTTGATCAAGGCTTTCTATCCAAGCCAATGAGTAAAAGAGAGAGAGAGAGAGAGAGAGCCTTCTTGCTTGGCCCGGACCTTCCGTCCAAGTCAATGAATAAAAAAAAAGAAGGGAACTTCCTTGCTTGGCTCGGACCTTCCATCCAAGTCAATGAATAAAAAAAGAAGGGAACTTCCTTGCTTGGCTCGGACCTTCCGTCCAAGTCAATGAATAAAAAAAAAGAGAACTTCCTTGCTTGGCTCGGACCTTCCATCCAAGCCAATGAATAAAAAAAAGAGGTTTCTTGCTTGGCTCGGACCTTCCGTCCAAGTCGATGAACAAAAAGAACCTCCTTTGCTTGGCTTGGACCTTCCGTCCAAGTCGATGAACAAAAAGAACTCCTTTGCTTGGCCCAAACCTTCCGTCTAAGTCAATGAACAAAAAAAGAAACCTCCTTTGCTTGATTCGGACCTACCGTCCAAGCCAATGAATAAAAAAAAAGAAGGGAACTTCCTTGCTTGGCTCGGACCTTCCGTCCAAGTCAATGAATAAAAAAAATGGGAACTTCCTTGCTTGGCTCGGACCTTCCGTCCAAGCCAATGAATAAAAAAAAAGAGGAACTTTCTTGCTTGGCTCGGACCTTCCGTCCAAGTCGATGAACAAAAAAAACCTCATTTGCTTGGCTTGGACCTTCCGTCCAAGTCGATGAACAATAAGAACTCCTTTGCTTGGCCCGGACCTTCCATCCATGTTAATGAACAAAAAAAGAAACCTCCTTTGCTTAGTTCGGACCTTCCGCCCAAGCCAATGAATAAAATAAAAGAGAGAGCCTTCTTGCTTGGCTCGGACCTTCCGTCCAAGTCAATGAATAAAAAAAACTTTCTTGCTTGGCTCAGACCTTCCGTCCGAGTCGATGAACAAAAGGAACCTCCTTTGCTTGGCTTGGACCTTCTATCCAAGTCGATGAACAAAAAGAACTCCATTGCGTGGCCCAAACTTTCCGTCCAAGCCAATGAATAAAAAAAAGAGAGAGCCTTCTTTCTTGGCCCGGACCTTCCGTCCAAGCCAATAAATAAAAAAAAGGAAGGGAACTTCCTTGCTTGGCTCGGACCTTTCGTCCATGTCAATGAATGATAATAAAAAAAGAACTTCCTTGCTTGGCTCAGACCTTCCGTCCAAGTCAATGAATAAAAAAAAGAACTTCCTTTGCTTGGCTCGGACCTTCCGTCCAAGTCGATGAACAAAAAGAACCTCTTTGCTTGGCTTGGACCTTCCGTCCAAGCCAATGAATAAAAAAAGAGAGAGCCTCCTTGCTTGGCCCGGACCTACCGTCCAAGTCAATGAAAAAAAAAGAAAAAAAAGGGAACTTCCTTGCTTGGCTCAGACCTTCCGTCCAAGTCAATGAATAAAAAAAAAGGAACTTTCTTGTTTGGCTTGGATCTTCCGTCCAAGTCGATGAACAAAAAGAACCTCTTTGCTTGGCTCGGACATTCCGTCCAAGTCAATGAATGAAAGACCCCTTTGCCTTGGCACTCACCCCGTACCAATGAATAGACCACGTCAGCTCCCGACACCCTGTCGGCACCGGCAAATAAACCCTTCGCTTTGAACGTTCCACCCGAATGCATAAAATCCATCTCACTCCGTTGGAGCCCTCTCAAAAGCATCCGGCTTGCACCTCCCATCCGAGTCGATGAATGAACAACTCTCCTAAACGTAGCACGAGTCACCAACTCTCCCTTGGGATTGGCCTCATCTAAGTCGTTTTAGGCCTCTTGACTAAGACGACGCATAGACCCTTCATCCTTGCTTCGGTATTTACCCCATGCCAATGACTAAACCCACACTCTGACATCTCGATCCGCGTGCATATGCGGTGAAGCGATCCTCTCATCCCTTTACTGAAGGAGTGAGCGCTTTCCCGTGAATTCGCATCGGACTAGCATGCCACTGGCGCGGAAGAACATATATCATATCGAAGAACTCTACACTCGCGGGCCTTGCGCACTCTTCCCTCGCTTGTGCCGCCCATGAGTGGGGGGCATTTGTGGACGTCAAAAAAAGAGAAGAAAAAGAATGTTCCTGTGGCACGGACGTCTCGACATCTCAAGAGCAAGTCGAAGATGGGAAGGACAAATAAACTCTATACCTCCCCCAAGCAAGATGAATATATACCCGGTGCTCTGCCACCCAACAAAGAAGCCCCTTGGGTAGAAGAGACAACCCCGGCTCTCCAGTCGGCATGGCCGAAGGCCGAATCAGAAGAAGCGCGGAAACTCAGACACAGGTTTGGCTTGTGCCGAATATCACTCAAAGTCTCGAATCGGGATTCAAAAACTCCGAGCTAAACACCTCGGAGCAGGAGCATTGCAGCTGAAGTTCTTCAAGAGCACAACTGATCGCCTGAATGGTCGCGAAGTAGAGACGAGGTCTAAACCAGCGCAACCTACACTTAAACCGGCGCGCCCTTATACGGACCTTAAACCGGCGTGCCCTCCCATATGCTACCAAATCCGGCGCGCCCCCCTTGCTTATGCTTAATCCGGTGCACCCCTTTACATGATGCTAGTCCGGCGCGCCCCTTTATATGTTGTTAACCCGGTGCGCACAACACCGCGCCGGTTTAACTTAAATGTCATCCCATCCATACCCCGATGCTCTGTTCTCCTATCGACTTTGGACGCAGACTCAAAAGGGCGTAGCATTCAATGCTATCAAGCCGTGTCTCCACCTCCATTCGACAGCGTAGCAGCGAAGGCATGCATCTACGGTGGAAGCAGCAGAAGATCTCCTGATAAATCTGTGAATGTCCCATCTTCGGATGAATGTCAGTGTACTCCATGAACCAGCAACAGCCAGCGCAGCGGGTCAACCTCCGACGTTGCTGCGAACAAGGCAAAAAGTGGCGGGAATTCTCCCCCACTGGCCATTCCTACAAGAAACGCAACCCATCCTATATATAGGTGGGTGAAAAAAGAGAGAGGGGGGCTGGTCCATTCGTCAACAGAAAGGCAGGCCACCGGAGGAGAAGAAAAGCTTCGTCCCCGTGCCGGAGAGGAGAAAAAAGAGAGGAGAGTGAGAGTGAGAGGTGAGTCCGAGGGGGGGGAGAGCTTGTGCTCCGTTCCCCCTCTCCCATTGATGTATCTCCTCCTCTTCCCCCTAAATGTATTTCTCTCTGCCCTAGGGTAGATCCCCCTTTTGTATTCCGATCTTCCCCTTCTTGTGGATGAATAAAAGGAAGTCTGTTGGCAAGCACGATTTTTGGCTTTAGCTCCCGTCCCCCGTTTTCTCCCTATCTTCCATGCATCCAGGGTCTTTGAAGCCTGCCTCTCTGTGGCATGGCCTTCGAAGAAACCAACATGAAGGATGAACATTCATGGCCCTCTCGAGGCACACATTTATCCAACTTTGAGGAATCACCACCAGTAAGCTGCTGGAACTCTTGAAGGCTTGTCCTCGAGTCTCAACATGCACTTATGGGTTAACGGAGGCCTTACTCTGAGTTTTGAGGTTCACCCCGGAGCAATCCGTTTGGTGTTCCCCATTTTTCTCTGGCAAGCTTCAGTCCGGGGGAGATGCTGCCCAAATTTTGCCAGATGAAGAACACATAAGAACAGACGAACAAACTAAGCTCTCTGGGAATAAGCACAGCGTATGTCTGAAACCCCTGAATCAACCTGAACCTCTGAGTTCCTGCATAGTAAATCCTTCAAGTAAAACATTCATATCTACATACTCGTTCACCTCAACGAATGATAAGAAGTATTCTATTGATCTAAAGTATCAATTGAACAAACAATCCATCCATTCGATCAATCTGCAAGTTGAAGAAACAAGAACGGAAGCAAAGAGAATGAAAGAAAACTCATAATAGCTATCCCGACGCGCTCCTTAATCCGGCGCAGGCTAATCCGGCGTGCTACCCCCCCCCTGCGCCGGAATAGCATTACACTCAAAACAACTCTCAAACCCTTGGAATGAATAGTGCGCGTTCCCATTACTTTATAAGCCTAAATCTGGCACGCCCCCTATCCTTGGCCTTAATCCGGTGCGCCCCCCTGTGCTCCCTTAAATCGACACGCCCTCCTCTTGATGCTAATCCGGCGTGCCTCATAAAAGGATAATTAACCCAATAAAAGAAAATAGAAGGCTTGGGGTTAGTAGAAAGAAAAGAAAGCATATAAACCATTCCTGTGAGAACAAACCATATAATTTAACGATTGGAACAATGATAATAAAAAATGCTATAACCAAGTCAGCGCACCCCAAGTCATGGCACAAAGACAATATTGCCTCTGTTATAATCAAAATTTTGTTCCAGGGGCTCCGCCCCCAGAAACCCTCGAAAGGGGCGTTGCCCCCTTGACCCCCGCGACCTGACCGCGCAGGTCGATCCGCATGCGAGGGCGCATGTTGGCGAGTTCGGGCTTCACATTTAACAATTCGCTTCCCTGGACTGTGCGTGAAGAGAAAAGCAACGATGTCCCATGGTATCAGATGTGGACCTCGGAATCCCTGACATGGTCATGGTCTGAAACCGTCTCGGGCCAATAGTCCATCAACTTGACCCACTTCTATCGGGATCCAATCCCGCAATCACATTAAGCTTACCGTACTCGCGGCAGACATCCGTATGGTCTATCGTCATCTTCGATGCTTCAAATGCGGACTCTCATCCGAACAATGAATGGTCCGTTAGTGACCGACATATATATATATATATCAGGATCTAATCTCGGTATTGAATTAAACTTGCCGTACTCGCGGCAGACATTCGTACGATTTTTTCGTCATCTTCGATGCTTCAAATGCGAGCTCTCGTCCGAACAATGAATAGTTTGTTAGTGACCGACATATATATAGGGATCTAATCCTGCACCCACATTAAACTTGCCGTACCTACGGTAGACACCCGTATGGCTTTGTCGTTGTCCTCGATGCTTCAAATGCGAACTCTCGTCCGAACGACGAATGGTCCGTTAGTGACCGACATATATACCGGGATCTAATCTCGTGCTTGCATTAAACTTGCCGTAGTCACGGCAAACATTTGTACGGGTTTATTTCCGTTTACGTCGCACCTTCAATACGGATCTTTGTCCGAACGCAAAGTGGTCCATGAATGACCGACAAAATCTGAATGGAATGAGACGACTCTCGTCTTCCTCGAACCCTACGTGTGGGAATATCAATAAGACCTTCGTGAGACATGTTTGGACCTCGGGTTCGCCCCAACCATGGTCATTGCCTGACCCACATCCTAGGCCTATAGCCAACTATCTCCGTACACGTCTTTATTTTGGAATCTAGCCCCAGGACACTTTCCCGTTGCCCTTCAGCACCGGAAATATTAACGATGCCCACGCAAGCCTCGTTTGGACCGCGGGCGGCGCCCCCGGAATGGTCCTGACTCTATCTCGCACCGGGCCAATAAACTCGCTGATTCCCGACCACTCTAACCAGGATTCAACCGAATGTCTCCTATCCCTTTGAATAATAAATTTACCGTACCCCGGCATACATATGCTCCGATTTTTCCCATGATGATCACGATTTTCTAAAGCCGGATGCTCGTCTGAATATCAAAATGGTCCCTTGAGTGACCGACATATTTCAAATGCTTGCTTCCCTAGACATCGGGCTTTTCGACTAATTCGAGACCGCTATCGGCTTGTTTCTCTCGATATAGTTCACTCGCCATGAGGCCCTGATTCCCGACGATTAATCAAGGGTGGTCCCCTCTCCGAGGGGATGTAAATGACGTTGTGACCTTTACGGCGCGGCGAATTTTGGTCCCGACACGAACTACACAATCATTTGATTAGTCAGATCGCGCGCACTATGGGCTTCCACAAAGCCCGAATAAATTGTCATCTTGGTGACTTGCACGA
Organism: Amorphophallus konjac; assembly: GCA_022559845.1. Classification (NCBI taxonomy): domain Eukaryota; kingdom Viridiplantae; phylum Streptophyta; class Magnoliopsida; order Alismatales; family Araceae; genus Amorphophallus; species Amorphophallus konjac. Next base: position 261,065,549 of record CM040119.1, on the reverse strand, counting down.
ACACGCACTTAATAAACCCAATAAACAAATAAACAACGATTTATTAATAAAAAGTGCGTCCACACATATCAACAACTGGTCTTAATGCAAATCGTTTTCCTCCGATGCAACGAATTTTAAATCACATGATGACAACTATTTTACTACGTAGAGGAGGAGTCGTGATAAAGTTATAGAGATTCAAATGATCTTATTCTACTGTCTTCTAGGTGGTCTTTGGATTAACTTTCCATCAATTATACTTGATCACATGTGTAAGATCATGAAGCACAGAAATAGAACTCTTCCTTATGCGGCTACATTGACTGCAATTTTTGAGCTCATGAATTTTGATTTGTCTAAAGAACCTTATCAGACCATTCGAGAAGCAGATATATATTCAATTCATACCATCTGCCACAATATGAATTATGTTGTTCAAAATGGTGTTTTGGTTCGAAATTTAAAGAGTTCTGAAAAAGCAGTAAATTCTGAAAATGAGGATCATATGGAAGATGAGCAGCGAGATATTCATCATGAGGGGATACCTTCTGAGGTGGTTAAGATGGTCACGGACCGATTGGACTCCATGCATGGGCGTTTAGACAAGTTTGGGGAGACTATGGATGTTCTTGCCAAAGATGTTTCAGATTTATAGCTTTCCCATGCAGATTACACTCAAAACTTTCAGAGGCTAACCACACTTCTTGAGTCAAATTCGCAAGCTTTGGACGCTCAAACCAGAATGTTTCAGGATATTGTGGATTACATTAGACATCCACCAACTCCACCTTCTCCAGATTCAGACTAGATTATTGCGCTCCAACGGCACATCACTCTTGTTATCCCGTCTTCACCCCCTCCTTTTTGATAATGCCAAAGGGGTAAACATTTTGTAATATGTGTGTGCTTAACTAGATACAAAAGTATGAGTGGTGTATGCATGCCTGCATGTTTGCTTTCATCAGCTATGTTAGTTAGTAATGTTTTAGTAATGTTGCATCTCATGGCATTGCATATGTTTGCATTGTAGTTTTTTTTAAATCTCATGAACTCAGACTTTGTAAGTCTTAAAACTTTATTGTCGGCAAAACTTTGGATGATGATCATGAATGGTCAATCGCAGAATGTTTGAATGAAGCTATGTGTCTACTTTTGTTTTGCTTCTGAACTGTTTCAGATTGGTGCATGGAACAAATTGTGAACTCATAGTTGAGGTTGAGGAATGAAGCTGTGCAATGGATCTTGGAGAGGGGGATTTCTGTAGCCCATCTAAGAGCAGTCGAACTCGGTCCATCGGGACCAAACGAGGCCCAGCTCATCCAAGTGACAGCCCCACAGGGCCCACTTAGGATAAAAAGCCCAATGAGATTACTCGGGATCAAACCCTTCCTCGGCGGCCCTTAGCTCGGAAGGCCCGAATGTCGGTCAGAACGGAGGAAGACCCATGCCCAAGTTATCCCTTCACCGGGATAGAGGCAAGCACCCAGCGCCCACTCCGACCTACCTTCATCCGAGCTATGCCTATCGCCCGGACAGGGTTGGCACCCTTCATGCTTGGATGGACCGACGATTGCTTATCCACGCTGCCGTTGAGAAACCCACTATGAGTAGGAGTTTAAGAGGATAAGGGACCCATGACTCCTCATGGCTAAAAAGACCCCACGATGAGGACGTAAAGAGCCCACGCTGAGGACGTAACTCCCACGTGAAACTCCTCAGCTTACGAGACTCATGAGGCTAGCGCACTATTTAAACCTGGGACTCCCTCCAGCGAAAGGTAAGGCCCAACACACGCCTAAAATTTCTCTGAGCAGGAACCACTTCACCATCTTGGTGTAGAGGGATCTCGCGCCTCTTTTCCTCCTCCCTTCATAGCTTCCACCATTGCTCTACTGACTTAGGCATCGGAGGGTTTTCCCCAGGGAACCATCCCTGGACCCCCTGATCTGTTCCCCTTTCTTGCAGTTCACTATTCGGTGATCATCCCCTAGCTCAGGTCCAGTGCAAGATCACGCCTCTTCATCTGGCGCCGTCTGTGGGAACGACCAAAGAGCCAGTATGGTGTGAAGAAGTTCAGGGAGGAGATCCGCCGGCGACAGGGGAAAAGCCATGGTGGCGGCGGGTGAAGGCCCCTCTCAGGCCTCACAAAATCCCCCCTCCAATGCCAGCACCCCCGTCGACGGACCACCCCCTCTCCCCGCGGCGGTAGGTCTACCACTCAACGGTGGCGCTGACGCCTTCCAAGCCCTCAACGTAAAGCTGGACATCCTCGTGGAACTCATGAGGACCCAGGCGGCCAGAGATGGAAGGTCACGCGCCCCTCTGGAGAGCCCTCCCCACGAGAACGCGTCCCAGCACACTATCGGAGGCCGCTTCACCCTCCGGGGTTGGCAGATTATCCGTAACAGGTCAGGAGGACCTTCACAAGCCCCCACTCCGGAGCAAGAAGCCTTCTCCACGCCGAAAAGGGGGAAGCATGGGGCACGCCATCCGAACCCAGAGACCGAAGTCCCTGGGGAATGCCAAGGCTGCCCCCCAGCCCCACGACGCAGCGACAGCCGGAGCTATCCCTCCGACTACGAGAATTCAAGAGACGTTTCACAGAACAGGAGCGCGCCCTACGCGCCTTGCAGAAGGTCTCTCCGGCGGACGATGAGGAGAAATCCCCGTTCTACTATTACATCTTGAAGGTAGAGGTATCTCCCAGAACCTCCATTCGGGCGACCCGGCCGACCACTTCGACAGCTTCGACGCCCTGATGACCCTTCAATGAGCGTCCGACGCCATCAAGTGCCGAGCCTTTGCGACCACCCTGGTCCAAGGTGCCCAAGCGTGGTTCCGGGCCCTCACCCACGGATCCATCCGGGATTTCAAGCAATTCGGGCGAGTATTCAAGGAGAGTTTCACCGGTAGCGGCCCCCCTAGGTCGGTAGCGGGGCTATTGGCTCTCAAATAGGTGCAAGGGGAGAAACTTCGGGCTTACATCAACCAATTCAAGTCGGAAGCCCTAAGAATCCCACGCCTGGATGTAGCCTCGGCCATAACTGCACTGACCGGGGGCACCCGGGACGAGAACCTCCGCCGCGAACTTGTCCTCCACCCTCCCTCGACCCTTACCGAGCTAGTGACTCTGGCTTTGCGCTACGCCGAGTGCGAAGAAGTGCTCAGCGCATGCCGAGGCCCAACCGGCTCGGGTCGGGAGGGGGACAAGAAGCGGCCACTCTAGTCAAGCTCGGGTCAAGGAAAAAGGCGGAACCGAGACAGAGAACACAAGGAGCCGTCCTGAAAGTACGAGCGGTACACTCCCTTAACCGCTCTGGTGTACGAGATATATGAAGACATCAAAGGCTCGGGCCTTCTCCACCAACCCGAGCTAATGAAGTCGAAGAACCATGATCGCAGCAAGCACTGCTTGTTTCACAGTGATCACGGGCATCATACCGGCGATTGCCACCAGCTCCAGGATGAGATCGAGCACCTCGTCCGCCAGGGACACCTGTCCTGGTTCGTGGCTGGGTGTGAGGAAGACCGAGGCGCCCCAGAGGAGATGGACAATGCCCCCGTGGGGTCCACATCAATGTCATCGCCGGAGGAGCTGCATCAGGAGGAGATAGTAGCCGAGGAAAGAAGCGTCTTGCTGAGCGGGCGAGTCGAGCCATCGAGCCTCCCAAGGCCCCGCCAAGTGAGCCCCAGGTCATAGTCTTCTCCGACCAAGATCTGGAAGGGCTGACCACCCCGCATGACGACGCCCTAGTCATATCAACCACAGTAAACCATTGTAACGTAGATAGCATTCTAGTTGACAATGGAAGTGCCCCTGATGTATTATCTTACGAATGTTTCCTTAAGATGGGGGAGAATCCGTCTAAACTCTGCCCGATCCGAACCCCCCTTTGCGGGTTCAATGGCCAGGCCACTTATCCCAAGGGTGCCCTAAGCATGCCGGTTACTCTCGGTACCCTACCCAAAACCGTTACGGTCATGGTGGACTTCATAGTGATCAAGGGTATGATAGCATACAACGCAATCTTTGGCCAAGGAATCCTTAGCCGAACGAAAGCGGTGCCCTCTACCTATCACCAAAAGATGCAGTTCCCCACCAAAAATGAGATAGGGGAAGTCTGAGGTAACCAGGCGATGGCTAGAAGGTGCTATAATATCTCGATTGAAGCCACAAGGCCAGACGGGAAGAACAAGGGTCCCTGGGAAGTCGAGGAAAAACCAGCAACCTCCGAGCCTGGAGGCGAGCTGCTAAGGTAACGATGACCTGACCCTAGGAGTAAAGATTGGAGCTGACCTACCGTCTGAAGTTCAGCATCAATACAAAGAGTTTCTTTCCGAGTACATCCGAGTCTTTGCATGGTCTGATGACCAACTCCCCAGGATACCAGAGGAGATGGTGATGCATAAGCTCAACCTCAACCCAACCGTGAAGCCCGTACAACAACGTCGACAGAAGCACGCACAAGAGAAGCAGGCGATCATTAAGGATCAAGTCACCAAGGGGCAAAAGACTGGTCTTTTTAGATCGGTCCTGTACCCGACGTGGCTGGCCAACGTCGTCCTGGTGCCAAAAGCTTCGGGAAAGTGGCCAATGTGCGTGGACTTCACCGACTTGAACAAGGCTACACCAAAGGACTTCTATCCATTACCGAGCATCGACCAACTGGTTGATTCAACCTCGAGCAATGAGATACTCAGTTTCCTGGATGCCTATTCAGGTTACCACCAGATCAGAATGGATCTAGAAGACATCGAAAAGACCGCCTTCATCATCGACTTCGGCGTATACTGCTACACCCGGATGCCTTTCGGTTTGAAGAACGCTGTGTAGACACGCTAAAATTGAAGCTATGTTGAGTAAATCTCATGTCACCATGTGACGCCCAAAAGTGAACTTCAATATTGCCGTAATATGAAGTTTTTCTATTTTTATGTATTTTATGTGATTTTCTTAGCATTTTTTTTGGAATTAACGTCTTGACGAGGGGCGTGTTTTAAATAACGGCTTAGGCTTGGGCGTCTCTTAATGAAAGGACGACCGTTGTTAGAGGCGTCAGTTTCTTAAATTTTACGTATCCTAATCAAATTGGAAAAGCAAGAATTGACGTCCCCCAGAGGGTCGTTTATCAACTAACACCCATTGGTACAGGCGTCATTTCATCATTTTTAAATAAGGAAAGAATTCTATTGCCAAAATTAAATCCATGAATTGACGCCTTTGTCCCGGTCGTTATTTTAATTAACGCCTTAAGGCAGGTCGTCACTTTTAATTAACGCCCTTCTGATAGTCGTCTTTTCCCCTTTTGTGTCCTGATCGAACGAACCTTTCCTGGAGAGTTCCCTGCTATGTTTTAATCATTTTGCTGGATTAGGGAAGTAGATGCCTTGCCGTAGATGAGTGTTGCCAGTTCTAATCCTACAAAATATGTAGCAACCTGATAAATTTAAAGGGAATAAATAAATCAAAATAGATTAAAAGATTTAATAAATAAACGAAAGAGCTTGGAATAAAAATAATTAAAACCCTGATGGAAATAACGCCTCAGATAAAGGCGCTACTTTAAAACAAAACGCCCTTACCTAAGGCGTGTTTTGAGAAAGGATGCCTACACGTCAAGGCGTCAAATTTCAAACGACCAAAATAAATAAAAGGGGCAAGATAGCGTAACGTCCCTTGCATGGACGCGTTTAAACAAATAACGACGCTTGACAAGGCGTCAATTTAAATTCGACGCCCTGACCTAGGTCGCTAATTCAGTTTGAGTTTCGTTCGACCCAGGAGTCTATCCAGGGTAAGGTGATAACTATGAGAAAGAGTTCGAATGTAGTAATAACTCTAATATGGAAGTATTACTTCCAATCAAACACTAACTCTATTAGGATTCTAGAAATCCTATAAATAACCTACTGATTGAACCGAGAATGCTATTTGGCGTTCGGAGTATACTAAGGTACGTAAAGAACAACATGTTCTTTTCTTTACTCTGTCTATCGAATTTGTGAAGAATACTGAAGATTCTTCATCTATTTTCTGATTACAGGTTGAAAGCTTCTGTCATCTGAAGAACGGGTAAGTTCTTCTCCTTCCTTCTTTACCTTCTGTTAGTTCTTACGAAGAGTAATACCTTCATTTTATTCTGCCTCTACAGGTTGCCTGTAGAAGTGAAACCGATCGATTGAAGAATTGAGGGTTCTTCATCCACAAACTATTACTACCCTTACTGCTGCTGTTAGGATCGAAAGCTTCAAAAAGACTCTGTTTATAAAACAGAGTATTGTTCAGAAATCTGTTCATCCGTCAGTTTATCATCATCAAGGTAGGATTTTCTCATGGAACGTAGCCCAAACTACCATATAACTATAGATAATTATCATCGGTAGTTCATGCATATAGTTTTCATGCGTTCTGGTTATTTTCTACGGAATGTTTGAAAGAAACGACCCTAACAAGGGCGTTAATTTAAAATACACGACCATGCCCAGGTCGTCAATTCCAGATTTGACGCCCTGCACATGGACGCTAATTCCTGTTAATTAATAAATAGCATGTTTAAAAAGTAATTATCAATGCAAACATGATTCTAAATTAATGCATGGTCAATTTCTTGTAATCCTGCTATTTTTCTGGTCCTGACTATATACCATGTTCCTGAAATATTCATTACCTCGAAAATTGTAAAATTGTGAATTCACGACCTTGACCAGGTCGTCTCTTGTTTAACTAACGCCCCAGACTAGGGCGCCTTTTTCCTGGTAACGCCCCTACCCAAGGCGCGTTTTCAACAAAATTACAGATTTTTAATATCTTGTAAAATAGCAATATTGGAAAGGACGACCTCTTTATATGTCGTCAAATTTAATTTAAACGCCCCTGATTAAGGCGTTAATTTTACGAAAAATGACTTTATCAGAGTCGCTACTTTCTGCATTACTGATTTTTCCCGATTGCTGTTATCCGAGGGTTTCACTATATGTATATATATATATATATATATATATATATATGTAGGCACTATTACTCCACTCCGTGAGTATAGTCTCACGTTTCATGATATTTTATCGATCACCCTTAAACTCTCATTGACATACAAGCTCTCCATTGGACATTCCGTTCCTTTGGACTAGCGAGTTAGTCATAGAGACCTCCGTAAGACTCCTCGTACCTTGGATTCCCTCAAGGTCGACTGAGCTGGTTGTACCCTAAAAACCCATTACACTATTGAATGCCATGTCACTATAAAAGAAACATGGTATACCGGCCCTTATGATATGCAAAGAGTATATCATAAGAATTCTTAATGGGATGATGATATCATCCCATTTGTTGATGTTCTTGTGGACCTCAATTCTATAATAAGAATGAGGGTATCTTGCCTTTGATAGACTGTTCATGTGGACCTCAATTCTATATAAAGAATGTCCATACTTGTTTGTTATGGTACCCGAGTTAAGGGAACCTAATTCCACCTAGTTTCATCGTTCATCATGATTGTACCGTTGTTATCGCCTATCTATGTCCAATGTCGTATTTTTGGACTCCATTCTCTCAAAGTTATCCTACGTGTCTACAAGCTTAAATTGTTGAAATTCCATATTGGCTATATACATATATACAAGAGTGGATGTCAAATATACATGATAAATGCCTGCGCATATAGGGCCCGATCTGGTCCTGGGAGGAGCACCCGAAAGTACTTGTGCCCATGGGAGTTGAATGATAAGGTATCTGGTATTATACCGAGTGCATGACTAGCTTGATTGGACATTCCACACCAATCTTGTACTTGACTCATACTTGACTTGACATGAATTGCGTGACCCGAAAAAGGGTTATTACTTGCGTGCTTGATACATGATAGCCAAAGTTCTTGACATGACTTGCTAAGAAGTACTTGCTTAAATATCTTGTCATCTTTTTCTTGAAAACTAATGACTAGTTCATCTTGCTGTCTTGCTTGAAAAATTCTCTTTCTATCTTGTCGTTTTATGCGAGCATGCATAGCTATAGTACATTCATGAAAAATGTAATTACTTAAACCCATGCTAGTTCCTGAGATATAATTTCCTACTGAGCGTTCGCTCACTCTGTGTTTGTCCCTTACTTTTCAGGTAATTCCGACGACGAGGGAAGTCAATCGGATGGGAATGGTCAAGAGTGAAAGAGCTAGAGCTTTTCCAAGTGTCATCTAGTCGTTTTCCTATTTTCTTGAGTCAACTATGTACTTTTCCTTTTTAATTGAATAGAGTATTAGATTTGTAATAGTCTATCCATTATGAAATAAAGGATTGGGTTATCTTTCTATTTTGCGCATCTCTATTTTGGTGTCGAATACACTACTACTCTGATTGACATGATTGATATAAACTCGTCGCGCATATCCGAGTATCTTCCGCGCTCGGGGCGTGACAGTTTTTGTGGTATCAGAGCCTAGGGTATTCAATTCCTACCCAAGTCCAAGGATTTGTTCAAACCTTTAACTAGTGAGATTGGGTAGAACCAAGGGGTGCAGTTAACATAGTATATGAGTCTTTAAATACAATCACATATTATCCTAGTTATTGTAATTGTAGGATAATGGCTGCCGAACGTGCTCAATGGCGCAACATGCAGCGTACCCTTCAAGGCATGACTCAAGTGCTGCAACAAGTAGCACAAGGAGGTGGACAACGAGCAAGAAGTCTCCACCAGACTTTCAAGAACATGAACCCACCCAAGTTCACGGGTTCTACTGATCCAGATGACGCTGAACACTGGATTAGGGAGATAGAACGTATATTCCGTGTTATGCAATGCACGGATCAGGATAAAGTTTTATTAGCTACTTTTCAGTTAGAAAGGGATGCTAGATGCTGGTGGGAATCAATAGAGGCTACTATAAATCAAGATCAGGTTTCGTGGGAAGAATTCGTTGAACACTTCAACGTGAAATATTTCTCGGACCGAGTTCAGGAAAAGAAGGCTACAGAATTTTCTGCATTAAAGCAACGATCTTTGTCAGTGGCCGAGTATGAGGCCCAATTCTCTAGATTGTCTCGATACGCTAAGCATCTAGTTAGCACCGAGAAAATGAAAGCTAGGAGGTTTCTTAATGGGCTCAGGCCCCAAGCTATTACTCAACTGGCGCCGATGGACATTCAAGTCTACTCAGAGATAGTACGCCGAGCTCAACTATTAGAAGATGTCACGGAACTGTCTGATAGGATTTGTGGTAAGGATAAGAAGGAACAAGTTACAGGTTCGGGTTCCTTTAAACCCAACTTCAAGAAAAGGCCTAGCAATGGAGGAGCATCCTCACAAGACCAAAAGTTCAAGAAGACCAAGCCCTTCTCTATCACCACTACCTCTCCAAATACAGTGTGTAAACATTGTGATAAAGCGGGTCATAGAGCAGAGGAATACTGGAGGAAACTAGGAGCATGTCTCCGTTGTGGGAGTCGTGAGCATCGGATTCCCGATTGCCCATTACTTAACGACCAAGCCGTTGACGGGAAGCGCCCAGTAACCAAGAATGCTCGTCTTCATGCAATCAAGGAGACCGAGCAAGTAGAAGGAGCCGGCTTAGTGGAAGGTACATTGAAAGTTTGTTCCAGGAATGCATATGTCTTAATTGATACTGGTGCATCGCATTCTATTGTTTCTAAGAAGTTTGCTGACCCATTACCCCTAGAACCGGAATGGATAAAGTTAGTTTTGTCTACTCCTCTGGATGATGAGACTGATATTACACATCATTACCAAAACTGCGAGGTATTGATTCATGGTCAAAATCTCCCCATTGATCTCATATGTTTAGATCTGAAAGAGTATGATGTTATACTAGGGGCTGATTGGTTATCCAAGTATTAGGCAACGGTTGATTGCCGCAATAGTAAGGTTACATTCAAGGAATTTCCAGAACTAATATTTACTAGCCCCAAGAGTCAGAGCAAATCCCCTCTTATTTTAGCTCTCCGAGCTAGCAAGCTCATCCAGAAAGGATGTACATCTTTCCTTGCCTTTGTCATAATTAAAGAAGCTAAGGAAGCTAAGCTAGAAGACATTCCAGTAGTGCAAGAATTTCCGGACGTGTTTCCGGAAGATTTGCCGGGATTACCCCCGCAAAGAGAAGTGGCCTTCACCATTGACTTAGTCCCTGGTGCTGGTCCGATTTCAAAGGCACCTTATAGGATGTCACCTGCTGAACTCACAGAGTTAAAGGAGCAATTGACGGAACTCATTAAGAAAGGATTCATTAGACCAAGTACTTCCCCGTGGGGAGCGCCTGTATTATTTGTAAAGAAGAAAGACGGATCCATGAGGTTATGTGTCGACTATCGACAATTGAATCATCTCACTATCAAGAACAAGTATCCACTGCCGAGAATCGATGAATTGTTTGATCAAATTTCAGGATCCATGTACTTTTCCAAAATTGATCTTAGGTCCGGATATCACCAACTAAGAATCAAGGATGATGACATTCACAAAACCGCATTCAGAAGCAGGTATGGTCATTATGAATTCGTTGTTATGCCTTTCGAACTAACGAATGCCCCTGCTGCCTTTATGCAGTTAATGAATAATATATTCAGGCCTTATTTGGATCAATTCGTGGTGGTCTTTATTGATGATATATTGATTTATTCCAAGACCAAGGAAGAGCATGAGGAACATTTGAGGATTGCATTACAAATATTGAGGACAAATCAATTATATGCAAAACTTAGCAAGTGTGAATTCTGGCTTGAAGAAGTGACTTTTCTCGGACATGTTATATCAAAGGATGGCTTGTCTGTAGACCCATCAAAGGTTGAAGCTGTAAGGAACTGGGAAAGACCAACTAATGCTAGCGAGATCCGAAGTTTCTTAGGTCTTGCCGGCTATTACAGGCGATTCATCAAGGATTTCTCAAAAATCGCCGTGCCACTTACAAGGTTAACTCGCAAGGAGATCCGTTATGAATGGGATGAGGAATGTGAGAGAAGCTTCCAAACTCTCAAGGATCATCTTACTACAGCTCCTATCTTAGCATTGCCAATTGAAGGAGAAAAGTTCGAGGTATACACTGATGCTTATGGCATTGGCCTCGGGTGTGTTCTAATGCAACAAGGGAAGGTTATAGCCTACTCTTCTCGTCAATTAAAGAAGCATGAAGAGAACTATCCCGTCCATGACTTAGAATTGGCCGCGGTAGTATTTGCACTCAAAATATGGAGACATTATCTTTATGGAGTACAGTTTACTGTATACTCCGATCACAAGAGTCTCAAATATCTTTTCTCACAGAAGGAACTAAATATGAGGCAAAGACGATGGCTGGAATATCTCAAAGACTTCGACTTCAATATATAATATCACCCCGGAAAGGTTAATCATGTAGCATATGCCCTTAGTCGAAAGCCGAGAGCACTGTTAGCCAATTGTCTGATTCAAGAATGGAAATTGCTAGAACAATTCTCTGAACTCAATATAAGCATGGACACGGACCCTAGATGTGTCACATTATCTCATGTAAGCATACAGTCAGATTTATTATCTGAGATACAAGCACTTCAGGATGATGATCCTACATTAGTAGAAATCAAGGGCAGATTAAAAGGACAATCGGACTTCCAACTAGCTTCTGATGGAAGATTAATGTTCAAGAATAGAACTGGTATACCGGACTGCCCAGAATTGAAAAAGAAGATCTTAGATGAAGCTCACAGATCAAGGTATACGATTCATCCTGGATCTACCAAGATGTACCAAGATGTGAAAAGAAATTTTTGGTGGCCCAACATGAAAAGAGAAATAGCGGACTATGTATCACGCTGTCTCACATGCCAACAAGTCAAGGCGGAACACCAAAAGCCTGCTGGAAAGCTACATCCTCTCGATATCCCTAAATGAAAGTGGGAGGATATTGGTATGGATTTCATCATGGGTTTATCTAAATCAAAAATAGGACATGATGGAATATGGGTTATCATTGACCGATTAACCAAATCCGCGCATTTCTTGCCAATCAAGAGTCGATGGTCAGTTGATGTCTTAGCTGCACTATACATCAAGGAAATAGTCAGATTACATGGTATTCCTGTTTCAATCGTGTCTGACAGAGATCTCCGTTTTACTTCTCATTTTTGGAAAGGACTACAACATTCGTTGGGGACGAGACTTAATTTTAGTACAGCCTTTCATCCTCAAACGGATGGTCAGACCGAGAGAACAAATCTAGTAGTTGAAGATATGCTTAGAGCATGCATCACTGATTTTGATGGAAACTGGCATGATCACTTGCCTCTGGTCGAATTTGCATACAATAATAGCTAACAAGCTAGTATACAAATGGCACCTTTCAAAGCTTTATACGGAAGGAGTTGCCAATCACCCTTGTGCTGGAATGAAGTTGGAGAGAAACAACTGTTAGGTCCAGACATGGTAAGGGATACAACTGAGAAGATACGAGTAATCAGGGAAAGATTGCAAGTAGCTCAGACAAGGCAAAAGGCTTATGCCGACACAAGGAGAAGAGATCTCGAATTCCAAATTGGAGATCATGTATTTCTCAAGATATCGCCTGGACGTGGAATACGAAGATTTGGTGTTAAAGGTAAGCTTACACCGAGATTTATCGGACCTTTTGAGATACTAGAAAGAGTTGGCGAGGTTGCTTATCGCATCGCATTGCCACCTCAACTGTCCGAGGTACATAATGTGTTCCACATATCCATGTTGAAGAAGTATGTGCACGATCCATCACACATTATTGAACATGGAGACCTGATAATCCAGAAGGATCTCACGTATGAACAGAAGCCTACGAAGATCTTAGATCGTGAAATACGTGCTCTAAGAAATAAGGTTATTCCCATGCTGAAAGTACAATGGAATAAGAATTCAGAACATGAAGCTACATGGGAGACCGAGGAATCTATGAGGAAATAATTTCCAGATTTATTTTAGAAGGTAAATACTCTACACTCTCCAAATATAAATATATGATATGGAATTTGGGGACCAAATTCTTTTTAAGTGGGGGAGGGTGTAGCAACCCTGATAAATTTAAAGGGAATAAATAAATCAAAATAGATTAAAAGATTTAATAAATAAACGAAAGAGCTTGGAATAAAAATAATTAAAACCCTGATGGAAATAACGCCTCAGATAAAGGCGTTACTTTAAAATAAAACGCCCTTACCTAAGGCGTGTTTTGAGAAAGGACGCCCACACGTCAAGGCGTCAAATTTCAAATGACCAAAATAAATAAAAAGGGCAAGATAGCGTAACGTCCCTTGCATGGACGCGTTTAAACAAATAACGACGCTTGACAAGGCGTCAATTTAAATTCGACGCCCTGACCTAGGTCGCTAATTCAGTTTGAGTTTCGTTCGACCCAGGAGTCTATCCAGGGTAAGGTGATAACTATGAGAAAGAGTTCGAATGTAGTAATAACTCTAATATGGAAGTATTACTTCCAATCAAACACTAACTCTATTAGGATTCTAGAAATCCTATAAATAACCTACTGATTGAACCGAGAACGCTATTTGGCGTTCGGAGTATACTAAGGTACGTAAAGGACAACATGTTCTTTTCTTTACTCTGTCTATCGAATTTGTGAAGAATACTGAAGATTCTTCATCTATTTTCTGATTACAGGTTGAAAGCTTCTGTCATCTGAAGAACGGGTAAGTTCTTCTCCTTCCTTCTTTACCTTCTGTTAGTTCTTACGAAGAGTAATACCTTCGTTTTATTCTGCCTCTACAGGTTGCCTGTAGAAGTGAAACCGATCGATTGAAGAATTGAGGGTTCTTCATCCACAAACTATTACTACCCTTACTGCTGCTGTTAGGATCGAAAGCTTCAAAAAGACTCTGTTTATAAAACAGAGTATTGTTCAGAAATCTGTTCATCCGTCAGTTTATCATCATCAAGGTAGGATTTTCTCATGGAACGTAGCCCAAACTACCATATAACTATAGATAATTATCATCGGTAGTTCATGCATATAGTTTTCATGCGTTCTGGTTATTTTCTACGGAATGTTTGAAAGAAACGACCCTAACAAGGGCGTTAATTTAAAATACACGACCATGCCCAGGTCGTCAATTCCAGATTTGACGCCCTGCACATGGACGTTAATTCCTGTTAATTAATAAATAGCATGTTTAAAAAGTAATTATCAATGCAAACATGATTCTAAATTAATGCATGGTCAATTTCTTGTAATCCTGCTATTTTTCTGGTCCTGACTATATACCATGTTCCTGAAATATTCATTACCTCAAAAATTGTAAAATTGTGAATTCACGACCTTGACCAGGTCGTCTCTTGTTTAACTAACGCCCCAGACTAGGGCGCCTTTTTCCTGGTAACGCCCCTACCCAAGGCGCGTTTTCAACAAAATTACAGATTTTTAATATCCTGTAAAATAGCAATATTGGAAAGGACGACCTCTTTATATGTCGTCAAATTTAATATAAACGCCCCTGATTAAGGCGTTAATTTTATGAAAAACGACTTTATCAGAGTCGCTACTTTCTGCATTACTGATTTTTCCCGATTGCTGTTATCCGAGGGTTTCACTATATGTATATGTAGGCACTATTACTCCACACCATGAGTATAGTCCCACGTTTCATGATGTTTTATCGATCACCCTTAAACTCTCATTGACATACAAGCTCTCCATTGGACATTCCGTTCCTTTGGACTAGCGAGTTAGTCATAGAGACCTCCGTAAGACTCCTCGTACCTTGGATTCCCTCAAGGTCGACTGAGCTGGTTGTACCCTAAAAACCCATTACACTATTGAATGCCATGTCACTATAAAAGAAACATGGTATACCGGCCCTTATGATATGCAAAGAGTATATCTTGAGAATTCTTAATGGGATGATGATATCATGCCATTTGTTGATGTTCTTGTGGACCTCAATTCTATAATAAGAATGAGGGTATCTTGCCTTTGATAGACTGTTCATGTGGATCTCAATTCTATATAAAGAATGTCCATACTTGTTTGTTATGGTACCCGAGTTAAGGGAACCTAATTCCACCTAGTTTCATCGTTCATCGTGATTGTACCGTTGTTATCGCCTATCTATGTCCAATGTCGTATTTTTGGACTCCATTCTCTCAAAGTTATCCTACGTGTCTACAAGCTTAAATTGTTGAAATTTCATATTGGCTATATACATATATATACAAGAGTGGATGTCAAATATACATGATAAATGCCTGCGCATATAGGGCCCGATCTGGTCCTAGGAGGAGCACCCGAAAGTACTTGTGCCCATGGGAGTTGAATGATAAGGTATCTGGCATTATACCGAGTGCATGACTAGCTTGATTGGACATTCCACACCAATCTTGTACTTGACTCGTACTTGACTTGACATGAATTGCGTGACCCGAAAAAGGGTAATTACTTGCGTGCTTGATACATGATAGCCAAAGTTCTTGACATGACTTGCTAAGAAGTACTTGCTTGAATATCTTGTCATCTTTTTCTTGAAAACTCATGACTAGTTCATCTTGCTGTCTTGCTTGATAAATTCTCTTTCTATCTTGTCGTTTTATGCGAGCATGCATAGCTATAGTACATTCATGAAAAATGTAATTACTTAAACCCTTGCTAGTTCCTGAGATATAATTTCCTACTGAGCGTTCGCTCACTCCGTGTTTGTCCCTTACTTTTCAGGTAATTCCGACGACGAGGGAAGTCAATCGGATGGGAATGGTCAAGAGTGAAAGAGCTAGAGCTTTTCCAAGTGTCATCTAGTCGTTTTCCTATTTTCTTGAGTCAACTATGTACTTTTCCTTTTTTAATTGAATAGAGTATTGGATTTGTAATAGTCTATCCATTATGAAATAAAGGATTGGGTTATCTTTCTATTTTGCGCATCTCTATTTTGGTGTCGAATACACTACTACTCTGATTGACATGATTGATATAAACTCGTCGCGCATATCTGAGTATCTTCCGCGCTCGGGACGTGACAAAATCTATGGTTTGTACCCTATAAATAAAACCCTAGATTTTGCTCGCGCGAGCTTAGAAAAAAGAGGCAGACGAAGAGACCACAGTTTGGTGTTTGTCCTGTTGTTCGTTGTTGACATAGGAAGTTTTGCCTCTGTTGCCAAAGACCTCTCGGTGTTTTTCCCCTCTACTGTTGTCAGGAACAGCAGGGGTTTCGTTTGATAGCTTATCTATTGTTCATCATCATCCTTTACCATATAGTGGTCTGATTCTTAGTACGTCTAAGGTTTTAGTCTTTGCATCATATCTTCTCTCCCTAGTTCTCTTAGGAGTTTAAAAAGACTAAAAGGTGTGTTATTTATGCTCATATTTTATCATCTTGTTCTAATTGTGGATTGATACTACACTTGGCTAATCCTCTTCTATTCTTGTTGTTGTTGTTTTGTTTAAGGGTAATCAAGAAAGAGAAACCCCCTTCATTGGCCGGCCGGTAGAAGGAGGAGGAGGAAAACCACAATCCATTCTGCATCACTTTTCTTACCAGGTATTCGCGATCATTCTCCCTCCCTTTGAGGTAATCCCTCTGGCGATCACACTCCATTAGCAACCTCTTGCTTAGCTTTTTTTTTTCATTTCTTTTAATTTTTTTTTATGTCGGTGTGACACGGTTCACAAATTGGCGATCACGGTGGGACCTCCACTGTTTTTATTTTGATTACCCTCTCCTATTGGCACCCATGTGTGCCCTTTTCCTTGGCACCCACGTGTGCCCCTCCCTTTGGTACCCTCGGTACCCCTCCATTGTGCCCCACGCGGCACCCTCCATTGTGCACCACGTGCACACTCCCCATCGGGATTAGCCAGTTTATGATCATCCACCTCATCTTTAAGAAAGAAATTTGGTTACTGAGTTTCTGTCATTTTGTTAATTGACGCCTCCCCCCAAAGGCGTCTCTTCCTCATTTAACGCCTTCATCAAAGGCGTGATTTTAGCATATCTCGTGTTTATTTCACCTCTGCCTGTGATTTCACGCCCTGTGCTGCGGGCGTCATTTGTTCATTCAGCGCCTATTGCCAAGGCGTCTTTTATCTTGAGGTTGTACCCTCAGTCTCCCCATATCTTTTGACGCCCCCTGCTGGAGGCGCCCTTTTCACATTTAGCGCCTCACACCAAGGCGCTGCTTCTCCACTGACGGTGCAACTTATAGTGATTCACGACGGCCCCTCTGTCGTGTTTTCTTCTTGAAGCGACTTCTGCCAAGTCGCTAATTACCTGTGTGTTAACAGAAACCTGTTTGCTGGATTGATTCCTATATTCATCATTTGACTATACTTGTTTGATCTGATTATATTGTCTTGCATTTTTGTGGCATTTGGTTGAGAGACCTCCTCTCTCGACACTAGGATCTCACACACCTTTCTTAGAATTGGAACGACCCTCCATTGAGCATTCCGTCTCTTTGGATTGGAAATTCCTTTTCTAAGACCTCCGTAAGTCCCCGCACCCGTGGATTCCCTCACGGACGCCGGGCTTGTTGTACCTTGAAGTATCCGAAGTTTAGATAACCCATCGTTGGTGAGGAGAGAGAAAGAATCTAGTTGACCCGGAGATTACACTCAAAATTCATAACAAGGATTCACACTGCAAAGGGAGTGAATTGTTCTTCAATTTAATTCACCCTAACCTCAAACACAAATCTAAAAGCTTGCGTTCATTAAAACTTGTTTGCATAAGCTTGATTGGATTGAGTGATTATTGTGGTTATATTTCCTTCAAGAAAAAAGCTTTCTTTCTTCTTAAACATGCAACTTCGTTCAGGTAAAATCATCAACATGGCAAGCTACGAGTACTCTTATGACGATATGGATGAGAATGCAAATCCATCTTATGAGGTCCCCCTCCAAGATTCTACTTACCATGAGGGAAACTATCCTCCCTCCCATGCCTATTATTCTCAAGTTCACGTGGTTGATACCGCAACTCACGAAGTCGAGCTTTCTTCTCAGGCTCAACCCTCAAATCAAAACACATCGGGGAACACTTCCCCATCATTCAATGTCAATGATTTAATTCACGCTTTATCACAATTGGATGATTCCCAGCGGCATGCAGTTCAGGCCGCTTTGAAAGGGAAAGTTGTTCCCTCTTCATCTTCCAACCCCCCTCTGGCCGCGAGTTGCCATCATGTTGCTAATGACCCGACGGTCTTACATAAAATTCCTTCACGTCCACCAACGCCCGTTGTGGCCATGCCGGCCCAACAGGCAAGTTATTCTGCGGCTAGGCCCCAATTCCCTCCACCTCCTCAAATTCTAAGGACGCCTATGCCAAATTCTTTCATTCCAAATTCGGCCCCAGTCGAGTCGGATACCAACGTTCTACTTCTTCAAAAGTTGGCTAGCATGGAAGAACAACTCAAGAAAGTTACCGCAGCAAAGAATGCCCCGGAGATTTCTCTCCCTACATTGCCAGTTTTTCATCTACCACCTTCTGAGATGCCGAATTTTCGACGATACAACGGAACTGGCAATCCATTTATTCATTTAAAGGATTTTATGTATGAAACTTCCTTTTGGCAGGGTAACAAAGCCTCATTGGCTTATCTGTTCAGACGGTCTCTAGAGGGGCCAGCCCTCGAGTGGTTCTATTCCTTAGAGCCAGCAGACGCTAGTGACTTTGATGTGGTTCAAAAGAAATTCTTGCAGAAATATAGGGATCGGGTCAGACCCTCCCTATCAGTTATTGATCTGGTCGCCGAGAAAATGAAGCTCGAGGAGGACTTCATTATATTTGCTGATAGATAGCGATTGATGGCCGAAAAGTTGAAAGATACACTGTCGGAGCCGGAACAGGTCAAGATGATTATTTCAAATGCAACCCCTCAGTTCCGACACATATTGGCCATGAACAGGCTGACGACCATGGAAGAGCTCTATGAGAGAGCTCGATACATTCAAACTCAGATGAAAGATTCGCCCATCATGGGCATGTTTGAACCGAGACCACGGTTGGTCAAGAAGAATACAAATGTCAATAATAGCGGCGCCACAACTGAGGGTACCGTCACTAATATGCAGGTTGGCGTGGTTGGCCACCCCACACCTTTCCCCCAATCTAACCCACGACCTCCGCCACCTCCACAACAAAACCCCTTCTTCAACTCACCCCCACAACACAAATTTGCTCCTCAACATTCCTTTGCTCCTCCACAAAACCAAACACCTCACCTGGACCCGCCAGCCCCACAACAATACCACCAAGTACCACCACCCGCCAACTATGGCCCACCACAACAACAACAAAGGAGACCACAAGGCCCCAAAAGGGCCCAGTATCCACCATTGCCGGAAAGTCTCCCAGACATATTCAATGCCCTCATGGCCGCCAACCTGCTCATATTGCCGAAAGAAAGGACGACGTGGCCTGCCAACGTTGACACGTCTTGCTGCTGTGTTTTCCACCGCTCACCTGGTCATAATATTGACCACTGCTTTCATTTCAAGGACTATTTCTATGATTTAAATGACCAAGGCGGTATCAATTGGGACGAGATGAGGCAGTTCATAGCCACTTTAAAAGCAAGAAGGCCTCCTCGGCAACAGCAGGCTCAGCAGCCACAGCAACCAGCTCCACAAGCACAACAGCAAGTTCCAGCACCGCAGCAAGATATGGGGATTGTCCACAATCCACTGCCGGAGCACCCCCAAACCAGCATGTAAACCCTGTCACAACCCTCCACGAGATGGAGAGATGGCAGGGATGGCACGAAGAAAACGCCTCTGTCGGGGCATTTAACCACAATTCAAACCAACCTTCGCGCCTCTTACGCACACTTCCCACTTCTACTCCCCAGTTGGCCCGTTCCCTTCTACGCCCTGTTAATCAAACCCCATCTACTCCAATTAATTCCCCATCCTTGCCAACCCGGCCTCTCCTTATCCGTCCTCCGCCATCGCAGCCTTTGACACAGCAAACTCCACCACCCCTCACCAACCCTTCACCCTTGCCATCTAGGCCACTCCTCATCCGCCCATCGTTGACACCCATTACATCCACCGCCATTACCCCTCCACCGGCAAGGATTCCTTCACCGTCCGTCCACCCTCCATTTGTACCCAGACCTCTCCTTATTCAACCAACTATTTCCTCCCACACTCAGGCACCCCTTACTCCTCCTACGCCTCCTACGGGGGCTCCTTTTTTGAACCCTTCTCCGACACCCCCTACGGGAGCCTCTCCTTTGAACACCCCTCCAACACCTGCCAACACTAACACCCCTTCTTCTTCCGCCAACCCTCCATCCACACTTAGCCCGACAGAGGCATCACCGAACCAAACTATGGTACTCCGCAGTGGACGGATATTCCACCGCATTTTTCCTCAGAGGGAGCAAGAGCCCGCACAAGGGCCCAATGAGCAAGAATAGGAGCAAGAGTCTATACCGGGCACTCAATATGATTTACTAAAGCATCTGGACAGGACTCCAGCAAGAATTTCTATTTTAGAGCTGATTAAAAGGTCAACAACCCATCAATTGGCCTTAAAAGAATATCTGCATAAGGTTATGGTTAATGAAGACATTCATGCCGAGCACATAACCACAGTCCTAACGCCCGCTAGCGGGCAGCCGGCAATTACTTTTTATGAACATGAACTAGCACCTCAACCGGCTCGAAAATATGCTCTGTGTATCACAGTGGACATTAACAAGGTGGCAGTAAAACAATGTATGGTGGACACTGGGGCATCCATCAATGTATTGCCGCCCAGCACTTTAAAGATGTGTGGCATTCCGGGAAGTCAGAATCGGCCGTCCACTATAATAGTCACAGCTTACGACAACACCAAGAAGCCTCCTTTGGGCATGATAACATTAAAAGTCAGTTTGGGCCCAGCTACAATCACAGCAGATTTTCACATCTTGGACATGGATCCAACATTTAATGGCATCCTGGGCCACCCCTATATTCAACAGCTAGATGCAGTGCCCTCTACAAATCATCAATGCCTCAAGTTTCCACATAAGGGCCGCATTATCAAAGTCACTAGCATGTCGATTCTGCCAGATGAAGACATACACTTAGCAACGTCAGTTCCTTCTATTTGGCCTTCCAATAAACCGTTGCTATCAGTGTTAGATATCACTAACCCACGGTCGAGGCCATCCAAGACAGTTACAACAGTTGCCATGACACCCCTGACTTCCAAGGGGAAGAAGAAGAAGAGCATACTGAATACCCCTGGCTGGAGTATTCTGATGAAAATGGGGTACCAGGCCGGCAAAGGCCTGGGTGTTAATTTCCAAGGCAGAACGAAACCCATTATGCCACAAAAATTAATGGTACGGGGTGGCCTAGGCTATAAAGGGCCGAGTAAGAATGAGAATGAACCATGGGCAATTATGACATCCACTTTGAAGACAGATCGCCAACCGCTTACCTGGACACTGCAAACACATTTTGTCAAAGGTGGCGACCAAAACAACGAGTAGACTACAATAGTTACTTCTATGCTAGACTACCAAGATGTTCATGCAAGGCAGTTTGCTCGCCACATAGCCCCATTGGCCACATACAAAGCCCTGGAGTCTTTAAGGCCAGACAAAAGAAGGAAAATGGATGATCCGGAGTGTGACTGGTATAGATGGTTTGATATGAATGATATTACTATTGCTTTGAGCCGTCTATTTATGCCGACTGATCCGGAATGGCCGCCGCTGATTCATGAGCTAATTGAGAAGCCAGTAGTGATCACAGACAAGAGGCAGTTGCTAAGTGATTATACAGATACTGGAGAGCCCGATGTGCCATTCGAGGAAGGCTTCAATATAGATAGGCTGTGGGTCGGCCTCTTCCTTACCAAGTCCATTCACCCGACGGCTATTGTCCGTCTGATTGATCAATTGTTTTTCTCAGACATTCCTAGACCACCCGCGGTCTTAATAAACTTTTCCCCAAATTCACTTCGAGTTTCTCCTCCAATTCCTCCCTTGCTCCTCGAGCAATTTTCCAGACTCTCCATCACACCCCCGCGCGGGTCATCACTCAACTTGTCAATCTCCACTCCACCTCTTGTTCCCCCCTCGCATTGCTTCCTCCTTGAAAATGAAAAAGAAAAAGAAAAAGGAAATAAAAATGAAAACAATGAAAAAAACGCCAAAAATCCAACTTTTCAATCCTCCATCTCTATTGAGAAGACCTCCTATCTCTTTTCTGAGTGTGTCCCGACCCAGGGGCCGCTCTTCCAGGATTCATTGGTAGATCTTTTCTACCCCTCTACCGAGGGGTCTTCATCTGTATCCCCTTCTGTACCCGCTTTTCCTCCTCCTTTCTCTTCTTTGTCAGGTTCTAGTGATCAAGCTAGTTGTTCTTACTCTTCTGATATTAAGACTCATGGGGTAGCTTCACATAAGAAATCCAAGGGTAAGCAGATTCCCCATAGATTTCTTAGAGAGTTAGCCATTAGATGTCAGGCTTGCTTAGCCATCCCTGAATTTGTGGAGGACCCGATTATCCTGCCGGAGTTGGAATATGAGGATACTTGTGCTTCTTATGAGGGTTTTGGTGTTTATGAGATTATGAATGATGAAGACCCGGTTGAAGAGGGGGATGAAAGTTACGAAGAATCTGAGGACGAGGCTGATGCTTTTGCTAGTGACATGAGGAGATTTGATGAACCATCAGCCTCAGTAGAAGAACCTACCAAAGAGATAAATCTGGGTACCGAAGAAGACCCTAGGATTGTCCTCATCAGCAAAAACTTGCCGCCATCCGAAGAGGAGGCGCTTATTTTGGTTCTTTAAGAATATAAGGACACGTTCGCATGGAGTTATGAAGATATGCCTGGACTAGACCCTGTGCTCGTTGAACATCGGCTTACACTTAAGCCAGGGTCTGTCCCAGTCAAACAACGGTTGAGACGTTTCCACCCTAATATGGCTTTAAAGATGAAAGAAGAGGTCGACAAGCTTCATAAGGCTAGATTTGTTAGAGTTGTCCTCTATCCCAATTGGGTGGCTAACATTGTCCCAGTCATGAAGAAGGACGGAAAGGTCAGGATTTGTATAGACTTTTGGGGCCTCAACCGTGCGTGTCCTAAAGATGACTTCCCCCTCCCTCATATTGATGTTTTGATTGATAATACGGCAGGATATGAGACTCTCTCCTTCATGGATGGTTTTTCAGGTAATAATCAGATTCGCCTGGCTGAGGAGGACCAAGAGAAAACATCGTTCACTACACCATGGGGTACATACTGCTATGTGGTCATGCCTTTTGGACTTAAGAACGCTGGAGCCACCTATCAGAGGGCTATGATGGTAATTTTTCATGACATGATCCACGTTTATATTGAGGTGTACGTGGATGACATGGTAGTAAAATCAAGAACAAGGATTGAGCATCCTGGGGTTCTAGCTAAAGTTTTGCAAAGATCACGAGAGTATCAGTTGAAGATGAACCCCAAGAAGTGCTTATTTAGCGTTTCATCAGGGAAATTACTCGGATTTATTGTCAGCAAAAGGGGAATTGAAGTCGATCCTAATAAGGCGAAGGCCATCAGAGATATGCCTCCTCCCAAGAATTTGAAGGAAGTTCGAGGATTAATCGGGAGGTTGCAATTTATTCGCCGCTTTGTCTCTCATCATTCATAAAGATGCAGGCTGTTTTACGAGCTTACTAAGCCGGGAGTCAAGTTTAATTGGGATGACAAGTGTCAGGCAGCTTTTGACGGACTGAAGGATTATCTGGTCAATCCTCCTGTCCTGAGGCCGCCAATTCCAGGCAAACCGCTCATTCTCTATGTCTCTGTCTGGATGACTCTGTAGGTGTTGTCCTTGCGCAAGTAGATGAAGAAGGGAAGGAGAGGGCAGCATACTACTTGTCTAAACTTCTCAACCTCTGTGAGTAGAGGTACTCAGCTATGGAGAAGACTTATGCTGCTTTAGTCTGGGTAGTTCAGAAGTTAAAGCATTATTTCTTAGCTCACGAAGTTCATCTCATTGCTCGCATGAATCCGATTAAATTCCTTCTTGAAAAATATGTCCTTACCGACCGATTAGCACGCTGGCAGAGTTTCCTTTCCCAATTCGACATCACTTACATTCAACAGAAAGCTATCAAAGGCTACGCCATTGCCGAACATCTTACTCACCACCCTCTACCCTAATTTGATCCAGTCAATTCAGAGTTTCCAGATGAGGAACTAATGTCCATTAATCAACCCCACGATCCTATGTGGACATTACATTTTGATGGAGCTCTAAATTCCCAGGGAAAAGGGATCGGTAAGGTTCTATTAACACCAGAAGGGGTCACCATCCCATTCGCCGCTCAGCTTACTTTCCCTGTCACAAACAATATAGCTGAGTATGAAGCTCTTTTGACCGGCCTGCAAACCGCTCATGAATATGGTGTTACCCAATTATGAATCGTTGGTGATAGTCAGCTCATTCTCCGCCAGGTGCTCGTCAAGTGCCGCACTATCAATCCTAAGCTCAAGCCATACCAGGAACTTGCTTCAGCTTATGCCAAACTCTTTACCAAGTTGATCTTTGTCCATGTCCCTCGTAGCCAAAACATCTTAGCTAACGCCCTTGCTTCATTGGCTTCTGCTTTAGTTTTCCCTCCTGAACGAGATTTCCATGTTCCCCTCATTCATCAGCGTGACACTCCAGCTATTAAGGATTGTGCATTCCTCGACATTAGGGACAAGGTGCTTGAGAAGGTCAGGCAGAGTGAAGCTCTTAAAAACAAGGAGGTCATGTTGTTAGATTGAAAAGAAGAATTGGCTGATGAGGAGAAACCATGGTATTACGAGATTGCCAGATATTGCAATGATCAGTCCTATCCTGAGGAAGCCACTACGGAAGAGAAGAAAGTAATTAGAAGAGTGGCTCAACGTTACGTTTTGGTTGGAGGTGTGCTCTATAGGAGAGGGCTCACATGTGTTTTATTAAGATGCCTCGACGATGATGAATCTTGGAAGGTCGTGGAAGAGGCACATTCAGGAGTGTATGGTGGTCATGTGAACAGCCAGATGCTAGCTAAGAAGATCCTTAGGCTAGGCTTCTATTGGCCCACTTTAGAAGAGGATTGTTCTATCTATGTTCGAAGGTGTGTTAAGTGCCAACTACACGCCGATAAGATCCATTCTCCTGCTTCTTCACTCCATCCTATGTCGTCCCCATGGCCTTTCTCCATGTGGGCTTTCGATATCATTGGACCTCTTGATGATTCCAACCTCCTTACAAAGCAAAAGTCATTCATCCTCACGGCAACGGAGTACTTCACCAAGTGGGCAGAAGCGGAAGCATACGTGGAGATTAAAGCGTCAACCGTTTGCAAGTTTATAATGAAGAACATCATCGCAAGGTTTGGCATCCCAAGTACCATCGTCACCGACAATGGACCCCAATTCATCTCTCAGGAGCTTAAAGATCTCTGCAACAAGTATAACATTGCATTACATCATTCATCTCCTTATTATTCGCAGGGCAATGGCCAAGTAGAGGCAATTAATAAAACTTTGATTAAAATTGTTAAAAAAATGTGTGAGGCTAATAAATTCGCGGACTAGCCAGAAAAGCTGCTTGAAGCTCTTTGGGCCTATCGCACTTCCATTCGCACCCCTACTGGGCAGACCCCTTTCGCCCTCACTTATGGAATGGAGGCGGTAGTTCCTTATGAGATTCTCATTCCCTCTCTTCGAGTACAATTGGACAAGGAATTCTCTATTGATGAACGGCGTGAATCTCTCCTTGCCCAGTTGGAACTCCTGAATGAGAAGCGTCTGGTCGCCGCTGAGCATGCGCGTATTTATCAAAACAGGCTTTCCCATTTTTACCAAAAGAAAGTAATTGAGAGAAAATTCAAAATCGGTGATATGGTAATTAAAAGAATCTTTGTAAAACTTGGTGGACCTCGTTCAAAACTCCAACCAAACTGGGAAGGACCCTTTATCATAAAAGATGTTTATCCTGGCAATGCTTATAAATTGATTAATGCTGAAGGCGAAGAGCTAACTCATCCTTGGAATGGTCTCTATCTAAAGAAATACTACCCCTAAAACAAAAAAACAAAAAAACAAAAACAAAAATATATAAACAAACGAAAAAAAATAAAAAAATAAAAAAAACCAAAAAAAAGGAAAAAAAAGAAGAAAAAGGAGTTTTTGAAGGTTGGTATGGTACGTGGGCCACGAGCCCGAAACAATCAAAATCCTTAATTCATTCTTCAGTCTCGACGATTTAACTCTTGGGTCAATTTACGCACACACTACACGCTTTACTCTTAAGCTCGAGCAGCCCGGAATTCAAGGAAAGCCGACCCAAACTAAGAGTGCAAAAGCCTTGCCTATTCTCTTCCCTTCGGCTCGCGAGAGGGAATACAAGTTAAGGGGTTACTAACCAAGCTTACCCGCCGCCCTAGTAGGTGGAAGTCAGGTCCCAAAAGGGAACCAAAAAGCTTAAAGCCCAAGTACAATTAGGTTTTTATCTGTTCCAAAAAAAAAGAAAGAAAAGAAGTTATGATAAAAGAAAGCATGTCAAGAGAGCAAAGTACCCCGCAGGGAAAACCCTGGTCGTAAGCGTGCATGAATAAGGGCAAAAAGAGCAACAAAATTTCCCTAAGCCAAAGACCGAATCCCAACAGGCATTAGGGCAGGGGAGGAGCGTGCCCCATTCTTGAAAACCTTTCGTGAGCTTCCTTAATCATTCTTCTCTTCTCCCTCCACGGTGGGTTGTGAACTCGAAGAATGGCGAAGACCGACTAAGAAGGATGGGCTGCAAGATAATATGAGTAAAAGCCTAAGTACAAGTCACGTTGACTCTTTTGTTAAGTCTCTTGAGAAAGTCTAATGAATTTTTGATTATGATGGTTAAGGGTTCAAAGCCTTGTTCTATACTTACCTCCAAAATAAAAAATTTCAAATTAAGATTCCCGCCTCTTAGAATAGGCATCCTTTTCAAAATTAACAACCCTATCGAGGGCGCCACTTTTAAAACAAAAATTCAACAAAAACAAAAAATATAATAAAAAAAAAACTGTGGAATTTCAAGCCCTTTATTTCTCATATGCTTGGTTGCATTCTTGTATGAACATCTTTTATTTTCGGTTAGCATTTGCTTGCTTGCATGACGCATTTTATATTTGCCTTCATTGATTAAAGGCTTGGCCCCTTGACCCGTTATCAAGGTCAAAGTAAAGACATCCCTTGCTTATTGAGCAAGGGGCCAAGTCGAACAGATGGATTAACCTGTTTGTTCAAGTGTGAACTACAAGCGTAGGGCAAAAGTAAAAGGCGAGAAGGAAAAGAAGACACAAGTACACAACTACACAAGTGCTCATGTAACAAAAAAATTCAATCTCATATATATATATATCAAATGTACAGGTGTAAAGGTGGAGGAGTACAAGTAAGTCTCTCAGCTCTCACCTCCACCCTCCTCTCTCCTACTCTCTGCCTCACTCTCGTCCTCCCGACGAGGCGCTGGTGGAGGGGGCATGGACCCCAGGGAAGTAGCTGGAGCTCGAGCCGGCTCCTCTGCCTCGCTCCTCTGTCGGAGAGAGGAACCCGCCACAAAAGTAGAGCTGGTGAAGGCGTACCCTGCAGCTCGCACCCGCTCCCAGCCTCGCTGAAGCCGCTCCTCGGTCGCTCGTAGTAGCTCCTACATAACGGCTAGCTAGGCCCTAAAGGCTGTAAGCTCCTGCTCGCAAGCTGACCGCTCCTCTCGATCCCGGGCACGGTCCGCCTGGTGCTGCTCACGGTCGCGGGGACGGTCCGCCTGGTGCTCCTCTCGCTCCCGGGCACGCTCTCTACGCTCCATCTCGAGGGCGACTCGCAGCTCCGCCACGTCCTGGGGCAGCTCCTCTCGCCGCCTCAAAGCCCGCTCAAGCTCCGCAACCCGCTGGTCGTGGATGGCCAACTCTATCCCAGCTAAAGCGGTCTGGGTAAGCGATGCCTATAGCTCCGAAGTCTTCCATCTACGCAGATATCATCCGTCTTCCAAGTTCGAGCCAAACACGGCAGCTGACTTACTATTTTCTAATTTTCCTGAAATAGCGCCTTAGCCTATGTCGCAATTTCATTAAACAGCGCCCACACATGGGGCGTTATTTACTATTTTCCTTGCACTATTTACCATTTTCCTCTCTCTTACCCCTTTTAACTTATGAAAATGACGCCCATGAAAGAGGCGTTATTTATGAAATTGACGCCTTCGTGAAGGGTCTTTAATTTGTGAAATAGCACCTTAATAGAGGGCGCTATTTAATTTTGGCCCATTTGTTATTTGTTTTAAGTGTAAGGCCCATTTGGTGTATATAATAGTCTTTAAATATATATATACAGGGGTTGGGTATTGGTCATAAATTTTAAATTTTCAATCCTTCAATTTACCAGGGTTGCTACACCCTCCCCCACTTAAAAGAATTTGGTCCCCAAATTCAATTTGCATATAAATGTGGAGAGTGCAGAATACATACCTATTTAGAATAAGTCAGGGAATTGCTTCCTCATGGACTCCTCGGTCTCCCATGTGGCTTCGTGCTCTAAGCATTTACTCCATTACACTTTTAGCATGGGAATCGTTTTGTTCCTCAGTGTACGCACCTCACGATCGAGGATCTTCATGGGCTTTTGTTCATATGTGAGATCTTTTTGAATCACCAGGTCTCCATGATTTATGATATGTGACGGATCGTGCACATACCTCTTCATCATGGATATGTGGAATACATTATGAACTTTGGACAGTTGAGGAGGCAAAGTGACTCGGTAAGCAACCTCGCCAACTCTTTCTAGTACCTCAAAAGGTCCGATAAACCTTGGTGTAAGCTTGCCCTTAACACCAAATCTCATGATTCCTCGTCCAGGTGATATCTTAAGAAATACATGATCTCCGACTTGGAATTCAAGATCTCTTCTTCTTGTGTCAGCATAAGCCTTTTGTTTAGACTGAGCTACTTGAAGTCTTTCTCTAATGAGCTGAATCTTTTCGGTGGTATCCTTTACCATGTCTGGGCCTAATAATTATTTTTCGCCAACTTCATCCCAGCACAAGGGTGATCGGCAACTCCTTCCGTACAAAGCTTCGAAAGGTGCCATCTGTAGACTTGCCTGGTAACTGTTATTGTATGCAAACTCGACCAACGGCAAGTGATCATGCCAGCTTCCACCAAAATCAATGATGCAAGCCCTGAGCATATCTTCTACTACCTGATTAGTTCTTTCGGTCTAACCATCCGTCTGAGGATGAAGGCAGTACTAAAGTTGAGTCTTGTCCCCAATGAATGTTGTAGACCCTTCCAAAAATGAGATGTAAAATGAGGGTCTCGGTCAGACACGATTGATACAGGAATTCCATGTAATCTGACTATCTCTTTGATGTATAATGCAGCAAGAACATCCACCGACCATCGGCTCTTGATTGGTAAGAAATGTGCCGACTTGGTCAAACGGTCTATGATGACCCAAATTCCATCATGTCCTCCTCTAGATTTAGATAGACCCATAATAAAGTCCATACCGATAACCAAGTCGGCACATTTCTTACCAATCATGTCCTCCTCTAGATTTAGATAGACCCATAATAAAGTACATACCGATATCCTCCCACTTCCACTTGGGAATATCAAGAGGATGTAGCTTGTCGACAGGCTTTTGGTGTTCTTCCTTGACTTGTTGGCATGTGAGACAGCGAGACACGAAGCCCGCTACTTCTCTTTTCATGTTGGGCCACCGAAAGGTCCTTTTTAAATCTTGGTACTTTTTGGTAGATCCTAGATGAATGGTGTACCTTGATCTGTGAGCTTCATCTAAGATCTTCTTCTTTAGCTCTGGACATTCCGGTATACAAGTTCTGTCTCTGAATAACAACCTTCCATCTGATGCTAAGTTGAAATCAGATTTCTCTTCAATTTTTCCCTTGATTTCCACTAATGTTGGGTCATTGTCTTGAAGTCCTTGTATTTCAGAGAGTAAATCTGGCTGTATGCTCATATGCGATAGTGTAACACACTTGCTTTCCTTGTCTATGCTTATATCAAGCTTAGAGAATTATTCTAGCAACTTCCACTCATGAATCATGCAATTGGCTAATATTACTCTTGGCTTCTGACTGAGGGCATCAGCTACGGGATTACCCTTTCCAGGATGATATTGTATTGTGAAGTCGAAGTCCTTGAGATATTGTAGCTAACGTCTCTGTCTCATATTCAATTCTTTTTGAGAGAAGAGATACTTGAGACTCTTGTAATCGGAGTATACAATAAACTGCACTCCGTATAGATAATGTCTCCATATCTTCAATGCAAATACTATCGCAACCAATTCTAAGTCATGGACTGGGTAGTTCTCATCATGCTTCTTGAGTTGTCGGGAAGAGTAAGCTATAACTCTCCCTTGTTGCATCAAGACACATCCGAGGACAATGCCAGACGCATCGGTGTAGACCTCGAATTTCTCTCCTTCTATAGGTAAAGCTAAGACCGAGGCAGTAGTTAGGTGATCCTTGAGAGCTTGAAAGCTTCTTTCACATTCTTCACTCCATTCATAACGGATCTCCTTGCGAGTTAGCCTAGTGAGTGGCACAGCGATCTTGGAGAAATCCTTAATGAATCACCTGTAGTAGTCGGCAAGACCCAAGAAACTGCAGATCTCGCTAGCACTGGTCGGTCTTTCCCAATTCTTTACAGCTTCAACTTTTGATGGATCTACGGATAGTCCGTCTTTTGAAATCACATGACCTAGGAAAGATACTTCTTCTAGCCAGAATTCACATTTATTAAGCTTTGCATATAGCCGATTCATCCTCAATATCTGTAATGCAATCCTCAAATGCTTCTCATGCTCTTCCTTGGTCTTTGAATAGATCAGTATATCATCAATGAAAACTACCACGAACTGATCTTGATGAGGCCTGAATATACTATTCATCATCTGCATAAAGGCTGCAGGGGCATTTGTTAGTCCAAAAGGCATAACAACAAATTCATAGTGCCCATACCTGCTCTTGAACGCGGTCTTATGAATGTCCTCATCTTTGATCCTTAGTTGGTGATATCCCGACCTGAGATCAATCTTTGAGAAATACTTGGATCCAGATATCTGATCAAATAACTCATCGATTCTCGACAGTGGATACTAGTTCTTGATAGTGAGATGATTCAACTGTCGATAGTCGATGCATAACCTCATGGATCCATCCTTCTTCTTTACAAATAGCACAGGTGCTCCCCACAGGGAAGTACTCGGCCTAATAAATCCCTTCTTTAGAAGTTCCATCAGTTGTTTCTTTAACTCCTTGAGTTCGACAGGGGACATCCTATATGGTGCCTTAGAAACTGGACCAGCACCAGGGACCAAGTCGATGGTGAAGGCCACTTCTCTTTGTGGGGGTAGTCCAGGCAATTCTTCCGGAAACACATCTGAAAATTCTTGTACCACTGGGATGTCTTCTATCTTAGACGCCTTGGTCTCCTAAATGGTGACAAAAGTAAGGAAAGATACACATCCTTTCCTTATTAGCTTGCTAGCTCGAAGAGCTGAAATATGAGGTGACTTGCTCCGATTCTTAAGGTTAGTATAAACTAGTTTCGAAAATTCCTTGAAAGTAACCTTGCTGTTACGGCAATCAACAGTTGCCTGATACTTGGATAGTCAATCGGCTCCTAATATGATATCATAGTCCTTCATATCTAGACATATCAAGTCAATAGGTAGATTCCTCCCTTCTATCAGGACTTCACAATTTTGGTAATGATGGACAATATCAGCTTCGTTTTCGAGAGGAGTCAAAATAACTAATTTTATCCATTCCGGTTCCATAGATAGGGGGTCAGCAAACTTCTTGGAAACAAAAGAATGTGATGCACCAGTATCAAATATGACATGTGCAGAATTGGAACAACTTGCAGTGTACCTTCCACTAGTCCGCCCTCGTCTTGATCTGCCTCCTTTATAGCTTGGAGGCGCGCATTCTTTGTCACCGGGGGCTTCTTGTCACCGGCTTGATCGTTGAGCAGGGGACAGTCGGGAATCCAATGATCACGGCTCCCACAACGGAGACAAGCTCCTAGTTTCCTCCAACATTCATCGGCCTTGTGTCCGGCCTTATCATAGTGTTTACACACCACTTTGGAAGGTGTGGTGGTGATGGAGAAAGGTTTGGTCTTCTTGAACTTTTGCTCTTGGGAGGGAGTGCCTCCATTACTTGGCCTCTTCTTGTTGAAATTGGGTTTGAAGGAACCAAAACTAGTGGCATATTCATTCTTATCTTTCCCACGAATCCTATCAGATAGTTCCGTGGCATCTTCTAATAGCTGGGCTCGTCGTATCATCTCCGAATAGACTTGTATGTCCATCGGGGCTAGTTGTGTGATATATTGGGGCTTGAGCCCATTTAGAAATCTCCTAGCTTTCATCTTCTCGGTACTGACTAGGCGTTTAGCATACCGAGACAACCTCAAGAATTATGCCTCGTACTCAGCCACTGACAAAGATCGTTGCTTAAGTGCGGCGAATTCAACGGCTTTCTTCTCTTGAACTCGGTCTGAGAAAAACTTGTTGTTGAAATGTTCAACAAATTCCTCCCAAGTAACTTGGTCTTGATCTAAAGTGGCTTTTACTGCCTCCTACCAGCATTGGGCGTCCCTTTCCAGTTGAAATGTTGCTAAAAAGACCTTCTCTTGGTCTGTGCATTGTATAACTCTAAAGATACGTTCAGTCTCTCGGATCCAGTGCTCGGCGTCATCCGGATCAGTGGATCCCATGAACTTAGGAGGGTTCATATTTCTGAAACTTTGGTGGAGGTTTCCCGCTCCACGGTGCGCACCTCCTTGTGCTACTTGTTGTAACGCTTGTGTCATGCCTTGAATCGTGCGTTGTATGTTACGCCACTGGGCACGTTCTGTGGCCATGGTCCTACAATTACAATAACTATATTAATATGTGATTATGTTCAAAGGTATTAGTTTTTTTTAAAGTTAATTCAACCCTCGATTCTACCCAATCTCACTGGGTCAAGGTTTAAACCTATCCTTGGACTTGGGTTTCCTAGGAATTGAATACCCTAGGCTCTGATACCACAAAAATTGTCACGCCCCGAGCGCAGAAGGAACCCGGAGATGCGCGACGAGTTTATATCGATCATGTCAATCAGAGCGTTAGTGTATTCGACACAAAGACAAAGCGTGCGAAGGTGAAGATAACCCAATCCATTATTCCATTAAATCTGAAAGTACTTCTATCACAATTCACTTAATGAAATTGCCAACACTCAATAAAATAAAAATACAAGGATTGACTCAAAAAAAAAGAAAAGATAGGACTAGTTGACGCTTGGATAGACGGAGTAGCTCTAATCTCTTCACTCTTGACTTTCCCCATCCGATTGAGTCTCGTCATCAGACTTACCTGAAAGATAAGGGAAAACACTAGGTGAGCGAATGCTCAGTAGGGATTATATCTCAAATGCTAGCTTGCTTTAAGTAGATTTTAAGTTACATGAATGCAATATAGCTATGCATGTTCGCGTAAAACGACAATAGAGAATGTATAACAAGAGAGTAGAGAATGTATATCAAGATACAGTGAGAGAACTAGCAAGTCTTTAAAGAACTCATGTCAATACATATCAAGATGATCAAGCACATATGTCTATCATGTCGTGTCAAGAATTGGCTATCATGTTTCAAGCAAGTATATAATAAATACCCATTCCGGGTCATGCAAGTCATATCATGTCAAGTCGAGTCAAGCACGAGATTTGTGGAATGTCATATAACTAGAACGACAAGTAATTCGGTGCAATGCCACATCGTGATCATTACAACTCTCATGGATACTAGTACTTTTGGGTGCTCCTCCCAGGACCATATCGGGCCCTTATATGTGCTAGCATTGAATCATGTATTTTTTGACATCCACTATAGTTATAGCCAATATAGAATTCCAACGGAATAAGCTTGTAGGAACTTTAAGGTAGATCATATGGAATAGAATTTCAAGGATTGAACATGTTGTATAAGGACGATAATAACGGTATAATCACGACCAACGATAAAACTATGTGGAATCGGCTCCCTAGATGGGTGCGTTGTTATTAAGAATAAGCGCTCATATAGATATGGTCGCTCGTCCTTGTATATGATAAGGTAGATAGAATTAGTGTCCACAAGTATGGCACATAATTCTTAAAGAATATTAATGGTATGGTTCCCCATTCCATTATTTAAAGAGTATTCCCATGACATCCAAATAGCATGTCATGAGGGCCGGTATACAATGTTTCTTTAGAGTGACATGGCAATCAAGTAGTGTCATAGGTTTTAGTGGTACAACCCGCTCAGCTGTCTTGAGGGAATCCAAGGCTAGCGGAGTCTTATGGAGGTCTCTATGGTAAAATCACCAGTCTGAAGGAACGGAATGTCCCGCGGAGGGTTCATCAATTACCGAGAAATAATGGGTAAACGATAAAAACACGTGAAACGTGGGACTATACTCACGGAATGGAATGTAGTGCCTATACATATAACCAATCGGTAGTGGGTTACATAAATCAGGAAATCAGTAAAATTGACGCCTGAGATTAAGTCTTCATTTTCTGAATTGGCGCCCTTCTCTGGGTCATCAGTTCAATAAATGACAACTGTTCACTCAGTCGTTATATCCATATTCCATTACTATTAAATTCAGTAAATATAATCAATTTTAGATATGATGACTTTGCTTAAGTCACTAATTCATTAAACAACGCCCTAGTCAGGGCGTCATATATCAAATTAATGGCAGGGTACATGTCGTTATTTCAATATCCAGGAAATTAGGTCATGAATATTTCAAATTTTACAGTTATCACTAAATAGCGCCCGTGTATGGGGGCATTCATTCAATTGATGACCTGAGGACGGTCGTTATTTTTTTGTCATATGATTTGCACCGGGTAGGTACAATCATAGACACATGATTTTTGAAGTGAGTCAGATCAAGAAACTAGAGATATGTATAGGTAGAGAAAAATAACAGGAATTTACCAGTATGTCCATGCATTAGTTTACATGTAAGGGTTCTCAGTTATTAAATTTCTAAACCTGTATATTTATTAGTTAGCTAACGAATTGACGACTATTTACACGGTCGTTTAATCAAATAGCGCCCTAGTCTGGGTCGCTATTTACTAAAACTCAGTAAAACATTTTAAATCTTTCAGGAAGCAACATTTAGACCTACATGCATGCAGACGACTTAGTAATTACATGGTTTTGCATAGAACTTGATAAAACCTACCTTTGATAATGAGTTGGTTGACAGACGATGAAGAAGATGGAGGAAGTAACCCTTGATACGATACTCTGTTTTAGTGTAAACAGAGGCTGCAGCAATAGGTAGAATAAGAACGGCTTGGATGATGATAATAAGAAGAATAGCCGTTCTTGCAACGCAGTAGCAGCAACTGGAAGAAGAAGCAGCTTGGTTTTCTTCTGATTCTGGCGGCAGAAGAAAGGATGAAGAGAAGAAGACTTTCTCCCTTTAAAGGAAGAAACGGAGGTCCCTCTTCTCGGTAACGGCAGCAGGAGAGAAGGAAGGAGAAGATACAGTTTCTTCTTCGTTCGTGCAGAGGATGGAGGAACACGTTGCTCCCTTCAATAGCGTTGGAAGCAGAAGTTCCTTACGAGATAACAATGGAAAGAACTGTAGAACACCTAGAGGTAGTAACCTCTGTTGTGTTCTGAAGGGGTGTATTTATAGGGTAAAAGGATCGCTTGTGTGGTAGAGTTTGATTAGGATCTAAATTTCCATGAAAGAATTCTATTGTTATCCTTATTTCCTATGTAGTAATCTTTCCAGATCACCATCTACCCAGATATCATCCAGCTTCCAAGTTCGAGCCAAACACGGCAGCTGACTTACTATTTTCTAATTTTCCTGAAATAGCGCCTTAGCCTATGTCGCTATTTCATTAAATAGCGCCCACGCATGGGGCGTTATTTACTATTTTCCTTGTATTATTTACCATTTTCCTTTCTCTTACCCCTTTTAACTTATGAAAATGTCACCCATGATAGAGGCGTTATTTATGTAATTGACGCCTCCGTGAAGGGTCTTCAATTTGTGAAATAGCGCCTTAATAGAGGGCGCTATTTAATTTTGGCCCATTTGTTATTTGTTTTAAGTGTAAGGCCAATTTGGTGTATATACTAGTCTTTAAATATATATATACAGGGGTTGGGTATTGGTCATAAATTTTAAATTTTCAATCCTTCAATTTACCAGGGTTGCTACAACTGACCTCAATAAAGCTACTCCGAAGGACTACTACCCGTTATCGAGTATCGATCAGTTGGTCGATGCAACCTCGGGTAGCGAACTTCTCAATTTTTTGGATGCCTATTCCGGGTATCACTAGATCCGGATGAATCCCGAAGATACTGAGAAATCCGCCTTCATCACCGACTCCGGCTTATACTGCTACACCTGAATGCCATTCGAGCTAAAGAACGCTGGGGCAACTTATCAAAGGCTGGTCAACCATATCTTCAAAGACCAGATTGGGCGGAACATTGAGGCCTACATCGATGACATCCTCATCAAGTCACCCAAGTCCGAAGGACATTTCACCGACTTGGCCGAAACCTTCGACACCCTCCAGAGGTACAACATGAAGCTTAATCCCGCCAAGTGCACCCTTAGAGTTAGGTCTAGAAATTCTTGGGCTTTCTGATGACCCAGCGAGGGATCGAGGCCAACCTCGAGAAAATCCAGGCCATTCTGGATATGTAGCCACCCAACTGCGTCAAGGATGTCCAACGCCTCACAAGAAGGATTGCTGCCCTCAACCACTTCATGTCCCGAGCAGCGGAACAATGCCTTCCTTTCTTCAAACTGTTGAGAGGGCCTAAAATGGCGTCTGCTACCTTCACTTGGGATGGTGAGTGCCAGAAGGCATTTTCCGAGCTAAAGGAGTTCTTAGCTTCACCCTCGGTATTGTCAAAGCCCGTGCTGGGAGAAACACTATATCTCTATCTCTCAGCAACCTCATCTACAGTAAGCTCGGTCTTAGTTCAAGATGACCGAGGAGTGTAGAGGCCAGTATATTATGTCAGCAAGGTGCTCCTTGAGGCCGAAAGAAGGTATCTTGCAACCGAGAAGCTCGTACTAGCTTTGGTGACCTCGGCTAAACGTCTTCAGCATTATTTCCAAGGACACACCATTGTGGTGCTGACTGGCGAGCCCTTAAGAAAGATTTTGGCCCATCTTGGAGCTTCTGGTTGCCTCATCAAATGGGCAATCTTGCTCGGAGCTTACGACATCTCTTACCGACCCCGCACGGCCATCAAGGGGTAGGATCTTGCTGACTTCATTGCGGTGAACGCTGTCCCGCCCGAGGAAGCTGCCCAACTGGCGGTCGGCCCAGCTTGGGACCTGTTCATGGATGATTCTTCAAATTTGACCAGCTGTGGTGCCGGTATCTTCCTCACGTCCCCAAAAGGAGTGGAGTAGCAGTACGCTCTGAAGTTCAAATTTCCCACTGTGGACACTAAAAAATTCTCACACCATGTTTACATGCAAGGGAATAAAGAAGAGAAGAAAAGAGAAGAGAAGATGAATAGAAAAAAAGAAGAAAAAGAAACACTTTCAAGTGCCCCAGCGGCACACTTCTTGAAGCCCTCAGCGGCACACTATCTATGCCCTTCAACGGCACACTACCACTCCAAATGCCTTCACCAGCACACTACTTTGATGCCTCCAGCGGCACAATCCAAATGCCCCTCCAACGGCACACTTCCAAGTGCCCCTCTAACGGCACATTATCTCGTGCCCTACAACGGCACACCCTGTGCCCCTCCAGCGGCACACTTCCAAGTGCCCCTTCAAAGGCACACCCTCAAGCGCCTACAATGGCACACTATCTAAGCCCTCCAGCGGCACACTCCGTTGGATGCCTCCAACGGCACACCCTTTGGTGCCTCCCAACGGCACACCTTTCAAGCCCCTCCCAATAGCACACCCCTGGTGTCTCCCAGCGGCACACCTTTTGGTGCCTCCCAGCGGCACACCCTGCTAAAGCCCCTAGCGGCACACTTCCAAGTGCCCCTCCAACGGCACACTTCCAAACGCCTTCCAATGGCACACCCTCAAGTGCCTACAAAGGCACCCTATCTAAGCCCTCCAGCGGCACACTCCGTGGGATGCCTCCAACGGCACACCCTTCAAGCCCCTCCCAGCGGCACACCCCTGGTGTCTCCCAGCGGCACACCTTTTGGTCCATCCTAGCGGCACACCCTGCTAAAGCCTACAACGGCACACTTCCAAGTGCCCCTTCAACGGCACACTTCCAAACGCCTTCCAACGGCACACCTCCAAACGGCCTCCAGTGGCACACTGCCGAAAGCCTCCAGCGGCACACTAAGGGCCTCCAGCGGCACACCTGCCAGAAGTACCATCCATATCATGATGCTCTGTTTCTCTAAAACACTGAGTACTGAATGCTCGTGCATGTGACCCTTGGCGCGCAACGTGATCACGTCAAAGCCAGCCAAGACTTGGCTCAGCTGTCGAAGCCTCATCCAGACACGCAGGCACTCCCTGCCAAAAGACAAGACCACGGGTCAACCTCCAATTAACTCCCATCGTCAGCAGATGGTCAACGTGGCCACGGGTATAAAAAAGAGAGAAAAGAAGAGGGGTCCCTCTCCGACAGGTTGGCTCTCCCCAGAGGCAGAACGAAGAAGAGAGGAAGAGAAGAAGAGAAGAAAAGAGAAGAAGGCTGCTGCTCCATCTACCACCGTCTGTGCGAAGAGAGAAGTGTCCGGAGAAGGGTCCAAAGAGAAGAAGAGAAGTAGAGGGGTGAGTGAGAGAGAGGGAGTGAAGCCTTGGAGGGGAGGAGCTAATGCTCTGTTCCCCTCCCTGTTGTATTTTTTTTTGTCTCCTTCCGCTCCTTTCTTTACTTTCTTGTGATGTATCAACCCCTTTGGGGTTTGCTCCCTATTGAATGAATAGAGAAAAGCTTGTTGGGTACCCACGGTGTATGAATGTCCCCGTGCATTCTTTGCTGCTATCTCACGTATTTCCGTGCTTCCGTTCCCCGCGCTTCGACGGTATAGGAGACGATAGCCATGGCCCACCCAATGCAATGGGTGGTATCCTGTGGCCTATCCTATAGGGAGGGATCCCCTTTCTAGCCCAGTTTGATTTCTTGCTTCCCTTCCCCTCAGTTGTCACCCCCTCAGCTCCATGGGAGAAACTCCCCTCCAGTCTGAACTGGGCCCTACGGCCGTTGGCTTTCCAAGCCCCTCTGCCATCCGGTAGACTTCCTGAGGCCCCAACATCTTGATCCAACACAGCCGCCAGAACCGGTACACCCCGACCTGCCTCTTGGTCCGGTGCACTCCCCCCTACTTATGGGCCGGTGAGGCCCCCAATCCATTCCAACCCGGTGCACTCCTTGCACTTTGACCCGGTGTACCCCATTCGCTCCGTTGCACGGCATGCCTTGGGCTTGACCTGGCCGGTACACTTGAATACATCCCAGCTCGATACACCCATGGCTCACCTTGGCCGACACACCCTTAGCATGCCCTTACCCGGCACACCCTCAGGGTGCTCCACCCGGCACACTCCAAACGGCCTTTGGCCGGTGCACTCCCCCAATGTGCCTAACCTGGCACACTTTGCCTCCCTTCTAACACGACGCACCCCAACTTGTCCCTCTACCCGGTGCACCCTCAGCCTGTTCTTTAGCTCGGTGTTTTCTATTCGCTATTTTTCTCGAGTTTTTCGAAGCTTTCTTAAAGGTGTTGTCGTCTTGGCACGCACCTCGAGTTGTTGGGTCACGTCACTCCTTGTGGGCGTGTTCCCCTTACACCCCCCTTACCATCCGGGTCAAGGGGAGATGCTGCCAAATTTTCATCAGAATTAGCATAATAACAGTAATAATAAAAGAAAATTAATAATGCAAAAAGAAACAACAAATGAACAGACTAAGCATTAATGCAACGGCTTCATCGAAATAACAAAGGAACTACGGAGAGCACGAATAACTGGACACACGCATCTTTATGAAAGACTGCCGAACATAACCATGAACACGATCTGCATGAATAAAAGAAAGCCAAATCAAAAATCCTACGCATGCATTTCATGAATAAAAGAAAACCCCTCACATGCGTCCCATG
Organism: Amorphophallus konjac; assembly: GCA_022559845.1. Taxonomy (NCBI): domain Eukaryota; kingdom Viridiplantae; phylum Streptophyta; class Magnoliopsida; order Alismatales; family Araceae; genus Amorphophallus; species Amorphophallus konjac. The sequence continues at coordinate 261,025,443 of CM040119.1, read as the reverse complement.
AGAGAGAGAAACCTCCCCCGAACAAACCTTGCCCCAGCTGCATTAGCCCTTCAACCCACTCTAGCCCGGTACACCTCTGCCTTGCCTTGATCGGCACACTTCTGGCTTGCCCCGACCGGCACACTTCAGCCCACTCCAGCCCGGTACGGTCTCTTGGCCCCTCACATGCATGAACCCCCCCTGGTAGGGTAGACCTTCCTTGCCATGGTCTTCACTAATATTGACCCTAGTTGCATCAGGGTTGCCACTAGCATAGACCTTCCTTGCCATAGTCTTCAATAGCATTGACCCTAGTTGCATTAGGGTTGCCACTAGCATAGACCTTCCTTGCCATGGTCCTGACTAGCATAGACCTCAGCCCCAACTAGCATAGACCTCAGCCCCAACTAGCTTAGACCTTGGCCCATCACATGCACAAACCTTGCCAAGCTTGCATAGACCTTACCCCTTGCATAGACCTTACCCCACACTAGCATCGACCTTACCCCAGCTAGCTTAGGCCTTGGCCCAGCACATGCACAGACCTTGCCCAACTTGCATAGACCTTACCCCAAATTAGCACAGACCTTGCCCAAACTTGCACCGACCTCTCTTCAGCCCTTTTGGCCCATCCTCCCACATGTGCCCCAAACGTAAAATAATAATAATAATAATAATAACAAACTCATAAAAAAGGATAAATAATAATAATAAAAATATAATAATAAAAAGGTAAATAATAATGATGACAAACTTAATAAATAAATAAATAATAATAATACTAAAGAAATAAGTAATAATAATAATAATAAGCTCAAAAAATAATAACAATAATAAATAAACAAATAATGATAAAAGAAATAAATAACAATAATAACAAACTCACCAAAAAATATGAAAATAATAAAAAAATTTAAATAATAATAAAATGATGAAATCTGCTCCCCAGCCTCGTTTTTCCTCGAGACCAGGTGTAAAGGGAATATTAATGTCGCCCCTCCAGGTCGGACTCGAACCTTGGGAACGACCCCAATATGGCCGTGATCCGACACTACTCTGGGCCAATAGTTCGTCAAACTGGACTCGTTCCCCCTGGGATTCATTTCCGCTCTTTTATTGAAATTGACGTAAATTCGGCATACATTTGTACGGGTTCATTTCTGTTTCCGTCGTACCTTCAATACGAACCTTTGTCCGAACTTGAAATGGTCCATGAGTGACCGACATGATTTGAATTCTCGCACCCTCGGTACGGGTTTAGAATAATTCGATCTCCCTTTTTTTCTTATATTAATGGTAATTTTCCGGCCATGAGGCCCTTATTCTCGGCGATTAATCAAGAGTGTTCCCCTCTCCGAGGGGGTGTAAATAATGCCGTGACCTTTATGGCGTGGCAGGTTTTGGTCTCGATCCGAACTACACAATCGTCTGATTAGTCAGATCGAGCGCACCATGGGCTTCCTTGAAGCCCGAATAAATCGTCACTTCGTGACTGGCGCGCCCTCGCACTAAATAAACGAATTAACCCGATCAATAAACGAACAGATTCTTTTCGAATTTTAGTGCGTCCACAAGTCTGGAATGCCCGGTGGGACGTAAACCACCCTTCATCTCTTCGCCGAGGATTCAGGGCCTCATGGTTTCCTAATAACTGATGTTTGCCTGCTTTGATGAATTGCAGGTGCCGTCTTCGCCAGCCCTATGGTGAGAAAAGCCATACTAGGCGAAATTGTCTTTGTGGCCTCGAAGATCCTACTCCGAGGCACCTGTAGCTTCCGGGAATCTTGAAGGCCGCTGGAGAAAAAGAAAGAAAGAAGAAGGGAGGGGAAATCATCCCCCCGTCCCTAAGAAGAAGAAAAGAAAAAAAAGAAGAAAAAAGAGAAGAAAAAAACAAAAAGAAGAAGAAGAGAAAGAATTGGCGAGAGAGGGTTGTACGACCATATCTATCATGACCCATGCTGAATAATGATTACCACTGTGGGATGGATGCGGTGGAGCGAACCACTCATCCCCTCCCTAAGGGGGTGAGCGTTCTCCTGCACACCCACCTTCGTCTATTACAAAAGAAAAGGAAGAAGAGAAGAAAAGAAAGGACAAAAAGGAAAGTTGGCAAGCATCGCCAACCAAAAGAACAAGAAGAAGGCCGACATCCCGCCAAGCTCTAGGAGGGTCCAAGCCCGTAGTGCAAGGCCCCGGCCCATTCCACCTTCCTGCTGCTTCTACCCGACATAAGGCCACCCCTCGAGTGGCTGTTAGAAGATCCAGCAAGTCGCAACTGTAGCTTGATGAATCCCTGCCCGCTGTGGGGAATCCTTTATAGCAACGAGGCCAAGCACGGCCACCACTCCCGAAGAGGGCATGCATATACCCCACCATGGGGAATAAGAAGAAGAAATATACCCCGCCATGGGGCCATAAGAGGCAAGAAAAGATACACCCCGCTCCTGGGGGGGCATGAAGAGAATACACCCCGACTCGGGGACACGTGAGAAGAATCTATCCCGACCTGGGGGCATAAGAAGAAACAGAGTTGCACTCCTGCTTAGGGGCATTTAACGAAGAAATGTACCCCGCCACGGGGGCATAAGAAGCAACAGAGTTTCACCCCGACCTAGGGGCATAAAGAAGCAAAAGACATACCCCGCTATGGGGCATAAGAAGCAAAGACTATACCCCGCCATAGGGGCATAGGAGGCAAGGAGATGTACTCCCCCCGCGATGGGGGCGTATGAAGATAAATATGCCCCGCCTTGAGGGGTAGAAGAAGCAGAATCCACCCTGATCTGGGGGCATAAGAAGCAAAAGATACACCCCGTGCCGGGGGCATATGAAGAGAAAGGCACCCCGCCTCTGGGGGCACCAAGAAGTAGAATCCACCCTGATCTGGGGGCATAAGAAGTAAAAGATACACCCCGTGCTGGGGGCATATGGAGAGAAACGCACCCCGCCTCTAGGGGCACCAAGAAGCAAAATACACCCCACCTCAAGGGCACAAGAAGTAAAACATACCCCCGGCTGAGGGGCATATCAAGCCAAGAATCGAACCCTCTCCCGGAGGGCATAAAGAAGCGAAACATACCCTGCCTGGGGGCACAGAATACATAAAGAATTACACCCCACCTTGTGGGCATCAGAAGCAGTAATACACCCCACCTTGAGGGCACCAAGAAGCAATACACCCTACCTTGGGGGTACTAAGAAGCAAAATACACCCCACCTTGGGGGCATCAAGAAGCAAAATACAACCCACCTTGGGGGCACTAGAAGCAGAATACATCCCGGTCTGGGGGCAACAGAGCAATCAACCTTCGCGGGAGATTTCAATTTTCCTGAGGGCACTTAGTAGCGTATCCCCTTCTCGGGATCGCCAAAAAAAAATAACAAACAAACAACATGTCGATGTACATCTGACGTGAGCCAAGAGCATGAAGATGGCCCCATCAGGGGACTGACTATCAAAGTACAGCGGTGGGGCATCCTCCAGCCTCCGCCAATGCACCAGAGGCCCCAATGTGGGGAGAAAAACAAAAGGGAATCAACCTAATACACTCACTTGGGACGTTTGCATGCCACCTATCTTTTGAGGCGCAACTTTTCATGAAAAGAAGCAAAGAATGACCCGCCCAGGTGGCCGAAGGTAAAGAAGAAGACACTGGGGCCTCACGATTGTCTCCTTTCACTACTGCTTGGCCGACATGACTCGCCATCAAAAAAAACCAAGCTAGCCAAAGTAAAAGATGCCCCATGAGCAACTTCCCAAACATGCACCCCGCCCTGGGTGCATCTGAAGTAGAAATTACACCCCTCTCGGGGGCATAGAAGCCATAAAGAACACATCCCGGCTTAGGGACATTTGAAAAGGAACACACCCCGCCTAGGGGCATAGAAGCCGTAAAGAACATACCCCGCCAGGGGGCACAGAAGTAGAGAAGCAGAATACACCCCGGGCTCGGGGCATAGAAGCCAAAAAGAACACACCCCAGCTTAAGGGCATTTGAAGAAAAAAATACACACCCCGCCCGGGGGCATAGAAGCCATAAAGCATATACCCCGCAGGAGGGCATAAGAAGCAAAACACATCCCTCATGGAGGAACATGAAATAAAACTACACTCCGCCCTTGGCGCATAAGAAGCAGAAGAATCTACCCTGGTCGGGGGGCATAAGAAGTAAAAAAATACACACCTCGGTCCGGGGGCATAAGAAGCAAAAAAATACACACCTCGGTCCGGGGGCAAAAGAAGCAAAAGATACACTCTGTGCCCGGGGCACATGAAGAGAAACGAACCCCGCCCTGGAGGGGCGCAAGAAGCAGAAGAATTCACCCCCGCAAGGGGGCACGAAAAGAAAAAAAAGCACACCCCGGTATGGGGGCATGCAAAGAAAGAAACATACTCTGCCTTGAGGGCACGAGAAACAAAACACACCCCGACTCGGGGGGCATATGAGACAAAAGATACACCCCGGCTTAGGGGTGTTTAAGGAAGAAATATACCCCGGTATGGGGGCACATGAAGCACGCATCCACCCCGATATGGGGGCATAAGAAACAAGGACTACACCCCGCCATAGGGGTGGCATAAGAAGCAAAAGATACACCATGTGTCGGGGGCATATGAAGAGGAATATACCCCGCTCTGGGGGCATAGGAAGTAGAAGAACACACCCCCCGCCCGGGGGCACAGAAGCGAACAGACGTACATCTCGACCTGGGAGCATATGAAGAAAGGTATACCCCGCCATAGGGGCATAAAAAAAAAGAGAGTAAGAATACACTCTGGTCTGAGGGCACAGAAGCAGGGAGACACACATCCCGATCTGGGAGCATATAAAAGAAGGCACACCCCGCCTAAGGGGCATTTGAAGAAGCAACTTACCCCGCCACGGGTGGCATGGAAGCCATGAAGAATTCACCCCGGTTTAAGGGTATTCGAAAAAAAATCTACCCCGCTTTAGGGGCGTTTGAAGAAGAAACATACACCCCGCCTGGCGGCATGGAAGCCGTAAAGAATACACCCCGCCTGGGGCACAGAAGCAAAGAGACATACATCCCGACCTAGGAGCATAGGAAGAAAGGTATACCCCGCCTAAGGGGCATTTTAAAAAGCAACATACTCCGCCACGGGGGCATGAAAGCCATGAAGAATTCACCCCAGCTTAGGGGTATTCGAAGAAAAAATCAACCCCGCTTTAGGGGCATTTGAAGAAGAACTACACCCCGCTATGGGGGCATGAGAAGCAAAGAATATACCCCGCCTCCGGGGCACACAAAGAGAGAAACTCACCTCAGCTTAGGGGCATTTGAAGAAGAAATGTACCCCGCCATAGGGGCACATGAAGCAACATACACCTCGTCCCAGGGGCATCTGAAGCAGGACAAACAACATCCCCCGCCCGGGGGGACACAAAGAAAGAAACACATCTTGCCTTGGGTGCACAAGAAGCAAACATGCCCCAGTGTGTCGGGGCGGAAGAAGCGGAGTACACCCCGCCATGGGGGGCATAAGAAGCGAAAGGTACGCCCTGGTTTAGGGGCATTCGAAGAGAAATATACCCCGCTCCGAGGCAAAAGAAGTAGAAGGTACACCCCGTCTGGGGGCCTAAAAGCCATGAAAGATACACCCCGCTTGGGGGCACAGAAGAAAAGTTACACCCCAATCTGGGGGCACATAAGAGAAATACACCCCAGTCCGGGGGCATTAATGAGAAAGGAAGAGCAGAACAAAAAGAACAGTCATGAGGTGGACGTGGTCTTTGAACCCACCTCTTCACAATAAAAAGAAGAGCAGAAAAGAAAAGAACAGTCATCAGGCAGACGTGGTCTTTCCACTCGCCCCTCCACATAAAAAAAGAAGAGAATGAAAGAAGGTGAGCCTTGAGGTAGACATGGTCTTTTACCCTCTACCTTCAGTCATCTAACAAATAGACTTCTCATGTGGTCGACGTCACGACCTTTCATCTAAGCCGACAAACATTTAGCCATCGGGGCGTTAATCCGAAAGATATTTAGCCATCAGGGCTTCAAGCCGATAGATATTTAGCCACTGGGGCATCAAATCGACAGATATTCCGCCATCGGGGCATCAAACTGATAGATATTCAGCATTCAGGGCATCAATCCAAAAAATATTCAGCCATAGGGACTTCAAGCTGACAGCTACCCCCCCATCGGCCCCTGAGCCGACAGCTATTCAATTATCGGCCTCTGAGCCAACAGCTATCCAATTATCGGCCTCTGAGCCGACAGCTATCCAACTATCGGCTTTTAAGCCGACAGCACCCCAATCATCGGCCTCTGGGCCGACAGCTTCTCAACCATCAGCATTCAAGCCGACAGATGTCGAGCCAACATACAACTCCACTTGCGGCCTTTGGCCACCCAACAAAGAAGAGACCATTCACTTTGGTTTGGATCCTTCCACGGCTAGAGAATTAAAGAAGAGACCCTTTCACTTTGGTTCGGATCCTTCTCCCGGCCGAAGAATTAAAAGAATAAACCTTCCGCTTTGGTCCGGATCCTTCCCCGGCCAGAGAATCAAAGAATAAACCTTCCACTTTGGTTCGGATCCTTCCCTGGCCGGAGAATAAAAAAGAGACCATTCACTTTTGTTCGGATCCTTCTTCGGTCAGAGAATAAAAGAATAAACCTTCCACTTTGGTTCGGATCGTTCCCCGGCTATAGAATAAAAAAGAGATCATTCACTTTGGTTCGGATCCTTCTCCGGCCAGAGAATAAAAGAATACCTTCCACTTTAGTTCGGATCCTTCCCCGGTCAGAGAATTAAAGAAGAGACCCTTTCACTTTGGTTCGGATCCTTCTCCGGCCAGAGAATTAAAGAAGAGACCATTCACTTTGGTTCGGATCCTTCCTTGGCCAGAGAATTAAAAATAGACCATCCACTTTGGTTCGGATCCTTCCCCTGCCAGAGAACAAAAGAATAGGCCTTTCACTTTGGTTCAGATCCTTCTCCAGCCAGAGAATTAAAGAAGAGACCATTCACTTTGGTTCGGATCCTTCCCCGGCAAGAGAATTAAAGAAGAGACCCTTTCACTTTGGTTCGGATCCTTCTCCGGCCAGAGAATTAAAGAATAGACCATCCACTTTGGTTCGGATCCTTCCCCGGCCAGAGAATCAAAGAAGAGACCATTCACGTTGGTTCGGATCCTTCCCCGGCCAGAGAATTAAAGAAGAGACCATTCACTTTAGTTCGAATCCTTCCCCGGCCAGAGAATTAAAAATAGACCATCCACTTTGGTTCAGATCCTTCCCCGGCCAGAGAATTAAAGAAGAGACCATTCACTTTGGTTCGGATCCTTCCCCGGCTAGATAATCAAAAAAGAGACCATTCACTTTGGTTTGGATCCTCCCCCGGCCAAAGAACAAAAGAATAGGCCTTTCACTTTGGTTCGGATCCTTCCCCGGCCAAAGAATTAAAGAAGAGACCATTCACTTTGGTTCAGATCCGTCCCCGGCCAGAGAATTAAAAATAGACCATCCACTTTGGTTCGGATCCTTGCCCGGCTAGAGAATTAAAGAAGAGACCATTCACTTTGGTTCGGATCCTTCCCTGGGCAGAGAATCAAAAAAGAGACCATTCACTTTGGTCCCGATCCTCCCCCGGCCAGAGAACAAAAGAATAGGCCTTTTACTTTGGTTCGGACCCTTCCCCAGGCTAGAGAATAAAAAGGTACCCTTCTCTTCGACTCTCGTATCCCGCTACCTAACACCTTTCGGCTCAGCCATTTCGACAGAGGCTTACTGTCAGGATTAATTCATCCATCCCACCGCGCTCTCCGATATCTCTCGGCTTTGTAGCCGACTTCTAACATCTCTCGGCTTGTTAGCCCACTCCCAATATCCATTAGCTTTTTAGCCTACTTTTCAATATCCCAACTTCGACTCTTTGCAGCCCGCTTCTCAGCTTTGGCTGTTATAGCCTGCTTCCCCAACCTCTGGCTTTTGTATCCTGCTTCCCCAACATTTTGGCTTTTGTAGCCTGCTCCCTAACCTCGGCTCTCACGGCCCACTTCTCAGACTTTGGCCTTTGTGTCCTGCTCCTCAATTTCAGCTCTTTGCAGCCTGTTTCCTAACATTTTTGGCCTCTGTAGCCTGCTTCCCAACTTGGACTTTCGCGGCCTGCTTCCCAATACCTTTGGCTCTTGTAGCCTGCTTCCCCGAATTCGGCTCTCGCAGCCCGCTTACCCAACTCTGGCTTTCACAGCCCGCTTCCCAATATCTCTGGCTCTTGTAGCCTACTTTCCAGATCTTGGCTCTTACAGCCTGCTGCCCACCTTTGGCTCTTGCAGCCTACTTCCCAGCATGCGGCTCCCGTAGCCCGCTCTCCTCAATTTTGGCTATTGTAGCCCACTTCCAATATCGACTTCGGCTTTTATAGCCCGCTTCCCCAATGTTCTTTTGGCCCTTCGCGGTCTCCTTCCTCGGCACCCTGGTTGCTGCATTGATTCTATATGCACATACAAGATACATATACGTAACGACAGTATGTTCTTACGCAAAAAAAAAAGAAAAAAAAAGAAGAAGAAATGCTTGGCTGCCCTGCTTGCGTGCTTGCTCATAATATAGAATAATACACTTCTTGAAAATTTCTAGGACCATGTTTCCTTGCTAAATAATGTTACCCCGATTCCAGATGCACGCGTGTCACGGCATACGCTCGAACGGAACCCAATTATGGCAGGTGCACACGTCAAGGGGAAGAGTCATGGCTAGATTGCTAAGCCCAACTCACAAAATAAACCTGAGGCAACACTCCCCACTTTGCACATAATGTGTTCAATGGTCTTCAACCATAGGGATTGCCCAAATTTTTTCTTAGCACTCTACGGAGACTCAAATTCCTACACTCGCGTGAAAGGTAATCGTGAGGAAAAAGCTGCCTACCCCCACTTAAAAAAAATGATGCAAAAAAAGAGAGAAACGTGAATCTGAGTAGCCGGGAATCCCCATTGAGACACATGAGGAGACTCGCGTAAAATGGTGAAGCGAATTTCAATAAGGATGAAGCCTAGTAGCCGAGAATCTCTATTGAGACACATGAGGAAACTCACGTCAAACGGTAGAATCCGCAATAGAATTATGATAAGGAAGAATCCTAGTAGCCGAGAATCCCCATTGAGACACATGAGGAGACACGCGCCGAATGGTGAAATCTGCTACCAAAATAAACAGATGGGGGTTGTGCGAAGCTATCGAAATCGAGAGCCTGAAACCCATGTGTAGGCGCTAGAGTAATCCTCGAGTGTTGCTTAGAAAACCTGCATATCCCTATGTTTAGGGCCTTTCGCTCACACGTTTCCTCCTCCACTCCAGAAAGAGTTATCTTGGGTGAAATGCGTGAATTTAAGCTGTAACGCCCAAGAATTTTTCTAAGAATTTTTTAGATTTAAAAAGTAATTATAAAGCATTTAATAGGCTATAAATGAATTTTGTTTAATTAAAATCTAATTATTTAGACCATACATTTGATCCAAGAGGAGTAGGCCCATATAATAAACCCAATATGCCCAAAAGGTTGTTTTGGACTTTAGCCCATATTCTAGAAGCTAGGAATGGGTGTAATCACGTAATTAAGGAGATAATTACTTCTTGGAATATAAATAAAAGGATAATATTGGAGATAATATCAAAAGAGTTTGATGTATTTCAAATTCGGAGCCTAATAGTGAAAACGGTCTATTGCGAGACCGCTAAGGGACGGTTGGCTATTGCGAGACCGCTAAGGGACGGTTGGCGGTCCAGTCGTTGACCGCTAAGGCTCTATAGTTCCGTAAGAGAAGGAAAATGTGAAAAGATTGGATTTTTTGGCATCTAAATCACCTAGGATCGACTCTATCAACTAATTAGATGAGTCTAGAACGCTTGAGGATCGAATTGAAAGTCTAATTGGGACTCCAAGTTCGTTCTAATCCTCAAAACCCTAGCTAACCCTATAAATAGATCTCATATTTGACATGTGCGACCCCTACTTTTGGCACTTGTGGAACTAAGGTAAGGAGGACGAATTAGAGGTAAGTTTCTTCTAGGAATTTGTTTATTATAGTTAGAACTAACTACTCTCCGATTTTCGTTCTAGGATATCAAGTCTGCCAAAGTTGTAGATTCTACATTAAGAACTCAGGAATTAGTGCATCTGACTCAAGAAGATCAAAGAATTCGGAGCCCTAAACGAGGTATTTAGTAGAAGTGTCTTTAGAACTTTATGTTCCCTTTCATATCTTCTATCTACCCTCAAAATTTCACGTCCATAGGTCAAGGGAATCAGGAGATAGAGGGACATGAAGTTGCTGATTTAGTACAAGAACGGGCAGAGTTTGGGCTGACTTCCAGTCTGAAATTGACTATCTAGAAGGATTAATAGAGGTAGGTTATCTCATGGATGGCTTAAACTTTATGTCAGGAATAAAAGCCCTCTTGTTTCAATTGATTTCATGCATTGTACACCGAGAATTTCATGTTTTACTTAAGACTATACATCTAGTTAAGTCTTCATGCATGAACTAGCCTTAATGAGAATAAAAGGAAATTTCTTGTTAATCACATGAACCTATGCATATTGTTGGCCCATATTTATTCTATCATGGTTATGGTAGTTTATATATGTTGATGTCCATGCATGATATGCATTAGTTTAGTATTTAGTCTTATTATCTTTTGAACTCAAATTTACACAGGAAGAAACGGTCTTCCTATCGACTGCCAGGGACATCTAGCGGTTGTACGATAGATCGCTAGCGAAAGATAAACGGTCCTGTATTAGACCATTTTCCATTTCTGATTTTTGTAAATTTGTTACCCGAACCATATTGCAGAATTAACCATAGTTATTATATAGTAAGCCTAGTTAACTAAGTTTTATTTCTGTTTTAAGTACAGGTTTCATATACTTAGTTATATTTACAATTCATCATGATAGATTTCATATTTTCATGCACATTAGTATTATTTTAACTTATGTTAATTTATGAACAAAACAATATACTCTTGTAATTAAATACACGGTTTTAAATAGATGATTCATGGTTTAACTTGATCACTATTTTTGTCACGATTCTCTCTTTTCTAAGAGTCATTTCTTAAGTATATGGCACGTATCCCGATATGTTATCATTGGTTACACTTTTTGCACTTTAGGAACACAATCTTGGACATGATGACCTCTCCTTTGGATATTCCTTCCAACGGATTAGGAAATCTTGTTTCAAGGCCTCCATAAGACTCTGCAAGCCTGGGATTCCTACTAGGACGCCGAGCAAGTTGTACCATTAAAACTCAATTGTCTAGAAAGCACTTATACCGGAGTTTTATATTCTGGACCCTTAGTGGCCATCTGGTTGACCGCCAGAGTCTGCTAGCGGCCATTCACTAGACTGCTAACGGATCGTATACAGTTCTCCACTAGACCACTAAAGACTCTAGATGTCCTATTTTCAAAATATCGAACTGTCTTAGATAACGGTCCGGAACTAGACCGCCAGGAGCCAGAAACGGTCCAGTAAATGACCGCTATCTTACTGAGTTTAATTAACCCAGGGTTTGACTCAAGGGTTGATTTTCCAATGTTCCTAGATGTTCCAATTGATTATCTAGAACTTGTCACCTTATTCCAAAGATATCTAAGTAATTTTGAGAGTTAAAGAATGTACCGTTATGCTGCCGATTTATTTCTATGGCATAACCTAGTTATTAAATGTATTTATTAAAATATCTTATTCTCAATAGAAGCATTCTTATTTTTTTGATTACCTTATCATGGAACTATAGTTGAAATTATACATTCTTGGCCATATTATTGTTATAAATGTGGAAGTATCTTGATTTATACTTGAAGATGCAGTTCGAGCACTGATTGTGTTCAAGGGCTCTATGCTAGTCCCCTCGGCTGATTGTCGGAAACATACTGTAAACCATGAGATATGATGCTACTGGCGTCGCATTGTGCTGGGAGTACTTTCTTTATAAATACGTGAAATATCCACGGGGAGATCCACATGAATTCATGAAGTACTTGTTACTAAGTGAAGAGTACATTCTTGCTTGTTACATGACTTTCTAGTGCATAACCTTCATGGTTATGAAAAGTACATTCTTGTTACATTCTTGAAAGGCCAAATTTATATTCTTGTTATATACTTGATCAAATCATATTCTCATATTTCAAGTTTGATTATATCTTGTTATTTTGACTTTATTCGCATTGTTTCATCGTATCTACATGGTTTATCTTATTTCTCTAGAGCTAAAATGATAATTACTTAAATTTGCCAATCATGTTGATACGAAGATACCTACTGGGCAAGTGTGCTCATTACACAACTTTCCAATTTTTTTTCAGAAAATTCTAGTGGGACGGATTCAGATTACTCGAGTGATGGATCCGAGAGCGATTAAAGGATAAAGACTCGAAAGAAGTCTTAGTTATTCATGTATAGTCGAGTCAGAATGTAAATTTAATTTTCTTGAGTCTATTAATGAGAATCAAAGTTCTTATGTAATTTGGGATTATTTTATGAAGGAATGAAGTTAAAGTTTTTTAGTGAATTACTGGTGCAATTACTCTTATGTGATTGTCTCGCGCTCTGATTATATTGCTTGCTTGAGGCTTACCATGCTGGCTGTTCGCGTTCCCGATTGTTTCCACTGCATAAATCCCGGGACGTGATAGTGAAGGTGGTATCAGAGCACTGGGACTAGAAGCTCTAGGGAAAAGTCATGTCATAGGTTAAGTCTAGGGTTTAAGGACCTACACCTATGAAACTAGGAAAGAAATTCCCAACCTATGAGAGAAATTGGGTAGAACCTGGGATGAGATAGTCATTAGAATTAACTCTAAGATTAACCCTACCCATTCCATTAGAATTAACAAATTCATTGCTCTTCTCAAGTACCTCATTCTCATGATGGCTCATCGCATAGACTAGTACGGTATGCAAGAGACTGTTGCGGGCCTTACTCAAGCATTACAAACTATGGCTCAAGCCGACGCAGGGGCAAGAGCTGGAGATTTACATCGCAACTTTCAGAGCTTAAATCCTCCGCGATTTTTGGGTTCCTCTAACCCAGATGAAGCCAAGAATTGGATAGATGAGATGAACCGCATCTTTGAAGTTATGCAATGTGCGGACCGGGAGAAGGTCCGTTTGGCAACATTCCAATTAAATAAAGATGCCCGCGCATGGTGGAAGTCTATTCCTGCACCACTAGCTGATGCACCTCATACATGGGAAGGTTTTCTTACGCTCTTCCGAGTCAAGTACTTTTCCGAGCATGTTAAGGAGCGGAAGGCCATGGAATTTTTTTCATTACGTCAAGGCATGATGACGGTAGTGGAGTATGAACTTCAGTTTTCTAGGCTAGCACCGTATGCTCCTCATTTAATTAGCACCGACCTGTTGAAGGCTAACCGATTTATGGACGGTTTGAGGCCTGGCTATATTCAAAATATCCGTACCTATGCGAAGATGGTCCAACGGGCGCAACTTTGTGAAAGGACCTTGGAGAAGGTTGAAAAATTGAAAGGCAAGGGAGAGGAACCAAGCCGAAGGTCTGATCGGCATGATAAGAAGAAGTTTAGTATCACGGAACCCTACAAATCCCGTGATAGCAAGAAAAGATCCCAGAATGGGAATGGTAGTGGTAACCACAAAAACAAGAAAGTCAAAGAAGAAGAGAAGCAGGTCGCCATAGCTTGCACTTTTTGTGAGAAGTTCGATCATTTGGCCGAAGAGTGCTGGAAGCGCCCCGGCGCATGTTTACGATGTGGCAGCCGGGAGCACCGCATGCCAGATTGCCCACTCATGAAGGAACAATCTTCCGGTGGTGGACATAAGCGTCAGGCTCGTCTAAACGCTATTCTAGAAGAAGAAGAAGCGCCCAAGAATGATGGGTTGATGGAAGGTACTATCCAAATATATTCCCATCATGCATTCATACTATTTGATACCGGTTCTTCACATTCTTTTATATCTGCTACTTTTGCAAAAACTTTACCTATTTCATCAGTTCCTCTACCTTCGGACCTTGCTATTACTACACCTTTAGATCCCGGAACCAAACTTACAAACTATTATCTTGATAGTGAGGTAATGGTAGAAGGTCACAATCTTCCTGCAAACCTCGTATGCCTTGATATGGAGGGCTACGATACTATTCTAGGTGTAGATTGGCTTGTAGACCATGATGCCTATATAAATTGTCGCAACCGGATTATCTTTTTTTGGAAACCTGGTCTTCCAAGGTTTTCCTTCCTTGGTATCAAATATAGGAAGCATCCTACTATAATTTCATCTCTTCACTCTTGCAAACTTATTTCGTAAGGATGTGAAGCTTTCCTTGCTTCCATAATCATTACCGAATCTAAGGAGATCGTCTTAGAAGATATTCCTATTATTAAGGAGTTTCCTGACATATTTCCATCAGATTTGCCCAGTTTACCACCCGATAGGGAAGTAATTTACTATCCTGCTGACTTAAGCATCGGAGGTATTGACACCCGTTTTTAGCTCACAAGTTGCGTCATTTCTCTTATTCATCATTTTTGATGTCTCGAATTACCCATTATTTTGGAGCCTTCCTTGGATAGATTTCGAGCCAATTTTCATTGTTCCTATCCCTTTGAGTCCTTGAGATCATGATTTCCTAGAGCCCTGAGCTTATCTTATCAACTTCTGGCTTCTAAGTCGACTTACGGCCCATTTAGGCCGGCTTCCCTCAAGTAATCGACTCTCTCCCGCTGTGCAGTCCTAAAAGTGATCCTTTTTCATCTCCATCTGTCCCTCTATTCAAAAAGTTGTCTTCACCAATGTTGTTCCTCTTTCAACGATCTACAATTTCTTCTTCTACGCCGTTGGCCAGTTCTACCCCGTTTGTGAACTATTCGTATTTTTCCGGCGTGCTGTGCTGTTCAGAATTCTTTCTCTCTCTTCAGCATCATTTTCTCCCTCTTTCTGATCATTTTCTCATCTTGCTCTCTTCATAAAAGTTGTTCCTCTCTCAGTTATCTACAATTTCTTCTTCTACCACTTTTACTAGTTCTGCCCGTTTGAGAGATACGCTTCAATTTCCAAAGTCACGCGCAGTCTGCCCAGAATTTTCTTCATCGGTGTGAAGGTCTAGTGTAGGTGCGTCACAGCACATGTAGCGGTCTATCGTAAGACCGTCAGAGCACATGTGACGGTCTAGCATAGGTGCGTCACACCCAAACTTGCCCGAAATCACCCCGTTTGACCCCTAGAGCGTGGCGGTCCTACCCTAGACCGTCAGAGCACATGTGGAGGTCCTACGATAGACCGTTACACACAGCAGAGAGTCCAATTTATGCTGGACTCTGCCCCGAAAACTACGCGGCGAGCCTATCTTACAGAGCCCATAACCTCTTCAATTCTTATCCAAATTGATCCCCGTTTTTTCCTACTTCTAGTCCTTTGTATTATCTTGAATTTGGTTCATAGAAATCAAATTTTCATTAGCTATATCTCTCTGGATCTGGGTCACAAGATCGGGATTTAAGCATCCTTATACAACTAAAACTCTATTTTCTAGTGTGACGGGGCTACCTTCCAAGAGCCATATCTTCTAGAATCCTCCTCCGAATTGATCCCCGTTTGTTCCTATCTCTTATCCTTAGTAATATCTCGAGTTTGATCCAGAGAACTTGATTTATATTGGACTATATCTCTGAGAATCGTGATAAGAAGATGGGGCTTTCTTGTAAAACTTTATAAAAATTGCCCAATTCATAGTTGCGACGGGGGGGCTCTTTCTTGGTTCGGGGCGAAGCCATGCTGCAACTCCAACTCACAACTTCGACCCTGACTTGAAGAGGGAAGTATTAGCTTTCCATTGCATCCTTTTGGACTTGATTTCATGATCTATATTCTTAATTCTCTTCCTCTTAAAATCACAAATCATCACAATTTTCTGCACTTTTCTGCTACACATGCACTTTTGCACGTTTTGCATCAACATTTTCTATCTATTCTCTCAATCAAATCTCATGATTTCAAATCTTATGCATGCACAATACATACACCTATTATTTCTACCCTTCCACAGGGGTTAAAAACCTCCCCCCGGTGAGTTTGCCCTCAATTTTTACCCCTATTTTATCACTGCGGGATTGATGCTACACATGCATGTTCTAATGGATTTTTTATCCTTGTTTTGGCTTTGTTTTGCAGGAGAACATGAATACAACGTGAGGCCCTCTTCCTCTAGCCGGCTGGAAGGAGAGGGGGTTTGAATCCACAAGTTCCCCGCACCCCGTTTCAAGCGCGATCAAGTCTTTAAGTTTTCAAGGTACACGACGTCGTTCTTTACACTTCTTCATCCTTTGGCGTTGTTGGAACCTTGGTGGCGATCACGGTTAATATTTCTCATCCTTTCATACCCCTTGTCTTTGATTCACATGTTTATGCATGTATGTATTTAAAGGGGGCGGGATAGGAATCTAATTAAAACAAATCTACAATTTTTTGGCGATCACGATGGGACATCAATGCCCATCACGTTTGTTTTAATGCTCTTTTGTAAGTTGGGTGTGTGCATGTGCATGTTTAGGTGATATTTTATACATTCTTTCATTGTTTGGGGCGTTTTAAGGGCTCAGGTAGTGTGACGGTCCTATAGTAGACCGCCACATGAATGTAACGGTCTTTTGGTAGACCGTTACAGATTTTGGCAGTTCTGAGCGCATGCTTACAGGGCCGTGTTCGTCGGGACATAACTTTTGATCCCGATGTCCGATTGTGCTAAATTTTTCTTCCGTTGGATAGCCCTTTATATTGTCTTTCCATCCATATATCATTTGCATCATTTGGTTAACATTTGCATATTCTAATATTGTCCAACTTTTTGAGTTTTGTGCATAAGTTCTGCAGGTAGGCTCAGGGATAGGTTCACAGGTACATCTTTACTCGGTGATTTGACTGCCTTCCCGATGTCTGATTGCACTAAATTTTATTCCA
The DNA here is from genome assembly GCA_022559845.1 of Amorphophallus konjac. NCBI lineage: Eukaryota > Viridiplantae > Streptophyta > Magnoliopsida > Alismatales > Araceae > Amorphophallus > Amorphophallus konjac. The sequence continues at coordinate 261,008,482 of CM040119.1, read as the reverse complement.
TTGGATAGTCCTTTGTATTGTCTTTCCATCCATAGCTTATTTGTATCATTTGGGTCTCATTTGCTTAGTTAAAAATTATCATCATTTTAGCATTTTGTCCATAAAATCTGCATGTGGTCTGCGCACAGGTTCACGGGGGTAACTTTGCTCAGTGATTTGATTGACCTCTCGAGGTCGGATTGCTCTATTCTTGCGTCCGTTGTGTAGACCTTTGCATTATCTTTCCATCCATATACTATTTATCTTAGTTGGATCATGTTTGCATAGTTTAATCTAGTCTTGATTTTCTAGTTTTAAACTAGAATTTGCATGCACTCCGGTGCACATAGGGCCATACATTGCATATCATAGTTGCATTTCCTACCTTGGTAAGTGATCCTCTCACCTCCATATTCCTTGGAGTCGACTAGGTGATCTTATTCAAGACCTCCATAAGTCCCCGTGAGCCGTGGATTCCCACACGGACGCCGGGCCGGTTCTACCTTTTCCACCCCTTAGGCTTGCATTTACATAAGTGTGAGGGAGTTAACCTTAGTCAACCCAAAGTTTGGACATTGTTCCCATAGGATTTCTATCTTGAGGGAATTATCCTAATTCAAATCATTAAAAGGTCTATTAAAACCCCTAAAATATTTCCTATCATATCAACTTGTTTGACTTGGGTGAAAATTCTCACATTGCATTGTTTGTGTTGTTTGGGCTTGTCCAAGCCCATTAGTGGTGTTTTGTGTTACATCCACATGTTTTGCTATTGTTAGGCCCATTTAGGCTAGCCCATTTTGTGTGTTCACTGTCTGGTCCATTGTCACATGGTCCGTTGTCCATTGGTCTTTGCATTAGTGGGTCAGCCCCCCTTGTTCTCAAGCCCATTAAGCCATTGCTTCCCCACTTGTATTCTCCTTGATATCCTTGTATTAAGTCTCCATTTTCCCTCGTGGAGTATCATTCTAACCCCTTGTATCATTCTTTTTTCCAATCTTCTTCTCATTCCCGTGTGGAATCCTCTTCCCATGCGGGCCCATCTTCCCGTGGTCCCTCTGATCCCTCTGAGGAACAGGCTAATCCCATGGCCCATCTTTCAAGCCTTGTTCGCCAAATGGATCCAGCCCAGGCCCAACGTCTTATTGCATCTCATCTTCATGGGCCTCCTTCTCTTAATGGGCCTTCTTCTCTCATTAATGGGCCTCATCATCTTAACGGGCCCCATTCTCCTAATGGGGCTTATTTTTCTAATGGGACTAATTCTTCTTCTCCTGATGTTGCCAGCCCAATGGGTCCTTATGCTCATGCTTCTTCCAGGCCCACATATCCTTCCATTCTCGGAATGGGCCCTTCTTCTTCTCAGCCCGGATCCTCTTATCTGGCCCATTATCATCATACTGGTCCGAATTCACATCCTCTTACTCAAGCTGGCCCATATTCTTCTCGATCTCTCCCTACCCAAGAGATGATTGTTCAAACCCAACGCCAACTTGATGAGCTTCAACGTCGGATCGATCCTAAATCCTCTTTAAGTGTTCCATTCGCTTTCCAAGGTCTTCGGCTCCCACCTCCATCACAAATTCTCACATATCGCCGTTATAGTGGAGTCGGTGACCCGTATGTGCACTTGAAGGGGTTTGTTTATGAGTCGGCCCAATTTCGACATGACCAACACTTGATGACTTATTTGTTTAGTCTGTCATTGGAAGGCCCGGCTCAGGATTGGTTCTTCTCTCTTCCACAAGAGCAAGTTGTGAGTTTTCAAGTCGTTAAAGAAAAGTTTATTCAACAGTATCAAGATCAGGTTGGGCCCAAGTACTCTATTGTGGATCTGGCCCATCAGATGATGAAGCCCGACGAGGGGTTATGCACCTTTGCTGACCGTTGGCGTCGCCTTGCCGCACAGGTCCCAGGGCACATTCCAGAGAGAGAGCAAATCAAGATGCTGATATCCAATGCCGCGCCCGAGTATCAGTTTATCTTAGCCCTCAACGACATCACCTCCTGGCAACAACTTTACAGCCGAGCCAGCTTCGTTCGCCAAAAAATCCAAGATTCCCTTGACCCCGAGTCTCCAGCATCCACCTCCACATATCAACCTTCACCCTCCATGTGCTAACCCTACGCTCCCATGAGTCAGCCCGCCATGAGTCAGCCTTCCGCCACATATCCCTCCACGAGCCAACCCCCCGCCTATACATACCTATACGCCTCCGCATATCAACCTTCCATGAGTCAGCCTCCTGCGTCTGCATACCCGTCTCCGTTTCCACCCCCGGTCAAGGTCACACCACATCCCGAGCAGGTGGATGTCGTCTACATACCTCCCCACTCCGTTTCACATATGCCTTCACCAAATCCCTCCTCCGTCGGCCAAGCACTATTGCCTACGCAACATTCACTTCCGTCTCCACAACCTTCTCCACCACCTCATACCCCTCGGCATCCACCTTGCCCGATGCGGGCTCCTTGTCCTCCGTTGTCGGAGTGCTTTATCGATATTTTTAGGACTTTGATGGCCGCTCACGCGTTGCCGCTCTCTCCGGCTGTGCCTTGCCGACCCGCGGTCGGGAATATGCTTCAATATTGTGATTTTCACCGCCAGCAGGGGCATTTGGTTGAGGATTGTCCCGAGTTCCGAGAGTATGTTTATGACCTGGAAGATAATAAAAGGATTGATTGGGCCGCCATGGGTAAAGTTGTTTTAGATCTCCGTAGCAAGCAGCAGCAACAAGAAGCACTGCCCAAGCAGCCGGCTCCATCTCTACAAGACCGGGGGCACCCCAATGATTCTTCGTCTAGCGTTAAATCCGCTCCATCACCTACTACCTCGCCTACTCTGTTACCTTCGCTATCTCCTATCCAATCTCCGCAACCTCCACAAACCCAAGCCTCTACACAGGCTAGTGCCACCTGCCCTTCTTCTACTTCTTCCACCACTACTTCCACCCCCAATGTCGTTCGGCGCGTTGTGTCGATACGTCGACGGTGGGTGCCACAACCCCCTTCTTTACCCTTGCCATGTCCACTACCTCCATCGACCACATCACCATCTCCACCATCCTCTCAATCGCCTACACCATCTCCACCACCCTCACCATTGCCTAAACCTCCATCACCCCCGCCATCACCTTTGATCGAGCCTGAGCAAATTTCACCTTTACCGCCCTCGCCCGAGCAAGTCATACCTCCACCCTTACCTTTGCCTCCACCTAAACACACCATACCCGTTGAAACCCCCGTGTCTTCTGAACCTACTCCTATCCCCATTCTTCCACCTATTTCTACCCCACGGAGCGGGTGTGTGTTACCCATGGTGCCCCTTGGGTCTAATCTCCAGGGAGACAATAAGCCAAGTCAGGATGATTTGGTGCCGGCCGTGCATTTCAAGATCCAAAACTTCATTTGCCGGATGCCGATCCGCATCCTGGTCCCTGGTTATTTTGGGGATGTTGAGCCTACACTCCTAGTGAAGACGGTTGACAAGAAGAGTTCCCTTGAGTTGATGCCAGTTTCTTCCCGAGCAAGGCCGGTGGCAATCTCTTTGCTCGCCGGAGAGTTCACCGTTGATGCTATTATTTCTCTTCGCTCTATTGTCATTCAGATGACAGGCCAAGAAGGGTTCTCTACCCGTGTTGTGCTAACGCATACGGCCGTCAAGCAGATTATGGATTCTATGTTCAAGGGGCAATTGGCCGTATCTTCTACACTTTTCGGGGATATTCTGCACTTGTTATGCAATCTTCCTCGGTTTATTAGCAAGCCGGCCATGTCAACACCATGTATTACTCTCCCTCAGCTTCACCCGTCTCTTCTAGCAAGGGAGTTACGCTTCAAGTCTGATTGCCGAGTGGAGCTGCCAAATCTCATGCTACTTGTGCCAAGTAACAAGACTCCATGGTTTTATGATATTCAGCATTATGAGGAGTTAGTTGTTCAAGAATGTCTATCTATAGTTGTTAGAGTCGGGTGTCTAGGGGCAATTGCCCTGATGAAGCTGCATATTCATAGCCGGGTCAGGTCCTCTGCCAGATGGGCCCGTTACTTAAGTAGACACTACAGAATAATAGGCCTGAAGGTCCAACCCCACGCCAAGCAGGTCCATTTCAAGGTAATTTCAGCTAAGAAGAGACAGTGACGCAGGTTCAAGAGCCGTCAGTTGTGCATTCAGGGGTCCACCTCTTCCTCCCTTTCTTTTCATTCATCCTTCCTTCTACTCAGTTCCCACCCTTGGGTGGTGTACCTTCCTCCATCTGATCCGATCTCCATCATTTTCTCCTCCTTTCGTAGGTCCGTGCGTCCCCATTCCTCTCCTTTTTCTCCGGATCCTCCAGATTTTCCCTCCTCTCACAATTCTAGGCCTCGGCCTATGTCTTTTCATCCCGATCTCGGGACATCTCCCAGTTCTTCTCCTCCAGTATCTCCGGGTTCCGTCTCTAATTCTCCTTTCCCGACCCTGTCGGGTGATTTTCACTCTTATTCCCCGACCCTGTCGGGTGTCTATGTCTCTTATTCCCTGACCCTGTCGGGTGATTCTAATTCTCCTTCCCCAACCTTGTCCGGTGATTCTAATTCCTTTTCTCCGACCGCGTCGGACTATTATTCTCCTTCTTTCTCATCTTCACAGCAATCCTCTCGCTGTCTTTCTATTCACTCCTCTTCGCCCTTTCAGGGTCATTACCCTTTTTCTTGCTACTTTCGAGGCTTTAGTCTGCCTTGATCTCAGCTAATCTGATTTCTTCTGTATTTGGTTCCTTGTTATCAGGGTCTCGACGCCTTAACGAGGGAGTTCTAGCCCTCGTCCCTCTTCCTTTTTATCCTTATTTCGTCTAGTTTGGTGCCTGTCGATCCTCCATGTCAAGGAATCTTTCAATCCATTTGCTATCCTCTCCCTTTTATCCTGTCAAGAAAGGAATACAAAGCCCGTGCTGCTCGAAGCTCGATGATCAAGATTGCTTTAGGATGCTACTTCCACACTGCGGATTTGCAAAGGTATCTTTATTTTGAGCAAAGAAATATGCTTTCATTTCCATTATTATTTTTGCACATGGTTATAATGCTATTCCTCAACATGGTTAAGTGGCTTTTAGAAATTTGCTTAGTTCATTTAGGTCATTTAAAATGAGTTCGCTTCTGCAGCATCCTTAGGCCGGTGATAGCTCCGCGCTGGGAGTCTAGTTCTTTCCCCGATCGTTGAGGGTGACCTTTGAGCATGGGTTTTTCACACACTTCACAGCGAGCCATAGTCGATTCCTTTGAGCAACACCGTTGCTGCTTTGGCCATACTTTGGGTATGCACAAAGGTCTTTTTCTCTTCTCTGCTCGGCCAAGTGCAGGGGCAAGAGATTGATGGATAAGATGACTAACCTAGGCGCTCCCTAATACGAGAGAGGTCTCAAATAGGGGTAGTCTTGACCCTCAAAAGTGAGCTTTCATGCTATATCTAGCCAATAAGGGCTATCAATAATAAATGGACGAATCAATGTAAAATTATGAATCAAAGTCATGACAAGAGTGGAAGTACAGTTCCCCGCGAGACGTCATGAGCCCGATCGTACGCGTGCCTAAGGGTCCTAAAATCAAAGACACAAAGCCCCGGCGCAACAAACTATCCCTTTGAAGGGTAGTGTCTTGGAAGGAATTCAAGTCCTGATGTCTCCCATCCTGTATAAAACTTGTCTCTAATTTTTCTTCTATTTCTCCCTCTTAGGCTGGGTTGTATCCCGAGTATGGCCTTAGTAGGGGCATCGTTCTTTAGAGGCAGTTGGTTGTGGTAAGTCACCCTCACATGCACGCCCTGCTCAAGGGAAGTCTTTAATGAGAGGGGAGGGACGGCGATCTCTGGCCAGTAGTTCGAGCCTGTCTTTGGGTGCTGCGGATTGCTATTGTCAAAAATAAAAAATGAGATATTTTCAAAATTCAAAAAAATGAGATATTGTCAAAAATCTAAAAAAATTGAGATATTTTTCAAAATAAAAAATGAGATTCTAAAAAAATAAAATATTGTTCAAACAAAACAAAAAAATCAAATATTTTCAAAATCTAAAAAAATTAAGAAAATTAAAAAATCTAAAAATATTTATCTTTTACATTTTATTTTGAGAATAGATACGTAATCTATTTGCTAAGTGTGCAGGTTGCAGGTACTCAGGCATTCCTTGCTATATCTTTGTGCTCTGTCTCCTGTCCACATCTTCTGATCTGTTCTCTTCGTCATTCATGTCTCTCGATCTGTTCTGAAGCTTATGTCCTTCTCAGCTTTTGTTTGTAATGATTATATCTATATGAGAGGGTTTTGCCTTACGATTATGTACATGGCGGTTCTGCTTCGTCTGATCTTGGGCTTTGATTGAATGGCGTATTTGTTTATGTCCTTTGTCCCGTCGTGTCCTTGTCTCGCCGTGTCTATGTCCCACCGTGTTGTCCCACACATGTTATTTTGTTCTTCTCCACGTGTTGTTAGTTGTCTTGCATATGTTGTTAGTCGTCCTTCTATATCTTGTGTGTTGTCCCAACCGTGTGGTCATCCCTCATGTTCTTGTCCCAACCGTGTGTTGTCTCACTGCATTGTTGTCTTGTCCCCCACGTTCATCTTGCATACGTGTGGTTTGTTCATGCCATTGCATATATGCTTGTTCATCTTGTTGTGTTGTTTTCCATTCGTTTGATCGTTATGTTTTGTTGTGTTGTCGGTCGTTCAGTTAATCGTTGTGTTATGATGTCTTTCATTCATGCTTGTTTATCATGGTCATTCATATTGTTGTTGTCTTATTTGAAAATCCATAAAAATCAGAAAAAATCTGAAAAATCTAAAAAGATGTCGTTTCGCTTGCCAGGTAAGTCAGGTATGGCTCTCTATCCCTGCTCATTGTTGCATTACTATATGGTATCTATATTATTATAGCCTCTCAAGGACCGGCTGGTTGGCTGTGTGTTCTGGGATCTGTTGTACCCCTTTAACAAAAACGATGATGATCTAGGAGCATACGGTTAATCGTTGGATAGGCCGCTCGGTTGAGTCGGGCGGGGGACGATAGACTCTGTCTCACACGCCGTGGTTGCAAGAAGACTCTTGACCCCGTTTTGGCTCAGTCTAGTAATATTATCCTTGAGTACTTTCTATTTTAACTTTCTTTACATTCGTTTTAATGATTTCTTTATTTTAGCCCAACATGCATCATGTCATTTTGAGCATTCATGCCTCGTGATCTGTTCAAGGATTTCCCCTCAGCAATGGTTGATTGCACTTAAGCTCTCTTGGATAAGAGATTCTTCATTCCACTCTGAATTCAAACGATTTCTCTGATCTTGCCGCTTGGTCTGGTTGGCCAGCGTGATTCCTGTCTAAATTTTATCTCAGTCTTATCTTCCTTTTTCCAGCGCTTATGTTGTGTTCCTTCCGACCCACTCATTATCCGTGGATTGTGTCCCCAATGAGGCTGGTTGTGTTTCCTTTCCTTTAGTTTAGTTCTCCAGGCATGTCTCATCTGCGTCATCCATTCCTTGTGGTTAGTTCGGCATTTTCAAGAAAATTCCTGTCGCTTGTTGGTTGTGACGGGTGTCTTTTTATCTTGATGCCCGCTTTTCAGTTCTCTCCACTTCATCTCTGCTTCATCACCATTTCACGTCGCTATCGCTTTTGCTCCATCTCCTTTCTATTTTACCTCCGCGTCGCTTTCGCTCGTTCCCTTTCAAAGCGGACATCAAGGAGGGGCATCTGTTGACACCCTTTTTTAGCCCACAAGTTGCGTCATTTCTCTTATTCATCATTTTTGATGTCCTGAATTACCCATTATTTTGGAGCCTTCCTTGGATGGATTTCGAGCCAATTTTCATTGTTCCATTCCCTTTGAGCCCTAGATATCATGATTTTCTAGAGCCCTGGAACTTATTTTATCAACTTCTGACTTCTAAGTCGACTTTCGGCCCATTTAGGCCGGCTTCCCTCAAGTAATCGGCCTCTCTCCCGCTATGCAGTCTTGAAAGTGGTTCTTTTTCATCTCTTTCTGTCGCTCTATTCAAAACGTTGTCTTCACCAAAGTTGTTCCTCTTTCAACGATCTACAATTTCTTCTTCTATACCGTTGGTCAGTTCTGCCCCGTTTGTGAGCTATTCGCATTTTTCCGGCGTGCTGTGTTGTTCAGAATTCTTTCTCTCTCTTCTAGCACTATTTTCTCCCTCTTCTTATCATTTTCTCATCTTGCTTTCTTCATGAAAGTTGTTCCTCTCTCAGTTCTCTACAATTTCTTCTTCTACCACTTTCACTAGTTCTGCCCCGTTTCAGAGATACGCTTATATTTCTAAAGTTGCATGTAGTCTGCTCAGAATTTTCCTTCATCGATGTGAAGGTCTAGTGTAGTTGCGTCACAGCGATGTGAAGGTCTAGTATAGGTGCGTCACAGCCCATTTAACGGTCTATCGTAAGACTGTTAGAGCACATGTGACGGTCCTATAGTAGACCGTCATACCCAAACTCGCCCGAAATCACCCCGTTCAACCCCTAGAGCGTGGCGGTCCTACCCTAGACCGTCAGAGCAAATGTGACGGTCCTACGATAGACCGTTACACATAACTGAGAGTCCAATTTATGCTGGACTCTGCCCCAAAAATTATGTGACGAGTCTATCTTGCAGAGCCCATAACTTCTTCAATTCTTATCCAAATTGATCCCCGTTTTTTCCTACTTCTAGCCCTTTGTATTATCTTGAATTTGGTTCATAGAAATCAAATTTTCATTAGCTATATCTCTCGGGATCTGGGTCGCAGGATCAGGATTTAAGCATCCTTATACAACTAAAACTCTGTTTCTAGTGTGACGGGGCTACCTTCCAAGAGCCATATCTTCTAGAATCCTCCTCCGAATTAATCCCCGTTTGTTCCTATCTCTTGTCCTTAGTATTATCTCAAGTTTGATCCAGAGAACTTGATTTATATTGGACTATATCTCCGGGAATCGTGATAAGAAGATGGGGCTTTCTTGTAAAACTTTATAAAAACTACCCAATTCATAGTCGCGACGGGGGGGCTCTTTCTTGGTTCGGGGCGAAGCCATGCTGCAACTCCAACTCACAACTTCGACCCTGGCTTGAAGAGGAAAGTATTAGCTTTCCATTGCATCCTTTTGGGCTTGATTTCATGATCTATATTCTTAGTTCTCTTCCTCTTAAAATCATAAATCATCACAATTTTCTGCACTTTTCTGCTACACATGCACTTTTGCACGTTTTGCATCAACGTTTTCTCCCTATTCTCTCAATCAAATCTCATGATTTCAAATCTTATGCATGCACAATACATACACATATTATTTCTACCCTTCCACAGTAGTTAAAAACCTCCCCCCGGTGAGTTTGCCCTCAATTTTTACCCCTATTTTATCACTGCAGGATTGATGCTACACATGCATGTTCTAATGAGTTTTTTGTCCTTGTTTTGGCTTTGTTTTACAGGAGAGCATGAATACAACGTGGGGCCCTCTTCCTCTAGTTGGCTGGAAGGAGAGGATGTTTGAATCCACAAGTTCCCCGCACCCCGTTTCAAGCGCGATCAAGTCTTTAAGTTCCAATGTACACGGCGCCGTTCTTTAGACTTCTTCATCCTTTGACGTTGTTGGAACCTTGGTGACGATCACGGTTAGTATTTCTCATCCTTTCATCCCCCTTGTCTTTGATTCACATGTTTATGCATGTATGTATTTAAAGGGAGCGGGATAGGAATCTAATTAAAACAAATCTACATGAGGATTTCCCCAGGGTCACTATCCTAGTCACCCCTGATCTATTTTCCCACCTTGCAGAACTCTCATCCTTCGTGGTAATAATTAAGCGCCGGATGGCTTAGACTTTAGCATGAGATCACGCCTCTTCGATCGCATATATGAATGTATATGTATATTGACTTGATTAAATGAGAACTCTACCTGGCGAACAATTTACCCCTACCCTAACAAGTCTATCTTTTTATTACTATTTACCCTATTCCCCCCTCCCTTACGTACACATCCTTAATTTGTAAATCGGCAATTATAAGAAATACTCTCTTGAAAAGGCACTGTACACACAACAAATGTACCGTACATAAGGTTTACAAATTAAGCGGCGATGTGGGTCACGTGGCAGAAGACGTGGGAATCCCACCAGATGGTACCAGCTCACGGATGAAAACAACACCAATTGTAACCGATGCACCCCGGCTGCTGCACCTTCATCTGATGCTGCTGCTTCTGTGATTGTCGTACGAGGAGGTGATGCTGAACCATGGTCCGTGTCCTATCCGCAGTTTTCCCCATTTCTTTGTGTGATCTGATCAGTGGGAAAAGCTTCCAAAGGAAGGAAGAGTCGAAACTCCAAAGCGGGGTGGGTCACCACCTCATGGAGAGTCACAAAAAAGGAAACTTCTTGAGGGGGTACTCCCTACTCCCCACCTCACCCCCACCAACCTCATTTGATCACAGGCCACGGCCAAAGGCCACCTCCTCACATGCACCGTTAATTAAGATACCCGTGTCCTCATCCATGTACAGTCGCACATCCAGACCACCCACAAACAAACAACCAAGGGGAGAGTGAACAAGAAGCCTTTGGAAACCAGGAACTGAGAGAGAGTCACACGTACCGGGAATCCCAGGAATATCATCATATATACATAGTGCTAGCTCAATGCTCATAGCTTTCGATGCCTCTCTCTCTCTCTCTCTCTCTCTCTCTCTCTCTCTCTCTCTATATATATATATATATATATATATATATATAATATATATCCTCTTCTAATTCTCAGCATCATCACCATCATCGATGTGTAGTTTCAACAGGTTTTTGTTTGTTTTATTCATGTACGCATGATCAGTCTCAAACCAGAGGCAGTCACAAATCACATGTACACACCAAGGATCGAGGAAGGAATTAATTAGTTGTAAATTAAGTACAAAACCACAGCGCAATCAAAACCATTAATCCTGATCAGTACCTCTCATCATCTCATGATACGGACACCATCCAGAGCTAGCTAGTGTGCTCATGTACATCGTATAAGTCAAGAAAAGAAAAGATCACGAAGCAGAAGCAAACCAGTACTTGATCACCAGACGTGCTACTGGCGATGATCAAGAGTCTCTCAAGCAGAGACTGAGAACTAATTACGTGAAGCAGACTGCTGCAAGGGAGGACAAGAAAAACCATCACTGCCTTCTGTAGGGATCAGGCACAGCAATATTAATTAATTGCTCTTGAACATGCAGAAGGGAAGATTAATGTATGTGTATATCTCTTGCGATTTAAAAAAATACGTTACGTCCGTGTGTTTGTGCAAGTGTTAGCTACTGGTCAGGCGGGAGGCAGAGGTGAGCGCCACCGCCTGTGCCCACACCCGGAGCCTCGCCTTCATGTCCCCCGGATCCTCACCTGAAAACCAGATGAAACAGTACTATCGGTAATGCCAACTACATATATGCATGAATGAAAGGATCGATACACAAACACCCGGAAGCTTACAACTCATCAGCTCATCTGATATCTTGTCTCTACACTTGGTGACCATCATATAGAGACAACTTGGGTTTAATACATATCTATATGTATACACGGCCATACGGCTACCGTAATATATAAACTTGTTGCTGGTGCTAATCGACTGTGAACACATGAGAGTTCGATCGCAATACGCACACTTATGTATAGCATCTACATATATATTGCAGCACGCCCCCAGAAGCATGGATGGATGGATGGATGGGTTAATTAAGAGGCTAGCTAGTTTGGAGATGAACTGATCTGATGAGAGCCAGCTGTGGTTAACTAAGAAGAGTGGGTGGGTGCTCACCTGGGTTGGAGATGCGCCAACTGCCGGTGGGGGCCCCGCCGCCACTTCCTGCATCGGCTGCCGCCACAGCTGTGAGGGCGCTCGGCGGGATCTCCACCGTCCAGTCACACGGCAGCTCGAGGCCGAGGTCACGGCAGGCCTTCACCTCTTCCATGTCCATCAACATGCAGCCGGCGCCCGCCCCGGTCGTCCGGACCACGACGCACGGGTTGCTCCCGCCGCTGTGGGTGTCGGGGGCCCCACCGTCGCCGCCCGCCCAGTGGCACCGCTTCATCTCCCAGGCACGGTCCAGCTGCCTCTCCCTGGTCCTCCTCGACCCCCTGTAGTAGTGAGAGTAGGAGAAGGAGGAGGACCTTTCGCTGGCGGCGCCGCAGCTCTGCATCCGGGCACGGGAGCCTTGCCCGTCCCGGGCAGCCTCCGACTCGCTGGCGTACTCCTTGGTCGGCCCGGCGCGCCGGCGATGGGCGCAGCGTGTGGGGGTGCCGGGGAGAGACAGGCAATCGGCAGAGCCCCAGGTGACGCGGCCGTCGTCGTCGTCGTCACAGCTGGAGGCTCCTCCTTTGTCGTCGGCGTGGTCGGAGAGGTGGGTGTGGGCGTCGTCGTCGCCGTCGCCCTCCCATGTCTCCAGGGACAAGCGAGACATCTGGATGTCCATGTGGACGTCGTCACCTTCTTCGATGCCCGCGTCGTCGTCGTCGTCGTCGTACATACTATCGTGACGGCGGGTTTCGCCGTCGTCGTCGTCGGTGTAGTCGTGGGCAAGGTAGCCGTCGACGTCGAGGTCGTGAACCGAGGAGAGGGGGGTCATGCTCTCATCAGATGCCATGGCTGCGTACGTATAACAGAGTTGGAGGGGAAGGGGGATGGGGTGGTGGGGTTGGACGGTAGTCTTGAGGAAGAAGGGGGTGGTTCAAGCTAGTCGTCTTCTTCTGCCGCTACCTGTTGGGTTTGATTAATGGGATAAGGGGAAGGGGAATGAGCGGTGCAATACTCCATCTCATTATATACAGACGGGGTGAGGGTGAAGGTGAGGGCTTCTCTCTCTCTCTCTCTCTCTCTCTCTCTCTCTCTTCTTTTTTAAAATGTAGGAGGTTTAGGTTAGAAAGTTTATCCGTGAGGGTCTTATGCTCATTGGTGCATGCATGTTATCCAAATTAAGGCCTGCAGTAATATGTTATATGTTAACTGATACGTATGTAGCAGCTTTATTTTGTTCATTATCGTCCTCTTAATAATAATTAGTCTTAAATATTACTCCATGAATCTAGCTAGGATATATATATATATATGTATATATATATAAGATGGATCTTTATAAAATATCTAAAATTTGATGACCCTTAAACTTATTGTGCGGTTAGCATAATGTGAAAAATCAACATATCCTTACTTATCCAATTAATTGGCGAATAAATTTCAAAATATCAGTTGAATAAAAGAAAGAAGTTAAAGTTTGATTCAAAGATCGATCTACACGGCTCTTAATTTATCGCAATTGGCACTCAATTGATGGTAAACCTAAGTTAATTATGTACCCTTGTTGTAAGAAGTTAATATATATATATATATATATATATATATATATATATATACTTTGGCATCTTTGAAAATGAGCATCTTTGAAAATGATATATAATTAATGGCCTGGATAATTAATGAAACATTGAAGGACCAATGTAGCCTTCAACTCTCCTATATATGTAAGCAAAGACCTGAATTCGATATAGGGAGGTTGTTTATGTTGTACATTTGCGCATGTAGCCCGTTCTCTAATTAGATTCGCTGACTCTTCCCGAGTCTGATCACTACAAGTGCGAATTCGCATAATTATTAGCGTCCATCTCTTAGTTTGCATAAATATATATTGATATGAATATCTAGGTAAGTTGTGCTTCTTTTTTTTATTATTGTGAAAAGATTATGGATCTGATCTGACTGAAATTGTAATTATCTCTGGCTCCGCCAATTAACGCTGAGGTTTCTTTGTGGCGAAATAAGCCTCACTTGGAGGATTTGGCATATAGGAAAGTATTATTTATAGTCAATTATATTCTTATAAAATATTATTTATATAATTAATACCATTCTGTGACTTAAGGTTCACGAACGCATTTTCTTCGAGCATACATATATTTGGATCCTGACCCGACGCAAGCCACAGTTTTCACAGGAGTCGACTTTTTCTTTTTTCTTTTTTTTTTTTTGTTTTTTTGGAACGATCGTTTTCACACGAGTGAACATGCGATAATAGGGCAAGTAATTTTAAGGATCGGATCTCAGGCGACTGCTGCTACGTGGCGAAACATCCACCGGACAACCAGCCCAAATTCTTTACTCCCCCGCCTGCGGCCCACGACGGGGCCCAACGAAAGGGGACAACCCATGTAGCGGACAAATCCGCTGCTTTCATGTCGTGGCCTGGCTTCGCAACGTGGAGGACACCTGCCACGTAGAGGATGGATCTGCCGTCGATCATCAGATCCACCCAGCGATGGTAGGCCACGTACGTGAGAAGGGCGGAGACGCCTTCTTTTTCATATAAAATACAAGAGAGGGATGCTATCCTGTACGTGGAAGACTGAGACCAAAAACTATATATACAGTAAATAAATAAACGAGTGATCTTTCTAACTCTCGGGATCAGGAAACTTCGCCCCGACACAACAACCGTGGGATTTATCAGCTCATTCATTGCCCTATTGTATTTGAAACAGTCCAAGAATTGAAGCATTTTTGTCCCGTCCATCGCTTTCAAAGAGAACCTTGGACAATCTAACTACTTATATATATATAAATATATAAAAAAATGTGTGTGTACTCCTCGTGGAAGAATAATAATCAAAGAAAGATATGTATTGTATGCATATCAGTCATTTACTTTCATTAACATAATCAGTTAAAGGATTTTTTTTAAATAAATTATTATTACTAAAGAAATTTCATATATATATAACTTCTGAAAACGTATCAACATATATATTCATACTATTTTGAAAGAATTGCAAATATGTCACTAGAGTTAACTACCGTAAATAGGGCATTGAATATTCTTCAAAGATTCTAATATTCCTGTTAATTGACTGTCAAATGATCAAAATGATTATCTACTTCACACCATTGAGAGAGAGAGAGAGAGAGATGTGACGATGACGGGCGAGGGGAAAACAAGTTTTATAGGGGAGGGGAAAAGTGATTGTAGGCTGGTGGTGGTGGGGGTGGGGGGGAGGGGGCAACAGTGGGAGGGGGTAATAGGCCGGTGGTGGGGGGAGGGGGGAAGCGGGCAGGTGGGGGTCGGGTTTCCAGTCCGGTGGTGGGGGGAGGGGGAAGGGGGCCGTCCATCGCCGCCGGTCACCACGCCATCGTCCCCTACCCCCGCCGTCACCACCGTCCACTTCTGTCTCCCGCAGTCCCCCATCTCCTTCTTCCCCTTCTTCTTCGTCCTCCGTCCACCACGACTTGCATCGTCAACCCCCCTTCCTCCTCCCTCTTCTTTGCACACCCATCTCATCGTAACCCCCACCCCTCCTCCTTTCCCCTTCCTCCATCCCGCCAACCTTAGTCCGCGTAGGCACCCCCCACCCCCCTTTACCATGTGTGTCTTCTCCATTGTTTTTCCTCATGCCGCTAGCAAGCCACCAACCACCATAGAGCCACACTATCGTCGATGTGCCTCAATCCTACTACCACCCTAGGCAGCCCCATCTTGGCCCTCGTCGTGTCTGCCCCAGTGTCCCCGCCCCCTTGTTTGATCCCTTCACCACCGTCTACTATACGAAGTTGCCCCGATACTGTAGCACCTCGGAAATTCCTAGAATTTTTTTTAAAAAAATAAATAGATTTAAAAGTTTTAATAGGCTAATAAATTGATTAATAAAATTATTTACGCATTTAATAAGTTTAAGTGGGCTTAATCATTCAAAGCCATTGATTTAAAAACACAGCTACTAATTAGATAAATAGACCCACTTAAAATGGGCCTTGAACCCTAAAAATTTGGGCCTTGGCCCAAGCCCAAACTCTAGAGACGTATAGGGAAAGGTTCCCTAATCAAGATAAGGGGATAAGGAAGAGAATTAGGATAAAATTCTAATTTTTGGAGAGAGAAACAGGTGGTGGTCAGTCGTAAGACCACTACCTGAAGAAGGCAGTCCAAACGAGACCACCACCTGATTCTGTGGACGGAAAATAGATAGCCTCGAGGAATTCGGATTTCTATCCATGAGACGGCCATGGATCGATTTAATCTAGTTAGGAAACCTATTGAGGACTCTTAGGGGATTCAATTGACATCAAAATAGGATCCTAATCTCAATCAAAACCCTAACCCTAGGCCATTCTCTATAAATAGGACCCAGTTTCGTTTTGTGCGAACCCTAATTTTGGAATGCGTGGTACGAATGTATGGTATCGTCTTTTCAAGTTCTGTATTTAGAACTTTTTATTCTCCTTATTGTCTTCTAAACTCCCTCTAAATCTCGTTCTAAGAGAACAAGCCATCAAGGAGTTAGAACGCGCAGAAGTTGCTGGCTCCACGTAGGATGCATAGGAACGAGAGCCTCCTTCCGGCGAGAAATTCGAAGTCTAGAGCCAATCCCAGAGGTAGGTTATCTCATGATCGGAATAAACATTAAGTTAGGACTAAAAGCCCTCTAGTCTTGCTTATTTTCATGCTTTCTACGTGGAGTATTTCATGTTTTATTATGACCGTGCAATAGGGTTTCTAGATCATGGTGTCCATGTAATTTAAGTGGAGATAAAATCATAAACCCATTGATTCATGCCCTTTCATATGTTAATTGCATACAAGCATGCCCTTTTCCTTCAGTTTTACGCGAGTTACATACTTATTTTTCTTAAGAATAAACCCTGCAAATAACTGTACCTGCGTCTGTCTAAGGATAGGCGGCCCACCCAGGATCGCCACCAAGAGGTGGTCTCCAGATGACCGCCACCTTCAAGAGGTGGTCTCCAGAGGATCGCCACCTGACTGTTTTTCCCTCTAAACAGCAACCAGATCGCCCCTTGTTATTTCATATTCATGCTAGCTTCTATGCTATGTCTCGTTATATTTCGTTATGTTTATGTTTACTATTGTATCATGGATAAGTTGGTTCTATTTTTATGCCCCATCATGTTTAAGAATTTATTTTAAACTTATGCTAATTTCATCATGAGACCCTATAGTTTTGTATTAAAATGATTTTCTATTACACATCGCCCTTTTGTTTTGACGTTGTCACTATCACTTTCTTTTCATTATAGATACTTGTACATAGCCCGTACTCCGGTACGTTGCTATTAGATCACTTGCACATGATAGGAAACCCTCTTAGACATTGAATGTCTCTCCGTCAGATATTCCTTCTGTCGGACTAGGAATTCATGTTTCAAGATCTCCATAAGTCTCCACGAGCCTGGGATTCCCACTAGGACGCTGAGCTGGTTATACCCTAAAAAACTCAAAAGTCTAGAGAGCACTTCGTGTTTTCTACATTTTCTGTGAATTGGCTTGATAGAGGCCAGGAGGAGACCGCTATCTGAAGATAGCGGTCGGCCTGTGACCGCTACCTGGTTCAATCAACTTCAGATTGCGTCGACCTATTCCTTGTTCTGCGTCGACTCCACCTGATAGCGGTCTTGACTTGACCGCTATCTCAAGAAAATAGTCCCCCTGAGACCGCGTTCTGTCAAACTTGTTACAACCCGGGGTTTGACCCTAGGGTTGATCATATCTTCTTCAGATTGCCCTGTGACTATGATGTTCTAAAAATCTTATTCATTAAGTCATTAATGAATTATAGACATTGATAAATATGCCATTATGTTGCCGAAATTCCTCTGTGATATAATATCCTATCATATCATTCTTGATCTCCGATGCTCATTTTGGTACGTTCTTACCTTGGTTGTTATCGCCATAAAACTATTGTTTGAACTTGATATTATTGGCCTACTTTATTATTATTTATCGTGGAAGTAGCTTGATTTATAACTTGAAGATGCAAGGGCGAGCACGGACGGTGTCCAAGGGTTCCATGTTAGCCCCCTTGGCAGATGGCCGGAAATATACTATAAACTGTGGGGTATGATGAACACTGGCGTCGCATTGCGCTGGGAGTACTTTTTTTATAAATAGGTGAAATCTACGAGGTAATCTTATGAAATTACATGCTTGTTTGTTACATGACTTTTTAGCATATAGGCTTTTAAGGTTATGAAAAGTACATTCTCGTTACATGTTAGTACATTCTCGTTATTGACAGGCCATATTACAATCTTGCTTGATCATGCTCTCTTTTACTTGAAATCTTATATCTCTACACTTATCTTGTTACTTGTTATTCCTATGATTTTATTCGCGTGTTTATCGCATTTTCATTATTGCCCCTTCTCATAGAGCTAAAATGTTAATTACTTTAACATTGCCATCATGTTATGTAACGACCCGAGAATCCGATTACCCGGAAGGCCCGATAACCCGAGACTCGCACCGCCACCTACGAGCCCGAAGACTCGGAAGGGTTAGAAGGGATGGTGTGGAGACTACACAAGTATCATAAATAATTATAGAAATTAAACAGTTTATATAATTAAGCAAGAAATAAACAACATTTTAATTAATACATGGTCCACAAGATAACAATAAAATAACAACAATAGTCCACAACTAGTACAGAGACAAGAAAGAAAAGTACAGCTACACGGGACATACCCTGGCTCTGGCCTCTGGCACTAACGCTGGGCACCTGAACCACGCTGAGCCTCAGACGCAATCCCCTGCAGCCGCGCCTCGCCTGAAACACGGTGAAAACACGCAGGGAATGAGTCTCAGGACAAGACTCAGTAGGGATCACTCGAACCCTACCTCGCAGACGGAGAAACCACTACGCTAGCAGTAAGCGAGTACCTCGGAAGGGAAGCCCTGCCACCTACAAAACACCGGTCTCACGGCACGAAAGTCGACACGCATACCGCGGTGAAACCACTGGAACGTAACGGCCAGCACGACAAAACCCGAAGGTCAAAGTCACAAGACTGACAGTCTGCCACTCCAAACTCGACAGGAGTACCTCCCACTAGAAGCACAGTCGGTAGCGTCCCCTGACGTCTTACACCGCACCGCAGGTGAACTACCTGGCGTGGTAGCTCCTACCAGAGGCACGGACACCGTACAAGTAACACAAACAAGTGACTAGCTGGGGTCACGCCCTTCGGTGTGGGTCCAACTGCCCCCAACCACGTGTGCACACACAGACCGTCCGTCCCTGGTCTGGCCCTCTGATCGATTTTCTCCTCAACCGGACTCTGGCTGCTAGACGCAGGGGCCCGACGGAAACCAGTCCAAGACCATCCTCAGGGTAAGCCCGTACACCTACTCCCAGGTGAGACCAGCACACGAGTACTGGTGGGCTACAACTAGTGGAGGGTCACTGAAGGAGTAGACTCTCAAGTCAACGGAAAATAATGTCCGCATCCGACGACGTACGGGGACCATCCCACGTAGCGGTACCATCGCACGGTGACCACGGTCGGACAAGAAACGGGACTGCCGACCTCCCGGTGCAGTCCAGAGCATGACGGTCTACCCTAGACGCGTCACAGGCTCTGACGGTCCAGGGCTGGACCGTCACAGCCATCTGACGGCCCAACACAGGGGCGTCAGACCCTCAGTGCAAAAACCACTGTGACGCGCCTGCCCTGGTGCGTCACAGGCCCTGACGCACCCAGCCTGGTGCGTCACAAGGCGCGAAGGAAGAAACTGTGACGCATGCCACTCGGTGCGTCACAAACTGTAACGGACCTACTCTGGTGCGTTACAGCGTGGGGATGCGTCAACTCAAACGCACCCACATAGGGGCGTCACAAGGTTGTGACGCGCCAAGTCTGGTGCGTCACACGCCTTGATCCCCAACGGTCAAAACCAACGGTCACGCCAACGGCTAGATCGCCCCTGGCAGTCCAACCCAGGCGCGTCACAGCGCCTGTGGCGGTCTATCGTGGGACCGTCACATTCCACAGACCCCAGTTGGCTGAAAGCAGGGCTGTAACGCACCCACCTAGGCTCGTTACATAGTGTGACGGTCACTGAAAGGACTGTCACACCCGCCCGAGAGTGAAACGGCGAGAAAATGCCCAAAAAACTAACCACGCCCCCGTGCCTCCACCGGAGAGGGGGAAAACAAAGGGGAAGACCCATGGGGACCCCTAGCATGCTTCTAAGCCACCAAAACGTGAAATCGTGGCCTAAAATCATAGATCAGGCGAACTCTCCCAAAATCATGCTTTTACCCAAACCCGTTCAAAGACACCCCTCTCGGCTCCCATTCGGCCTACAAAACGCGGGGGAGGATGGGATGAGCATAGGGATTCGTCCCCCTACCTCAATGGAGCGAAAGCTCCGCCGAATCGTTGCCGAAATAAAGGAAGACGCTTTTAGAATCCTCGTCCCTTCACGATTCCCCACAAGCTTTTCGCTGCCACGATCGCCTCGGCGTCGCCCACGTCGCCACGCCGTCGCCCCGCACCGTCTGCAGCCGGAGGGGACGCCGCCGCGGTCGAATGGGAGAGAGAGAGGGAGAGGGGGCGGTTCTCACAGTGGGGGAGGAAGGAAAGAGCAAGAAGAAGAAGAAAAGGTGGGGGAGAGAGAAAATGGGTGGAGTATTTATAAAAAATCCAAAAATTTTGGAAAATATCACAAAATCAAAAATTACGTTTCCGGGATCCTCGGAACACACCGATCGTAACGGTACCACTCTTGTCTAGGTGAACGGCCCGGTTCACCCGCAACGATGTTCTGAAGGAATTGTCGAAACACACACCGGAAATCAGAAAACACGTACGGAAAAGCCGCGGAAGCACTCCGGGCCTCCGAAACAACTCCTGATCGCGCCGACCCGAACATGAAAGATGTCCAAAATGAAATTTCGAGCACAACAGAGCCGGACACTCCGAGAAACTAGATCCAGGACCCAAAAAGAAGGATCCGAAGGGTCCGGGATATTACATGTTAGTACGAAGATACCTATTGGACGAGTGCGCTCATTCCCTACTTTTTCAATCTTTTCAGGAAACTCTAGTGACTCGGAGTTGGAGTACTCAAGTGGCGAGTCCGAGGGCGAGTGATGTACAAGAGAAGCCCTAGAATGTTAAGAGTAACATGAGTCGAGATGAGTCGTATTGTAATTTAAGTTCCTCCACTGTAATAGGCGATGAAGTAGATCATGTTATCTTTTATTTTCTTGAGTCTAATTAGGTCAAGAGAGTCAAAGTCAAGTATCACTTTGTAACTTTTGATTTATCATTCAATCAAGTTAAGTTTTGTCCACGTATTTAGCATTCATTCTTCTATGTGAATGTATTTAGCACTCTGATTATCATTCTAGCTTGAGGCTTATTTGTCGGCTATTCACGTTCATGACTTAATTTCGCTGCATATCTCGGGACATGGCAGATACAGTGTCGACCCATCCCCTCCCTCTCGTCTGTGTCATTGTCACTACACAGGGGTAAGGGACCTGACCCTATCGACAGCTGTCGCCGCCATCTATTTTGGGTTTGGGAAACCCATCGAGAAGAGGATAGGAAAACGACGATTATCCTGGTATTTCAACCCTAAAAATATCATTATTTGTTTATATACCCTTATTAGATATGTTATTTTTGTTGTAAGATTCTATTAATTTTTTTTTGCAAATAATGTAAACCCTAAGACATAACTGTGGAAATTTTCATTTTTTCTCACGTCTAGTTAAGTCTAACTATAGTTAAGTTGACGGGTGACAGCGGGAGATTATGCCAATGATATATCTACAAGTTTTTCAAAATAGTGAGGATTTATATGTTAACATATTTTCGGGAGTGATATATCTATAATTTCACCTATAGCAATAGTTTATTTGTAAAAAATTCTTAATTAAAAAGGAAGCATTTTACTTGGATACATTCTAAATCTTCTATGTATGTATATATGCATTGCATGCATGAACAAGGTGATTTTGCATGGAAAGGGTACTTAGATATATTCTAGATCTTCTATGTATGTACGTGCATATGCATTGCATGCATGGACAAGGTGATTTTGCATGGAGAGGTGTTCGAGTACTACTATATATATATATATTGAAGAAAAAGAAGAAGAACCCATTAAAATTAAATAGAAGAAATGTAAAAAAGAGAAATACTTAATATCCATCTAAGACGGGTAGATTTTCTATCCGTCGAGGACTAGATTGGCGCACGTCGGTGTTCGGGCCCGTGCAATGAGTGCTCGATGAAGGGTCCGAACATCCACGTGGACCAATCCCATTTTGAACGGGTAGAAAATCTCCTCATCCAAGACGGGTAGTGGGAGGGAGCAATAGGCCGGTGGTAGGGGGAGGGGGGAAGGGGGCAGGTGGGGGCTGGGTTTCCAGTCCAGTGGTGGGGGGAGGGGGAAGGGGGCTGTCCATCGCCACCGGTCACCCCGCCACCATCCCTTGCTCCCGTCGTCACCATCGTCCACTTCTATGTCCTGCAGTCCCCCGTCTCCTTCTTCCCCTTCTTCTTCATCCTCTGTCCACCACGACCTGCACCATCAGCCCCCCTTCTTCCTTCCTCTTCTCTACACACCCACCTCATCGTAACCCCCACCCCACCCCTCCTCCTTTCCCCTTCCTCCATCCTACCAACCTTAGTCTGTGTAGGCACCCCCAGCCCCCTTTTTCATGTGCTCGTCTTCTCCCTTGTTCTTCCTCATGCCGCGAGATAGCCACCAACCCCCCATAGAGCCGCACTATCGTCAATGTGCCCCAATCCTGCTGCCACCCTGGGCAGCCCCATCTTGGCCCTCGCCGTGTCTGCCCCAGTGTCACTGCCCCCTTCTCTGATCCCTTCACCGTCGTCTGTTGTACGAAGCTTCCCCCATATAGTGTCGACCCATCCCCTTCCTCTTGTCGGTGTCATTGTCACTACACAGGGGGAAGGGGCCTGACCCTGTCGGCCGCTGTCGCCGCCATCTATTTAGGGTTTGGGAAATCCATCGAGAAGAGGAGAGGAAAAAGATTGACTCTCCTTATATTTCAACCTTAAAATCTCATTATTTATTTATATTCCCTTATAAGATATGATATTTTTGTTTTAAGATTCTGTTAAGGATTTTTTTGCAAATAATCTAAACCCTAAGAGAGATAATCGTAGACATTTTCATTTTTTCGCACGTCTAATTAAGTCTAACTATAGTTAAGTTGACGGGTGATAACGAAAGATTATGACGATATATCCGAATGTTTTTCAAGATAGTGAGGATTTATATGTTAACTAATTTTGGGAGTGATATATCTATAATTTTACCTATAACAATAGTTTATTTGTAAAAAAAATCTTAATTAAAAAGGAAGCATTTAATTTACTGGATATATTCTAGATCTTCTATGTATGTATGTATGCCTTGCATGCATGAATAAGGTGATTTTGCATGGAGAAGGTACTTAGATACATTCTAAATCTTCTATGTATGTATGTAGGTATGTATGTATGTACGTGTGTATGCATTGCATGCATGGACAAGATGATTTTGCATGGAGAGATCTTCGACGGAGTACTACCATATATATTGAAGAATAAGAAGAAAAACCCATCAAAATTAAATAGAAGAAATATAGAAAAAGAGAAATGTTTAATATCTGTCTTGGACGGATAGATTTTCTATCCGTTCGGAACGAGATTGATGCACGTGGTGCCCGATCTCGTGCAGTGGATGCTCAGCAGACTCAAATATCCACGCAGATCAATCTCGTTCTGAACGGATAGAAAAAACTTTCTCGTTCAATACAGGCAGCTAGCATTTCTCGTAGAAGAATGGACACGATGGAATACCATTCATCAAAGCTGGAAACGAGAAAACCTAACAAGATCCTTTTCAAGTGCGAGGTCACGGTTGGCAAAGCTACCCTTCCCATCCACATCAAACATTCTTTTCTCCATACTCCGCGGTCGGCCCGCGGGATTTGGTGAGGTTAACTTTTGAATATGTCGAAGTTTAATTTGGCACACTAATGTAAGCCGAAGTCCCCAAGTTGTTTCCTCAAGGATGCACCACCCTCCAGTTTCTGAGGAATGTTCCTTCGTCGTGCACCTCACCTGAGGAACCTCTACTCTCACAACACATGTCCTTTCTTATAACATCCTCATCAAACAATTAATGTTAATTAATCTTGTCATTCAAACTGTTGAAAGTGTTGTAATTAATTAAGATGTTCATTTTTTATATACAGAGCCATAGTCAGGCATCCGTATGTCTTGACATCCTCAACGCCACCAAACAAATGTTAATTAATTATCTTGTCATTCAAACTGTTGAAAGTGTAAGGTGTTCATTTCATATAAAGTCATAGTCAGGGATCCATACATATCGACATCCAATCGTTTCTTGCAAACGGGTAAAGATCGATATACCCGTCTTATAAAAGTGACTAAAGATTTGTTCATATATATAGGATATCTCTAACTATCGTCACAGGTTGCTTATTTGTGTCTGGGCACCCCAAATTAGCCAACCCTGGATTAGTATTAGAAAGCGTCATGTTTGACGGGGAGAAGGGGTTTGTACTTCCTACATCTAACGTTGAACTACAAGGCTATCCGCCTTTTACTTCTTGAGTTTCACCAGTTTCACGTTAGCTTCAAATTAATTATACGTTTATATAACGGGGTATAACTTGCAAGCTTTTCGGATCGTTGGATGTCCAGAGATTTTGTCGTACACTATAAGAAAAGATGGATTTAGCGACGGATGTTTCCGATGGATAATTTTTCGTTAAAAATTTCGTCGACGAGAAATTATCTATCGGAAAGTCTGTCGTAACTTCCGACGGATTAATTTTCGTCGAAAATACCGTCTAAAGTTCAGACAGTATTTCTGACGACAGTTAATTCCGTCAAAAATTTTCGACAGATTTTTATTGCGTCGGAAATCTGTCAGAATAAATTCAATTTCCCCCCTCCGCTTCGAACCTTTCCCCTCTCTCTCCCTCTCATCTCCCTCTCTCTCCAGCACGGTGTCCCCCCCCCTCTCCGGAGGCGAACCGGCAGTCTCCCCCTCGATCTTCGGTGAGGGGTCCCCCCTCTCTCTCCGGCAGCGAAGGCACGGTCTCCCCCTCTCTCCGGCAGCATACCTCTCCGGCGACCCTCTCTCTCTCCCTCTGGCGAGCGCGGACCGTCTCCCCCGGCTCCGATAAACCCCCTCCCTCTCTCTCTCCCTCTCTCTGTAACTCTCTCCCTCTCTTGGTCTCCCTCTCTCCCTCTCCCTCTCCCTCTCTGTAACACACACACACACGAACACACAGAGCAGAGGGGGCACCGGCCGGGGGTGCTCGACCCCCTCCCTCTCCCTCTCCCCCTCTCCCTCCCCCTCTCCCAATCATGTCCCTCTCACTCTCTTTGTAACACACACACAAACACACACACACACACACACACACACACACGCACTCACAGACCCTCTCCCTCACTTAATCTCACTCTCCCTCTCCCTCTCTCGGTCTCCCTCACTCCCTCTCCCTCTCCCTCACTTCCTCTCAACACACGCACGCACACACAGAGCAGAGGGGGCCGGTCATGGGTGCTCGACCCCCTCCCTCTCCCTCTCCCTATCTCCCTCCCCCTCTCTCGGTCTCCCGATCCCATCCCTCTCCCTCTCTCTGTAACACACACACACACACTCTCACAGGATGGAGGGGCCAAGCCCCTCTATCTCCCTCACTCAATCACCCTCTCTTACTCTCTCTCTCACTGTCGCACACACGAACATAGAGAGGGGCAAGGGCCCCCTCCTGTTCGTTTTCCCTCTCTCTATGTCTCTCACAGTGACGAAATTTTCATGCAGGGCTATTAGCATCAGGTGCGGCAACTGACTTCGTTCTTTCTTTCCGATAAATTTTTGGCAATAAACGGTCAGTAAAATATATATTTTGAAAATATATTATTTGATTTTAATTAATTTAATTTGATTTAAATTTATTTTTTATTTATTATTATTATGTTCGTATGTGTTTAAATTTATTATTTGAATTTACTATTTATGTGGGTGTGTGTTTAAATTTACTATAATGTGGGTTTGTGTTCGGGAAAGGGAGGGGGGGCAGATCCGGTGGAGAGGGGAGGGGGGTAGGTGGGGGGCGAGAGGGGACGAAAGAGGAGGGCAGGGGAGGGTGGGTAGGGGAGGGGGGTTCGGGAGAGGGAGGGGGTATAGTGGAGAGGGCAGGGGGTTATGGAGAGGGAGGCCATGGCGGGCAGGGGAGGGGAAGGGAGGGGGATCGGTGGCAGATGGGAGGGGAGGGGCACACGGTGGGGAGGGCAAGGGGTTCGAGAGAGGGGGCATCAATGGGAGAGGATAGGAGAGGGGAGGGGGTACAGTGGGGAGGGCGGGGGTGGGGGGTTCGGGATCGGGAGGGGGGCACATTGGGGAGGGGATGGTGGGGGGGGGGGTTCAGTGGGGGATGTTGGGTTCCGTGCACTCCCTCTTTATCTTTGACAATGATTTTGATGATTACAATATATTATGTGTTTTATATTTGCTCTAAAGTGAAAATATTGTGTGCTTGTTTAGTGGAAAACGTCTTCATGATAAACAAGCTAACATGATGATATCTTGCTTTGTAGGTTGAAATTTTATGGTCCTTCACGAATACAATTCTGATGTTGCCTTATGCGTGCTGTGCATGAGACTTTGGAACTAACTTGTGAAAACATTATGTTTTGGTAGCTCTGTATTACTGGTGCTTTCATGCATATCCTATATGGGGTTTTTAATGAACTGACATAAATGTTTGACATTTTGCTGTCCATGGTTGTGAAGGTTCAATTTGCACTGGACTGAATTAGTAATCCATGTGGATCTTGATGATATGATTCTTCATGTTATTTTAAATGGTCTTGAATGATTTATGTTCACTGGCTTGGACTGCACTTTCAATATCTGTGTGATTCGATTGAGTTCAGCCTCCATTGACTGAACTTGATGTAATTGGATTGTGTTTATATTTGCTGAACTGGACTTAAACTCCTGGATTTATAATGCTCTCAGATCATTGGCTAAATAGACTTAACTTGAATTACTTGCATTGGACTGCTAAGGCAGTTTTTACGGTCTCCCTAGGATGGGTCGACCCCATGGGTCGACCCCTGGCTCTTTGAGCCTAGTTCCTTGTTTTGATCTGAACTGAAATTGAAATGTCTTATATTTGATCAAGCTAGTTTCATGATCAATGAACTTGAATTTTTGCACTAAATTTGTACTTCATGAGTGATCTAATGAACATCTTGGAATTGGGTGTTTCTTGTTAAGAAATGATTCATCACTTGTTATGTAATGCTGAAACTCAGATTTGGTGTTATTCAAGTGGAACAAATGATTTTCTGGTTGTTTGTACTTTCATGAAACTAGACTGTTGCATATTGAATATGTATGTATGCATCGACCCTATTTTGGTGTGTTACAACATTGCACAGACTTTGTTCGGCGTTGCACTAACCTTGTGTGCTTTGCACCGACCTTGGTCTGCATTGCACAAACTTATGTTCACCATTGCACCGACCCAATCAATGGGTTTCACATTCATTGCACCGACCTTGTAGACTCTTTGCACGGACCTAGTTGTCCACTGCACTAACCTGCTCACGCTTGCACCAACCCAAACTTCTCATGTGAATTGACCATGAGGTCATATGCACAGACATCATAGATTGCATTGAGTGACTCTAAGTGTTCTAACATAAGATTGGATTTCTTAACATGTAGGATTAACTGGGTCACATTTCCTTGGTTCAAGGTAAGAAATCATGTTTAAATGCATTTCATGTGAATTGAATGGTTCTGGCGGAAAATTGATTCAAACTTTAGCAAACTCCTTTAAAAGTACATGATTGATTCATATTGAAGGTTGTTTGTTGAAATCTGGTCTTGTATATGGGAATCTATCTTAACACTGCATATTTGATTGATCTTGAAGGCCTTAGTGTTTAATTCATTGAATATGTGTGTTGTTATTAAGTGCAGGTTCAATCATGCCTACAAACTCTCAATGCCAAATGTAAGAACTCAACTTGGCTGAATCTTCATGAGGCTTAAATGAATGTGATGCATTCACATGATTTATGGGTTTAACTCATAGTTTCCTAAAAAGTTCATGTAGCATTATGCTTATTTTTGTTCCTAAATTACCTTTCAAAATCATGGTTTATTTGATGTTTTTAAGACCCCTCATGCATGTCATTTTATTATTTTTAAATGGGGTTGAATGGTGCTTTATGGGTGTTTAATGTTTTTGAAGTTTCAAATGAGTTTTACAAAGATTTCTGCTTTGTCAGTAGAAGTGTCGACTCATATGAGTCGACACTTTTCGCCTGGGGCTTTGTTTTGTTAAAAATAGAATAGGCTGCAAAAAGTGTCGACCCATAGAGTCGACACTTTTGCCCCATGTCCTGTTTTTGTCAAACGGGACATAATGCCTTGGAAAAAGTGTCGACTCCAAGAGTCGACACTTTGTCTGCTGCGTCCGGATCGGGTTTTCGAGTTTGGTTTCGAAATACCCATTTCTTGGTCCGATTTGCTTGGGCTTTTTACCCTATTACCCTTAGGGTTTGTCCCATCTATTAAGGGTGTATTTGAAGGGTTTTGTGCTGGGTATTGTGGTCTTTTGCTACCGATTTTCCTTGGGTACATGTATCCTACGATCTCCATCATAGGAGGAGATCCTGGTGCTAACATTGCTCCATTTGTGGCAGGAAGGAAGAGGAGGGCGCCGCCCCACCTGGAGGAGGAGGAAGAAGAAGAGGTGAATGTCGTCCAAGAGCTATTCTCTACCGATCTGTCCCAGCTCTGATAGCGTACCTTGAAGATTCAACCCTCGACGTCTCCTACGGGCTTGTTCGAGTTCCACTCCGCGAAGAACACTCTCCGGCGCACCCTACTACTCCTTTGAGAGGATTTCACTGTAGATTTGAGGGGGATCTTTCTTTTCTCATCTCTATTCGTCTATTTGAGCATAGATAGTTGTTTGGGTGTTTATTGTATATCTTCTCTTTTCATCAAACTAAGAATATGCTGTGTATGGGCGGAGTTGTATCTCCGCGTGTTTGGTTTTATTGTGGGGAACGGCTCCCCGTGTTTAGTTGTGTGTGGACGGAGCTGTGACTCCATGTGGTTGTCGTGTCCGGGGTACGTTCCCCGACTGTGTGTGTGTGTGCTGCAGTGGCAGCATGTTGAGGCAAGGCCTCATGCCGTCGTGCGTGTATTGCTGCGGAAGCAGCGTGTGTGTGGTTGGGGTTCGTCCCCATGTTGCTATGAAAGTAGCGTGTAGTGAAGTCTCACCGGGTTCGGTGAGGGGTGGACGTACGGAGCCTGTCGTGGTCCCGAACCACCTAAAAATCTTGTGTTCCGTGTGAATGCCTGTGTGATTGGCCATTTCTTCTATCTCCCTTCACAGGTCCGTTAAATAGATTTTTAATTCACTGCATCATCATACATTGCTACCTCCGTTATCTGTGTTAAGCGTGATTTCATTGTCTAGTTGCATTGGTAATTTGAGTGAGATCAGAAAGCTTGAGAGAATATCTTAATCTCACAATTATTTAGACCAATCAACGTTAGTTATTTCAATTCCATTGTGATTAGTTTAGAAATTTTTTTAAAATCCGCCAGCTCGGAAAGGGGACAATTCAAACCCCCTTCTTGTCCGCCATCTCACTGAGCCAACAATTGGTATCAGAGCCCAGTCTCTGATTTTTATTCGCAGACCTTGCAGTCTAGGAGAAAAGATCGTTTCATGATGGCTAGTGTAAATGTGCTTCCTGTCTTTGATGGTTTTGATTATGCTCTATGGCTTGGAAAACTTTGTGTGTGGATTACAAATACTAATCCGAAGTTGATGAATCTAATCACTCATGGTCCTTACAGTCTTCCTAAAAATGAATCAAGATGGATCGATGAAGATAAGAGAAAGAATTCTGATAATTTGTTTGCTTTGAATACTCTTAAAGCTACAGTGAACACTGACGTATATCCTTTTGTTTTATCTTGTAGGACAGTAAAAGAGATTTGGGATGGGCTAAGTAAAGCCCAAGAAGAAAGCTTGAAAATTGTTAATGAGTGCCTCGCGGCAAACAACAGCGATGAACGTCAAAGCGAGGAAAGTTCTAAGATAAATTCCGACTCAGATGAAGAAGATGAACTTAGTTATGATGAGTTGATGAATGCTTATGATGAGTTATTTGATAGGTATAAAACATTAAAATCTGAAAATTGGAAATTGAAAAAGAAAATTGAAAGCTCTCGTGTTGATAATTTCTCATGTGAAAAATGTGCTAAGTTTGAGAAATTAAATAAATCTTCCGTGCTTGAGGTTGTTAGTTATAAAGAAATGATTTCAATTCTAAAAACTGAAAATAAATCTTTACTAGCAAAAACTTCAGAACTTCAACAAATGGAAAAAGATAATGAGAATATGAAAGAGTTGAATACTGCTATATCTTAAAAACTACTCCTTCTTGAAAAAGGGAAAGTCATTTTGAATGTTGAAAAATCGGAAAGGTTAAAGGAGCTAAGAGATGAAATTGAAAGCTTCAAGAACATGAATGAGAAAACTGTTGAATTGGAAGAGGAGTTGAAAAATCTGAAGAGTGATTTGTCTACGTCTGTCGATTTCAGTGAAACAATAAATTCAATGCCTAATGAAGAAGTGAGTTTTGAAAAGAACAAACGTGAACACACTTCAATGAACGGAAACTCATTTGAAAAATTCCAAAACGAAAATAGTGCTTTGTTAATTCAAAATTCCCTGCTTGAGAGTAGATTGAAAAATCTTGAAAAAATTGAAAAAGAAAAAAGTGTGATTGTTGATGATCATGATAAATTATTTCCTCTTGAACAAGAAATTGAAAGTTACAAAAGCATCAATTCTTTATTGAATGAAAAAATTACTTTATGTGAAGAAGAGCTTGCTAATTGTGAATTGCACATTTCATCATTGGAACATAAAATCAAAATTTTGAATGAGTCTTTGTGTTTCTGTGATAAAGGAAATGAGAAACAGAAAAATGTTGTTGACTGCTCATGGGTGCATGGAAAACCCCCAAAGGTTAAACATGTTCATGCATCAAGAAAAAGAGTGGATGTTTCATGCTACTATTGTGGCAAATATGGCCACGAAATGTATGATTACTTTTTAATGAAATTTGATGATGATGCGGCTTTGAAATCTAGAATGAAAAGTGATACTGGTTCCAAAGATCATGAGAAACCCACAACAAAAAATCTCAACACTCATTGTTACTATTGTGGGTTACATGGTCATGTTTTTGAAAATTTCTTTACAAAGAAAAATGATGATAAATGGTATGTCAAAAAGAATTTTTCATGTTATTACTGTGGCGAACATAGACACATGATGAATAATTGTAATTCAATGAAAAATGATGAAAATTGATCCATGAAAAGAAAAACTTCTCACTACTTTTATTGTGGCCTGAATGGATACTCAATGGATAATTGTACCATGATGAGGGCCGATGATGAATGGTATGAGAGGAAAAATAAAAAGAACACACTTGCTCATGTTAGAACTAACCCCTCGGGACCCAAGATGACTTGGGTACCCAAATCTCTAAAATGAGAATCTATTTTGCAGGGACGTCTTGAGCTCAAGGAACATTAATAAATAAAGGACTCTCAAGGTGAGAAAAAAAATGGTTTAATTTTGAGAACTTACTTTGGTTAGGTTCATTTTTAAAAATCTGAAAAGGTAAAAGTTGAGTCTAGAGTTCACATTCAAATATTGCTTTCCTATTTTGTTGATTTTGGCAACTTCTGAAATGATGAGATCTTATGAGCTTCATGCTTAGATGAGTTGAACACACTTCTCTTTTCACATCTTGTGAATAACTTTAGTTTTTAAATACTTTACACTGTGCATAAAGTTTTTCACACTTTTAATCACTTTTTACAAATAATGGTTCATCTTTGCATACATAGTTTACACACTTAGTTGCATGATACACGTTGCACATATCATACACATCTTTGCATACTTGTAAATAAAGAAGGTCTTTGATTATCTGTCCACTTACATGCATATAAATGCATATACTTCATACTCGTGTGCTTGAATGCCATGGTTATTCGGTATATCAAATGGCGATAGTGGAAGGTTGGATTATGTCCAATTGGAAGCTTTCCTCATGCGTGATGGTGGTCTTCGGACCTACATTCTCCGCCAAGTACCGATAATCATTTGCTTGAAAACATTGAAAGATCCCTGGTTGATTGCATGTATATACTTTATATAACCACTTCTTGATATCTTTCTATGACTCTTCACCTTATTAAATGAAATTACATTGATTTAGACATATTTGTTACATGGCATATATTAAGGGGGGGATTTTTTTATAACCGTGCATACATTTAGGGGGAGACATTACTGTGATAAGACTAATTCATCTTTTACATTCAATACAACCACCCACAGAACATGCACCTTTTTGAGATAATGATTCAATCTAATAAGGATTACGATTTTCTATTCTACACTTTTAAGGACGTTTGATTCTCTACATGGAAATTACAAATCTCGTGAGGAAAAAGTTGTTTACCCCACCAAAAATTTGTATAAGTAGGACATGGATCCGAGTAGCCGGGAATCCCCCCTGAAATAAAGGAGGAAACTCACGTCTAATGGTGAAGCTAATCCACCATCTAAAATAAGTGTGATTTGTCACCAAGTAGCCGGGAAGTGCCCCTAAGACAAAGGGTACAACTCGCATCGAAAAGTGACAATATCCACAGTTAAGATAAGTGACGAAACTGAGTAACCGGGAAGTGTCCCAGAGACAAATGATACAACTTGTGTCAAAAGGTTAGTCACATCATTTTTAGTAATTAATAAAAATTTGGGTTCATACGTAGCTACCAATATTCGAGCATTGTGTATGAAAGTGTATGGATGGGAAGCTCTTTTTAGTGTTCTTTAGAAAATTTGATTTTCCATATTGATTTGAACTTCATTGCTTAATCTTCACAAACGCACTTTGGGTTTGATTGTTTGAGTGTCCTTTATGAATCAGTCGTCCTTCATGGTTAATGCAGTACTTTATTTATGTAAGCACTGTAGACACGCTGAAATTGATGCTATGTTGAGTAAATCTCATGTCACCATGTGACGCCCCAAAGTGGACTTCAATATTGATTTAATATGAAGTTTTTCTATTTTCTATAAATTAATTGTGATTTCTTATTTTTTTTCTTGAAAAATTGAAATTAACGTCCTGATCAGAGGCGCTATTTAAATTGACGGCATGGCCAAGGGCGCCTCTTTTAACAATGGACGACTACCAATACGGGCGTCATTTTCTGGATTTACTAAAAATTCCGAATTTCAAATAAAACGAAAATTGTAGAATTAACGTCTTTCATAAAGGCGTTGATTATTTGACGTCTGTCTGGCAGGCGTCAGTTGATAATTTTAAATAAGGAAAGTTATTTGTTTCTATAATTAAATCCAGGAATTGACGGCTTGATGGGAGTCATTATTCTAATTAACGCCTTTGGATGTGTCGTCATTTTTAATTGACGCCCTTCATGGGGTCGTCATTTTCAATTCCGTCTCCCTTTCGCCTGCTTCTTTCCAGTAATGGTTCCTTCCTCATTTTGAGCCTTGTATTCGACTGGGAAGGGAGTTTCTTGATGGAAGATATTTACCTTGTTTTAATCCTTGTTCTCTAAGGATCTTAGCCCTATAAATACCCCTCCTGGGTCTCTTCGCGCGAGAAGACAGACAAGAAGAGAGAGAGAGATCATTATCAAGAGAGCAGAGTTGACAGAGAGAAGAGTGTCTTATTTGTTTTGCAGGTTATTCATCCAAACGAGCTCTCCTTCCAGGCGATTCTCTTATTCTTCCACAGATGAACCACTGCAGTTCCATCACATACTAAAGCTTCATCACCTTTACTGCTGCACGCACAGCAGAGAGGAGCTATCTCTTTCTCTCTTGCCTATTTTATTGTGTTGTTAGCATTCATAACATCATTACACATCCTTCCTCCCTCTAGTTCTTGTTAGATCTCATACTCTACGTATTATTGCTTAGCATTACATCCATATTTTTTCAAACCTTGTTACTCCTCCTAGGGGTTTAAAACCAAAACACACAAGGTGTGTTCATGTTCATGTTTAATTTGATTAATTTCATAATCTTAGAACTTTGATACTACACCTTTTTGGCTAATCCACTCTTTTATTTGATACGTGTGTTCTTGCAAGGTAATCAAGGCTAAGAACCCCCTTCATCGGCCGGCCGGTAGAAGGAGGAAGAAAGGATTCACAATCTCCCCCGCTTAACACAAGGTACTCGCGATCATCCTTTTTCTTATTTGAGGTAACCCCTCTGGCGATCACATTCCCCTTTAGCATCCCACGCATGCTCTTCCTTTCACTATTAATTTTTAAGCTTTAGAAACTTAAGTTTGGGTTTCATCCCCCCTTTTTCATTAAGTGGATTTTTCATAATCTACAAATTGGCGATCACGGTGGGACCTCTAGTGTTTTTAGTTTGATTACCCCTCCCATGTGCTCCACGTAGCACACTCCCATTGGCACCCTCGCGTGCCCCTCCCATTGACACCCTCGCGTGTCCCTCCCATTGGTACCCTCGCGTACCCCTCCCTCGTGCTCCACGTAGCACCCTCCCATTGGCGCCCTCGGTGCCCCTCCTTTGACACCCTCACGTGTCCCTCCCTTGTGCTCCACGTAGCACACTCCCCATTGTGCACCACGTGCACACCTCCCCACTGATTAGCCAGTTTTACAGTTTCCATTGGTTTATTCTGATTGTCAGTTCATTAAGCTGAAGTAACACCCTCTCTGCTGCTGTCATTTTCTTATTCACGCCTCGTACAGAGGCGTCATTTCTTCATAAGACGCCTTACAGCAGGGCGTCATTTTCATTGTTACTGTTTGTTTTGATTGGATCATTGTTTAGTGATTTTGACGCCCCAGCTACCGGGCGTCATTTTATCTTTGAACGCCTTAGCTTAAGGCGCCATTTTCTTAATTATTGGTGATTTGGTTATTTCCTGAGTATTTGTTTACAGTGCTTTGCGCCTCTGCCCAGAGGTGTTCCTTTCAATGTTTGCGGTAATTAGCGCCTGCACTCCAGGCGCTGTTCATTAAATTAGCGACCTGCCCTGGGTCGTGTTTTTGTTCTGTGCCCACAGAACTGCTCTTTTGTCTGTTTGATTGACTGGTCATATATCTGTTGGTGATATTACCTATTTGCATTCATCTTAGCATACGGTTTGGGAGACCTCCTCTCCCCACACTTGTTAGGAGTCTTCACCCCTCTTGGTGAAGGAAGGACCCTCCATTGAGCATTCCGTCTCTTTGGACCGGAAATTCCTAAGCCAAGCCTTCGTAAGTCCTCGCACCTGTGGATTCCCTCACGGACGCTAGGCAGGTTGTACCATTGAAGTACCCAGAGTATAGTTGACCCATTCGTTGGAAAGGAGAGAAAATCTAGATACCCGGAGATTATAACCAAATTTTCAACCAGGATCCACCTTTGAAAGAAAGTACCTAATATTGAATCCACCCTAATTTTCAAGAGAAATCTTAAAATCTTGTGCTCATTACAACTTGTGTGTTTTTTTTGAAAAGGTGATATCTTTTGGGTTATATCTTATTGCGAGACATTCATCTCTTTCTCCTTAAGTATGAAATTGCATTCAGGTAAAATTCTCAACATGGCCAACTACGGATACACTTATGATGGTAATGAGGAGGGTCATTCTGACCCGTTTTATGAGATTCCCTCTCAAGATTCTGTTTATTATGAGGGAAATTACTATTCTTCCTCCAATCAAGTCCATATGGTGGACACCACCACTACTGCTTTGGAGGTTGAGCCTTCTTCCCAGGCCCGACCTACTACCCAGAATACTCCAGGGGACACTTCCTCTTCCCTCAATCTCAATGAGATTCTCAAGGCTATTGCTGAGCTGGATGATTCTCAGCGCCAGGCAGCTCAAGCCACTCTTCTGAAGGGAAAGTTCATCCTGTCGTCTTCTAACCCTCATCAGGCCATGGGTGGCCACTCCGCTAATTCTCCTAATGACCCATCGGTCGTCCCTAGGGTACCCTCGCGCCCATCAACTCCTGTTGTGACTATGCCGGGCCAACTGGCAAGTCATTCCATTGTTAGGCCTCAGCAGCCCCTTGGTTCCCAAATTCTAAGAAGGCCTATAACAAACCAACATTCCTTTCATCAGGCCCCAGTCGAGTCTGATAATCATGCTCTGTTATTCCAAAGGATGGCCAAAATGGAGGAACAACTTAAGAGGGTCACTACACCCAAGGTTGCTCCTGAGATCGTGCTTCCCCCTATGCCAGTTTTCCATCTACCACCATCAGAAATGCCGAATTTCCGGCGATATAATGGCACGGGCAACCCGAACATCCACCTGAAGGATTTTATGTATGAAGCGTCATTTTGGCAAGATAATAAAAATTCATTGGCTTATCTCTTCAGGCGGTCTTTGGATGGCCCCGCACTTGAATGGTTTTATTCCCTGGAGCCGGCCGATGCTGGTGATTTTGATATAGTTCAACGAAAATTCATACAGAAGTACAAGGGCCGTGTGGGTCCCTCCTTGTCCGTTACAGACCTGGTTGTTGAAAAGATGAAGCCCGAGGAGGACTTCGTTTTATTTGCTGATAGGTGGAGGGCCATGGCCGAGAAATTGAAAGACACATTGTCAGAGACGGAGCAAGTCAAAATGATTATTTCAAATTCTACTCCACAATTCTGTCATATCCTGGCCATGAATAAACTAAGCACTATGGAAGAGCTCTATGAAAGAGCTAGATATATTCAGACGCAAATGGAGGATTCGCCAATCATAGGCATGTTCGAGCCAAGGCCAAAGGTGATAAAGAGGAATGTTAATATTGGCAATACTAGTGCAACCACTGAAGGCACCGTTACCAACGAGCAGGTGAGCGCGTTTGGCAATTCCACACCCTTCCGCCACCCTTCAAACCCAGGGCCATCACCACAACAGCCCGCCTTCCATAATCAAGTCCACCAGCCAAATAACAATCCTTCTCAGACCTTACGGCCTCCTCCACCTCCTCAACAACAACCCCACATTGCTCCACCAAATCAAACACCACAATATCACCAAGTGCCCCCACCGGCCAATTATGCACCACAACAATGTCAACAAAGAAGGCCTTTGGGTCCCGGAAGGGCACAGTACTCCCCTCTTCCCGAAAGCTTATTGGATATCTTTAATGCCCTCATGGCCGCTAACATGCTCATATTGCCAAAGGAAAGAGCAATATGGCCCCAACATGTGGATACATCCCGGTATTGCGTCTTTCACCGACAACCGGGGCACAATATCGATAATTGCTTTCACTTCAAAGATTACATACATGACATGAATGATCAAGGTGATATTGATTGGGATGAAATGAGGAAGGTCATTGCTTCTCTAAAAATCCGAAGGCCTCCTCGGCAGCCAGCAGCTCAACAGCATCAGCAACAAGGACAATCACAAGCTCCACATCAACAACAGGTTCCTGCTCCCCAACCCAATATGGGGATTGTTAATAATCCACTACCGGAGCATCCGGTCCCAAATCAGCAAGTGAATATAGTCACCTCGATCCATGAAGTGGAGAGAGGACAAATTTGGCACAATGAAAATGCCTCTGTCGGGGCTATTAATCAGAGTTCTAATCTACCACCCTCATTGACAAGAAGACACCAGCCAATCCCTCCTTCCCAACCACTATGTCCCCTTATACGCTCCCTCACTCCTGGGCCATCCAATGCCAACATCGTCCCTTCACGTCCCCTTCTGTTGCGCCAACCCACAATTTCTCCATCACCCTAAAACCCTCCACCAAACAAACCTCCTCTTATTCGTACCTCGCCGGCAGCCGTCGCCCCTTCCGTTCCACCTCCATCTACTGCCACCATGATTCCAAGGCCCCTTCTTGTTACACAACCACCATCACCTCATTCCAATAATCCATGGCCGGCGAGGCCCCTTATAAGAACCCTTCCTCCCACCAACCCTGCGCCTACACCCAACACCACTCCCTCTACTTCCTCCACCCCTTTACCCACGCCAATCCCGACAGAGGCACAAAGAACGATGGTGCTTCGTAGCGGACGAATGTTTCAATGAGTGCTTCCCCAGCGGGAGCAGGAGCCACCACAAGAACAAGGAGAGCAAGAACAAGAATCTACACAGGGCACGGAGTATGATTTATTGAAGCATCTGGACAGAACACCAGCCCGTATTTCTATTCTGGAACTGATTAAAAGATCTGCCACACATCAGCAAGCTTTGAAACAATACCTACAAAAAGTAATGGTG
Organism: Amorphophallus konjac; assembly: GCA_022559845.1. Classification (NCBI taxonomy): domain Eukaryota; kingdom Viridiplantae; phylum Streptophyta; class Magnoliopsida; order Alismatales; family Araceae; genus Amorphophallus; species Amorphophallus konjac. The sequence goes on along the minus strand of CM040119.1, from coordinate 260,970,268 downwards.
AATGAAGATATCCCGGCCGAACAGGTCACCACTGTCTTAAACCCAGTTAACAATCAGCCGGCTATTACTTTTTATGAACATGAGTTGGCTCCGCAGCCGGCCAAGAAATATGCACTGTGCATCACCATTGATATCAACAAAATAGCCGTGAAGCAATGTTTGGTTGATACTGGGGCATCCATTAATGTTTTGCCACCAAGCACTTTAAAGATGTGCGGCATTCCGGAGAGTCAGATTCGACCGTCCACTATAACAGTCACAGCTTATGATAACACAAGAAAGCCTCCATTGGGAGTGATTACTCTAAAAGTTGGTTTGGGTGCAGTCTCAGTCACGGTAGATTTCCATATTTTGGATATGCACCCGACATTTAATGGTATTTTGGGCCGCCCTTACATTCAGGAACTGGATGCCGTGCCTTCCACGAATCATCAATGCATCAAATTTCCACATAAAGGACGTATCATTAAAGTGACCAGTATGCCCATTTTGCCGACCGAAGACATACATTCTGCAACATCAGTGCCCTCCATGTGGCCTTCCAATATGCCTTTGCTCTCAGTATTGGATGTTGCCGATCTGCGGCAAGACCCGATGAGGTCATCATCTCCTTCAACCCCTTCCACCACACAGGTATCCAAGGGCAAGAAAAAGAAAGGTTTGATGAATACGTCCGGATGGAACATCTTAATGAAAATGGGGTACCGAACTGGTAAAGGCTTAGGTGCCAATCTCCAAGGGAGAGTTAAGCCTGTCAAGCCTCAAAAGATGATTCTCCAAGGTGGCCTCGGATATAAAGCACCAGGTAAAGATGAAAAAGAACCGTGGGCCGTTATGACTTCCACTCTCAAGACTGACCGGCAACCTCTTACATGGACCCTTCAAACACATTTTGTAACAGGAGGTATTCAGAATGATGATGAGTATACTACAGTAATCACTTCTATGCTGGATTGTCGAGACATACATGCACGGCAGTTTGCTCGCCATATAGCGCCACTAGCCACATATAAAGCTTTGGAATCATTAAGACCGGATAAGCGAAGGAAAATGGATGATCCTGAATGTGACTGGTATAGGTGGTTTGACATGAATGATATCTCTATTGCTCTGAGCCGCTTGTTCATGCCAACTGATCCAGAATGGCCGCCGTTGATTCATGAGTTGATTGAAAAACCAACAGTAATTACAGACAAGAGGCAGCTTCTAAGTGACTATTCAGATACTGGAGAACCCGATGTGCCGTTTGAAGAGGGTTTCAATACAGACAGGCTGTGGGCCGGCCTTTTCTTTACCAAATCCATTCAACCGATGGCTGTTGTCCGTTTGATTGATCAGGTGTTCTTTTCAGATATACCTAGGCCGCCTGCGGTCTTAATAAACTTCTCTCCAAATTCACTACAAGTTTCTCTCCCAATTCCTCCCTTGCTCCTCGAGCGGTTTTCCAAACTCTCCATTATGCCCCCGCGTGGGTCATCATTGATTCAATCCTTCACCAAACTTTCAATTTCAACACTCTCCCCTGTTTCCACCTACCATTGCTTTCTCCTTGAAAACGAAAAAAAAAATGCCAAAATTCAAATTTCCCAATCCATCTCCGTTGAGGAGACCTCCAATCTTCTTCCTGAGTGTGTCCCGATCCCGGGGGCCGCTCTTCCCGGATCTGTTAAGGGACCTCCCCTACCCCTCCGATGAGGGGACTTCGTCTGTATCCCTTTCTGTACCCGCTTTTTCCTTTCCTCCTTCACCTTTATTGAATTCTAGTGATCAGCCTAGTTGTTCTTTCTCTTCTAGTGTTCAAAATCACGGGGTAGCTTTGCATAAGAGATCCAAGGGTAAGCAGATCCCTCGTAGATTCTTGTTAGAGGTAGCTAGAAGATGTCGGGCTTGCTTAGCCATCCCCGAATTTGTGGAGAATCTGATCATCCTGCCAGAGATAGAATATGAAGGTATTTATGCTTCTAATGAGGGCTTTGGTGTCTATGAGATTATGAATGATGAAGACCCTGCTGAAGAGGGGGATGAAAGTGTTGACACCCGTTTTATACCCAATAAGTCGGGTCATCTCCTTATTTCATTCTATATGATGCTCCGAGTTGTTCGTTCTTTGATTAGTCTCTTGATCAGTTGTAGCCTGTTTCTTGGGTCTTAATTCCTGGATTAAGATGTGGCTCCCGGTGGCATTTCGTTGCATGAAGCTCAGCAAAAATCCCTCACTCTATTTTTGGAACCTCAATGATAATAACGGTCTCAGTCAGGCGCGTTGCTTCCTTCTGATGGATAGAGCCTGGGCCGTTACTTTTTGAAGAGTCTTAAGGCTTGAGGCCTCGTTTTCAGTGCTTATCCCTTAATTTCCACGTTGATGATGACGGTCTGTCGTGCAGCCGTCGTTTCATTCTGAAACCCTATGCCTTGGCCGTCGCTTCCTTGAAGAGTCCTATTGTTTGGATCTTCTTCCCGTTGATCTTATCTCTTTGGGATAGGGTTGAAAATGGCGGTCGTTCCTTGATGCGTTACTTCCTAGTGGCAGTCTGTCGTGCAGCCGTTACTTCCTTCCGAGAATCCTAGCAGTTCAGGCCTTTTCTCTGCTACTCTGTGGTCGAGATAAGGATTTGGATTGACGTTATCTCTTTCAAATCTGATCCTCAGGACCCCCCGTTTGTTTCTATGGACTCTTGGTGATATTATCTTCGAGGATTTACTAAGATTTATCCCTCTTTCCTGCTGAATTATCCTCTGCTCGACCTAAGAGTTTGAGGGTCTATAAATAGAACCCTTGACTTCATGGCCAAGAGAGAGGAGATTTTGAATTCGCTTGCCACGGACGCACCTTGCTGATCTCCCACATGGTCAGCGCGTTCCGGACTGCTCGTTCATCTTCCTCGGTCCCCATCTTCCTAGGTAGAAGGGGAGGGTAGTGTGATAGTGCAGAAACGCTAATTCGAGGTAGTCCGATCTGAAGATGGCATCGATGCGGGTTGTAGATCGCCATGGTAGTGTTCCCTACTAGCTGGAGGTCCAGGCCTTGACGCCGCGGTATTTTGAGAAGAGTGCTTCGGAGGACTCTTAGTCGCATGATGAATTTGTCTATTGGCAAAGTGTTAAGAAGAGGCGCCATTCATCCCGAGTTTTCTTATCCGCTGTCTTGCATTCAACCTGAGAAGAGTATCCAAATGCCCCTCCAATAAGAAGAGAGGGTGGCTCCCGAAGATCCGGCTTGCTGAAGTTATGTCTTCCTTAGGAAGGAATTTGACTCTTACTCCCATCCAGCACTCAAGGAGTATCATGGAGCCGAACAAAAGTCCTCCTGTACAAGCCGAGCTTAGTCCTTCATAAAGGTATGAGAGGACCGCTTGAGAGATAGACATTCCCCGCCACAGCCCACTAATAATACCAAGATTTTGAATGTCTAAGAGGTGGTCGGTAGTGGTAAAAAGAAAGACTCCACACAAGCAAACCGCCACCGCCTTGGCTATTGCTTCATGTCTCTCCCACTTATTTTTACAATGAGACACTATCCATTGCGCCAAGGGTATCAAGTGAATGTGGTGTGGGCTGATCATGGTCCTCACGTCCTTTGGATTGTGAATGAAATCACTCAAGATCAAGGACGGGTCGATAGGCTCGATTGTGTAGCAAACCCGGTCTTCATCCCCCACCTTAGTCTTAGGAAGGGTTAGGTAGGTTTCTACCTCCTCCAATAGGACGGTTGCTTCAAAGGAAGGGAAGATGAAGGTATGAGTTTGTGGATGCCATAATTCCACAAGTGCTGAAAGGCTTGGCCAATCGAAAGATAATTTCTGGAAATTCTTGCCTAAAACCAAGAGAGGTTGAGGTGCCATGCTTTAAGGATTGATGTGACCTCTATGGGAAGTGCCTTTACCATGGGAGCCACCCACTTCAGATTGGAATAGCACCTTGGACCAGGAAGGGGCTTGAGAAAAGAAGAGAAGGAAGTCATGAAAAGAATAAGTGCAGCAAAATTCTGAACTTTGGATGAGTTGTAAGAACTTACCACTCTTTGGCATTGGAGCTTAGTGCTTGGGAATTGAGGTTAGCCGTTGAGCTCTCCATGTTCCCTCCTAGCAGCCTTAGGGCCGGTGTAAGCTTTCTCCTCCATAGCCATCACCTCGAAGCTCCTCTTCATCATGCTTTCTGCTCTTTGGAAGAGCTCTTCAAACCCTAGAACAGAGGTTTCAGCAAAGCTGCGATTTTGATTAAGGTTCAAGTTGCTAAGGCTTATATTTAACTTTGGAAGGATAAGACTCGGCTAGAAGGCTTTATCTTCAATTAGGATAAGTTCTAGTGATGGACTAAGTGGCTAAACCTCGGGTTTTAGTTATCTCGGCTCAATCCGTTTCGGATTACAACCCAGATTCTGACGGTCCATCGTGCGGCCGTTACTTCATTCCGACGCGCCAGCCCTTGGCCGTCGCATTTTCTGTGGGTTTCAATTCCCCGAATCATGTTCTGTGGAGAATACGGTCTAAGGGTCTACCGTCGCTTTCTGTAACGCGCAAGCCCTAAGCCGTCGCATTCTCAGCACTCAGTTCCTTCTCTTCTAGGCTAAACACTTCCTGACGGTCTTGCTTATGACCGTCTCTTAGTCTGACGCGTCTCTTCAGACCGTCGCATTTCCTGCTAGTTGCCCTGACCAACTATCGTTCTGCCATGATCAACGGTCTGACCCTTGGCCGTTACTTGTCTTTGACGCACCCTCGGTTGGCCGTCGTTTATCCTGATGCCCCACTGCCAGAGTGGGCCTCCGATGATTAACGGTCTCTCACCAGAGCGTCGTTTGATTATGACGGTCAGATCTTAGACCGTCACTTTCTCTGCTGCTGAGTTCAGGCTATTCTTCTGCCCTTGCCTAGACCTGGCGGTCTTTCACATTGTACACCTCGTCCTCTTCCCATTTTCATACATTCCTGCATACATCTCATTCATTCATTCACAATTCATCCATCCTGCTTTTTCACATTCATTCATTCACGCTCGCATAAAATTAAAACAAAACAGAAAACTAAAAAGAAGGGATCTCATTCCATTTTGCCAAAGTTCTATACAAAAGATAAGAAAAAACATAAAAAAGCATCATTCGGTCGGCTTATCCGCCGGACCGCCCTCATCCTCTCTATCCTCGGGTCTCCTCACGGGTGGCGGTGCTATGGAAGCACTCTCCTCCTGCTGTCCTCTCTCTGCCCTCTCATTCCTCCGCTGGGCGGAGGAGCTGACAAGGAAATTTCCTACTGAGCCGCTCGGGGCGGCACTCCTATGTACCCCACTCTGGGAGGCACTCCGCTCCGGTCCCCGGCCCATCATCCGGACCGTCCGCTCCAGTGTCCGCAGCTCGATCTTCAGTGTAAAGATCTGACGCCGCGTCTCCCGTGCCTCGGTCCGGTAGCGATCCAAGTCGGCCGTCCCGATCCGAAGCTCCTCCACCTCAGCTCGTGCCCGCGCTAACTCCTTCCGGAGTTGTTCCATCTCTGCATCATCTGGGCGTCGCAGGGTCTCCGCTCTCAGCCGGGCCATCTCTGCCCGTACCAGCTCCGTCTCTGCTCGGGCTCGATCGGTCTCGGCCCGGCTTCTCTCTACCTCAGCTCTCGCCTGGCTGGCCTCGGCCACTGCTGCTGCTAGATCCCTCGCCTGTAGATTGCATTTATATCATTAGTCATGAAGCATTTAATTAGGCATAATCATAAGCTTTTTTAGTCTCTTACCCGCTCCGTGAGGGTGGCCTCCGCCTCCTCGGCCCGGGCAACCGCCCGAGCAAAGTCGGCCTCCTGCTCAGCCCTGCCTCCCGCAGGCTGCGAGGAAGACGATGGGGCATCCGGTCCAGCGCGTTGGGCTCCCTCGGCCCGCTGCATTTAGAAGTCATGGTTAGTTGACATTGGCATTTGCATCATGAACATCATTGCATAAATCATGAGCATTTAAGTTTTTAGTCTCACCAGGAGCTCCAGGGCAGTCCGGTACCCGTCCCGCTGTTGGATGGTGGAGTGGAGTAGCCCTTCCAGCTCGGCTATCCGTCCCTCAGGGTCTAGCTGCATTTTAGAAAGCATGAGTCAGCATATATCACATTGCACATTGCATAATAGAAAGTTTAGAGTTTTAGTTTGCATACCGGTCGTCGGGTACCTCGGTACACCCGGTCGCCGTAGAGTCGAGCGAAGGCCTTCAGATATGCCTCGTCGCTCTCGTCTCGCTCCTTCACCGCTCGGCCCCGCCTGTTCCAATCGTGGACGTACTTCGCCTTCCGGGCGCACCAATCCACATTGCCGCTGATGCCCCTTGCTGACTTGTCGGGGTGGTCGTCGCTGTGGCGTGGAAAGGTCACCTCGGGCTGGTGTAGTCCCCGGGTCCGCAGGATCAGCCTGTAGTGCAGAGGCTCGATGATATGGAGGCAATGCAACCATATGTCTCGCCCCCGGTACGATAAGGCCGCCTCCACCCACGGCTGTCCCGTGTAACCCTCGTCGCGGTATGGGGTCCATCTCACCTGAGAGCATTTAGTTCATTCGTTAGCATATAAAAGCATTAAAGATATTAGAGATATGTAGAAAGCATTTAGAAAACATTTAGAAGCATTTTAAAAGCATATAGAAATCATTTTTGAGTTCTGGACTTACCGATGTATGCGGGAAGGAGTCCAGGTCGTCCTGGATCGTCCGGGTCAGTCTAATGATCGACCCTGTGTCCCTCGCCACCGACCAACGCCTCGCGATTGGTATGAGGCCGGGATGGAGTAGTGCGCCTCTCCCGATGCCTGGGAGGTACATATAGCTCCAGATCTGCATTTAGAAGTCGAGTCAGTCGCATCATTGCATAAATCATTGCATAAATCATTTGCATAAATCATGGCATCAATATTCATGGCATAATAGAACACATATGAAGTACATTTACCTGTAGGAAAGGCGAGAAGCCGCCCAGCATCGTCTGCCGGTCCGCAGTGCTGAGGGACTCGAACAAGAATGCAAGTACTACTGCTCCCCAGGCGTATCTCCTGACTCTGCCCAAATCCTCTATCATCGGCAGTAGTCTGTAGCTGATGACATCCGCCCGGGTAGCGAAGAGGAGCTTCCCGAATAGCAGCATCAGGAAGCGTCTGAGCACCCTGTCTCCCTCTGGTCCAGCCTCCGCCGCCACGCGAGGGCGCACCTGGTCTATCACTCTGCCCAGATGCTCCTCGGGTAGCTCTCCCACGGTGATCGCCGCTCCTCTCAAGCCTAAGCTCTCCTGCAGCACTGACCTCGAAAGCTGAGAGGAGGACTGTCCCGGCCTGATCAAATCCAGCCCGAGCAGCTGCTGCGCCATCTCTCGGTAGTCGCCGTATGTCCACCCTGTCACCGCGGCTCCGTGGACTCTCAATCCGGTAATCCTTGCTATGTCTTCTAGCGTGGGGATCATGTGGCCCCACGGGAAGATGAACGCCCTGCTGATCGGGTCCCATCTCTCGTGCAAGGCATACAGCAGCGGCGTGTCCATCCGGATCACCTCGATGCTGAGCACCTCGGCGAATCCCATGCCTGCTAATCTCTCTCTCTGGTAGTCGGGCAATGTCTGGTACACTGCCCGGATCTGTAGCCAGGAGATCCGCGACCGTCTCTTCCCCTGCATTGCATATTAGATCATTCATTAGTCCAATTGCATCATATAATCATTACATAATCATTCATAATTGAAAACAAAACAAAAATTTGAAAATTGAAAACCCTAAAAAATAGTTTAATTCCCTGGCTAAAGTGACGGCCCTGGGGTGGGGCGTCGTTTGACTCTGACGGATGCAGCCTGATGCGTCGGGTGTGTGACGGTCGCTGGCAGGACCGTCACATTATCTGCATTTGGGAATTTTTTCCCTTGCATTCCCGTGGTCTCCCACTATGGCCAAATGGCCTACAATTGATCCTAGTGGGTTCATAGACCCATTTCTACCCCTTTCCCTCACATGCATCCATAAATAAACACAAAAAAAATCAAAATTTGGAAAATTAGGGCGGGGGCCTACCTCACGGTCCATGTCTCTCCTCCTCTTTTTCTCTGGTTTTTTGGGCTCCTCTGCACCCAGTGAGGTTTCCCCTTGGTCCTCCTCAGCCGTGGGGACTGCTTCTTCTTCTGTTGGGTTTCTTCTCGCCGGCCGTTCTTCTTCCACCGGCGGGATCGCCTCCCGTTCAAGACGGCGGTGGAACCGCCGTATTTCCATCCTCTTCCCTCTCTCTCTCTTCTTTGGTGGCGGCTGGGGTGCCTCGTCGCCGGCCATTAGAGCGGTGGGGGTGGAATCGCCGGAGCTCTCAGTTTTGAGGTTTTTGGGCGTTGAGTGTTGGAATGAACGGGCCGTGACCGTTCGGTTGTTTTTTTTTGAACACTCAGGAAATGTGACGGTCTATCGATCGACCATCACATCATTCTGACGCGTCTGGATTTGACCGTTACATGTGTTGGCACTGTTTTATTGAAGAATGTGAACTGCCTGGTTTATGACGGACTAAGGATGGTCCGTTACTTTATGTAACGCACGTACATGAGACCGTTACAAACTTGCAAGTTTCTTGATGAATTAAATGGTCTAATTAATGTCAAAATGGTTCCATTTTCTTCCATGTTGTTCCTTATTGATGCCTCTCGCATGTACAAATGGTTACGACTTGGTACATGATCATTTTTATTGTTGGCTAACCTATCTTTCATGAAGGAATTATGAGTGAAGTCGTGCTTTATCGTCCGTCAGGCAGGTAAGTCAGGTATTGTATCTTGTTCCCTCACTCTCTTAATGCATTACTATACGTTACCTATGATATATTACCTCGAGAACCGGCTGGTCATTCATGTGTCCTGGGATCTGATGTTCCCCTTAAACAAAAATGATGATGATCTAAGTTCACACGATTAATCGTTGGATAGGCCGTTAGATTGGAAAATTTGGGGACGATGGTTCTGTCTTGCACGCCGTGGTTGCAGATAGTGTCCTGACTCCGATTTCTCCAAACTAGCAATACTATTCTCGAGTATTTTTCTATTTTATTTTTCTTTGTATTCGTTTTGATGATTTCTTTTCTTTAGCCCAGCATGCATCATGCGCATTCTTTGAGCATCCATGAGTTTCATTTGTTCAAGGTATCTCATTGATGGTGAACAACTGTGTTCTTGATTCTGAATAAGGAGAATTATTCCACTCTGAATTAGAAGGTTTCTTCGATCTGCTCGTGTGATCTAGTTTGCTGAAGATTCCTGTCTGGAGTTTAGTCTCTTTCCTTTTCGTTGCCTCCGGCGGCTAGCCGTGTTTTCCTTTCCTTAGTTAATTAGTTCCTCCAGACTTGCATCCTTTGGTTGGCTATTTCCTTGTGATCAGTTTGAGATTTTCCAGAAAATTCCTATTACTTGTTGGTACAGAACGGGTGTCGTTTACCTTAACACCCTCTTTTTGATACACTCCGCTTCATTTCTGCTTCATCTCCATGTTCCATTTCAATTCCGTGTCACCTCCGCTCGCTCCCCTGCAAAGAGGACGTTAAGGAGGGGCATCTGTTGACACCCGTTTTATACCCAATAAGTCGGGTCATCTCCTTATTTCATTCTATATGATGCTCCGAGTTGTTCATCTTTGATTAGTCTCTTGATCAGTTGAAGCCTGTTTCTTGGGTCTTAATTCCTGGATTAAGATGTGGCTCCCGGTGGCATTTCGTTGGATGAAGCTCAGCAAAAGCCCTCACTCTATTTTTGAACCTCAATGATAATAACGGTCCCAGTCAGGCGCGTTGCTTCCTTCTGACGGATAGAGCCTGGGCCGTTACTCTTTGAAGAGTCTAAGGCTTGAGGCCTCGTTTTCAGTGCTTATCCCTTAATTTCCACGTTGATGATGACGGTCTGTCGTGCAGCCGTCGTTTCATTCTGACGCCCTATGCCTTGGCCGTCGCTTTCTTGAAGAGTCCTATTGTTTGGATCTTCTTCCCGTTGATCTTATCTCTTTGGGATAGGGTTGAAAATGGCAGTCGTTCCTTGATGCGTTACTTCCAAGTGGCGGTCTGTTGTGCAGCCGTTACTTCCTTCCGAGAGTCCTGGCAGTTCAGGCCTTTTCTCTGCTACTCCGTGGTCGAGATAAGGATTTGGATTGACGTTATCTCTTTCAAATCTGATCCTCAGGACCCCCCATTTGTTTCTATGGACTCTTGGTGATATTATCTTCGAGGATTTGCTAAGAGTTATCCTCTTTCCTGCTGAATTATCCTCTGCTCGACCTAAGAGTTTGAGGGTCTATAAATAGAACCCTTGACTTCATGGCCAAGAGAGAGGAGATTTTGAATTCACGACGAAGTGCTGCCGAACTCAGGAGCCATCTTCATCCAGGAGGAGCTGCTTCCCACGTCCATCCATCTTCTAATCAAGGGAGTACTTTAGTTTTGTCTTTCAAGTTCATCCTTGCATGCTTGAGTTCTTCCTTGGTTTTCCTCAAACAAAGCATTGTCCCTCCTCTTCCTCCACGTTTTTCACTGTTCTTTAAGCATACAAACATCCTCCCAAACTTTTAAAACACCCAGAGGGGTTAAAAAACCCAAAAATACCCGGTAATCCCTCTCCTTTTGATGTTCTTAAACTTTTAAGAATTGATGCTATGCTTGTGAAGAGGGCTAATTGAGGTTGTCTTGTCTTGTCTTTCTACATCTTTGGCAGGTTTACAGGTTCATTAGCACGAGGCCCAAGTCTTCTAGCCGGCTGGAAGAGTTGGAGTTAAAAGATTCAAGCTTTACTACTGCAGGTTACCTGACGGTCTGGTGTAGGCGCGTCACTATCTTCCGACGGTCTATCGTACGGCCGTCGCTTCTAAGCGACGCACGGGGTTCTGGCCGTTACTTACGAGTTGATCTGCAGGCTTTCTCTGGTTTTCTCTCCCGTGGGCGGGTGTTTCATCCACCTATTTCCAAGGTACATTCAGGTCTTTGACTTGTGTTTACTTTGGTGGCGATCACATCTTTCTTGGTATTGGGCATTAGCTGTCTTATTCATCACATCTTTACTTCCTTGCTTGTTCCACCCCTAGCGGTGTGTTTTTATTTATTCCTTGCTCCACGCCCCGGCGTGTGTTTTTTCCTTTTCCTTAGCGTAATTTGATTGAGATAGCATGCCCATGCTAGAGCTAGCTATGATTGCCTAGGTTCATGTTCACATGTTCATAGGTTTTGAGTAGATCTTTGATTGCTTGTTTGTCATCTTGCCATATTACTTTGCAAACCTCAAAAGCAAGATAAAAGATAGGCAAATAAATATCAACAGATAATTTTTTGGCGATCACGGTGGGACATCTTGTGCCAATCGTGCTTCTGATTCTTGTTTAAACCTGCCATAATCTGTTTGTTCAGTTGTCTTTTGTTTTCTTCGTTTTCATTGCTCATTCTATTTTTCTGAGTTCTCTGACGGCCAGGTGTCCCCGCGTCACAGTTCTCTGACGCAGGGGCATTAGACCGCCACTTTGGTTCTGCTGTGTGAGCTTCCACGGGCTTTCCGGTTACTTCGGTTAGTTTTTGGCTCCCTGGTTCATCTGACGGTCTCATCCCCCCACGTTATATGTTATCCGGCGGTCTGGCCTTCAACCGTTATTGTTCTCTGACGCAGGGGCCTTAGACCGTTACTCTACTGGCAGGTACGCATCCGAGGTGCATTTGTTTCCACAGTTTTTGCTGTGATTTATTGCTTGGGTGATACTTAACCCTCCTCTGGCTTTGCTCACATCTGCATATCATGGTGTGCACTATTGATTGTTAGATTGTTAGGCTAGACTTTGTATGCACTCCGGTGCACATAGGGTCATTCATCTTTTCATACATTAGATTGCATTTTCCTACCTTGTTGTGAGGACCTCTCGTCTCCATATTCCTTGGGGCCAACTAGGAAATCACAGCAGGGACCTCCATAAGTCCCCGCGAGCCGTGGATTCCCACACGGACGCCGGGCTGGTTGTACCTTTCCCACCCCGTGTCTAGGGTTGCATAAGTGATTGAGTGGTTACACTTAGAGTTGAACCAAGTCCCATATCCATCTCCTATTAGGAACCCATTGTTGAGAGCACATATCGATCAATTCACTAAAGTTCCGAAGGAGAAATCATAAGAATCTTGTCGCATCATTCTAAACAACTTGCTTGATTTTTGAGTGTCTTCATCTTTTATCACTTGCATCTTGTCAGAATCACCTAAGTTTGATTGCTTATTGTGTGTTTTGTGTTGGTTGTTTTTGCGTTTTGTCAAGGTTGTCCGTTGCATGTGGAGTTGTTTTCGTCCGTCTGAATCGTCTCCTCGAGTCACTCCCTCCTTCACGTTCTATTCCAATCCCCTCTTCGAATCTACCATGGCATCCTTCAATCCTCCGCGCTCCCAAGAGGACTCTCTTCCTCAAGGGCTCCTTGAGAACCCCCCTAGGGTTGCCACCTTTCCCTCCGGAGAAGGGACTGCCCCTCTCCCGTCCTCCACATCTGTGGGAGGTAGTCAAGGTACCCCTTCTCTTTCTACTCCTTCTGCGGGCTCCGTCCTTCACATGATGGCCCAATTGGACCCGACCCAACTTCAAGTCCTATATCAAGCTATGCAAGGGTCCAACGCTTCTCCCTCCGCCGCTGTTCAAGGTCAATCTAATCCTTCCATTATCGGGCCGTCCGTTCAGCCCACTCCGATTGACCTCACTCCGGTCCAACCCCGGACCATCACTTTCGCCGGCATGGAGATGGGCCAATCTTCCAATTCAGCCCATCAGTCTTTTGATAAAGGGAAATCGCCTATCCCTGCTTTTGTCCAGGTGGATCATCACAATTCTGGTTCGGTGGCTTCACAGCTTCTCATGAACCCTTCTGATTTCTTACACCCTCAGCAAGGGGTGGCCCAAACTCACTCCCATCCGGGCATATCTCAGGCCCAATATCCTTCCTACGGGCCCCCTATCTCCACTGTCTATGGGCCTCCCCCTTCTACTACAGTCATTCCATCCGCTTCTCAAATACAATCGGCGTCCTTCACTACCCCTGCTCCCTCCCAAGAGCAGGACTTGCTTAACAAGTGGGCCGCCATGCAGCAACAACTCGACTTCCTCCAGAAAAGGGTTGGCCCACAATCCTTGGCCAATATTCCTATTCCGAGCTTCTAGAACATTCGGTTCCTTCCGCAATCAGAGCTCCCCAACTATCGCAAGTACGATGGGAACAGCAATCCCTTTATCCATGTGAGGGATTTTCTATATGAATCGGCGCAGTTCCAGTATGATGATCGCCTCATGGCATATTTATTCCGCCGATCCTTAGATGGAGTTGCTCTGGAATGGTTCTATTCTCTGCCGCTGGAAGAGGCCGAGAGTTTCAAGGTAGTTAAGGATAAATTCATTCAGCGGTTTCAGGACAGGGTCGGGCCAGAATATTCATTTACAGATCTAGTAGTAGAGAAGATGAAGCCAGAGGAAGACTTCGCCACCTATGCAGACAGGTGGAGACAAATGGCCGCTAGAGTGCCCGGCCATATTCCAGAGGAAGAAAATGTCAAACTGCTAATTTCCAATGCCACCCCGACCTTCCGCAACATCCTGGCAATGAATGGTATAGCTAATATGCATCAACTCTACAGCCGGGCGCGCTTCATACAGACTCAATTCAAGGACTCCCCTATCCATTCTCTTTTCGAAAACCAAAAGCCCAAGTACCACAAGAAACCGCAAGGGCCGGTTACCGAGGAGTCAAACAAACGAGCAAGTACAAGCCGTTGCTTTTCCCTTTCAGGCCGCACCCTTCCGCTACAACCAAAACCCCCGCAATCCACAAAACCCCGCTCCACAAAACTTCCAGGCCACTCCACAAAACCCTCCCCCCGCCTTCACCATTCCACAAAACATCTTCGCCGCACCACAACAACCACCGCCACCATCGCAATATCATAACGTCCCTCCACCCAACGGCTACAACAACAACAACCCTAATAGCAAGCGCCCGGCTCCCAGGAGAGCCCAATATCCTCCATTGCCAGAGACACTTACAGATATTTTCTCGGCACTTATGTCAGTAAATGCAATTCAACTTCCTCCGGAACGGCCTATTTGGAACCCGACGGTTGATCAGACTAAATATTGTATGTTCCATAGGCAGCCAGGCCATACCATAGAAGGATATTTTCAGTTCCGAGATCTGGTATATGACCTTCATGAAGGGCAGAGAATCGACTGGGCTGAAATGCATAGGGCCATCGTGGAGATTAAAGAGAAGAGAAGGCAGCCGCAGGGGCAGCAAGTGCAGCAGCATCAAGCACCGCAGCCGCAGCAGCCGCCACAACAGCAGCAACCACAGCAAGTACAAGACCTGGGCATCCACCAGAACCCGATGCCGAATCATCCACCCGCTCCTCCGCAGCAGCCGCCGGCACCAGCACAAGTAAACGTGGTTCAACCACCGGCCCCCAACGCCGGGTGGTCTTTTGATGATGATGGCGCCACACCACAAGTAATGGCCTTCCACCACAACCCCCGCAACCCTTCCTTCATCCTCCCTACACAACCAACACCCCCTCCGCTCGTCCTGCCATCCACACCCGCTCCAGCAAACCCTCTACCGCTCTCCATCCCATCATACCCGCCAACACTTACTCCCCTCGTCATCATCACACCACCACCTAATCCTTCGCCCACTCTCAAACATCCACTAGCCTTCCCTCCACCCGCATCGACATTCATCACCACCCTGCCTTCCACCAATCCTTCACCCATCATCCGCTCACCTCCCATTAACCTCACCAACCCTACACTTCACCAAATCACCTCCCCTGCACAGCATGTTCCACTCATCCACCCTGCAGCGCCTATCATACTATCTCCGAATGCTGCGGCAAACTGTGCTTTAAGGAGCGGGAAGATGTTCCATCGGAATTACGTTACTACTTCAAATCCCCAGTCCACCCAGCCAACGGCCGAACAAGAAGAAGCTGAACCCCTGCCGGGTACTCAATATGACTTGTTACATCATCTGGATCGAGTACCCGCTAAGATATCCATGCTGGAGCTGATCAAAAGGTCTACCCTTCATCAGGATGCACTGAGGGATTTCTTGCAGAAGGTAATGGTTAGCGAAGACATGGCAGTCGACAGTCTACCAACGGCATTGGCAACTATCTCCAAAGGGCCAGCAATTACATTCTCAGAAACCAAGCTTGCACCTCCGGGGGCTCGGCAAATGCCGCTCTGCATAACAATTACCCTGAACAAAGTCGACATTGAAGCGGTACTGGTTGACACGGGGGCCTCAATTAATGTTTGCCCACTTAGCACCCTCCGAGCATGCAACATATCTGAAGAGTTACTGCGGCCTACCCCCACCACTATAGCGGCATATGACAACTCAAGGCGGGCATGTCACGGGGTAGTCACCATTCAGGCAGAGCTCGGGCCCCTTACTATGGCCGTGGAATTCTATGTTCTTGATATCGACCCTATGTTCAAAGCTATCTTGGGTCGTCCCTGGATTAACACACTCGGCGCCGTGCCCTCCACCGCACACCAGTGCATTAAGTTCCCCTTTCAAGGGAGGGTCGTCAAAGTTAAGAGCTTATCCACAGTACAGTCAGTAAAGGCTATTTCAGAGCAAGTTCTTCCCACACTTTGGCCAAGCAGCCGGCCCGTTCTGTCAGTGCTGGATTTGAACTTTCCTTGGGCTTATACATCCACTAAGCCCGTCGCCACTCCAGTTAATGTCAAAGTGAAGCCGCAGATTCGGGATTCAAAGGGGTGGAACATTATATTGAAACTGGGCTATCAACCGGGGAGAGGCCTCGGTGCGCAACTGCAAGGGATGACTAAGCCTATACCTAAGGGAAGGAAAATGGGTAGGAGAGGTCTCGGCTACAAGGAGACAGTATTATCTATGATAAGTGATTCTGGGCCGCTCACCTGGGATTATCGTCAGCATTTTGTCAAAGGGCCTCTCCAGCCTGGCACATTAGCTCCAAAGCCGGTTCAACAAGAGGGGAATACAATTTATTCAATTGCCAGTCCGCCTCCCTTGCCAAGAGGGTCAGATGATGACATGCTCGACTACAGTCAGGCCTTGTAGGGGCTCTTTTATGAGGAAGAATCTCAGAGGAAGCGACAAGAAGTTCGGCTTATGCAGTAGAGGCCAAAGAAGCAGCTTATTGTTAATCTACAGAAGGAGGAGAGCTCTCCAGTTGTCTGTTCTTGGTCCCCCTCACGCTTCCAATCCATCTTTCAGCAAAGGGAGTTCATACCCCGCCTTCCTCCTGTCATGATAAATCCATCCGTCATTGATCCACCGGAGATTCTATTCATTCCTTGTGCTTACGGGAAGTGCCCGCGCATTGATCTATCCACTCTATTCACTCCTCCTTCTCCCAATGCTCAACTCCACGAGATGTGGTTCTCTTCTTCTGACCCCTTCTTCGATTGCATCTTCCCCGAGCTGTTCCCTATGCAGCTCCCACCTCCTCCGTCTTGCTATGTAGTCTCTACTGATCTCCAAAAAAAAACGTCAAATTTGAAACGGAGATTTCAGTGGAAGATTATGCTATCCTGTCTCCGTCCTCCTCCTCCCAGGGGCACGAGTCCTCTGCTCCTTCCCTTCCACTAAGCCTTCTCTCTCCTAAGTTAGGGTTAGGGTCTAGCGAGTCTAAGAAAGTAGAGTCAGTTAGGTCTAGAGAAGTAGGGTCTTGTTCTAGGTCATCCAACCCTTCCCATTCTGAACCGCGCTCGCTTGCGCATCAGTCCCGATCTGTTCCTGATAGGTTCTTGTAAGATATAGCTCAGCGGTGTCATGTTCTTTTGAAGTGTCCAGAATTCGTCGCTACAGCAATCGTGATTGAGGATGAAGAGGAAATAAAAGGCGAATGGAGCGACGACGGATTAGGCGTCTATGAGGTTTTTAATGAGAAGGATCCAATAGATGAAGACAACAATGTAGATGACACTGCCGACTTATATGCACAAGGACTAAAAAGATTCGACCAGCCGTCGACGGCAGTGGATGAACCTACAAAGGAAATCAACTTGGGAACAGAAGAAGACCCAAGGCCCGTCATTATTTCTGCTAATCTCCCTTCACAGGTAGAAGAAGATCTAATTAAGGTATTAAGGGAGTATAGCGATTCTTTCGCCTGGTCTTATGAGGATATGCCAGGTCTTGACCCCTCCTTAGTGAAACATCGACTCGTGCTTAAACCAGGGGCAACACCTGTGAAACAACGGTTAAGAAGATTTCACCCCCACATGGCCTTAAGGATCAAAGAAGAGGTCGACAAGCTATATAAGACCAGGTTCGTCAGAGTGGTTTTATATCCTCAGTGGGTGGCGAACATAGTCCCTGTTCTCAAGAAGGATGGAAAAGTACGCATATGCATTGATTTCAGGGATCTAAACAAAGCATGTCCCAAAGATGATTTCCCGCTACCTCATATAGACGTCCTAGTGGATAACACTGCCGGGTACGAAGCTCTGTCGTTTATGGATGGGTACTCGGGCTACAATCAAATCCATCTCGCTCCGGAAGATCAAGAGAAAACTTTCTTCACCACGCCCTGGGGCACGTATTGTTATGTGGTTATGCCATTTGGGTTGAAGAACGCAGGTGCCACCTATCAAAGGGCGATGTGGCCATTTTTCACGACATGATGCACATATATATGGAAGCTTACGTGGATGACATCTTTGTGAAGTCAAGAACAAGAGAAGAACACCCCTCTATCCTGGCTAAGGTGCTGCAGAGAGCCAGGGAGTACAAGCTTAAGATGAATCCGAAGAAGTGTGTATTCGGAGTCTCCTCAGGGAAGTTGTTAGGGTTCATAGTGAGCAAACGGGGGATCCAGATTGATCCTAATAAAGCACAGGCCGTCATGGACATGCCTCCGCCAAATAACATTATGAAACTTCGAGGATTGATTGGTAGACTGCAATTCATTAGAAGATTTATATCTCAGCATTCTCAGAGGTGTCGTCCGTTTTATGAATTGCTTAAGGTGGGGGTCAAGTTCGAATGGAATCAAGATTGTCAGAAGGCCTATGAGGACCTCAAAGAGTATATGTCCAATCCCCTGGTTTTGCAACCTCCTGTCCCTGGGAAACCCCTAATCCTATATATCTCGGTTATTGAGGACTCCGTAGGGGCGGTCTTAGCACAAGTGGATGATGAAGGGAAAGAGCGGGCTGCGTACTACCTTTCTCGACTGTTTAATCCAGCTGAGTCCAAGTACACCGCTATGGAGAAAACTTGTGCCGCCTTAGTGTGGGTGGCTCAGAAGCTTAAACATTACTTTCTCGCCCACCCAGTTAGGTTGATCTCTAGAATGGACCCGGTCCGTTATCTCTTAGAAAAACCCATCCTTTCTAGTAGGTTAGCTCGCTGGCAGAGCTTCCTCTCTCAGTTCGACATCACCTTTGTCGTTCAGAAGGCAGTCAAAGGATATGCCATTGCTGAGCATCTTGCACATCTTCCCATTCCTCATACCGATTCCATTCAGGACGATTTCCCTGATGAGCATCTCTCTGTCCTTTCTCATCATCCCTTCTGGTCTCTGCACTTCGACGGTGCACTCAACTCCCAAGGCCAAGGGATCGGGGCTGTCTTGCTTACCCCAGAGGGAGTAACCATCCCCTTCGCTTATCAACTTCGATTTCCTGCCACCAACAACATCGCTGAGTATGAGGCTCTCCTGGCCGGCTTGAAGCACGCCTATCTCCTAGGCGCACGCTATTTAAACATCATAGGAGACTCTCAGCTCGTTCTACGGCAAGTTCTGTTCACTTACCGTACTCGTGACCCCAAGCTCAAACCTTATCAAGATTTGGTCACGCCCATTGCTAAGCGATTCCGTAAGCTGTTCTATATCCATACTCCCCGTTCTTTGAACATTCTGCCTGATGCTTTGGCATCCCTTGCTTCCTCCTTATCTTTCCCTCTCAGTCGTAGTACTGAGACCATCGTCGTCCAGAGATTGGACGCACCCTCTATTCAAGATCCCTGGTTCATCAACCTCAGGAAATCTGTAGAGGCGAGAGTTGAGAAGGAAGATCTCAAGGAAGTTTCATTAACAGAACTGGAGGAGATTCTGGACGAAGAAGAATTGCCTTGGTATCATGAAATCGAATTGTTTTGCAAAGAAGGGTCATTCCCAGAAGGGGCAAAGGCCGAGCAGCGCAAAGCAATAAGAAGAGCCGCCGCAAGGTACACTATCATTGTAGGAGAGCTGTATAGGCGTGCCACTAATGGAATGCTCATGAGATGCTTAGATGATGTAGAAGCTTGGAAAGTGGCTGAAGCGGCCCATTCTAGCGAGTGTGGAGGTCATGTCAATGGCCAGGCTCTAGCGAAGAAGATCCTTAGGCAGGGCTACTATTGGCCCACTCTAGAGGAAGATTGCTCCCTCTATGTCCGAAGGTGTCTTAAATGCCAACTCCAAGCTGATAAAATTCACTCTCCAGCTTCGTCCCTCCATCCTATGACTGCTCCTTGGCCATTCTCTATGTGGGCTTTCGACGTCGTCGGCCCACTTGGTGATCCTAATTCTCAGATCAAAGAAAAATCCTTCATCCTCACCGCTACTGAGTACTTCACCAAATGGGCCGAAGCCGAGGCGTACGCGGAGATCAAAGCTACAACGGTGTGCCGCTTTATCATGAAGAATATCATCTCACGGTTCGGAGTGCCAAGCAGCATCATTACCGACAACGGAGCCCAGTTTGTGTCCCAAGAGCTTAAGGACCTATGTAAGAAGTTCAATATTGCACTGCATCATTCGTCTCCATATTACCCTCAAGGCAACGGTCAACCCGAGGCCACTAATAAAACCCTTCTTAAAATCATTAAGAAAACATGCTAAGCACATAAATTTTCTGATTGGCCTGAAAGATTGGTGGAAGCTCTGTGGGCTTACCGCACCTCCGTCCGTACCCCTACGGGGCAAACTCCCTACTCTTTAACTTACGGGATGGAGGCGGTGCTCCCATACGAGATCTTAATCCCTTCCCTTAGAGTGCAGCTCGATAAGGAACTTAATCTCGATGAACGTCGGGAGGCATTGCTGGTCCAGTTGGAACTCTTGGATGAAAAGAGGATGAATGCGGCTGATCACGTTTCCGTTTATCAAAAGAGGGTTTCGCATTATTTTCAAAAGAAGGTAATCGAACGAAAATTTTGTAAGGGTGAAATGGTTTTGAAACGCAAATTCATTCGGTCTACAGGTCCCAGGTCCAAGTTGCAACCTAACTGGGAAGGGCCGTTTGTAGTAAAGGAGACTTATCCAGGGAATGCTTATCGTTTAGTAAACGCGGAAGGTGAGGAGCTCTCTCACCCGTGGAATGGGTTGTATCTTAAGCGTTTCTTTCCCTAAAAATCTAAACCATGTGCTTCTCCGGTAATAAGAACTTCCTCCCTATCTTCGAAAAGAGGGTCCCGAGTAAGGCAATCACACACTACACGGCATCCCTGGTCGGGTTCCTTGCTTATAAGACACCGTTTTCCTCGGCCATGCTTTAGGGGAAAGTCGAAGTCCCTGTCCGCTTCATTCTTCGGCTGAATCCAGGGGCAAGGAGTAAATAAGGAGGAGACAACCAATCCAAACTCCCTAACGAGAAGAGGTCTCAAACAGGGGCAAGTCCGTTATGACCTGACGCCACAAGAAAGAAAGGACAAGAAAAGAAAAGGAGTGCTCTTTACCAACAAAATTAAAAGCATCATCTCAAAGTCTGTGAATGAATTTTTAAAAGCTCCAAAGGAAAAAGAAAACTAGGCATGACAAGAGTGGTAGTACAGTTCCCCGCGGAACGTTATGAGCCCGGTCGCATGCATGCCTAAGTGGACAAAGGTTCGATGACGGACATAAAAGCCCCGGCACAACAGACCAAATCTCTAATAGGGTTGTACAATGAGGGAATCAAGTTCTAAAAACTCCCATATCTGGCCTAAGCTTACCCCCCATGTTCATTTTTTCTTTTTAGGACTGAGATCAGTACCCTAGGTATGGCATTGGTAAAAACATCGTCACAATGATTAGGTCTCGGCCAGGGGTTGTCACACTATTGCACGCCGGTCTCGAGACTCAACCTAAAACAAGGAAGGTCTAGTATTGCTAGAGAGGCACTGGTTTTTCAAAATCCAAAAACATCAAATATTTTCAAAATCCAAAAACATTAAATATTTTCCAAAACTCCCAAAAATACCATCATATGCATAGCATGCATCGCATTTTTATTATATTTTCGCCTATTTAATAAGGCTCCATCCCTTGACCAAACATCAAGAAACGGTCATTATCTAACTTGCTTCAAAGCAAGGGGTTGAGTCTAAGAACAGATCTAACTTGTTTCATGTTTGAGTATGTGCAGAATACAGGAACAAGTCCAAAAGCAAAAGCTCACAACTATGCAGGTTCAAAGTGTGTAGCGCGCCAGCATCAGACCGTTATAGTCATATAATGGGCCCATCTTTGACCGTTATTTCTCTTCAGGCATGGGCCTTCTTCCTTTTCATTGAACCATCACTTTAACGGTCTGAGATCTACCGTTACTTGAATATAACGGCTCAAGACCCATCCGTCATATCCTTCAGAGACAGGGCTCTTGTTATTCTCATTATGACGGCCTGTCGCGGGATCGTTATTTCCTTATGGCGGCCCAGTGCATATCCGTCTCTCACTCTAGAGACCCTGTCTGTTCACGTCAGTCTAGCCTTTCAAACTACGGAACTCAAAATCATTCCACTATGGCAATCTTATCTCATGCGAACAAAGATTAATGAAATATAATTCTTGATAAATTCAACTTCGATTGTCAATTACAATATCTCTCTCGTGAACAAACAGAAAATCAAAATACATTCAATTTCTTATCCGCAAGAGGGCGGATTCTTCTCAACTCTTTCAGGTAATCTCGGCGTGTTTCGTCGTTCTCTTCAACTTCTGCTTGCCACGGACGCACCTTGCTGATCTCCCACATGGTCAGCGCGTTCCGGACTGCTCGTTCATCTTCCTCGGTCCCCATCTTCCTAGGTAGAAGGGGAGGGTAGTGTGATAGTGCAGAAACGCTAATTCGAGGTAGTCCGATCTGAAGATGGCATCGATGCGGGTTGTAGATCGCCATGGTAGTGTTCCCTACTAGCTGGAGGTCCAGGCCTTGACGCCGCGGTATTTTGAGAAGAGTGCTTCGGAGGACTCTTGGTCGCATGATGAACTTGTCCATTGGAAGAATGTTAAGGAAGAGGCGCCATTCGTCCCGAGTTTTCTTATCCGCCGTCTTGCATTCAACCTGAGGAGAATATCCAAATGCCCCTCCAATGAAGAAGAGAGGGTGGCTCCCGAAGATCCGGCTTGCTGAAGTTATGTCTTCCTTAGGAAGGAATTTGATTCTTATTCCCATCCAGCACTCAAGGAGTATCATGGAACCAAACAAAGGGCCTCCTATGCAAGCCGAGCTTAGTCCTTCATAAAGGTATGAGAGGACCGCTTGAGAGATAGACATTCCCCGCCACAGCCCGCTAATAATGCCAAGATTTTGGATGTCTAAGAGGTGGTCGGTAGTAGTAAAAAGAAAGACTCCACACAAGCAAACCGCCACCGCCTTGGCTATTGCTTCATGTCTCTCCCACTTATTTTTACAATGAGACACTATCCATTGCGCCAAGGGTATCAAGTGAATGTGGTGTGGGCTGATCATGGTCCTCACATCCTTTGGATTGTGAATGAAATCACTCAAGATCAAGGATGGGTCGATAGGCTCGATTGTGTAGCAAACCCGATCTTCATCCCCCACCTTAGTCTTAGGAAGAGTTAGGTAGGTTTCTTCCTCCTCCGATAGGACGGTTGCTTCGAAGGAAGGGAAGATGAAGGTATGAGTTTGTGGATGCCATAATTCCATAAGTGCTGAAAGGCTTGGCCAATCAAAGGACAATTTCTGGAAATTCTTGCCTAAAACCAAGAGAGGTTGGAGGTGCCATGCTTTAAGGATTGATGTGACCTCTATGGGGAGTGCCTTTACCATGGGAGCCACCCACTTCAGATTGGAATAACACCTTGGGCCAGGGAGGGGCTTGAAGAAGGAAAGGAAGAGAGAAGGAAGTCATGAAAAGAATAAGTGCAGTAAAATTCTGAACTTTGGATGAGTTGTGAGAACTTACCACTCTTTGGATGTTGGAGCTTAGGTGTTTGGGAATTGAGGTTAGCCGTTGAAGCTCTCCATGTTCCCTCCTAGCAGCCTTAGGGCCGGTGTAAACCTTCTCCTCCATAGCCATCATCTCGAAGCTCCTCTTCATCTTGCTTTCTGCTCTTTGGAAGAGCTCTTCAAACTCTAGAACAGAGGTTTCAGCAAAACTACGATTTTGATTAAGGTTCCAAGTTGCTAAGGCTTATATTTAACTTTGGAAGGACAAGATTCAGACTAGAAGGCTTTATCTTCAAACAGGATAAGTTCTAATGATGGACTAAGTGGCTAAACCTCAGGTTTTAGTTATCTCGGCTCAATCCGTTTCGGATTACAACCCAGATTCTAACGGTCCATCGTGTGGCCGTTACTTCATTCCGACGCGCCAGCCCTTGGCCGTCGCATTTTCTGTGGGTTTCAATTCCCCGAATCATGTTCTGTGGAGAATGACGGTCTACGGGTCTACTGTCGCTTTCTGTAACGCGCGAACCCTGAGCCGTCGTATTCCCAGCACTCAGTTCCTTCTCTTCTAAGCTAAACGCTTCCTGACGGTCTTACTTATGACCGTCTCTTAAGTCTGACGCGTCTCCTTCAGGCCGTCGCATTTCCTGCTAGTTGCCCTGACCAACTATCGTTCTGCCATGATCAACGGTCTGACCCTTGGCCGTTACTTGTCTTTGACGCACCCTCGGTTGGCCATCGTTTATCCTGATGCCCCACTGCTAGAGTGGGCCTCTGATGATTAACGGTCTCTCACCAGAGCGT
The DNA here is from genome assembly GCA_022559845.1 of Amorphophallus konjac. Taxonomy (NCBI): domain Eukaryota; kingdom Viridiplantae; phylum Streptophyta; class Magnoliopsida; order Alismatales; family Araceae; genus Amorphophallus; species Amorphophallus konjac. The sequence goes on along the minus strand of CM040119.1, from coordinate 260,946,352 downwards.
CGTTTGATTATGACGGTCAGATCTTAGACCGTCACTTTCTCTGCTACTGAGTTTAGGCTATTCCTTCTGCCCTTGCCTAGACCTGGCGGTCTTTCACATTGTACACCTCGTCCTCTTCCCATTTTCATACATTCCTGCATACATCTCATTCATTCATTCACATTTCGTCCATCCTGCTTTTTTCACATTCATTCATTCACGCTCGCATAAAATTAAAACAAAACAGAAAACTAGAAAGATGGGATCTCATTCCATTTTGCCAAAAGTTCTATACAAAAGATAAGAAAAAACATAAAAATACATCATTCGGTCGGCTTATCCGCCGGACCGCCCTCATCCTCTCTATCCTCGGGTCTCCTCACGGGTGGCGGTGCTATGGAGGCACTCTCCTCCTGCTGTCCTCTCTCTGCCCTCTCATTCCTCCACTGGGCGGAGGAGCTGACAAGGAAATTTCCTACTGAGCCGCTCGGGGCGGCACTCCTATGTACCCCACTCTGGGAGGCACTCCGTTCCGGTCCCCGGCCCATCATCCGGACCGTCCGCTCCAGTGTCCGCAGCTCGATCTTTAGTGTAAAGATCTGACGCCGCGTCTCCCGTGCCTCGGTCCGGTAGCGATCCAAGTCGGCCGTCCCGATCTGAAGCTCCTCCACCTTAGCTCGTGCCCGCGCTAACTCCTTCCGGAGTTGTTCCATCTCTGCATCATCTGGGCGTCGCAGGGTCTCCGCTCTTAGTCGGGCCATCTCTGCCCGTACCAGCTCCGTCTCTGCTCGGGCTCGATCGGTCTCGGCCCGGCTTCTCTCTACCTCTGATCTCGCCTGGCTGGCCTCGGCCACTGCTGCTGCTAGATCCCTCGCCTGTAGATTGCATTTTATATCATTAGTCATGAAGCATTTAATTAGGCATAGTCATAGGCATTTTTTAGTCTCTTACCCGCTCCGTGAGGGTGGCCTCCGCCTCCTCGGCCCGGGCAACCGCCCGAGCAAAGTCGGCCTCCTGCTCAGCCCTGCCTCCCGCAGGCTGCGAGGAAGATGATGGGGCATCCGGCCCAGCGCGTTGGGCTCCCTCGGCCCGCTGCATTTAGAAGTCATGGTTAGTTGACATTGGCATTTGCATCATGAACATCATTGCATAAATCATGAGCATTTAAGTTTTTAGTCTCACCAGGAGCTCCAGGGCAGACCAGTACCCGTCCCGCTGCTGGATGGTGGAGTGGAGTAGCCCTTCCAGCTCGGCTATCCGTCCCTCGGGGTCTAGCTGCATTTTAGAAAGCATGAGTCAGCATATATCATATTGCACATTGCATAATAAAAGTTTAGAGTTTTAGAATTGCATACCGGTCGTCGGGTACCTCGGTACACCCGGTCGCCGTAGAGTCGAGCGAAGGCCTTCAGATATGCCTCGTCGCTCTCGTCTCGCTCCTTCACCGCTCGACCCCACCTATGCCAATCGTGGACGTACTTCACCTTCCGGGCGCACCAATCCACATTGCCGCTGATGCCCCTTGCTGATTTGCCGGGGTGGTCATCGCTGTGGCATGGAAAGGTCACCTCGGGCTGGTGTAGTCCCCGGGTCCGCAGGATCAGCCTGTAGTGCAGAGGCTCGATGATATGGATGCAATGCAACCATATGTCTCGCCCCCGGTACAATAAGGCCGCCTCTACCCACGGCTGTCCCGTGTAACCCTCGTCGCGGTATGGGGTCCATCTCACCTGAGAGCATTTAGTTCATTCGTTAGCATATAAAAGCATTAAAGATATTAGAGATATGTAGAAAGCATTTAGAAAACATTTAGATTTTTAAAAGCATATAGAAATCATTTTTGAGTTCTGGACTTACCGATGTATGCGGGAAGGAGTCCAGGTCGTCCTGGATCGTCCGGGTCAGTCTAATGATCGACCCTGTGTCCCTCGCCACCGACCAACGCCTCGTGATTGGTATGAGGCCGGGATGGAGTAGTGCGCCTCTCCCGATGCCTGGGAGGTACATATAGTTCCAGATCTGCATTTAGAAGTCGAGTCAGTCGCATCATTGCATAAATCATTGCATAAATCATTTGCATAAATCATGGCATCAATATTCATGGCATAATAGAACACATATGAAGTACATTTACCTGTAGGAAAGGCGAGAAGCCGCCCAGCATCGTCTGCCGGTCCGTAGTGCTGAGGGACTCGAACAAGAATGCAAGTACTACTGCTCCCCAGGCATATCTCCTGACTCTGCCCAAATCCTCTATCATCGGCAGCAGTCTGCAGCTGATGACATCCGCCCGGGTAGCGAAGAGGAGCATCCCGAATAGTAGCATCAGGAAGCGTCTGAGCACCCTGTCTCCCTCTGGTCCAGCCTCCGCCGCCACGCGAGGGCGCACCTGGTCTATCACTCTGCCCAGATGCTCCTCGGGTAGCTCTCCCACGGTGATCGTCGCTCCTCTCAAGCCTAAGCTCTCCTGCAGCACTGACCTCGAAAGCTGAGAAGAAGACTGTCCCGGCCTGATCAAATCCAGCCCGAGCAGCTGCTGCGCCATCTCTCGGTAGTCGCCATATGTCCACCCTGTCACCGCGGCTCCGTGGACTCTCAATCCGGTAATCCTTGCTATGTCTTCTAGCGTGGGGATCATGTGGCCACACGGGAAGATGAACGCCCTGCTGATCGGGTCCCATCTCTCGTGCAAGGCATACAGCAGCGGCGTGTCCATCCGGATCACCTCGATGCTGAGCACCTCGGCGAATCCCATGCCTGCTAATCTCTCTCTCTGGTAGTCGGGCAATGTCTGGTACACTGCCCGGATCTGTAGCCAGGAGATCCGCGACCGTCTCTTCCCCTGCATTGCATATTAGATCATTCATTAGTCCAATTGCATCATATAATCATTACATAATCATTCATAATTGAAAACAAAACAAAAATTTGAAAATTGAAAACCCTAAAAAATAGTTTAATTCCCTGGCTAAAGTGACGGCCCTGGGGTGGGGCGTCGTTTGACTCTGACGGATGCAGCCTGATGCGTCGGGTGTGTGACGGTCGCTGGCAGGACCGTCACATTATCTGCATTTGGGAATTTTTTCCCTTGCATTCCCGTGGTCTCCCACTATGGCCAAATGGCCTACAATTGATCCTAGTGGGTTCATAGACCCATTTCTACCCCTTTCCCTCACATGCATCCATAAATAAACACAAAAAAAATCAAAATTTGGAAAATTAGGGCGGGGGCCTACCTCACGGTCCATGTCTCTCCTCCTCTTTTTCTCTGGTTTTTTGGGCTCCTCTGCACCCAGTGAGGTTTCCCCTTGGTCCTCCTCAGCCGTGGGGACTGCTTCTTCTTCTGTTGGGTTTCTTCTCGCCGGCCGTTCTTCTTCCACCGGCGGGATCGCCTCCCGTTCAAGACGGCGGTGGAACCGCCGTATTGCCATCCTCTTCCCTCTCTCTCTCTTCTTTGGTGGCGGCTGGGGTGCCTCGTCGCCGGCCATTAGAGCGGTGGGGGTGGAATCGCCGGAGCTCTCAGTTTTGAGGTTTTTGGGCGTTGAGTGTTGGAATGAACGGGCCGTGACCGTTCGGTTGTTTTTTTTTGAACACTCAGGAAATGTGACGGTCTATCGATCGACCATCACATCATTCTGACGCGTCTGGATTTGACCGTTACATGTGTTGGCACTGTTTTATTGAAGAATGTGAACCGCCTGGTTTATGACGGACTAAGGATGGTCCGTTACTTTATGTAACGCACGTACATGAGACCGTTACAAACTTGCAAGTTTCTTGATGAATTAAATGGTCTAATTAATGTCAAAATGGTTCCATTTTCTTCCATGTTGTTCCTTATTGATGCCTCTCGCATGTACAAATGGTTACGACTTGGTACATGATCATTTTTATTGTTGGCTAACCTATCTTTCATGAAGGAATTATGAGTGAAGTCGTGCTTTATCGTCCGTCAGGCAGGTAAGTCAGGTATTGTATCTTGTTCCCTCACTCTCTTAATGCATTACTATACGTTACCTATGATATATTACCTCGAGAACCGGCTGGTCATTCATGTGTCCTGGGATCTGATGTTCCCCTTAAACAAAAATGATGATGATCTAAGTTCACACGATTAATCGTTGGATAGGCCGTTAGATTGGAAAATTTGGGGACGATGGTTCTGTCTTGCACGCCGTGGTTGCAGATAGTGTCCTGACTCCGATTTCTCCAAACTAGCAATACTATTCTCGAGTATTTTTCTATTTTATTTTTCTTTGTATTCGTTTTGATGATTTCTTTTCTTTTAGCCCAGCATGCATCATGCGCATTCTTTGAGCATCCATGAGTTTCATTTGTTCAAGGTATCTCATTGATGGTGAACAGCTGTGTTCTTGATTCTGAATAAGGAGAATTATTCCACTCTGAATTAGAAGGTTTCTTTCGATCTGCTCGTGTGATCTAGTTTGCTGAAGATTCCTGTCTGGAGTTTAGTCTCTTTCCTTTTCGTTGCCTCCGGCGGCTAGCCGTGTTTTCCTTTCCTTAGTTAATTAGTTCCTCCAGACTTGCATCCTTTGGTTGGCTATTTCCTTGTGATCAGTTTGAGGTTTTCCAGAAAATTCCTATTACTTGTTGGTACAGAACGGGTGTCGTTTACCTTAACACCCTCTTTTTGATACACTCCGCTTCATTTCTGCTTCATCTCCATGTTCCATTTCAATTCCGTGTCACCTCCGCTCGCTCCCCTGCAAAGAGGACGTTAAGGAGGGGCACCTGTTGACACCCGTTTTATACCCAATAAGTCGGGTCATCTCCTTATTTCATTCTATATGATGCTCCGAGTTGTTCGTTCTTTGATTAGTCTCTTGATCAGTTGTAGCCTGTTTCTTGGGTCTTAATTCCTGGATTAAGATGTGGCTCCCGGTGGCATTTCGTTGGATGAAGCTCAGCAAAAACCCCTCACTCTATTTTTGGAACCTCAATGATAATAACGGTCTCAGTCAGGCGCGTTGCTTCCTTCTGACGGATAGAGCCTGGGCCGTTACTTTTTGAAGAGTCTTAAGGCTTGAGGCCTCATTTTCAGTGCTTATCCCTTAATTTCCACGTTGATGATGACGGTCTGTCGTGCAGCCGTCGTTTCATTCTGACGCCCTATGCCTTGGCCGTCGCTTCCTTGAAGAGTCCTATTGTTTGGATCTTCTTCCCGTTGATCTTATCTCTTTGGGATAGGGTTGAAAATGGCAGTCGTTCCTTGATGCGTTACTTCCAAGTGGCGGTCTGTCGTGCAGTCGTTACTTCCTTCCGAGAGTCCTGGCAGTTCAGGCCTTTTCTCTGCTACTCCGTGGTCGAGATAAGGATTTGGATTGACGTTATCTCTTTCAAATCTGATCCTCAGGACCCCCCGTTTGTTTCTATGGACTCTTGGTGATATTATCTTCGAGGATTTGCTAAGATTTATCCCTCTTTCCTGCTGAATTATCCTCTGCTCGACCTAAGAGTTTGAGGGTCTATAAATAGAACCCTTGACTTCATGGCCAAGAGAGAGGAGATTTTGAATTCGCGACGAAGTGCTGCCGAACTCAGGAGCCATCTTCATCCAGGAGGAGCTGCTTCCCACGTCCATCCATCTTCTAATCAAGGGAGTACTTTAGTTTTGTCTTTCAAGTTCATCCTTGCATGCTTGAGTTCTTCCTTGGTTTTCCTCAAACAAAGCATTGTCCCTCCTCTTCCTCCACGTTTTTCACTGTTCTTTAAGCATACAAACATCCTCCCAAACTTTTAAAAACACCCAGAGGGGTTAAAAAACCCAAAAAATACCCGGTAATTCCCTCTCCTTTTGATGTTCTTAAACTTTTTAAGAATTGATGCTATGCTTGTGAAGAGGGCTAATTGAGGTTGTCTTGTCTTGTCTTTCTACATCTTTGGTAGGTTTACAGGTTCATTAGCACGAGGCCCAAGTCTTCTAGCCGGCTGGAAGAGTTGGAGTTAAAAGGATTCAAGCTTTACTACTGCAGGTTACCTGACGGTCTGGTGCAGGCGCGTCACTATCTTCCGACGGTCTATCGTACAGCCGTCGCTTCTAAGCGACGCACGGGGTTCTGGCCGTTACTTACGAGTTGATCTGCAGGCTTTCTCTGGTTTTCTCTCCCGTGGGCGGGTGTTTCATCCACCTATTTCCAAGGTACATTCGAGTCTTTGACTTGTGTTTACTTTGGTGGCGATCACATCTTTTCTTGGTATTGGGCATTAGCTGTCTTCTTCATCACATCTTTACTTCCCTTGCTTGTTCCACCCCTAGCGGTGTGTTTTTATTTATTCCTTGCTCCACGCCCCGGCGTGTGTTTTTTTCCTTTTCCTTAGCGTAATTTGATTGAGATAGCATGCCCATGCTAGAGCTAGCTATGATTGCCTAGGTTCATGTTCACATGTTCATAGGTTTTGAGTAGATCTTTGATTGCTTGTTTGTCATCTTGCCATATTACTTTGCAAACCTCAAAAGCAAGATAAAAGATAGGCAAATAAATATCAACAGAAAGTTTTGAAGAATATGAGGACGAGGCTGATGCTTTTGCTAGTGGCATAAGAAGATTTGGTGAACCATCAGCCTTAGTAGAAGAACCTACCAAAGAAATAAATCTGGGTACGGAAGAAGACCCTAGGATCATCCTCATTTCAAAGAACTTGCCGCCATCCGAAGAGGAGGCGCTCATTTTGGTTCTTCAAGAATACAAGGACACATTTGCATGGAGTTACGAAGATATGCCCGGACTAGATCCTGCGCTCGTTGAACATCGGGTTACACTTAAACCAGGGTCTGTCCCGATCAAACAGCGGTTGAGACGTTTCCACCCTAATATGGCTTTAAAAATGAAAGAAGAGGTCGATAAACTGCAAAAGGCCAGATTTGTTAGAGTTGTCCTCTATCCTAATTGGGTGGCTAACATCGTCCCAGTCATGAAGAAAGATGGAAAGGTCAGGATTTGTATAGACTTCCAGGACCTCAACCGCGCGTGTCCTAAAGATGACTTCCTCCTCCCTCATATTGATGTTTTGATTGACAACACGGCAGGATTTGAGACTCTCTCCTTTATGGATGGCTTTTCAGGTTATAATCAGATTCGCTTGGCCAAGGAGGATCAAGAGAAAACGTCGTTCACTACACCATGGGGAACTTATTGTTATGTGGTCATGCCTTTTGGACTTAAGAACGCTGGAGCCACCTATCAAAGGGCCATGATGGCTATTTTTCATGATATGATCCACATTTATATTGAGGTGTATGTGGATGACCTGGTAGTAAAATCAAGATCAAGGATTGAGCATCCTGGGGTTCTAACTAAAGTCTTGCAAAGAGCACGGGAGTACCATTTAAAAATGAATCCCAAGAAGTGCGTATTTGGTGTTTCATCAGGGAAGTTGCTTGGATTCATTGTTAGTAAGAGGGGTATTGAGATTGATCCCAACAAGGCGAAGGCCATAAGAGAAATGCCTCCTCCCAGGAATTTGAAAGAAGTTCGGGGATTAATAGGGAGGTTGCAATTTATTCGCCGATTTGTCTCTCAGCATTCACAAAGATGCATGCCGTTCTACGAGCTTACCAAGCCGGGAGTCAAGTTTATTTGGGATGACAAGTGTCAGGCAGCTTTTGACGGATTGAAGGATTATCTCTCAAATCCTCCTGTCCTGAGGCCGCCAGTTCAGGGCAAACCGCTTGTTCTTTATATTTCTATCCTGGATGACTCTGTAGGCGCTGTCCTAGCCCAAGTTGACGAAGAAGGAAAAGAGAGGGCAGCCTACTACTTGTCAAAACTCTTTAACCCATGTGAGCAGAGGTACTCAGCCATGGAGAAGACTTGTGCAGCTTTAGTCTGGGTAGTTCAGAAACTCAAGCATTATTTCCTAGCTCACGAGGTTCATCTCATTGCTCGTATGAATCCAATCAAGTTCCTTCTTGAAAAATCTGTTCTCACTGACCGATTGGCGTGATGGCAAAGCTTCCTCTCTCAGTTTGACATCATCTACATTCAGAAAAAAGCGATTAAAGGCTACGCCATAGCAGAACATCTTGCTCATCACCCTCTCCCCAGATTTGACCCTGTTCGCTTAGAGTTTCCAGATGAGGAACTAATGTCTGTCAATCAACCCGATTCAATGTGGACATTACATTTTGATGGAGTTTTGAATTCAAAGGGGAAAGGGATTGGTATTGTTCTTCTATCACCTAAGGGTGTCACTATTCCGCTCGCCTCTCAGCTTGCATTTCCAGTTACAAATAATATAGCTGAGTACGAGGCTCTTTTGGCCAGACTGGAGGCCGCTCATCAACTCGGTGTTACCCAATTGCGAATTGTAGGTGATAGTCAGCTTATTCTTCGCCAAGTGCTCTCCAAGTGCCGTACGCTTAATCCTAAACTCAAGCCTTACCAAGAATTGACTTCTGCTTACACCAAGCTTTTCACCAAACTAATCTTCGTTCACGTCCCTCGTGACCATAACATTCTAGCTGCTGCTCTTGCTTCTCTTGCATCTTCTTTGGTTTTCCTTCCCGAAAGGGATTCCCACTCCATCACTGTTCGTAAGCGGCTCATTCCCGCTATTCAAGACCCATCTTTTCTCAGAATTAAGGAAGAGGTGCATAGGAAGGTTGAGCAAGGCAGAATTATTAAGAATAAGGAGGTCATGCTATTGGACTTGGAAGAAGAATTGGATGATGAAGAAAAGCCGTGGTATTATGAAATTGCTAAATATTGCCAGGATCAATCATATCCTGAAGAAGCTATAGCAGAAGAGAAGAAAGCCATTAGAAGGGTTGCCCAGCGATACACCCTGATTAGAGGTGTGCTTTACAGAAGAGGTCTCACTGGAGTTTTATTAAGATGCCTAGATGATGATGAATCTTGGAAAGTTGTGGAAGAGGCCCATTCGGGGGTGTGTGGTGGTCATGTCAATAGCCAGATGCTTGCTAAGAAGATCCTTAGGCTAGGTTTTTATTGGCCCACTCTAGACGAGGATTGTTCTATCTATGTTCGAAGGTGTGTTAAGTGCCAACTGCACGCCGACAAAATTCATTCTCCTGCTTCTTCACTCCATCCCGTATCTTCCCCATGGCCTTTCACCATGTGGGCTTTCGATATCATTGGACCCCTGGGTGATCCGACCCTCCTCACAAAACCAAAGTCATTCATACTGACGGCGACGGAATACTTCACCAGGTGGGCGGAAGCGGAAGCTTACGTGAAGATCAAAGCGTCAACCGTCTGAAAGTTCATAATGAAGAATATCATCGCAAGATTCGGCATCCAAAGTACCATCGTCACCGACAATGGACCCCAGTACATCTCTCAGGAACTTCAGGACCTCTGCAACAGGTATAACATTGCATTGCATCATTCATCTCCTTATTATCCGTAGGGCAATGGCCAAGCAGAGGCAACTAATAAGACTTTGATTAAGATTGTCAAGAAAACGTGTGAGGCTAACAAATTTACGGATTGTCCAGAAAAATTGGTTGAAGCTCTTTGGGCCTATCGTACTTTCATTCGTACCCCTACATGACAAACACCCTTCGCCCTCACTTATGGAATGGAGGCGGTAGTTCCTTACGAGATTCTTGTTCCTTCTCTGCGAGTACAATTGGACAAAGAATTCTCTATTGATCAGCGACGTGAATCTCTCCTTGCCCAGTTGGAACTCCTAGATGAGAAGCGTCTGGCTGCCGCCGAACATGCACGTATTTATCAAAACCAGCTTTCACGTTTTTATCAAAAGAAAGTGATTGAGAGAAAATTCAAAGTTGGTGAATTGGTGATTAAAAGAATCTTTGTAAAACCAGGTGGACCACGTTCAAAACTCCAACCTAATTGGGAAGGCCCCTTTATTATAAAAGATGTTCATCCTGGCAACGCTTATAAATTGATTAATGCTGAAGGCGAAGAGCTAACTCATCCTTGAAATGGTCTCTATCTAAAGAAATACTATCCCTAAAAATGAAAAAAAACAAAAAAACAACAACAAAAAGAGAAAGAGAAAAAAAAAAGAGCAAAAACAAAACAAAACAAAAATTGAAAATCTTGGAGGCTGGTATAGTACATGGGCCACGACACCGAAAAAAAATCAAAATCTTTAAATTCATTCTTCAGTCTCGACGGTTTAACTCTTGGGTCAATTCATGCACACACTACACGCTTTATTCTTAAACTCGAGCAGCCCGAAATTCAAGGAAAGTCTGACCCAATCAAGAGTGTAAAAGCCTTACCTATTCTCTTCCTTTCGGCTCACGAGAGGGAACACAAGTTAGGGGTTACCAACCAAGCCTACCCGCCACCCTAGTAGGTAGAAGTCAGGGCCCAAAAGGGAACAAAATGCTTAAAGCCCAAGTACAATTAGGTCTTTATCTATTTCGAAGAAAGCAAAATGAAGTTATGATAAAAGAAAGTATGTCAAGAGGGCAAAGTCCCCGTAAGAAAAACTTTGGTCGTAAGCATGCATGAATAAGGGCAAAAAGAGCAACAAAATTTCCCTAAGCCGAAGACCGAATCCCAACAGGCATAAGGGCAGGGGAAGAGTGTGCCCCGTTCTTGAAAACCTTTCGTGAGCTTCCTTAATCATTCTTCTCTTCTCCCTCCATGGTGGGTTGTGAACTCAAAGAATAGCAAAGACCAACTAAGAAGGATGGGCTGCGAGAGAATATGAGTAAAAGCCAAAGTATAAATCACGTTGACTCTTTTGTTAAGTCTCTTGAGAAAATCTAATGAATTTTAGATTATGATGGTTAAGGTTTCAAAGCTCTATACCATACTCGCCTCCAAAATAAAAATTTTCAAATAGGCGTCCTTTTCAAAATTAAGTGTCACTTTCAAAACAAAAAACTCGACAAAAAACCATATATACCAATAATAACAAAAAAAAATGACTGTGGAATTTCAAGCCCTTTGTTTCTCATATGCTTGATTGCATTCTTGTATGGGCATCTTTTATTTTTAGTTTGCATTTGCTTACTTGCATAACACATTTTTTATCTACTCTTTGCCTTCATTGATTAAAGGCTTGGCCCCTTGACCCGTTATCAAGGTCAAAATGAAGACATCCCTTGCTTATTGAGCAAGGGGCCAAGTCGAATAGATGAATTAACCTGTTTATTCAAGTGTGGAAGCACAGGGCAAAAGTAAAAGACGAGAAAGAAAAGAAGGTACAAGTACACAACTACACAAGTGCTCAGGTAGCAAAATCTCAATTTCATATATATATATATATCATAAATGTCTGAGTACAGGTGTGGGGGTGGAGGAGTACAAGTAAGACTCTCAGCGCTCGCCTCCACCCTCCTCTCTCCTACTCTCTGCCTCACTCTCGTCCTCCCGACGAGGCGCTGGTGGAGGGGGCATGGGTCCCCGGGAAGTAGCTGGAGCTTGAGCCGGCTCCTCTGCCTCGCTCCTCTGCCGGAGAGAGGAACCCGCCACAAAAGTAGAGCTGGTGAAGCTGTACCCTGTAGCTCGTGCCCGCTCCCTACCTCACTGAAGACGCTCCTCGGTCGCTCGTAGCCGCTCCTGCGCAACGGCTAGCTGGGCCCTCAAGGCTGTAAGCTCTCGATCGAAAGTTGACCGCTCCTCACGGTCCCGGGCACGCTCCGCCTGGTACTGCTCGCGGTCCCGGACACGCTCCGCCTGGTGCTCCTCACGCTCCCGAGTACGCTCTCTCCGCTCCATCTCAAGGGCGACTCGCAGCTCCGCCACGTCCTGAGGCAGCTCCTCTCGCAGCCTCAAGGCCCGCTCCAGCTCCACGACCCGTTGCTCACAGATCGCCAACTCTGTCCCGACCAGGGCACCCCGGGTATGTGCCGCCTGTAACTGTGAAGTCTGCAAACATTTAAACAGATCATCAGTTCCACATTTAATGCAATAATTCAATAATTCATGGAATAAGCAACATACAATTGAAAATAAATAACTCACCTGCGTGGCCATCGCCCGCTGTCCCTCCTCGATGCAAGTAAGAGCAGCCCGGAGTTCCTCGGTCTGTAAAGAAAATAATCTTCATGAATATATTATATAAACAAATGAATAATTTTGAGTTTAAGATTTAAGGCATACCCGTGAGGCAAGGTTGCGCTCTGCCGCCTCGGCCCGTGCCACTGTCCCTGCTAGCTACTCTGCTAATGCAGTCACCTCTGCACTAGGCCCTCTCGAGCTGGAGGCCTCTCCTGTCTCTCCCCCTACTGCTCCCTGCTGGGCACGCTACATTTATTGAGATCGTCAGTGGCTAATCATCAATAATTTAAAAATTCATTTGCATATAGGAATAATTTTAAACACTTACTAAGGTCTCAAGGTCTGCCCGTGTGGTGGCTAACTGTGCCTCTAGGCTGTGTAGGTGGGCCTGTGCATCCATTGCCACTATGTCCCGCGCATCCTGCATTCATCACATATTGGTCACATGATAGATATACAAAGCATTTGCATTTAATTTAGAAATAAGTGCATTCATACGTACCCCTAAGACCCTCATCTGGGGTCGGCCGGCGTAAACCTCCCAGTAGCGTCAGAGGTACTCGGAGCTGTCGGTCGCCTGTGAAGTGACCCGGGTCCCGCCACGCTGCCAGTCTGCGTACTGGTCGGAGAACCGCACTCTCCAGTCGATCGCCTTCGTGCGACCGCGTATCTTCTTGCCTATACCCCGAGGCTCTCCTACCTCGATCCACTCCTGGTGTAGGTCGAGGGTCCTCATCACCAACCTAAGCTGTAACTGCTCAATCTCGTTTAGGCAATGAACCCAAAGCTCATGCCCAAAACGAGGTCGGCCCGCTACGACCCACGGCTGGCCCTCGTCGGTCATCCCTTCATAGGGTCTCCACCTCACCTGCATTCACAAACATGCATTCACATCATCATATCATCATCATCACATTTCACATAAAAAAACAAAAAAAAATAAAAATTGCATCATACATACCAGTGAGGCGGGGAAGTCTCGGAACTCCCGTCGCAACACTCGCAACTTGTAGGCGAGTGGGGCTCCGATCACCACCGGTAGCCAGCACCGTGCTAGAGGTAAGGACCCCTCATCTCCGGGTCGTAGATCAGCACGCCCCATGGGCATGTACAAATGGCTCCAAATCTGCATCCATACATTGCATTAGTTGACCATGCATATGCATATAATAAAAGAAAAAGAAGAAAAACAACAAAAAGATGCATACCTGAAGAAAAGGTGAAAAGCCACTAACTGTCATCTCTCGACCTGTCCCCGTAGACAGGTCGGCTATCAAGTGCGCCAGCAGCGCTGCTCCCCAGGCGTATCTGCCCACGCCCTCTAAGTCCTCGAGTATCCCCAGGAAGCGACAGTTGATGACGTCGCCCTTCGTGCCGAGTAGTAGTCTACCGAGCATCAAAAATAGAAACCTCCTCAAATCTATGTCTGCTCTCTCTCTGTCAGCTGGATCCTGGTAGTAGGCAGCCCTAGCCCCATCTATCAATCTCTGTGAAAACTGCTCTAAGGACTCCCTAGATCTCTGCCTAGAGTCCCCCAATCCCATAGCTATGGTAAGGTCGGTGCGGAAAATGGTCCTACACTCGCTCGGTGTCTCGTACACCGTCTCTAGCCCTAATAGCCTCTGGGTCAGCTCACTATAATCAGGTAGGGTGATCCCGCTCACCGCCTCCCCATCTACCCTCAGCCCAGTGATCCTAGCCACATCCTCCAAACTAGGAACCATATGCCCCCATGGCATCAGAAATGCCTGGCTAGACCTATCCCATCTCTCTCTCAAAACCTGAATCAAAGGTAGGTCTGGCCTAACTGGCTCAATGCTAAGGAAGGCCCCAAACCCCATAGCATCTATCCTAGCTCTCTGGAACTCGGGGAGGCCGTAGTACGCTGCCCGGACCTGGACCCAAGAAATCCACGTCCTCATCAACCCCTGCATGAATATAAAAGAACTTTTTTGCTTAAGTTTTCATGTGGAAATTCATTTAAGCTCATTAATTGTGATATTTGCTGTTTGGATAATTAACGACCTACCGTGGGTCGTGGTTTCCATGATTGACGCCCCTGAGGGCGACGTTATTTCCAAATAGGTTTCGGGTGGTACTGTACGTTCGTTTAATTGATGACCTACCCAGGGTCGTTGTTTATCTAATTGACGCCCCTACGGGCCACGTTGTTTTGAAAGTGATATTCTAAAAATCTGTAAAATTTAGAATTGACGCCCAACCCTGGGTCGTCAGTTATCTAAGTAACGCCCCTGTGGAAGGGCGCGGTTCATGAAGTAACTTTCTATCCTAAATTGCATCTCTGGAAAAAGTTGAATTGACGGCCACCCTGTGGTCGTTACCTATCTAATTAACGTCCCGATGGGGGGCGTGGTTTTCCTGGGGTTTTAAGGTTTTAATGAGCGAAATTGAAATAACAGAAATACATACATTTTAAAATTTAAATGAAATCACAGGGAAATAACAGCATGCTGGCGAAACATGATAAAATTAAAATAACGACATGTTGAAGGACGTTTCTTTCATGCGATTAATTATTTTTAGAAAATGAAAAGATGTAATTAACGACCCTCTCTGGGACATTATTTAAATTCACGACACCCCTGGGGGCGTCATTTTACTGTGTCTCTGGTTTTGTCATGCCCGAGGGCTATGGAAATGGGGAAATAATGGAAATAAAATAAAAAAATAGAGAATAGGGGTATGGGGACCTACCTTTTGACATTCGGGACCAATCAACCCCCCACGGAGGGGTTGTCTTGGTTGCCTTGGTCGTCGGAGCTGGCCGGGCCGACGGGCCACCGCCGCCGCCACCTCCGGTTCTCCTTCTTCTTCCTCACCATCTCTTTCTCCTTCTTCCCCTTCATCTTCTTCTTCTTCTCCTTCGCCTCCTTCTTATTCTTCTTCATGTCCTTCTTCTTCATCATCATCTTCTTCTTCTCCATCATCGCCTTCGTCATGATCCCCTTCACTGGCCGCCGCCGGTACTTCTTCGACCGCCGCGGGAGGGGCCCCCTCCACGGCTGCATGCTCCTCTTCTAGGTCGACCACGGCCGGGGCAGTAACCCTCTGGCGTTTGGGGGCGCCGCCAGCCATCGGATTGAGTAGGGAGAGAGAGTAGAGAGAGTGAGAATGAGAGAGAGAGAAGAGGGGGTTTGTGGTTAGGGTTTTGCAGAGAGAAGAAATGGAAATGGAAACGAAGGAAGGAAGAAGAAAGGGGGGAAAGTAGGGTTTAACAGTCGAGAATAATTGACACCTGATTGGAAGGCGTCTATTCTTAAATTGACGGTTTGAAGTAAGGCGTGGATTATAGATTTGACGCCCTGAGTCTGGACGTCAATTATTATTTGCATGTGGATTTTCAATCGTCGTCAGACGCATTGATGGGTACTGATTGATGTGAGTGGGCGTCATTATTACCCCTTTGAATTTGACGACGAACAGACGGGCGTCCATTGTTTAAGACGCGACGTGAGTAAAGGCGTGTTTTATAAGAAATTAAGGAATTATCTCAAAAATTATTTGAAAATTTGAATTGATTAACGCCTTGTTTAAAGACGTGAGTTAAGAAACGCCAGTGCCTTGGGCGTCAATTATGAGTTTGAAATATAATAGACGGCTTCAACCGAGGCGTGTCTTAAGTAATTAACGCCGTTGATAGGGGCGCTATTCAGAACAGAAGGATCAGAACTCCTTGTTATCAGACAGAATTACTTGAAATGTCAGAACTGATCTCTTTCATACATTGCTTTGGCTCAGTTAAAAGAGGAATTCTTATTGCATTCATGAAAATCTTTGATTACATTCTAAGCCACTGTGGGCCTTATCTTCTTGAGAGCCAGTACATAGGCTTTACATTTGTTCTCTTCTTCTTCAACATGAGTCTTGGATTTGTGGAGAAGTGCCACCTTCCATTGAGCCATTGTGGTCCTGATTTCTTCATGGTCACCACTTGAGCATAGATCCCTCTTCTTGATTGGAGGAAGGTGAGAAGGTCCTTCGAAGAGATGTCGAGGAAGTCCGAGTTGTGGGAGGCATCGGTGTGCGTTGTAAAGGATGAAGTCGGTCCCGCCAATTAAATGGAGCTCGATGCCGGAGGATAACCTTGAGCGAAGTTCTTGGGTTTTGAGAAAACCCGGTGTGCATGTGAAATTGCTCTTTGGCATTGTTTTGAAGTAATCTCTCCATTCATTCCTCTTCTTGAGCTTGGGAACTCTATTAGTAACTCTTTCACATAAGCCCAATGAGCTTGTCATATACCTAAGTGGGCTCTTGGAGAAGATTTTGGAGGCCGCTTGGTTTGCTTGACATGGATCAATCTTAAAATGTAAATCTATCCAACATGCTAGAAGAAGCATTGATCCAAATAAAGGCCGTCCTAGTGAAGCCGAGGTGAGCCCATTGTATTGGTTGGCTAGTATTGCCCCACCTATTTTTTTTCCCTCCCACATGCTTGCTATTACACTCAAGTATTGTTCCTCTAAATGATCCTCCAATGAAGGGAAGAATAAAGCTCCTCCTACACATATAACAAACCCCTTCATCACTCTCTCTAAAAGGGCTTCATCTCCTTGAGCCTTATCCATGTTTTTATATACCCAAGAAGCCAACTTCAAAAGATTGATTCCCTTGTTGGCCTTCATTTGATTCACCAAATTTGAGCTTTGAACAAGGCTCATGAGCATATCATGGGCTTGTATGGGCTCAGTCATATGGGCCATCTTTGTTTCCTCTCCTTGCTTCATCTTCTTCGAACCCAAGAGCATCTCCACTTCTTCTAGGAGGATGGTTGCTTCAAAGGTTGGGAATAGAAAAGTATGGGTGTGAGGGTGCCATAATTCTATAAGAGCTCCAATGGAAGCCCAATCAAGATGGATATCATTATAATGGGTGGCATGGGTGATAAGGCCTAGAAGGTTCCACTTAGCAAGGAAGGATCTCATGTCTAGAGAGAGCTTGGAGAGTAGCAAAGGAAGCCACTTGACCTTTAGAAATCTTCTTGGACCATGAATAATGGGGTAATCCTGAAAACATAAAACATAAAAGAAAGGAAGAAGAAAGAGAATAACGTCAGAAATTTTGAAAAGAAAGAAAGACAGAACAAAATAAAAGCTCCAAACACAAAGAACACTTACTTGGTCTTTAGCAATTTTTCCACTGATATGGCCTGGCACTTCACAAATTCTTGGAAAACTCATCCTTGACCTCTTGGAAGGCCTCTGCTGCATTAACTGGTTCATCCTTCTAATAATGTTACTTGTTCTGATCTGTTTTTCTTCTGCTGCTAATTCTTCTAAGAGTTCTTCTGTCTGTCTGTCTACAGAAGATGGCTTCGGTGCTATGGCTTCGATGATCTGATGTTTGGAAACACCAGCAGTTGCCCTATTTATAGTGTTTTGAACGTTAACGGGCAGCATGGTTTGTGTTTGAATAAAACGATTTGCTGGAAGTTTAACTCCGAGCAGGAAACGAAAATAGCTAATTAACGACGTTCTTTGTGGCGTCATTTGTTAAATTGACGACACTCTCTGGGTCGTCATTTATCTAGTGCCTCCATGAAGGTCGTCATTTGCATTCCAATTCCAAGTTAAACCTTTAATGCAATTAACGCCTTAGTTCACGTCGTCATTTCTTAATTTGACGCCTATCAGAAGGGTCGTCATTTTCTGAGCTTGTGCGTGTAAATTACTTTGGATTTCTCATGAACTTAAGTGCTGTTATATCATGATTAAATTATTTTTATCAAGCACTTATGATCATATTTTAAGCTAATGATCTTTTGAGCTTTGAAGTGCAGGTTGTGCAAGTTTATACATCCTTCTAAAGTCCATACGTTCCATTATCAAGTCTATACATCCATTCTCTCCTCAAAGTCTATACATCCACCAAGTCTTTACATCCACAAAGTCTGTACATCCTTCCACAAAGTCTATACATCCACAAAGTCTGTACATCCTTCCACAAAGTCTATACATCCACCAAGTCTTTACATCCACAAAGTCTGTACATCCTTCCACAAAGTCTATACATCCACCAAAGTCTATACATCCACCAAGTCTGTACAACCTTCCCAAGTCTATACGTTCCATTCCCTTCACCAAGTCTATACATCTTCACCCAAGTCTATACATTCCATTTCCTTCACCAAGTCTATACAGCCCATTCCATAAGTCTATACATTGCTAAGTCTACACATTTGTTCTACATCCATCTGTACATTCCAAAAGTCTGTACGTTCTAATAAAAATTCATAAATTCTCAAAATTTCAATAAAAATTCATAAATTCTCAAAATTTCAATAAAAATTTATAAATTCTCAAAAATTTCAATAAAAATTCATAAATTCTCAAAAATTTCAATAAAAATTCATAAATTCTAAAAATTTCAATAAAAATTCATAAATTCTCAAAAATTTCAATAAAAATTCATAAATTCTCAAAATTTTCAATAAAATTCATAAATTCTCAAAATTTCAATAAAATTCATAAATTCTCAAAAAATTTCAATAAAATTTCATAAAATCTCAAAAAATTTCAATAAAAATTCATAAATTCTGAAAAATTCCAATAAAAATTCATAAATTCTCAAAATTTCAATAAATTCTAAAAATTCTAAAATTCTCAAAAAAAAAAGTTCAAATTGGTGTTGTTGAGTATGTTTTATGCATTTTTATATCATGGCTAATAAAATTTTGAGTGCAGGTTAAGAAGCTCTTGGTCCCACCGACTGGGCATCATCATCCAAGCCCCACGGTGACTGCACCTCATTTCTCAGTTCCCTCATTGCTCACCATCATCCTATATGCATTCCTATATGCATTGTTACTATAAGGTATCTACGCTATTATAACATATCAAGGACCTTGTGGTTCTGATGAACCTGGAATTTGAGTTCCCCTTCATCAAAAACAGTGATAATTCCAGGGGAATCTTGATCACACGGATAGGCCGTTGAGTCATTTAAGGTTTGGGACGATGGTTCCTCTTTCTGAGTTGATGCGTGGACAAACGGGCTTCGGCTTAGTATCAGCTCAGAGATCTGGATTCTTGACCAAATCTGGGTGGCTTGACAATATTATCCTTGATTATCTTTTATTTTAGTTTGTTTTAATTTTTCTTTAGCCCAGCATGCATCATGTAGGACTTTGAGCTTAATAATGAAAATCTTCATATTACGCCAATAATGAAGGTCGCTCGTTCTTAGTTGAATTGACATGAGATGTTCCGTTCCAAATCAAGTACTTTATTCTCCTTGAAGCTGCTCAGGCTGCTCCCTTGAGAACCATCCATTTGCTGGATCTTTATCTCAATTCACTTTACTTTTCTGAAAATCCACCTTGGTTGTAGCACGTCCATATTGGCTGGTAACCGCTCTCCAATGGTGCCTCCTTGTCGTGCCCTCGCGCACATTTTGTTTATTTAGTTTACTCTCTTTTATCCAGCTGACCGATGCTTTCTCGGAATTGTCCGAAGTTGTTTCATTCAGAATCTTGGAAAGATTTCTAATGCTTAGTGTCAGAGGCATGTCACATCACACCTTGGCAT
This sequence comes from Amorphophallus konjac, assembly GCA_022559845.1. Taxonomy (NCBI): domain Eukaryota; kingdom Viridiplantae; phylum Streptophyta; class Magnoliopsida; order Alismatales; family Araceae; genus Amorphophallus; species Amorphophallus konjac. Next base: position 260,926,863 of record CM040119.1, on the reverse strand, counting down.
CTACTTATCAGTTCGTTCCACCTCATTCCGCTTGTTTCCTTATTCGCTTCATTCCGTCTCACTCCCTTGCAAAGCAGACGCCAAAGCGGGGCAGCTGTAGACACGCTAAAATTGATGTTATGTTGAGTAAATCTCATGTCACCATGTGACGCCCCAAAGTGGACTTCAATATTGATTTAATATGAAGTTTTTTTATTTTCTATAAATTAATTGTGATTTCTTGTTTTTTTTCTTGAAAAATTGAAATTATCGCCCTGATCAGAGGCGCTATTTAAATTGACGGCATGGCCAAGGGCGACTCTTTTAACAATGGATGACTACCAATACGGGCGTCATTTTCTGGATTTACTGAAAATTCCGAATTTCAAATAAAATGAAAATTGTAGAATTAACGTCTTTCATAAAGGCGTTGATTATTTGACGTCTGTCTGGCAGGCGTCAGTTGATAATTTTAAATAAGGAATGTTATTTGTTTCTATAATTAAATCCAGGAATTGACGGCTTGATGGGAGTCGTTATTCTAATTAACACCTTTGGATGTGTCGTCATTTTTAATTGACGCCCTTCATGGGGTCGTCATTTTCAATTCCGTCTCCCTTTCGCCTGCTTCTTTCCAGTAATGGTTCCTTCCTCATTTTGAGCCTTGTATTCGATTGGGAAGGGAGTTTCTTGATGGAAGATATTTACCTTATTTTAATCCTTGTTCTCTAAGGATCTTAGCCCTATAAATACCCCTCCTGGGTCTCTTCGCGCGAGAAGACAGACAAGAAGAGAGAGAGAGAGATCATTATCAAGAGAGCAGAGCTGACAGAGAGAAGAGTGTCTTATTTGTTTTGCAGGTTATTCATCCAAATGAGCTCTCCTTCTAGGTGATTCTCTTATTCTTCCACAGATGAACCACTGCAGTTCCATCACATACTAAAGCTTCATCACCTTTACTGCTGCACGCACAGCAGAGAGGAGCTCTCTCTTTCTCTCTTGCTTGTTTTATTGTGTTGTTAGCATTCATAACATCATTACACATCCTTCCTCCCTCTAGTTCTTGTTAGATCTCATACTCTACGTATTATTGCTTAGCATTACATCCATATTTTTTCAAACCTTGTTACTCCTCCTAGGGGTTTAAAACCAAAACACACAAGGTGTGTTCATGTTCATGTTTAATTTGATTATTTTCATAATCTTAGAACTTTGATACTACACCTTTTTGGCTAATCCACTCTTTTATTTGATACGTGTGTTCTTGCAAGGTAATCAAGGCTAAGAACCCCCTTCATCGGTCGGCCGGTAGAAGGAGGAAGAAAGGATTCACAATCTCCCCCGCTTAACACAAGGTACTCGCGATCATCCTTTTTCTTATTTGAGGTAACCCCTCTGGTGATCACATTCCCCTTTAGCATCCCACGCATGCTCTTCCTTTCACTATTAATTTTTATGCTTTAGAAACTTGAGTTTGGGTTTCATCCCCCCTTTTTCATTAAGTGGATTTTTCATAATCTATAAGCACGACCTTCTTAGTATTGTTCATGCACATCAAGTTCTATAATCGAATGCATTATCCTTACACCCGTCTCGAAGGGACTTGCATGAGTCTATACCTTATTATGCATGCTTGAGTGCCCGAATGCTTGATCCGTCTTGTTCATAACATACTTCTTTTCATTTAGATGCATCTTTAGGTTACACGCGTAAATAACAGGTTAAATAACCCATTGTCAATTGGTTTTTGTTCTTGACAATTGGCGGAGAATAACGTGCTCTTGAGCACTATACACTTTGTGCATAGCTTAGTTTCACAGTCTGCATATAGCATACTTTCCTTATACTAGGTGTGCATAGCTTTGTCATACTTTTTGAAAATAATTCAAAATTTGAGCCTGGTGTTCATATCTCAAAACCTCTGCATACATACCGCATATAGTTCAAAATCTGAGCATTTGCACATATTGCTGTCATTTTGCACGTTGCACAACAAATGTCATTCGCTGCTTGATGTTACTGGTTCACACACCTTCCTTTCATGGGAGATTTATTGCTGGGTTCGTATGCCACACATGTTAAAACTTTCACATTTGGTCGAGTCTCTAGTCCCCCCATTTTTTTGATAATGTCAAAGGGGGAGAGAGTTTTGGTGGTCACAATATATTGCCATTATCAAAAAGGGGGAGATTGTTGGGTTCCGTGTGCCCCCTCTTTATCTTTGACAATGGTTTTTGATGATTCCAATATATTGTGTGTTTTATGTTTGCTCTAAAGTGAAATTATTGTGTGCTTGTTTAGTGGAAAATGTCTTCATGATAAACAAGCTAACATGATGATATCTTACTTTGCAGGTTGAAATTTTATGGTCCTTCACGAATACAATTCTGATGTTGCCTCATGCGTGCTGTGCATGAGACTTTGGAACTAACTTGTGAAAACATTATGTTTTGGTAGCTCTATATTTGTAATGCCCTGGATCTTTATTAGATCTTTATTAGCTCTTTCGGATCCTTTTCGGAGAGTTTCGGATCGCTTTTGTAGCTCCCGAGTTGAGTTTTACGATCCGTGTGGGTTTTTCTCTCGTACTAGTTACGGAACCCTACGGTGAGTTTCTTTCTCAGTTCATCGACTCGTGGACAATACAGTTGCGATGTACTCTTCGCGAGGATCGTTTTGACTATTTTTACGTATTTTTCTGAATTAGTCCATTTTCGGGCTAATTATCAAATTTTGAAAATTAAGAAAATTTCCTAATTTCTTTTCCTTTTTCTTTCTTCTTCCTCTCTCCTCCTGTTCATTCGTGCGTGACCCTCTCTCTCTCTCCCATTTTCTTGCCTCTCTCGCCCTCCCGGCTCCGGCTGCAGACGGAGGAGGCTCATGGGCGAGGTGGCGACGGCGTGGGGTCGATAAGGTGCGCGATGGGGCGAGGATCGGATCGATTTTGGCGCGATCCCGAACGGTGGATTCAAAGCCGATGGTTGAGTTCATGTTGTGATTTTTGACGCGGTTTAGTTGCCTTGGCGCTCGGTTTCATCGGTGGAGGTAGGGAGACGGATCGCCACTTCCTCTTGCACGTTTTCCCTGCTTTTGTGTGTGGTTTGGTGCTCGGACGGGCTAGATCGGGCCAGTTCTAGCAAAATCGTCATTTCCGCGGTTTGTAGGGTTCGCCGAAAAATGGCAACCATTCTTAATCTAGTTAGTGTCAAAATGACCACTGGGATGCCTGGATCCCATTCACGTAAGTTTCGTAGTGATTGGTCGTCATTCGGGGTCGGTAGGAGTTCGGGAACCTCGGTGACTCGTTTAGGGTAGATTTGTCGGAATCGCCCCGATCTTGCGTTTTAACCCGTGCATGTGGTCTTTTTAGCCTCCAGGGGTTGTTTTTCATCGTGTGGCTTTGTTTCCCCTGCGCTTTGGCATGAATGGGGCGTGGAATGGGCCGATTCGGCCATTCCACTATTTTTCCCGCCGTGATGGTGTAGCGGTCATTCTAGAGACCGTCACAGTCTCTGACGGCCCTACGATAGACCGTCACACGCCTTTGTGCGTGTTGGTCAGTTCGTGGCAATGGGAGTGTGACGGCCCACCCTTGGACCGTCACAGTCCTCTGACGCCCCCTTGTTGGTGTGTCACAACCTTCTCGTTCTCGATGTCCGAGTCAGTCGATTCGCTCTGACGGCCTTGCCTTAGACCGCCAGAGCACTGTGACGCACCCTCCTTATGCCGTCACATCGGATTTGACCGGATTTGACTAGTTAAGTCGGTTAGCTTTAACGGTCGTTCCCCTGTACGTCAGAGTCGGGTAACGTGCCTCTCTTAGGCCGTTATAGTGTTTGTTTGTCTTAGGTTATTGTGTAGGGCGGTGTCTGTGATGCTCCATCCTTCGACCGTCACATCCGTGTGGCGCACCTTCATTAGACCGCCACAGTCCTATCTTCTCTAGAGTGTAACGGCTCACCCTTAGACCGTCACCTCCGTGTAGCAGTCTAAAGGTGGAGCGTTACAGCCCTAGAGTCCTGCTTTCCGCAGTTTTAGTTTCCGTTTGTCTTGGCTTGTCCTTGTGGTCTACCTGCTTTCCCGTGGATGTCTCCTGACACTCTATGAGGGCTAAGACTACGTTATAAGGCAGCCATGAGTCTTCTTGCTTGTGGTAGGATTCTCTTTCCTACTGTGGAGTCTTTATTGTCTGGTTTCGGTCAACTAGGGGTCACCCAGTGGTTGACAGGCGACCTTGTGTGTGACGCGACGGTTCCGTCCAGTCCGAGACATGGTTCTGGATGCCTTGAGGTAGCGTCTTACCTCGATTTACGTGTCCAAATGTACTGAGGGTTCTTGGTTTTCCCTCAGGCCTTCGTGAGTCGTTTCCTTCGGATGCGTCATTTCTTTGCCTTAAGATTAGACCGATTGGCGGCTTGTTCCGCTTTGTACGACGATATTGACTCCGAGTCGTGAGACTCAAGGATCGTTGTTGTAGTAGGTCTAGTTGCCTTGTCCTGAGTCTGTCGGCAGTTTTCTATGCTGCCTGGGTGCTTTGTAGTCCGTATGACAGTGCTTCCTTGCGTGTCTGTACCACGGCACTCTTGTTTCAGAGTTTGTGTCTAGTGAGCCTCCACTAGTCGTAGCCTTACGAGACGTTACGGCGTGTCGGCCCTTGTGGCGGGGCAGTTCCTGATATACGGTTTTTAAGCTAGTTTCCGTGGGCCCCCGCTGTATAGTAGCGTCCTGCTGGGTGGGGAAAACTAGCTAGAGGCCTGGCTCTCCAGCAAGAGTCGGTGTGTGCACACGTGGTCAGGGGCTTTGGACGGACGCCGACGGGCGTTACCCTGTCTAGTCACTTGTAACTGTAGTTCCATTCTGGTTCTGAGCGTGTCTTAGTCTCTGTCGTGCTTTAGGTGGCAGCGTAGGTGAGACACATGAGGCGTAGCATAAGACGTCAGTGGACGCAGCTAGTTGTTCTTCTAGTGAGGGGGTACTTCCGTCACGTGACACGTGACTCTCACATTTCTCGTGTGTCGTGACCTTTCCGGGTTAGCCCTCTCGTGGTTTTGCCCGAGGTCAGTGCTGTGTCGCGTGCACGACGTTCTAGTAGTATGTGTATCTAGTCGTGTCTAAAAGAGCGTGCATGACAATCGAGTCATGTATGCTTTAGGGTGTCCGTGTCTGTCTAGGTCCTTTTAGGTTTCTTGCCTGTCTCGTAGGTCAGCTTTGGGAGCCGAGGTTAGTTCGGCAGCCGTGTTCTCCTTCAGGTACGGCTTTTCCCTTTTCTTTTAGCTGTTCCTTCTCTTTCGTTCCGGTTTTCTTTTACAGCTTTGTAGTTTAGTTTTCCTGCTTTACTACACCTGCTATTTTAGTTGTTCTGTGTTACTGCGTGTTTTTCAGTGGGGATCCGCGTGACCCCTACTAGGCCAGTGACACGAGGCTCACCCTTACTTTTCAGGTGGGTGACATCGTTCTACTTCCGCAATTCCTGGTGTGGCGTGTCAGTAGCTGCAACGGTACCTGCGTCGGGCTTCCCCCGACCTCTGGGTACGTCTTTCTTTTCTGTTGACTGTACTGTTTGTCTTTCCTTTGGACTGGACTCTGGTGTAATTGTTAAATTGTTAAACTGATAATTAAAAAGTAATTTTATTTCTGCTACTTTAGCAACCTGATCTAACGAAATTTAATTGCTACTATTATATCTCTATGGCTTCAATGTACTATACGACAATCCTTTTTCCCTTCGGAGCTTTACAGCTCTTGGGAGGCTTCACGGGTTCCAAGTGGTATCGGGTCTGCTCGGTAGTCCTATCGGGTATATCCGATATCCGGGTCGTCACAGTTGGTATCAGAGCGTAGTTGTGTGAAGTACATGAGAATTCGAGATATACAGTTTCCAGAGTCCTGGAAGTCTAGTACTGTCTTCAGCTAGCATTAGGTTCATAATTCTTTGTCGCTTCATTTTTCGTAAGTGGTCTTGTGCGTGCTGTCATTGGCGTCCTGTGTACCAGGTGTTCCCTGTTGCCTTTGGCACTGGAGCCGATGATGTTGTTGAGCTGTCAGCTATGAGGACTATGTCTCCTTGTTTAAGCTGATACTCGTCGTGTCTGTCGTTTTGTTTTTCCGATATCTGTTTTCGTGGCATGTGTCGTGTCTCTTTCCTGGTGAGACGTAAGCGACGTTGCCCTTGTTTCGGAGGTGTCGAACTTATGTTCACTTGTGTCATGCTCGGTCCACAGCGTGTACTCATGATTGTAGTCTGACTGTGTCCCTCTGAACTGTGTTCTCTCGAGATTCGTGTCATTTCAAGTGTGTTAGGTTGTTCTTCCCTACTTCTCCTTTTGCTAGTCCTTAAACTTCAAGGATGAAATTTCTTAAAGGAGGGGAGGATGTAATACCCTGGATCTTTATTAGATCTTTATTAGCTCTTTCGGATACTTTTCGGAGAGTTTCGGATCGCATTTGTAGCTCCCGAGTTGAGTTTTACGATCCGTGTGGGTTTTTCTCTCGTACTAGTTACGGAACCCTACGGTGAGTTTATTTCTCAGTTCATCGACTCGTGGACAATACAGTTGCGACGCACTCTTCGCGAGGATCGTTTCGACTATTTTTACGTATTTTTCTAAATTAGTCCATTTTCGGACTAATTATCGAAATTTTGAAAATTAGGAAAATTTCCTAATTTCTTTTCCTTTTTCTTTCATCTTCCTCTCTCCTCCCGTTCATTCGCGCGCGACCCTCTCTCTCTCCCATTTTCTCGCCTTTCTCGCCCTCCCGGCTCCGGCTGCAGATGGAGGAGGCTCATGGGCGAGGTGGCGACGGCGTGGGGTCGATGAGGTGCGCGATGGGGCGAGGATCGGATCGATTTTGGCGCGATCCCGAACGGTGGATTCAAAGCCGGTGGTTGAGTTCGCATTGTGATTTTTGGCGCGGTTTAGTCGCCTTGGTGCTCGGTTTCTTCGGTGGAGGTAGGGAGACGGATCGCCACTTCCTCCTGCACGTTTTCCCTGCTTCTGTGTGTGGTTTGGTGCTCGGACAGGCTAGATCGGGCCAGTTCTAGCAAAACTGTCATTTTCACGATTTGTAGGGTTCACCGGAAAACTGCAACCATTCTTAGTCTAGTTAGTGTCAAAATGACCGCTAGGATGCCTGGATCCCATTCACGTAAGTTTCGTAGTGATTGGTCATCATTCGGGGCCGGTAGGAGTTTGGGAACCTCGGTGACTCGTTAAGGGTTGATTCGTCGGAATCGCCCCAATCTTGCATTTTAACGCGTGCATGTGGTCATTTTAGCCTCCAGGGGTTATTTTTCATCGTGTGGCTTTGTTTCCCCTACGCTTCGGCGTGAATGGGGTGTGGAATGGGCCGATTCGGCCATTCCACTGTTTTTCTCACCGTGATGGTGTAGCGGTCGTTCCAGAGACCGTCATAGTCTCTGACGGCCCTACGATAGACCGTCACACGCCTTTGTGCATGTTGGTCAGTTCGTGGCTGTGGGAGTGTGACAGCCCACCCTTGGACCGTCACAGTCCTCTGATGCCCCCTTGTAGGTGCGTCACAACCTTCTCATTCTCGATGTCCGGGTCAGTCGGTTCGCTCTGACGGCCTTGTCTTAGACCGCAAGAGCACTGTGACGCGCCCTCCTTAGGCCGTCATAGCGGATTTGACTAGTTAAGTAGGTTAGCTTTAACGGCCGTTCCCATGTGCGTCAGAGTCGGGTAACGCGCCTCTCTTAGGCCGTTACAGTGTTTGTTCATCTTAGGTTATTGAGTAGGGCGGTGCCTGTGACGCTCCATTCTTCGACCGTCACATCCGTGTGGCGCGCCTTCATTAGACCGCCACAGTCCTATCTTCTATAGAGTGTAACGGCTCACCCTTAGACCGTCACCTCCGTGTAGCGGTCTAAAGGTGGAGCATTACAGCCCTAGAGTCCTGCTTTCCATAGTTTGAGTTTCCATTTATCTTGGCTTATCCTTGTGGTCTGCCTGCTTTCCTATGGATGTCTCCTGACACCTTATGAGGGCTAAGACTACGTTATAAGGCAGCCATGAGTCTTCTTGCTTGTGGTAGGATTCTCTTTCCTACTGTGCAGTCTTTATTGTCTGGTTCCGGTCAACGCGGGGTCACCCAGTGGTTGACAGGCGACCTTGTGTGTGTCTCGGCGGTTCCGTCCAGCCCGAGACATGGTGTTGGATGCCTCGAGGTACCATCTTACCTCGGTTTAAGTGTCCAAATGTGCTCAGGGTTCTTCGTATTCCCTCAGGTCCTCGTGAGTCATTTCCTTCAGATGTGTCGTTTCTTTGCCTTAGGATTAGATCGATTGGTGGCTTGTTCTACTTTGTACGACGATCTTGACTCCGAGTCGTGAGAGTCAAGGATCGTTGTTGTAGTAGGTATAGTTACCTTGTCCTGAGTCTGTCGGCAGTGTTCTATGCTGCCTGGGTGCTTTGTAGTACGTATGACAGTGCTTCCTTGCATGTCTATACTACAGCACTCTTGTTTCAGAGTCTGTGTCTAGTGAGCCTCCACTAGTCGTAGCCTTACGACTAGTTACGGCGTGTCGGCCCATGTGGCGGGGCAGTTCTGGATATACGGTTTTTAAGCTAGTTTCCATGGGCCCCCGCTGTACAGTAGCGTCCTGCTGGGTGGGGAAAACTAGCTAAAAGCCTGACTCTCCAGCAAGAGTCGGTGTGTGCACACGTGGTCAGGGGCTTTGGACTGACGTCGACGAGCGTTACCCTGTCTAGTCACTCGCGACTGTAGTTCCGTTTTGGTTCTGAGCATGTCTTAGTCTCTATCGTGCTTCAGGCGGCAGCATAGGCGAGACACTTGAAACGCAGCATAGGACGCCAGTGGACGCAGCAGGTTGTTCTTCTAGTGAAGGGTACTTCCGTTACGTGACACGTGACTCTCATGTTTCTCGTGCGTCGTGACCTTTCTGGGTAAACCCTCTCGTGGTTTTGCCCGAGGTCAATGTTGTGTCACGTGCACGACGTTCTAGTCGAGTGTGTATGTAGTCGTGTCTAGAAGAGCATGCACGGCAATCGAGTCGTGTATGCTTTAGGGTGTCAGTGTCTGTCTAGGTCCTTTTAGGTTTCTTGCCTGTCTCGTAGGTTAGCTTTGGGAGCCGAGGTTAGTTCGCCAGCCGTGTTCTCCTTCAGGTACGGCTTTTCTCTTTTCTTTTAGCTGTTCCTACTCTTTCCGTTCTGGTTTTCTTTGACAACTTTGTAGTTTAGTTTTCCTGCTTTACTACACCTGCTATTTTAGTTGTTCCGTGTTACTACGTGTTTTTTAGTGGGGATCTGTGTGACCCCTACTGGGCCAGTGACACGAGGCTCACCCCTAGTTTTCAGGTGGGTGACGTTGTTCTGCTTCCGCGGTTCCTGGTGTGGCGTGTCAGTAGCTGCCAGCGGTACCTGCGTCGGGCTTCCCTCGACCTCTGGGTACGTCTTTCTTTTCTGTTGACTATACTGCTTGTCTTTCCTTTGGACTGGACTCTGGTGTAATTGTTAAATTGTTAAAATGATAATTAAAAAGTAATTTTATTTCTGCTACTTTAGCAACCCGATCTAACGAAATTTAATTGCTACTGTTATATCTCTGTGGCTTCAATGTACTACACGACAATCCTTTTTCCCTTCGGAGCTTTACAGCTCTTGGGAGGCTTCATGGGTTCCAAGTGGTATCGAGTCTACTCATTAGTACTATCGGGTATATCCAGGATCCGGGTCGTCACAGTTGGTATCATAGCGTTGTTGTGTGAAGTACATGAGAATCCGAGATATACAGTTTCCAGAGTCCTAGAAGTCCAGTACAGTCTTCAGCTGGCATTAGGTTCGCGATCATTTGTCGCTTTATTTTCCGTAAGTGGTCTTATGCGTGCTGTCGTTGGCGTCCTGTGTGCCAGGTGTTCCCTGTTGCCTTTGGCACAGAGCCGATGATGTTGTCGAGCTGTCAGCTGTGAGGACTATGTCTCCTTGTTTAAGCTGATACTCGTCGTGTCTGTCGTTTTATTTTTCCAATATCTACTTTCGTGGCATGTGTCATGTGTCTTTCCTGGTGAGACGTAAGCAACGTTGCCCTTGTTTCGGAGGTGTCAGACTTGTGTTCACTTGTGTCATGCTCGATCCAGAGCGTGTACTTGTTATTGTAGTCTGACTGTGTCCCTCTGAACTGTGTTCTCTCGAGATTCGTGTCGTTTCAAGTGTGTTAGGTTGTTCTTCCCTACTTCTTCTTTTGCTAGTCCTTAAATTTCAAGGATGAAATTTATTAAAGGAGGGGAGGATGTAATGCCCTGGATCTTTATTATATCTATATTAGGTCTTTCGAATCCTTTTCAGAGAGTTTCGGATCGCTTTTGTAGCTCCCGAGTTGAGTTTTACGATCCGTGTGGGTTTTTCTCTTTGATGGGAATCGACACCGAGCCTGTACCTTTTATTTTTCATTTATGTCCTTTTAGTTTGTGTTTATATCCTTGGAAAAGTATGTACGCAAATGTAAGGCTTTATAAGCCAAGGAGTCATTCCCATGGATTGTGTGGGTTTTTATGCAATTATGCAGTAGGACCAGCAAGGGGGCCCTCAACCCTTTCCCATTGGTCCTTGTCACCTTGTGGGCCTGGTCAACCTTCCTAGGTGGACATCTAGAAGGGTGGGCTGGTCATATGGACACATGGTAGACAAGTGGCTCATTTTGTCCAAGGTAGGCCACCTACCATTTCAACCTTCCATTCAACCCCCCCTCTAGTCAATAGGCCCCCCCCCTTGCATATTATATTCATTTTTTTGTGTTTGTGGCATGCAATCCCAGCCCTTCAATCCCCACCCCTACATCCAAGGGTTCACATTGCATTTGATGTGAATCATATAAAAGATTGTATTCTCATATGAATATTAGTGAAAATTCAGAAATTTTGTTGAATGCCAAGAAGGCTCTTGCGCCCCCAGCCCTCTCCCCCTTGTTTTCTCTCCTCAAACCTCCAGTTCTAGAGTGTATTAATCTTCTATCTCCCCCTCTCAACCTCTGATCTTCATCTGTGCCGCCGCCGCCGCCGTTCGTGCCGCCTTCGAGCCGCCGCGAATCCGTCTTCAGTTTTCTGTCCTGTTGGACAGAGGTGTCTTCACGAAAATCCTGCTACCAGACACGGCCTCTTCGTGGTTTGTAATTTTTATGGTGTGTTCCTATCTTCCATCCCATCATCCAAAAACAAATTCAGGTCGAAAATCCTTCGTTTGATATTTTTGCAATTTCGGTCTTCAATCACTCCCAGATCAGTCCTATCTCTGTCTACAGTGACAGCAGCTCTGAGTTTCCCATCTCCGACCTTCCTTTTTATTTTTGTTAGGGCTACCAATTTTACTGGGAGTTCTCTCCATCATCCCCTACATCCACCATTTTTCTTGATTTTTGATCCGCCCTCTATCCATTTTTCAAAATTCGTGTTCTATCTCTGCTACAGTGCTTTCAGCCAAGTTCCAGATCCGACCACCTTGCAGTTCAAAAATTAGAAAACATCACAGCCTCCTCCAAACCTTTCATAAAAACTATGTCCGTTTTCCTAGCTTGATTTCCTACAACTTTTCTGAAGACCACCACTTCCGATTCGGACTTTCACATATCGGTCAAAGGCAATTCTCAGACAAGTTCTTTGCAGATCTGAGAATCCGGTGACTGTACAACAGTAGCTCAAAAATTCATTAAGGCCAAGATCCGTGCAGATCCAGACCAGATCTCTAGGCCTAGATTGAAGGATTTGAAGTTAGCTATCCAAAGGCGCCAGTTTCGTGTCGATCCGACATCGAGGCTGATCGCCGCGTCCGTTCTCGCCGGGAAGCGCGCTGAAACCCAGAAGCTGCAGATCCGTGGCCGGTTGTTCCGACCGGTGCCGATCGGAGCCGCCCGGCCTCCGGCCGGTGAACCAGCGCACCTCCACTCTAGGGAGCGCCCTTCCAGGCATCCTCCACTACAGCGGTGCCATCGGGTCCCACACGGCCCCTGCGGATAGCACGTGGGCCCCACCGTCACTAGTTCGGGTGTTGCCGAATCAACGCGAGAAGCCGCCCGTCAACCCGAATTCGGTCCTCCCGGACCCCATTGTGTAGCCCTTTACCTCCCTGCGTGGAGTGGGCAGTGACTTGTATTGCTGTAATATTGTGTAGTATTGTTCCGGGAGTACGAGTTTCGGCCGGGACCGTCTTCCCCACGCCGAGCGCGTGGAGGTATCGTATTCGCTCCTTGCTTGGCATTTCACTTATTTTCATATATGCTTTATATGACGCTGCTAGAGAGCATGTTTTAGGACCTAGCTTGCTATATATTTTCATATCACCGCTGCTGCGAGAGAGAGCGTGACCGTCCCGTGGCCCGATCCGGGCACATGAGAGAGCCGACCACCCTAGCTCACTACCGGTTTCTCAACCGTGCACGTCCGAGGCTTCCCTCGTTAAGGGACAATCGCGAGCTTGTCGTGTCCGTGGTCTCGTCCCGCATCAATTTGGTATCAGAGCGAGTTTGAGTCTAGGGTGTCCAAAAAAAAAAAAAAGAGTGTCATTTAAGTCTAAGTGTCTAAGTCGGTCTTAGGAGTTGCATTTGCATACCATTAGTCGGTATATAAAAAGGTGTTGTCCGAACGTTAGGCTACGCCTATCGGGAAGGTTGCACACTTGCGCGAGTGATCTTCGGATCGATTAACTCCGCCCCGTACCGAGTCTTGGTGTCTTGTCCTTAGTGTGCATGCATCCCAACCTTGCATAGTCGGTCTAGTGTCATGTCCAAATGGCCTTGCCTATCCATTCCTAGGGATCCATTCTCACATTTTGGCAAATATGGCCAACCCATGTCGACCCGTCCAAGGCGATAGGTCCGTGTCCGAGTACATTCGGGCATATCATACGTATTGGTTGGAACATGGTTTGGGAGAGGAGAGCAACACAGCCGCATTTCAGTTCCGGAGAGGTTTGCGCCTTCACTTCCAGTTAGAATGTCTTATCCGCAATGCATTCTCTCTAGCGGAATCCTATACGGTCGCTCTAGTGGTTGAGCCATTTGAGTCACACTTTTCTCGGTATGGTGGCTTTCGACAAGCATCCACCTCCCAGCCGCCTACACCATGGCCTTCACCACTCGAGAGAGTTCCAATGTCATCCCCCTCTATTTCCGAATTTGATTCAGAATCCTCTCATTTGGAACCACCAAGGCCCGAGCCACCCGTATTTCTAACGGGTACGCTTTTCATAGCCGAGCCGCTTCATCGTTGGCTCAAGGATGGCTTGGTCCCACCTCCCTTTCAATCCATGGACCCCATCCTATCTCTAGTGCCCGTCAACTCCTACCACACAACTTTTCGGTCTAGTCACCATGTCGATACTTTGGACGACCTTATTATGGGATTAGATTCACAATGGAAGTTGACGCATCATTGGGCCCGAGGCTTTGACCAACCCGCTAGTCTTAGCTTCACCCATCCGGCCTTAGGATTCATTACCTCCGTGTGCACCGTGGGGTGTGTCACCACGGAGATTCTTCTACTCCTCCCGATGCCGGCCGAGTCCGACTTCATTCCTTTTTGCCCAAGGGAAGAATCCTATTTTCTACACATGTTCGTCGTCCCACCGATCATAATGTATGGCGGTGACTATGAATTCCAAACTTGGGACCATGTCATGTTGGAACCCACTTCATGGGGTCACACCTTCTTCGACCCTTTTGACCCCTTCACTAGTGAACCTCCCGAGTTTTCATACTCATTACCCTTCTTCCGCGGAGTTCACTATCCCACCTTTTCCACTCGGGCCAAGAAAACTCCACATAGACATAGGTTCGAACCATCATTCGGGGGTAAGGAAGACTTTGGTTTACCCGATCCCTCTAAACCACCCGCACCTCCCGGACTTCCCGCATCCAAGCCCAATGTCCATGATTGGTGCATCATAGTATGTCTAGGAGTTCCCGATGACGTCAACCTCCGGTTACGTCAAATGGATGCATGGCACACATTCGGGTGTCCTGGTCCGCCGTCACCCATGTACTTGTCGGACTAACATTAGGTATGTCTAGGGTCATATATGAGTCGGTGTGTTTTCCTTATGTGGTTTGTCTTGTGTGGTTTGTTTGCATGGTTTGTGTGTAGTTTGAGAGTCTGCATGTGTCTTGTGCAAGCTCGTTGTCGTTCTCTTATGAGTAAGATGCGAGTGGACTCATTCGATGAGTATGGGATCGGTTCTACATCTAAACCCGGATCAGTCACCTATAGGGACTCAGCGGTGATTCCTAGTGAGTCTTCGAGCCGCTTCCTTCCCTTTTGAGAGTGCCCCACTTGGAGTGTCCACCTTTAGCCCATAGCAGTTCGTGCATATCGAGTATATATGAAATGAGTAGGTGACGGTCACTTGGAGTGGAGCGTACCTGCGTACGTGGCACGGTGACGGATTCGCTGGAGTACTCGAGCATCCCTACCCCTACTCGACGGGGTCAAGTTCCTCCCACCCGGGGAGAGTTGATGGGAATCGACACTGAGCCTATACTTTTTCTTTTGCATTTATGTCCTTTTAGTTTGTGTTTATATCCTTGGGAAAGTATGTACGCAAATGTAAGGCTTTATAAGCCAAGGAGTCATTCCCATGGATTGTGTGGGTTTTTATGTAATTATGCAGTAGGACCAGCAAGGGGGCCCTCAGCCCTTTCCCATTGGTCCATGTCACCTTGTGGGCCTGGTCAACCTTCCTAGGTGGACATCTAGAAGGGTGGGCTGGTCATATGGACACATGGTAGACAAGTGGCTCATTTTGTCCAAGGTAGGCCACCTACCATTTCAACCTTCCATTCAACCCCCCCCTCTAGTCAATAGGCCGCCCCCCCTTGCATATTATATTCATTTTTTTGTGTTTATGGCATGCAATCCCAGCCCTTCAATCCCCACCCCAAGATCCAAGGGTTCACATTGCATTTGATGTGAATCATATAAAAGATTGTATTTTCATATGAATATTAGTGAAAATTCAGAAATTTTGTTGAATGCCAAGAAGGCTCTTGCGCCCCCAGCCCTCTCCCCCTGGTTTCCTCTCCTCAAACCTCCAGTTCTAGAGTGTATCAATCTTCTATCTCCCCCTCTCAACCTCTGATCTTCATCTGTGCCGTCGACGCCGCCGTTCGTGCCGCCTTCGAGCCGCCGCGAATCCGTCTTCGGTTTTCTGTCCTGCTGGACAGAGGTGTCTTCACGAAAATCCTGCTACCAGCCACGGCCTCTTCGTGGTTTGTAATTTTTATGGTGTGTTCCTATCTTCCATCCCATCATCCACAAAAACATTCAGGTCAAAAATCCTTCGTTTGATATTTTTGCAATTTCGGTCTTCAATCACTCCCAGATCTGTCCTGTCTCTGTCTACAGTGACAACAGCTCTGAGTTTCCCATCTCCGACCTTCCTTTTTATTTTTTTTAGGGCTACCAATTTTACTGGGAGTTCTCTCCATCATCCCCAACATCCACCATGTTTCTTGATTTTTGATCCGCCCTCTATCTATTTTTCAAAATTCGTGTTCTATCTCTGCTACAGTGCTTTCAGCCATGTTCCAGATCCGACCACCTTCCAGTTCAAAAATCAGAACAAATCACAACCACCTCCAAACCTTTCATAAAAACTATGTCCGTTTTACTAGCTTGATTTCCTACAACGTTTCTGAAGACCACCACTTCAGATTCGGACGTTTACATATCAGTCAAAGGTAGTTCTCAGACAAGTTCTCTGCAGATCTGAGAATCCGGTCACTGTACAACAGCAGCTCAAAAATTCATCAAGGCCAAGATCCGTGCAGATCCAGACCATATCTATAGGCCTAGATTGAAGTATTTGAAGTTATCTTTCCAAAGGCGCCAGTTTCGTGTCGATCCGACATCGAGGCTGATCGCCGCGTCCGTTCTTGCCGGGACGCGCGCTGAAACCCAGAAGCTGCAGATCCGTGGCCGGTTGTTCCGACCGGTACCGATCGGAGCCGCCCGGCCTCCGGCCGGTGAACCAGCGCACCTCCACTCTAGGGAGCACCCTTCCAGGCATCCTCCACTACAGCGGTGCCATCGGGTCCCACACGGCCCCTCCGGACAGCACGTGGGCCCCACTGTCACTAGTTCGGGTGTTACCGAATCAACGCGAGAAGCCGCCCGTCAACCCGAATTCGGTCCTCCCGGACCCCATTATGTAGCCCTTTACCTCCCTGCGTGAAGTGGGCAGCGACTTGTATTGATGTAATATTGTGTAGTATTGTTCCGGGAGTACGAGTTTCGGCCGGGACCGTCTTCCCCACGCCGAGCGCGTGGAGGTATCGTATTCACTCCTTGCTTGGAATTTCGCTTATTTTCATATATGCTTTATATGCCGCTGCTAGAGAGCATATTTTAGGACCTAGCTTGCTATATATTTTCATATCACCGCTGCTGCGAGAGAGAGCGTGACCGTCCCGTGACCCGATCCGGGCACACGAGAGAGCCGACCACCCTAGCTCACTGCCGATTTCTCAACCGTGCACATCCGACGCTTCCCTCGTTAAGGGACAATCGCGAGCTTGTCGTGTCCGTGCTCTCGTCCCGCATCACTCTTATACTAGTTACGGAACCCTACGGTGAGTTTATTTCTCAGTTCATCGACTCGTGGACAATACAGTTGCGATGTACTCTTCGCGAGGATTGTTTCGACTATTTTAGCATATTTTTCTGAATTAGTCCATTTTCGGGCTAATTATCGAATTTTTGGAAATTAGGAAAATTTCCTAATTTCTTTTCCTTTTTTCTTTCTTCTTCCTCTCTCCTCCTGTTCATTCGCGCGCGACCCTCTCTCTCTCCCATTTTCTCTCCTCTCTCGCCCTCCCAGCTGCGGTTGCGGGTGGAGGAGGCTCGTGGGCGAGGTGGCGACGGTGTGGGGTCGATGAGGTGCGCGATGGGGCGAGGATTGGATTGGTTTTGGCGTGATCTCGAACGGTGGATTCAAAGCCGGCGGTTGAGTTCGCGTTGTGATTTTTGGCATGGTTTAGTCGCCTTGGCACTCGGTTTCGTCGGTGGAGGTAGGGAGATGGATCACCACTTCCTCCTGCACGTTTTCCCTGCTTCTGTGCGTGGTTTGGTGCTCGGATGGGCTAGATCGGGCCAGTACTAGCAAAATTGTCATTTTCACAGTTTGTAGGGTTTGTCGGAAAACGATGACCATTCTTAGTCTAGTTAGTGTCAAAATGACTGCTGGGATGCCTGGATCCCATTCACGTAAGTTTCGTAGTGATTGGTCATCATTCGGGGCCGGTAGGAGTTCGGGAACCTCGGTGACTCGTTTAGGGTCGATTCGTCGGAATCGTCCCGATCTTGCGTTTTAACGCATACATGTGGTCTTTTTAGCCTCTAGGGGTTATTTTTCATCGTGTGGCTTTGTTTCCCCTGCGCTTCGGCGTGAATGGGGCGTGGAATGGGCCGATTCGGCCATTCTACTATTTTTCCCGCCGTGATGGTGTAGCGGTCGTTCCAGAGACCGTCACAGTCTCTGACGGCCCTACGATAGACCGTCACACGCCTTTGTGCGTGTTGGTCAGTTCGTGGCTGTGGGAGTGTGACGGCCCACCCTTGGACCGTCACAGTCCTCTGACGCCCCCTTGTAGGTGCGTCACGGCCTTCTCGTTCTTGATGTCTGCGTCTGTCGGTTCGCTCTGACGGGCTTGCCTTAGACCGCCAGAGCACTGTGACGTGCCCTCCTTAGGCCGTCACAGCGGATTTGATCGGATTTGACTAGTTAAATCAGTTCGCTTTAATGGTCGTTCCCCTGTGCGTCAGAGTCGGGTAACGCGCCTCTCTTAGGCCGTTACAGTGTTTGTTCGTCTTAGGTTATTGAGTAGGGCGGAACCTGTGACGCTCCATCCTTCAACCGTCACATCCGTGTGGCACGCCTTCACTATACCGCCACAGTCCTGTCTTCTCTAGAGTGTAACGTCTCACCCTGAGATCGTCACCTCCGTGTAGCGGTCTAAAGGTGGAGCATTACAGCCCTAGAGTCCAGCTTTCCGCAGTTTTAGTTTCCGTTTGTCTTGGCTTGTCCTTGTGGTCTGCCTGCTTTCACGTGGATGTCTCCTGACACCTTATGAGAGCTAAGACTACGTTATAAGGCAGACATGAGTCTTCTTGCTTATGGTAGAATTCTCTTTCTTACTGTGGAGTCTTTATTGTCTGGTTCCGGTAAACCCGAGGTCACCCAGTGGTTGATAGGTGACCTTTTGTGTGTCTCGGCGGTTCCGTCTAGTCCGAGACATGGTTCTGGATGCCTCGAGATACCGTCTTACCTTGGTTTGCGTGTCCAGATGTGATGAGGGTTCTTGGTATTCCCTCAGGTCTTTGTGAGTCATTTCCTTCGGATGTGTCGTTTCTTTGCCTTAGGATTAGACCGATTGGCGGCTTGTTCCGCTTTGTACGACGATCTTGACTCCGAGACGTGAGCCTCAAGGATCGTTGTTGTAGTAGGTCTAGTTGCCTTGTCATGAGTCTGTCGATGATTTTCTGTGCTGCCTGGGTGCTTTTTAGTACGTATGACAGTGCTTCCTTGCCTGTCTGCACTACAACACTCTTGTTTCAGAGTCTATGTCTAGTGAGCCTCCACTAGTCGTAGCCTTACGACACGTTACGGCGTGTCGGCCCATGTGGTGGGGCAGTTCCCGATATACGATTTTTAAGCTAGTTTCCTTGGGCCCCTGTTGTACAGTAGCGTCCTGCTAGGTGGGGAAAACTAGCTAGAGGCCTGGCTCTCCAGCAAGAGTCGGTGTTTGCACACGTGGTCAGGGGCTTTAGACTTACGCCGATGGGAATTACCCTGTCTAGTCACTCGCGACTGTAGTTCCGTTCTGGTTCTGAGCATGTCTTAGTCTCTATCGTGCTTCAGGCGGCAGCATAGGTGAGACACTTGAGGCGCATCATAAGATGTCAGTGGACGCAGCTAGCTGTTCTTCTAGTGAGGGGGTACTTCCGTCACGTGACACATGACTCTCACGTTTCTCGTGCGTCGTGACCTTTCCGGGTTAGCCCTCTCGTGGTTTTTCTCGAGGTTAGTGTTGTGTCGCGTGCACGACGTTCTAGTCGTATGTGTATGTAGTCGTGTCTAGAAGAGCGTGCACAGCAATCGAGTCGTTTATGCTTTAGGGTGTCTGTGTCTGTCTAGGTCTTTTTAGGTTTCTTGCCTGTCTCGTAGGTCAGCTTTGGAAGCCGAGGTTAGTTCGGCAGCCGTGTTCTCCTTCAGCTACGGATTTTCCCTTTTCTTTTAACTGTTCCTACTCTTTCCGTTCAGATTTTCTTTTACAGCTTTGTAGTTTAGTTTTCCTGCTTTACTACACCTGCTATTTTAGTTGTTCCGTGTTACAGCGTGTTTTTCAATGGTGATCCGTGTGACCCCTACTGGGCCAGTGACACGAGGCTCACCCCTGCTTTTCAGGTGGGTGACGTCGTTCTGCTTCCGCGGTTCCTGGTGTGGCGTGTCAGTAGCTGCCAGCGGTACCTGCGTCGGGCTTCTCCCGACCTCTCGGTACGTCTTTCTTTTCTGTTGACTGTACTGCTTGTCTTTCCTTTGGACTGGACTCTGGTGTAATTTTTAAATTGTTAAAATGATAATTAAAAAGTAATTTTATTTCTGCTACTTTAGCAACCCGATCTAACGAAATTTAATTGCTACTATTATATCTCTGTGGCTTCAATGTACTACACGACAATCTTTTTTCCCTTCGGAGCTTTACAGCTCTTGGGAGGCTTCACGGGTTCCAAGTGGTATCGGGTCTGCTCGGTAGTCCTATCGAGTATATCCGGTATCCGAGATCGGGGTCGTCACAATATTATTGGTGCTTTCATGCATATCCTATTTGGGGTTTTTAATGAACTAACATAAATGCTTGACATTTTGCTGTCTATGGTTGTGAAGGTTCAGTTTGCACTGGACTGAATTAGCAATCCATGTGGATCTTGATGACATGATTCTTCACGTTATTTTAAATGGTCTTGAATGATTTATGTTCATTGGGTTGGACTGCACTTTCAATATCTATGTGATTCGATTGAGTTCAGCCTCCATTGACTGAACTTGGCGCAATTGGATTGTGTTTATATTTGCTGAACTGGACTTAAACTCCTGGATCTATAATGCTCTCAGATCATTGGATAAATAGACTTAACTTGAATTACTTGCATTGGACTGCTAAGGCAATTTTTACGGTCTCCCTAGGATGGGTCGACCCCATGGATCGACCCCTGGCTCTTTGAGCCTAGTTCCTTATCTTGATCTGAACTGAAATTGAAATGCCTTATACTTGATCAAGCTGGTTTCATGATCAATGAACTTGAATTTTTGCACTGAATTTGTACTTCATGAGTGATCTAATGAACATCTTGGAATTGGGTTTTTCTTGTTAAGAAATGATTCATCACTTGTTATGTAATGCTAAAACTCAGATTTGGTGTTATTCAAGTGTAACAATTGGTTTTCTGGTTGTTTGCACTTTCATGAAGCTAGATTGTTGCATATTGAATATGTATGTGTGCATCGACCCTATTTTGGTGTGGTATAACATTGCACAGACTTTGTTCTACATTGCACTGACCTTGTTGTGCTTTGCACCGACCTTGGTCTACATTGCACAGACTTATGTTCACCATTGCACCGACCCAATCAATGGGTTTCACAATCAGTGCACCGACCTTGTTGACTCTTTGCACGGACCTAGTTGTCCACTACACTAACCTGCTCAAGCTTGCACCGACCCAAACTTCTCATGTGCATTGACCACGAGGTCTTATGCACAGACATCATAGATTGCATTGAGTGACTCTAAGTGTTCTAACATAAGATTGGATTTCTTAACATGCAGGATTAACTGTGTCACATTTCCTTGGTTCAAGGTAAGAAATCATGTTTAAATGCATTTCATGTGAATTGAATGGTTCTGGCGGAAAATTGATTCAAACTTTAGCAAACTCCTTTAAAAGTACACGATTGATTCATATTGAAGGTTGTTTGTTGAAATATGGTCTTGTATATGGGAATCTCTCTTAACACTGCATATTTGATTGATCTTGAGGGCCTTAGTGTTTAATTCATTGAATATGTGTGTTGTTATTAAGTGCAGGTTCAATCATGCCTACAAACCCTCAATGCCAAATGTAAGAACTCAACTTGGCTGAATCTTCATGAGGTTTAAATGAATGTGATGCATTCGCATGATTTATGTGTTTAACTCATAGTTTCGTAAAAAGTTCATGTAGCATTATACTTATTTTTGTTCCTAAATTACCTTTCAAAATCATATTTTATTTGATGTTTTTAAGACCCCTCATGCATGTCATTTTATTGTTTTTAAATGGGGTTGAATGGTGCTTTATGGGTGTTTAATGTTTTTGGGGTTTCAATTGAGTTTTACAAAGATTTCTGCTCTGTCAGTAAAAGTGTCGACTCATAGAGTCGACACTTTTTTGAGGTTGTTCTGTCTGCTGCATTGTTTTATAATTCCAGACAGAAAGTGTCGACTCTATGAGTCGACACTTTTCGCCTAGGGCTTTGTTTTGTTTAAAATAGAACATGCTGCAAGAAGTGTCGACCCATAAAGTCGACACTTTTGCCCCATGTCCTGTTTTTGTCAAACAGGACAGAATTCCTTGGAAAAAGTGTCGACTCCAAGAGTCGACACTTTGTCTGCTGCGTCCGGATCGGGTTTTCGGGTTTGGTTTCGAAATGCCCATTTCTTGGTCCGATTTGCTTGGGCTTTTTACCCTATTACACTTAGGGTTTGTCCCATCTATTAAGGGTGTATTTGAAGGGTTTTGTGCAGGGTATTGTGGTCTTTTGCTATGGTTTTTCCTTGGGTATACGTATCCTACGATCTCCATCGTAGGAGGATATCCTGGTGCTAACATTGCTCCATTTGTTGCAGGAAGGAAGAGGAGGGCGCCGCCCCACCTGGAGGAGGAAGAAGAAGAAGAGGAGAATGTCGTCCAATAGCTATTCTCTGCCGATCTGTCCCAGCTCTGATAGCGTACCTTGAAGATTCAACCCTGGACGTCTCCTACGGGCTTGGTCGAGTTCCACTCCGCGAAGAACACTCTCCGGTGCACCCTATTACTCCTTTGAGAGGATTTCACTGTAGATTTGAGGGGGATCTTTCTTCTCTCATCCCTATTCGTCTATTTGAGCATAGATAGTTGTTTGGGTGTTTATTATATATCTTCTCTTTTCATCAAACTAAGAATACACTGTGTGTGGGCGGAGTTGTATCTCCGCGTGTTTGGTTTTATTGTGGGGAAAGGCTCCCCGTGTTTAGTTGTGTGTGGACGGAGCTGTGACTCCGTGTGGTTGTCGTTTCCGGGATACGTTCCCCGACCGTGTATGTGTGTGCTGCAGTGGCAGCGTGTTGAGGCAAGGCCTCGTGCCGTCGTGCGTGTATTGTTGCGGAAGCAGCGTGTGTGTGGTTGGGGTTTGTCCCCGTGTTGCTACGAATGTAGCGTGTAGTGAAGCCTCACCGGGTTCGGTGAGGGGTGGACGTAGGGAGCCCGTCGTGGTCCCTAACCACCTAAAAATCTCGTGTTCCGTGTGAATGCCTGTGCGATTGGCCATTTCTTCTATCTCCCTTCACAGGTCCGTTAAATAGATTTTTAATTCGCTACATCATCACACACTGCTATCTCCGTTATCTGTGTTAAGCGTGATTTCATTGTCTAGTTGCATTGGTAATTTGAGTGAGATCGGAAAGCTTGAGAGAATATCTTAATCTCACGATTGTTTAGACCAATCAACGTTAGTTATTTCAATTCCATTGTGATTAGCTTAGAAAGTTTTTTAAAATCCGTGATCTCGAAAAGGGGACAATTCAACCCCCCTTCTTGTCTGCCATCTCACTGGGCCAACAGGGGACGAGAGGGGCAGGTGGGGGACGTGAGAGGATGGGAGGGGGCACTACAAGAAAAGACAGAATTTTCGACTGACAATATCCATCAGAAATCCATCGAAAACTTCGTCGGAACTCATTTTTTCGACGACAATCTGTCGAGAATCCGTCGGAAAATGTCCGTCGTATATTCCTTGTCGCAAATTTTCGACGGCCAAGTTTTTCGTCGAGAATATGTCAGATAATTATGACGGAAAATTGACAGACGGAAATTCCATCAGTAACTATAAATTTCTGACCGAATAGACTTCCGTCTGAGATTCCGTCGGAAATAGTCCCGACGGAAATCTCGTCGGAGAATCTGTCTGAAATATTAAGGCTAAAAAATTTAGAAATAGATATATATTTTTGACAGAATATACATTCCGTCGGTGATTCTGTCCGAATTGTTCGGACGGATCCGTTAGAATAGCCATCTGAAATTGTATTTTATTAATTTTTAACTTTATAAAATTTTGACGGAATGTAAATTCCATCGGTCATTCCGTCGGAAACTGTATTTTATTAATTTTTTAAAAAATACATAAAATTTTATATAAAAACCTATTTAAATAAAAAAACATAAACTGCATCCATCACAATAAAAACTAAAAATATACAAATAACAAAACATGATAATAATTATCATTTTTATGATAATAAAAAAATCAAGAAATATCCTATGCATCCTCCATATCCTCATCCTCCCCGTCCTACTCATCTCCTCCATCGTCGCTCGCTAAAGGATCCCATATTCAAAAAATAATAACATTAAAAATGCATTCCTAAATAAAAAAATTAGTGAAGATAAAAATTAAATAGTTTATTTTATTACATAAATTCAAATCAGATATAATATTAAATTGGTAATTTTAATACTCAACTCAAATCGAGTATCAAATTTGGATTCTGTCTGTTGGTCCCTGGGTAGGCGAGTAGACAAGAAGGGGGGGTTGAATTGTCCCCCACGATTCACGGTAAATTAAAATCTAACTAAGAGAAATTAACAACTTTGAACGAGATTGAAGAAATTAGATTAAGCAAGATAAACTTAGTTCTCTCAATCTCACCGTTCACACACGAACATTCAACCAATATAAACAATTAAGCATGCATCCACAAAGGCAAACCACAAGACACGGAATTTTTAAGGTGGTTCGGGACCACGATGGGCTGCCTACGTCCACCCCTCACCAAACTCGGTGAGGCTTCACTCGGGGATAAATCCCCAACACGGAGACGACGCTCCAATACACACACGGGGATAAATCCCCCCACACACACGGAGTAAAACTCCAACACACATGCGTAGGGCGACGCCTACGGAACCACACGGGAGAAAACTCCCAACCACACACGGGGAACATGTTGTGACGCTTAAGGTGATCTAGAGGGGGGTGAATAGATCAGTCACCCGATAAAATCGACTGCAGCAGATTCCAGTGCAGAATATAAGAACTTCTGCTAAACAGATAGAGGGCACAAAGTATAGACCAGCCAGAACTTCTAAAGAACCGTCCTAAACAGTCATCTACTGCTCAAAGTACAAGAATAAAGAAGCGATGCAAACCACAAAGAAATCACACAGTAGACAGGATTTTTAGGTGGTTCGGTCCTCCAGACCTACATCCACCCCACACTCAAACCCGAGTGTGGATTCCGCTGACTCACAGCTCGAACCGATGGGCCTCACAGCTTGCCTACAACCGCTGAGCATCACAGCTTACTTCCGCTGGGTAATACAACTTAGCCATCCGCTGGGGACTACAGCTTAACCCGTCCAGTGGAATCCTCCACTGCAAACGCTGAGCAACACAGCTTGCTCCGCTGACAAACAGCTTGAAGAAAGGTTTAAAAGAAAACACAACTGAAAAACAAAACAGCAACTGAAAGTTGTATACGATAAAGCACAAAATATATCTCTGCAGGGAATAAAGCTCAAACAATTGAGCAACCTCAGATCTGGTTTTGAACCAAAGATCTGAGGAATGAACTCTGATGAAACTCTTCAAGCTCTCTTGTCTTCTTCTCTTCTTCTTTCTCTTCTCACTCTCTGATTCTTTCTTTTCTCTTCTACTTTCTTTTCTCTTCTTCTGGATCATGGAGGCTATCTCTCTGCTTCTGCTCCTTCTATCACGATCAGTCTTCTCCAGATGGAGAAGTCCTTTTTATATAGCAGCAGCGCAGATAGGGCCTGTGGTCTCCATGATTCCCGCCCAGAGGCCTCAGTCCACGTGGCAGCATTTCAGCATAGTGGTTCCACGTGTCACGATCAGGGCCATCTTCTATTCTTGGATCACGTGCATCATTAACCTCCTCGAGCAGCAGCTCTGTAATAACAGACTGTTATCAGTAGAGACTTAACTGACATGAAGAACTGAATGCATCGAGTCTGTACGTTAAATGAGTCATGGCCTGTACAGACTTGATGCACTAGATGCGGTGTGCATATAAGAGAAGCTGTGTACAATGAGAATGAATGTACAGACATTACATTCACAAGTATACAGCCTTTTAGTGCATGTGATGCAGACGTAAAGAGTGTATAGAGTTTAAGTGCATGAGATGCAGTTTGCATTATGCATAAGGTGAAGTATACACATTGAAAGATGAATGCACTGACATGCTATTAGTGTGCAGACTTAGCGTGCAACAATGTGCAGACTTGCTAACATGACGCATGGACATAACAACAAGGAATGTGCAGACTTTGTGCAGTCTACAAGCAATGTGCAGACTTGCGATGAATGCATGGACTATGCCATTTGAAGAGTGCTGACGATGTACAGACTTGCTGAACTACAGCATAAACATATCAGCAGAGTACATTAAAACAAGATGCACGGACTTACCCTGTATAGACTTGAGGCGCTATGTGAGGCACACCATGAGACCCTAAATGAGACGGATGTTCACGAGACATGAAATGCATTGGCTGTACAGACTTTAAATGCTCAAGTAGATGTACAGACTTTAAATGCTCAAGTGAGACGCTAAGTGAGATGGTGCATGCGATGCGATATACAGACTTAGCATGAGACGCTAAGTGAGACGGAGCAATGTATATACTTAGCCAAGACGTCATGAGCAATTGGACGATGTACAGACTTGAGTTCGTGCATGCTACAGGGCAATGTATAGACTTGCACATATGCATGAAGAGCACTGACGATGTATAGACTTTAAACTTGTTGTGCCTGCGACAAGGCGATATACAGACTTGCTGTGCCTGCGACAAATGCGATGTACAGACTTGCTGTGCCTAACGTTTATGCCTGAGTGCATCATGTATAGACTTGGTGTGTGCATAAAGCAACATGCATAAAGCAACCGAAGAATGCACCGATGTAGTGTATGCAGGAGAACTAACAGTGTAGTCTATACAACAGATCATGCATCGACTATATATAACGTGCAACAATGTTTAATGAACCGATGCAGAGACTGACACGGTGAGATGATTGTGATCATGTATCAATTAATCAATCTTTCATTCTCATAGTGCTGCTGACATCAAAACCATTGATACTCATAGTGTTTGCTGACATCAAAACGATAGGGGCACAACAATCTCCCCCTTTTTGATGATGGCAACACTATGAGTCACACTGACTCATGTCAAACTATTCTCCCCCTTTGACTTCATCAAAAAGAAAATTGTTTGAGATGAGAAATACAAATATGCATGCAATGATTGAATGAAATTCTCCCCCTTTGACTAAGTCATGCAATGATTAAATGCTTAATGCAGTATACATGCAGATGCAACAAGAAATGCAAGATCTCCCCCTAAATATATGAATGCAAGCACACAATTTTCCCCCTGAATGTATAACTTCCCCTGAATTATTTCTCCCCCTGTGAGAAAGAAATATGAACGGATGAAGCACATCTCCTCTTATGACATAATCAAAAGGTAGAGAAGATAGGAGGGAAAGAACATGAATAAGGTAAGGGGTCACTACACAACAGCTGAAGCATTGGTTCATAAAGTGAGCATGATTATAAACAACTGTTAAAGCATAAGAATCAGCAATATACAGTCTTGAAAGAATTCAGGTTTAACAGTGATAAATATAGAGTAAAGCAGCTGACCACTGAAAAAGAGTTATAGACTCCATTTATAGCAATGAATTTAGGGCACATGGTTTTAATAGATAAGTCAGAAACAATACCCTTTGTGATTAATCATGGAAGTTCAAGAAAGGCAACTTGAATATGTATAGAGAAAAATAATTTACACTCAATGACTTTTAATTTCAAAGGGTTACAGCAGTTTGTTTTTCACCTTTTAATTTTCAGAAACTGAGCTAAGTGAATAGACCAGTGGCATTTATGCTGTTGACATTAGGTGTACACCTTGATCAGAGGTAGGTGCCCCCAGTTACTAGGCATAAACTACTAGATCTATTTCAGATCAAGACCTACAAGGAACAATTTTCACCTTTGACATTAAGGGTACACCTTGATCAGAGGCCAGTACCCCCAGTTACTTGGTGAAAACTCCCCCTATAGATTTGACCCTATGAACAGAGATAGCATGAAGCACTTCATGACTTATGAATTCTCTTACTTCTTTGGAGGAGATCACAGTTTCTCAGTGCAATTCAGCCATTACTCTGTCACTGTGTTTAGCTCATTACATTGATGATCTTATTTACTACTGCCCCGATTTCTTTTAGAGTGATTGTTTAAAAATAGTATACACTCTTATTCACCTTTTCTAGACATTTCCAGTTTAACACGATCAAGCATTAAAAAAAAACTTTTTCTATGCTAACCATGAGACAGAGATTAAGAGCTATAACAATTTTCTTTTATTTCAAGTTCTGAAGTGCAGACACTTAACTCTTCAATTTATAAAGGTTAAACCTTTAGTTCCTTTCAATTTGTAAGTGTGATTCTTATAAATGAAAAATTGCAATAACCACAGCTCAATGTACTAAACCAGAAGCAATACTGTTATTCAGTGAAGGTGATAGGGAAGTGATAGCAATAGGCATTAAGGTTCAATAACATCTAATGTCAAAGAATATGATAGAATTGAATGGGGACTATGAGAAGTGAAAAAGATTCAATGGACTGAACTTAGCTCTCATCTCCCCCTGACACCAAGATGCAACAATATGCTATGCAATGCTTTCAACTAACTAAATGCAGACTATGCAACAATGATACATAAAGCAAGTATGCAATCATTTCAAGTTTGTGCACCCAAGTCATGAACATTTTATCCTTTTTCAGAGAGTTTATTTCATGAAAGTCAGGTGTATATAATCTAGAGAATTGAGAATCAACTACAACTTAATGCTCTAAGTCAACATGACTTTCTCAATTTTGAAGGTGATTCACTTACCTGCTTTACCTGACTGATTTATTTTTTTACCCTTGGTGTTGCATCAGAATGTTGACAAGACCTCCAATCTCCTTCAGCTTTTAGAATTTTTGACCCTGCCTCTTGTCATATGCCTGGAGTAGCTATTCCTGTTTCATCATTTTGTTCCCGGCTACCAGGCATACCTGCAAACACACTTAGGGAGCAGATTTTGGAACCCAAGATAGTTTGGGCCCCAAGACAGAAACAGACATGTGAGAGTGAAAACATGACAAAAGCTGTTTAGGGATCCACATTTGTGTGAAAGTGGATGGTTTGGTGGATTCTACAGCTTGAGAATTCTTTTTGTTATTTTTCTTTTTTCTCAGCACCAACAGGTTTAGCTTTCTTTTTCTGGTGCTGTGATGGTTTTTGTATAGTCCTAGCATTCATTTTATTAGAAACATTGTTGTTTTTCTGCCAGTGCCTTGGCCAATGAGTGTACTGGAAGTTGTGGCCCAAATTGGTCCTAGGCTGATCATAGAACACCTGCTGACTAGGACTCCATGTCCTAAAGTGACCATCCCATCTCCTAGCTGGCTGAGATCTATAGGGCTGAGTGGGAAAATTCTGATACCTAGACCTCATGTACACAGGATTCCACCCAAACCTATTAAGTGGTTGTGAGTGAATGTGATGATAGACTTGGGCTCGAGGGAAATAGGGATGTGCAAACTGGTTCCTAGTGACACTTGGTCTCCCTGCCACCTTTGACCCTCTAGGATTCTGCACTGACTTACATTTGGTCTTTTTCTGAGCAGTTGATGGTGGTGGAGACTTAGCAGCCTTGGACTGGGGTTTTGATGTGCTAGCTGGCTGACCCCTAACCTTGAACTTACCCTTGGGAGAAGAGCATGCAACACTAGGCTCTACAACTTTCTGCTTTCCCTTGTCCTTAGCACTGGACACTTTTGATTTTACATTTTTGGAAGCAGATTTTTCGCTGACCATTTTTATGAGTGATTCTTTGTTCTTTTCTTCCACGAGTGAAATGGTTTTCTTCAGTTCAGCATTCACTGACAAGACAGCTTCATATTTTTCATTTGAAATCTTTATTTCATTTTCAAGCTTCTGAATTGTCAATTTCAACTCATCAACGACATTTTTCAGCAATTCATTTTCTTTCCTACAGTCAATCAAAACATGCTTTAACTCATCAAAATCAGAACATGCACTTTCAATCTGTCATTCTCTGATTGTAAACATGCAACCTTATCAGAAAGTGTTTTATCATTAACCAGAGAATTTACTTTCTTCTTCAAGTGTCTGTTCTCCTTCCTAATATCATCCACTTTATCTAACAGTTCTCCATAAGCATTTTCCCAATCAGAAATAGTATAGTGTTCGAAAGGGGATGATACCTCATCGGATTCTTCTTCTTCTCTTCCATTCCTAGCCATCAAGCAGGTGTCCTTTTCTTCTTTCTCACTATCTGAGGAAGTGCTCAGCGTGCCTTCTTCCTCATCACTCCATGTACTGACCATGGCCTTTCCCTTTGGCGCTTTCTTCCATGGTCTTTCTTTCATTTTCTGGAACTCTGGATAATCAGCCTTAATATGGCCAGTCTTCCTGCAATGATAACTATTATTAGCATCAAATTTTTCAGCAGGGTTGAATTTATACCTGTTTTGCTTCCTGCTGTGGTGTCTTCTGTAGACATTCTTCCCTTCTCTTCTAAGAAATCTTCTGAACTTTTTTGTGATCATAGCTATTTCATCCTTTTCAAGGTCCGATCCAGATAGACTCCGATCACTGGATGATCCAGTGCTGCTGGACTATTTTGAACAACTATGCTTGGCCTTCAGAGGAATAGGCTTCTTGTATTTGAGCTCTTCAGCTTGTAGAAGATTCATCTCGTACACCATCAAAAAACCTATCAGCTCATTGGGTTTCATCTTTTGTAAATCTCTTGACTCCTCAACCACAGTCGCTTTGGTATGCCATATCGGAGTCAATGATCGAAGGATCTTCCTCACAACTTCATAATCGGTATAGCTTTTTCCCAGATTTCTTAGACCATTTGTTATAATGGTCAGACGAGCAAACATTTCGCTCACTGTCTCATCGGGCTTCATTCGAAATGCTTCATACTCTGACACTAACATATTTGCCTACGTCTCTCTCACTTGAGACGTTCCCTCATAAATGACCTCAAGGGTATCCCACATCTACTTCGCCGTCTTGCAGGATGACACTCTATCAAATTCAGTGGGATGAAGTGCACATTGAATGGCGTTGATGGCGCTCCAGTTCAGAGTGGATTTCCGGATTTCTTCTTTAGTCCACACTTCCTTGTTCTCATGTAACTCATAAGGACCTTTGCTTATAATATTCCAGATTTCGTAATCTTTGGCTCTGAGGAAGACCTGCATCCGGTTCTTCCAATATGGGTTGTTGGATCCGTCGAAGAATGGTGGCTTTGTAGTGGACTGTCCCTCTGCTATTAACCCTCTAGCATCCACGACCATTCCTCTTTAGGATGTTAGTCCTGCACAACGGGTTAGGCTCTGATACCAATTGTTGTGACGCTTAAGGTGATCTAGAGGGGGGTGAATAGATCAGTCACCTGATAAAATCGACTACAGCAGATTCAAGTGCGAAATATAAGAACTTTTGCTAAACAGATAGAGGGCACAAAGTATAGACCAGCCAGAACTTCTAAAGAACCGTCCTAAATAGTCATCTACTGCTCAAAGTACAAGAATAAAGAAGCGATGCAAACCACAAAGCAATCACACAGTAGACAAGATTTTTAGGTGGTTCGGTCTCCAGACCTACATCCACCCCACACTCAAACCCGAGTGTGGATTCCGCTGACTCACAGCTTGAACCGCTGTGCCTCACAGCTTGCCTACAACTGCTGAGCATCACAGCTTACTTCCACTGGGCAATACAGCTTAGCCATCCGCTAGGGACTACAGTTTAACCCGTCCAGTGGAATCCTCCACTGCAAACGCTGATCAACACAGCTTTCTCCGCTGATAAGCAGCTTGAAGAAAGGTTTAAAAGAAAACACAAATGCTGATCAAAATAGCAACTGAAAGCTGTATACGATAAAGCACAAAATATATCCCTACAGGGAATAAAGCTCAAACAATTGAGCAACCTCAAATCTGGTTTTGAACCAAATATCTGAGGAACGAACTCTGGTGAAACTCTTCATACTCTCTTGTCTTCTTCTCTTCTTCTTTCTCTTCTCACTCTCTGATTCTTTCTTTTCGCTTCTACTTTCTTTTCTCTTCTTCTGGATCGTGGAGGCTATCTCTCTGCTTCTGCTCCTTCTATCATGATCAGTCTTCTCTAGATGGAGAAGTCCTCTTTATATAGCAGTAGCACAGATAGGGCATGTGGTCTCCATGATTCCCGCCCAGAGGCCTCAGTCCACGTGGCAGCATTTCAGCACAGTGGTTCCACATGTCACGATCAGGGCCATCTTCTATTCTTGGATCACGTGCATCATTAACCTCCTCGAGCAGCAGCTCTGTAATAACAGACTGTTATCAGTAGATACTTAACTGACATGAAGAACTGAATGCATCGAGTCTGTACGTTAAATGAGTCATGGCCTGTACAGACTTGATGCACTAGATGCGGTGTGCATATAAGAGAAGGTGTGTACAATGAGAATGAATGTACAGACATTACATTCACAAGTATACAGCCTTTGAGTGCATGTGATGCAGACATAAAGAGTGTATAGACTTTAAGTGCATGTGATGCAGTTTACATTATGCATAAGGTGAAGTATACACATTGAAAGATGAATGCACTGACATGCTATTAGTGTGCAGACTTAGCGTGCAACAATGTGCAGACTTGCTAACATGGCGCATGGACATAACAACAAGGAATGTGCAGACTTTGTGTAGTCTACAAGCAATGTGCAGACTTGTGATGAATGCATGGACTATGCCGTTTGAAGAGTGCTGACGATGTACAGACTTGTTGAACTACAGCATAAACATATCAGCAGAGTACATTAAAACAGGATGCACGGACTTACCCTGTACAGACTTGAAGCTCTATGTGAGACACACCATGAGACGCTAAATGAGACGGATGTTCACGAGACATGAAATGCATTGGCTGTACAGACTTTAAATGCTCAAGCAGATGTACAGACTTTAAATGCTCAAGTGAGATGCTAAGTGAGACGGTGCATGCGATGCGATATACAGACTTAGCATGAGACGCTAAGTGAGACGGAGCAATGTATAGACTTAGCCAAGACGTCATGAGCAATTGGACGATGTACAGACTTGAGTTCGTGCATGCTACAGGGCAATGTATAGACTTACACATATGCATAAAGAGCACTGACGATGTATAGACTTTAAACTTGCTGTGCCTGCGATAAGGCGATGTACAGACTTGCTGTGCCTGCGACAAATGCGATGTACAGACTTGCTGTGCCTAACGTTTATGCCTGAGTGCATCATGTATAGACTTGGTGTGTGCATAAAGCAACATGCATAAAGCAACCGAAGAATGCACTGATGCAGTGTATGCAGGAGAACTAACAGTTTAGTCTATACAACAGATCATGCTTCGACTATATATAACGTGCAACAATGTTTAATGAACCGTTGCAGAGACTGACATAGTGAGATGATTGTGATCATGCATCAATTAATCAATCTTTCATTCTCATAGTGCTGCTGACATCAAAACCATTGATACTCATTGTGTTTGCTGACATCAAAACGATAGTGGCACAACAATCTCCCCCTTTTTGATGATGGCAACACTATGAGTCACACTGACTCATGTCAAACTATTCTCCCCCTTTGACTTCATCAAAAAGAAAATAGTTTGAGATGAGAAATACAAATATGCATGCAATGATTGAATGAAATTCTCCCCGTTTGACTAAGTCATGCAATGATTAAATGCTTAATGCAGTATACATGCAGATGCAACAAGAAATGCAAGATCTCCCCCTAAATATATGAATGCAAGCACACAATTTCCCCCCTGAATGTATAACTCCCCCTGAATTATTTCTCCCCCTGTGAGAAAGAAATATGAACGGATGAAGCACATCTCCTCTTATGACATAATCAAAAGGTAGAGAAGATAGGAGGGAAAGAACATGAATAAGGTAAGGGGTCACTACACAACAGCTGAAGCATTGGTTCATAAAGTGAGCATGATTATAAACAACTGTTAAAGCATAAGAATCAGCAATATACAGTCTTGAAAGAATTCAGGTTTAACAGAGATAAATATAGAGTAAAGCAGTTGACCACTGAAAAAGAGTTATAGACTCCATTTATACCAATGAATCTAGGGCACATGGTTTTAATAGATAAGTCAGAAACAATACCCTTTGTGATTAATCATGGAAGTTCAAGAAAGACAACTTGAGTATGTATAGAGAAAAACAATTTACACTCAATGACTTTTAATTTCAAAGGGTTACAGCAGTTTGTTTTTCACCTTTTAATTTTCAGAAACTGAGCTAAGTGAATAGACCAGTGGCATTTATGATGTTGACATTAGGTGTACACCTTGATCAGAGGCAGGTGCCCCCAGTTACTAGGCATAAACTACTAGATCTATTTCAGATCAAGACCTACAAGGAATAATTTTCACCTTTGACATTAAGGGTACACCTTGATCAGAGGCCAGTACCCCCAGTTACTTGGTGAAAACTCCCCCTATAGATTTGACCCTATAAACAGAGATAGCCTGAAGCACTTCATAACTTATGAATTCTCCTGCTTCTTTGGAGGAGATCACAGTTTCTCAGTGCAATTCAGCCATTACTATGTCACTGTGTTCAGCTCATTACATTGATAATCTTATTTACTGCTGCCCCGATTTCTTTTAGAGTGATTGTTTAAAAACAGTACACACTCTTATTCACCTTTTCTAGACATTTCCAATTTAACATGATCAGGCATTAAAAAAAAACTTTTTCTATTCTAACCATGAGACATAGATTAAGAGCTATAACAGTTTTCTTTTATTTCAAGTTCTGAAGTGCAGACACTTAACTCTTCAATTTATAAAGGTTAAACCTTTAGTTCCTTTCAATTTGCAAGTGTGATTCTTATAAATGAAAAATTGTAATAACCACAGCTCAATGTACTAAACCAGAAGCAATACTTTTGTTCAGTGAAGGTGATAGGGAAGTGATAGCAATAGGCATTAAGGTTCAATAACATCTAATGTCAAAGAATATGACAGAATTGAATGGGGACTATGAGAAGTGAAAAAGATTCAATGTACTGAACTTAGCTCTCATCTCCCCCTGACACCAAGATGCAACAATATGCTATTCAGTGAAGGTGATAGGGAAGTGATAGCAATAGGCATTAAGGTTCAATAACATCTAATGTCAAAGAATATGACAGAATTGAATGGGGACTATGAGAAGTGAAAAAGATTCAATGTACTGAACTTAGCTCTCATCTCCCCCTGACACCAAGATGCAACAATATGCTATGCAATGCTTTCAACTAACTAAATGCAGACTATGCAACAATGATACATAAAGTAAGTATGCAATCATTTCAAGTTTATGCACCCAAGTCATGAACATTTTATCCTTTTTCAGAGAGTTCATTTCATGAAAGTCAGGTGTATATAATCTAGAGAATTGAGAATCAACTACAACTTAATGCTCTAAGTCAACATGACTTTCTCAATTCTGAAGGTGATTCACTTACCTGCTTTACCTGACTGATTTATTTTTTTACCCTTGGTGTTGCATCAGAATGTTGACAAGGCCTCCAATCTCCTTCAGCTTTTAGAATTTTTGACCCTGCCTCTTGTCATATGCCTGGAGTAGCTATTCCTGTTTCATCATTTTGTTCCCAGCTACCAGGCATACCTGCAAACACACTTAGGGAGCAGATTTTGGAACCCAAGATAGTTTGGGCCCCAAGACAGAAACAGACATGTGAGAGTGAAAACATGACAAAAGCTGTTTAGGGATCCACATTTGTGTGAAAGTGGATGGTATGGTGGATTCTACAGCTTGAGAATTCTTTTTGTTATTTTTCTTTTTCTCAGCACCAACAGGTTTAGCTTTCTTTTTCTGGTGCTGTGATGGTTTTTGTGTAGTCCTAGCATTCATTTTATTAGAAACATTGTTATTTTTCTGCCAGTGCCTTGGCCAATGAGTGTACTGGAAGTTGTGGCCCAAATTGGTCCTAGGCTGATCATAGAACACCTGTTGACTAGGACTCCATGTCCTAAAGTGACCATCCCATCTCCTAGTTGGCTGAGATCTATAGGGCTGAGTGGGAAAATTCTGATACCTAGACCTCATGTACACAGGATTCCACCCAAACCTATTAAGTGTTTGTGAGTGAATGTGATGATAGACTTGGGCTCGAGGGAAATAGGGATGTGCAAACTGGTTCCTAGCGACACTTGGTCTCCCTGCCACCTTTGACCCTCTAGGATTCGGCACTGACTTATATTTGATTTTTTTCTGAGCAGTTGATGGTGGTGGAGACTTAGCAGCCTTGGACTGGGGTTTTGATGTGCTAGCTGGCTGACCCCTAACCTTGAACTTACCCTTGGGAGAAGATCATGCAACACTAGGCTCTACAACTTTCTGCTTTCCCTTGTCCTTAGCACTGGACACTTTTGATTTTACATTTTTGGAAGCAGATTTTTCGCTGACCATTTTTATGAGTGATTCTTTGTTCTTTTCTTCCACGAGTGAAATGGTTTTCTTCAGTTCAGCATTCACTGACAAGACAGCTTCATATTTTTCATTTGAGATCTTTATTTCATTTTCAAGCTTCTGAATTGTCAATTTCAACTCATCAACGACATTTTTCAGCAGTTCATTTTCTTTCCTATAGTCAATCAAAACATGCTTTAACTCATCAAAATCAGAACATGCACTTTTCAATCTGTCATTCTCTGATTGTAAACATGCAACCTTATCAGAAAGTGGTTTATCATTAACCAGAGAATTTACTTTCTTCTTCAAGTGTCTGTTCTCCTTCCTAATATCATCCACTTTATCTAACAGTTCTCCATAAGCATTTTCCCAATCAGAAATAGTATAGTGTTCGAAAGGGGATGATACCTCATCGGATTCTTCTTCTTCTCTTCCATTCCTAGCCATCAAGCAGGTGTCCTTTTCTTCTTTCTCACTATCTGAGGAAGTGCTCAGCGTGCCTTCTTGTTCATCACTCCATGTACTGACCATGGCCTTTCCCTTTGGCGCTTTCTTCCATGGTCTTTCTTTCATTTTCTGGAACTCTGGATAATCAGCCTTAATATGGCCAGTCTTCCTGCAATGATAACTATTATTAGCATCAAATTTTTCAGCATGGTTGAATTTATACCTGTTTTGCTTCCTGCTGTGGTGTCTTCTGTAGACATTCTTCCCTTCTCTTCTAAGAAATCTTCTGAACCTTTTTGTGATCATAGCTATTTCATCCTTTTCAAGGTCCGATCCAGATAGACTCTGATCACTAGATGATCCAGTGCTGCTGGACTGTTTTGAACAACTATGCTTGGCCTTCAGAGGAATAGGCTTCTTGTATTCGAGCTCATCAGCTTGTAGAAGATTCATCTCGTACACCATCAAAGAACCTATCAGCTCATTAGGTTTCATCTTTTGTAAATCTCTTGACTCCTCAACCACAGTCGCTTTGGTATGCCATATCGGAGTCAACGATCGAAGGATCTTCCTCACAACTTCATAATCGGTATAGCTTTTTCCCAGATTTCTTAGACCGTTTGTTATAATGGTCAGACGAGCAAACATTTCGCTCACTGTATCACCGGGCTTCATTCGAAATGCTTCATACTCTAACACTAACATATTTGCCTACGTCTCTCTCACTTGAGACGTTCCCTCATAAATGACCTCAAGGGTATCCCACATCTACTTCGCCGTCTTGCAGGATGACACTCTATCAAATTCAGTGGGATGAAGTGCACATTGAATGGCGTTGATGGCGCTCCAGTTCAGAGTGGATTTCCGGATTTCTTCTTTAGTCCACACTTCCTCGTTCTCATGTAACTCATAAGGACCTTTGCTTATAATATTCCAGATTTCGTAATCTTTGGCTCTGAGGAAGACCTGCATCCGGTTCTTCCAATATGGGTTGTTGGATCCGTCGAAGAATGGTGGCTTTGTAGTGGACTGTCCCTCTGCTATTAACCCTCTAGCATCCACGACCATTCCTCTTTAGGATGTTAGTCCTGCACAACGAGTTAGGCTCTGATACCAATTGTTGTGACGTTTAAGGTGATCTAGAGGGGGGTGAATAGATCAGTCACCCGATAAAATCGACTGCAGCAGATTCAAGTGCGAAATATAAGAACTTTTGCTAAACAGATAGAGGGCACAAAGTATAGACCAGCCAGAACTTCTAAAGAACCGTCCTAAATAGTCATCTACTGCTCAAAGTACAAGAATAAAGAAGCGATGCAAACCACAAAGCAATCACACAGTAGACAAGATTTTTAGGTGGTTCGGTCCTCCAGACCTACATCCACCCCACACTCAAACCCGAGTGTGGATTCCGCTGACTCACAGCTTGAACCGCTGTGCCTCACAGCTTGCCTACAACCGCTGAGCATCACAGCTTACTTCCACTGGGCAATACAGCTTAGCCATCCACTGGGGACTACAGTTTAACCCGTCCAGTGGAATCCTCCACTGCAAACGCTGATCAACACAGCTTGCTCCGCTGATAAACAGCTTGAAGAAAGGTTAAAAGAAAACACAAATGCTGATCAAAATAGCAACTGAAAGCTGTATACGATAAAGCACAAAATATATCCCTGTAGGGAATAAAGCTCAAACAATTGAGCAACCTCAAATCTGGTTTTGAACCAAATATCTGAGGAACGAACTCTGATGAAACTCTTCAGACTCTCTTGTCTTCTTCTCTTCTTCTTTCTCTTCTCACTCTCTGATTCTTTCTTTTCTCTTCTACTTTCTTTTCTCTTCTTCTGGATCGTGGAGGCTATCTCTCTACTTCTGCTCCTTCTATCACGATCAGTCTTCTCCAGATGGAGAAGTCCTCTTTATATAGCAGCAGCACAGATAGGGCATGTGGTCTCCATGATTCCTGCCCCGAGGCCTCAGTCCACGTGGCAGCATTTCAGCACAGTGGTTCCACGTGTCACGATCAGGGCCATCTTCTATTCTTGGATCACGTGCATCATTAACCTCCTCGAGCAGCAGCTCTGTAATAACAGACTGTTATCAGTAGATACTTAACTGACATGAAGAACTGAATGCATCGAGTCTGTACGTTAAATGAGTCATGGCCTGTACAGACTTGATGCACTAGATGCAGTGTGCATATAAGAGAAGGTGTGTACAATGAGAATGAATGTACAGACATTACATTCACAAGTATACAGCCTTTGAGTGCATGTGATGCAGACATAAAGAGTGTATAGACTTTAAGTGCATGAGATGCAGTTTGCATTATGCATAAGGTGAAGTATACACATTGAAAGATGAATGCACTGACATGCTATTAGTGTGCAACAATGTGCAGACTTGCTAACATGACACATGGACATAACAATAAGGAATGTGCAGACTTTGTGCAGTCTACAAGCAATGTGCAGACTTGCGATGAATGCATGGACTATGCCGTTTGAAGAGTGCTGACGATGTACAGACTTGCTAAACTACAACATAAACATATCAGCAGAGTACATTAAAAGAGGATGCACGGACTTACCCTGTACAGACTTGAAGCCCTATGTGAGACACACCATGAGACTCTAAATGAGACGGATGTTCACGAGACATGAAATGCATTGGCTATACAGACTTTAAATGCTCAAGCAGATGTACATACTTTAAATGCTCAAGTGAGACGCTAAGTGAGACGGTGCATGCGATGCGATATACAGTCTTAGCATGAGACGCTAAGTGAGACAGAGCAATGTATAGAGTTAGCCAAGACGTCATGAGCAATTGGACGATGTACAGACTTGAGTTCGTGCATGCTACAGGGCAATGTATAGACTTGCACATATGCATGAAGAGCACTGACGATGTATAGACTTTAAACTTGCTGTGCCTGCGACAAGGTGATGTACAGACTTGCTGTGCCTGCCACAAATGCGATGTACAGACTTGTTGTGCCCAACGTTTATGCCTGAGTGCATCATGTATAGACTTGGTGTGTGCATAAAGCAACATGCATAAAGCAACCGAAGAATGCACCGATGCAGTGTATGCAAGAGAACTAACAGTGCAGTCTATACAACAGATCATGCATCGACTATATATAACGTGCAACAATGTTTAATGAACTGATGCAGAGACTGACACAATGAGATGATTGTGATCATGCATCAATTAATCAATCTTTCATTCTCATAGTGCTGCTGACATCAAAACCATTGATACTCATAGTCTTTGCTGACATCAAAACCACAGGGGCACAACAGAACACACCCCACAATATGCCTAAGCACACACGCGGATATGCTCCGCACCACACGATGCACATGCGTCAACACAAACCACTCGGAGAACCCCTTTCTCCGAACACCCACACACAATATTCCTTCAGTAATGTATGAAGCCTAGACAAATAGATACAATGAATCCCAAACAAAGTCTAAAGACTGAAATGAAGAAGATATATCATGTAGAGAGCTCCCCCTTCTTCGATTCTTTTGGTTCCTCTTGGTTCATTGTCGGATGTTGGCGATTTTGGCATCCTCTTGTTCCTCTCTTCGAGACGCTTCTTTTCTTCTTCTACCACGAGCTCCAAATCTTCATGGATATAGATGATAACCCTTACTCAAGAGCTCCTTGGTTGCTTTGCCCCTCTTCTCCACCTACAAGATAGAACAAAATGCATTAGGGCTTCTCATCACCCAAATTCGGAGTTCACATTCATATATATAGAGGAGTGGACAAAAGACACATAAAACCCTCCCAATATATGTTAGAATCCTCCTAATATATTTAGGAACCAATGGGGGGTAGTTTGGTAAAGTTTAGAAGGGTTTTCATTGGGTTTTAAAGTCTCCCGGAAATCCAGTTCCGGAAGAGTCGACCCTTGGGGTCGACCCTCGGCCAAACAGACACCACCCGATGCCCAGAATTAATTCTGGGACTCAGGGGTCGACCCCAGGGGTCGACCCATGCAGGTGGCTGATCTCTCAGCCCAGGGGGGTCGACCCCTTCCCTGAAGGGTCCGAAAACTTAGAATTTTACCCCGTTTAAGCGCCAGAAAAATTCCCAAAAATCAAGAATTAATTACCATGAATTCAACAAAGTATTAAGACCATTTAAACCACATTTCAACAAGATTTAAGAGAATAGATTAAGCACATTAAAAATCCCACAAACCTCATTTCAAAGATGCATAAAACACTTCTAATGTGATGCAACCTCATGAAAGATGTTCATGAAAATAACCCGGAACTTAGCATAAAAAATGGTTAGATATTACCATCATCCACTTGACATGAGAGGGTTTAAAAATCATCTTTGAACCTGTAAAAATATGATAGACCAAGAGGTTAGATGATAATCAAAACTCATGAACCAAGTATTAACTCTTTGAACTAGTTCACAGAAGAATACATCATTAAACACTTTCAAGCATGTAATTGACTTCTCAATTCAACCATCAAAAACATATTCACCATTTGACAAGGTTTTGATATGATGAACATGAATCTCTCACTTAATGAAATAAAATGACATGGGAGCTCAACCATTCAATCACTTTCTTGAATCAACCAAATCTTCAACATCAAAATGTTTCATTACACAAGTGTTAACAATTATGCAAAATGTAAAGCATGCATAATATCATGGAACCACATTCATTCAAATGACATTATTGTTGATTAAAAACTAACATTCATGAAGCATTATCTCACGAGGAACATTGATATAAAA
This sequence comes from Amorphophallus konjac, assembly GCA_022559845.1. Lineage (NCBI taxonomy): Eukaryota > Viridiplantae > Streptophyta > Magnoliopsida > Alismatales > Araceae > Amorphophallus > Amorphophallus konjac. The sequence goes on along the minus strand of CM040119.1, from coordinate 260,885,740 downwards.
TCACATTCATCAAGATTCAAGTAAATAGGCTAAGTATATTTCTAGCCCAAAAGCCTTGTGAGGAAAATACAAGGAAATACCCCAACCAAGACTTGAAACCTTGTTTGATAAAATGTATGAATCATATAAGGATGAAATGCAATGCAATGAGAAAGGTAACTCCCTTTTTGAAGAAGAACTTCATTGATGCACTCCTTTGAGTTCCAAAACGTGAGCCATGGATTTGATCCTACAAACTAAGATAAATATAGCATTAGTTCCTTAAACACCAATGATTCATATGGCTTTCGAGAGTGAACCTTGAAGCCATCTTTCAACTCATCAATCATAATATACACATGTTGCTCAATGAAACACATACACACACAAACACAATCGTTTTGATATCATTGAAACCAAACAACAACTAGGGGATGTAACAATCTCTCCCTTTTTGATGATGACAAAATGATGTGTGTGATAGAGTAGTAATGCAAACATCTTATGAAAGACCAAGCATTAACTGAACATTGAGCACATACATCAATTCTCCAATTCTCCCCAAAACAACAACATTCATAAGACATTGAGCACACACAAACATTCTCCCCCTTTTTGTCATCTACAAAAAGACATGGGGTTATGTGACATGATATGAAGTTGTGAGGCCAAAAGATATGATACCAATGATAATACCGAGTGATGCTAATCAAAGGTCTAAAAATATGATACCAAATGTTGTTCAGATACTAATTGGTGGTCAAATTGGCTGATACCAATTGTTAGAGTCAAATCAAAGGCCCAAAGATTTACAATTGCCATTCTTGAGGAAATTGGCCCAAAGATGTGATAACAAAAGTTGGAAGAACTCATTTCAGCATTCATGCAATATGATTTGTTCAAATGAACTATACCAATTGTTAAAAAATATGAATTGCTCAAGATGATATCATGTGTGAACTATATGTATGCTGAAAATACCAAATATGTAAATATACACATGATGAGTGTCATCTTTCAAATGCAATGAAAATGCACTATGTGAATGCTAATCAAGCAAGATATGAAACTGTGCACATGATGACTTCTTTCCTTTAAATGTAAGGTTTATGTTCAGAGTTAGATTCAAGGGGAATGCATGAACATGCAAGCACACAAACACAATCGTCATGTACATAAATATTACATATAATAACTCCCCCTAAATGAGGCACTGGTTAAGAAATGAGCATGTGATTCAAATTCAAGAATGTAAGACATTAAGCATAACTAAGAGATTTGTGCATACACAACTAGAAGTACTACATAAACCATGAATGTAGGCAAATTCATAAAATACATACATCACAAAAATATCCATGTGAAATGTGATGCAATGAATAATGAGCTTTAAAATATATAGATTTTCAGATTTTCTGAAGAACACTAGAAGGTAATCTCCTCTCTATATTTTCACTTTAGATTCTCGACTATCGGTAGCTTCGCACAACCCCTATTTTGTTTCTTTTAATAGACTTCACCTTTCGGCGCGAGTTTCCTCATATGTCTCAATGGGGATTCCCGACTACTTGGATTTGTCACACATTTGGATTTGTTTCTCCTTTTGACACGAGTTTCCTCCTTTATTTCAGGGGGGATTCCCGGTTACTCGGATCCACATTCCACTTATTGAATTTTTGTGGGGTAGGCAGCTTTTTCATCACGATTACTCTTTAATGTCCATGTAGAGATTCAAGTTCCCTTTAAAGTGTTGGAAGGAATTTCTTAAATCCTTATCAATGAAAGTCATTAAATTCATTATGTGCAAGAGTGTGGGGGTAAATTTTTATTTTACATATATAAAATGAATTCGACAAGACATAGCTATGACTCCCCCTAAATGTATGCACGGTCGGAATCAAATCCTCCCCCTTAATATATGACATGTATCACATATGAATAAAACCACTGCATTGTTATTTATCAAGGAGGTGAGGTCTTAGAAAGATCAAGAAATGGTTTCATAGGGTAAATACTTACAAGCATGCAAAGATTCATGAAACATTCATGCAAGCATTCACGAGTCAAGATATGTGATTATCATGAAATATATGCATATGCTCTATATGCATGAATATGCAATATGCATCTTTTTATCATTTTATATGCATAGTATGTATATGCAAAAATGTAAATTTTTTTATGCAAGTTTTCAGTTTTTGTAATGACTTGAGCATTTAAGAAAAGCTTGAAGCAGGTGAATGCATGAGATGGATTTTCAATGAATTTGGCACTGAATCATGAGCATTTTATTTTAGATTTCATCATGAAAAGCCATGTCCCTTAGAACCCAAAAGTTCAACAATGATCATTCAAAGATAATATTTCATGAGACATAAGCTTCAGTTTGAACATGATACGCCATGCATGTGTGAATATGCAAATAACCAAGTGTCCAACAGATTTCACACAAAATTTGGCAAATGAGCAAGATAAGTGTTTGAACATCTATTGACAAGAGTAAATTTCTAAACATGTCAAACAACTTATCAATTTAGCAAATCAATCACACATGGTCAATAAGCTTTAAAATAAGCCATGGTCAACATTCAATACCAATTGTTGCATTTGATCAAGTAATTTCACAGTTCAAAAATTTTACCCTTTTGAAATAAGAATGTTTTTGAAATTCAATTTGAAAGCACATGCAAATCAAAGATAAATTGATTTCATTCAAAACACATGGTTCCTTATAAGCCAAATAATTCAATTTCTGAATTTTAGTACTAGGCAGAGAACATAGGTCCGAAGACCACCATCACGCTTAGTGGAAGTTTCCAGTTGAACGTAGTCCAACCTTCTCTAACCACCATTTGATATACCAAATATTCATCCATTGAAGACATATGTGGCTTGTGAAGAATTTAGAGCATAACATGAGAACACACTAAAATATCATCCCAAATCATCAAAACCATCAAATTTGACAATGAAAGAGCAAAGTTGGGGTTTTAGCATATGAGTGTGCCTTGTTCCCTTTATTGGAACCACTTTCATTCTTTATTTACCTCAAGGCACACTTGCATCCAAAATAATTCATTCAACAGATTTGGGCACCCAAGCCTTTTTGGGTCCCTGGAGGTTGGTAGCATTGCCACCAAACGCTTTCTTCCTTTTCATTGCTACAACATCATCATTCTTCATGATCCTGCAATTCTCAATGATATGTCCATGGTTTCCACAATAACGGCATTGAGGAGAAGTATTTTTGCCAAAAGATTTCCTTTTAGGAGCAATGGAATTTTCAAATGCATTCCATCTTCTATTTTCAAGGGATCTAGATTTAACAAAATTAAACCTAGCATTCATCCTAGAAGCATGGAAATACTCCGTTTTCAAAAACCAACATTCTTTTATGACATGACCGTATTTTTCACAATGAAAGCAACAAGAAGATGTGGGTCTACGGAATGATTTTCCATTGTGTGCATGAGTTTTTGGAAATGAGTTTCCATTATAAGATGAAGACCTTTGAGCATGGGAAGTATGTTCATTTTTGAATTTCTTTTGAAAGTTAAACTTAGCAATCATGGCATGAAGTGTTAGGGTGCTTGGCCCGGATACAGAGGGGGGGTGAATGAATCCTTCTACGAATAATGGCCAAATTAAAATTAGGATGCTAGATAAAGACACAGAATAGAACTAATTCGATTCAACTCAAATACAAACACATGGAGCGGGCCTATTCAAGCATCTAGCGGAAACAAATCGGACAATCAAGCCACTGCTCAAAAGATTTTTTAGGTGGTTCGGTCCTTCAGACCTACATCCACCCCTCACTCCCAACCGGAGTGAGGCTTCACTAGCAAACGTTAGAACCAAGCAGACTCAGTCTGCAAACAGTTGCTGCCACACAGCTTGACCAGGGGAACAGCCTCCCCTCTTCCTCCCAACCGGAGGGACACCGAAGTGACTCCCAGCCACTTGGAAACTAGAGGTCGAAGACCTCTCTTCCTCCAGACCAGGAGGGACCATTGGACTTGCAACCACAAGCCCAGAACCGGAGGACTAGCCTCCCTTCCTCTAACCAGAGGGCAACCCACAAGTGACAACCTGTCACTTGCAACCCGGAGATCAGATCTCCCTTCTCCTGAACCAACAGGAGGAACCCGATCCCCAACAGGGCTATCGGAAGAACAAGATAACCAGATGAAAATGGAAGAAAACAAAAACACGAAATGAAAATAACTTCAGCAAACAGAACGCTGAAAAATGAAATGCACAATGTGGCTCCCAACGGAGCTGACTGGCCTGGATCTGATCCACGGTCCAGTGAAGACAGATCTTCAAGCAGCTTCTTCCTTCTTCTCCACGAGCTCTCTCTCTCTCACACTTTTTCTTCTTCTGTTCTTCTGCTCTTTTTCCTCTTTTTAATCTCTGCTCCTCTATTCTTTTTGGCTTCAATGCTCACTCTTGCTCGACCAGCCTTTGTTCTTTTTATATCAGCAGCCAGCAGGAGGATGGGGTACAGAGTGCGTGTGCTTCACACGCTTGATCCAGAACCTTCCTGCCACGTGCCCCTTTCGTATTTGTTCCTTCAGTATCGGATCATGTGCACCCAGACACCGATGAATGTTCTTCTTCGGACCTGCAAAGAGATAAGAATCATTAACCTTGAGTGCCACAAGAACTAGAACTGCATGAGGTAAGTGGACACGACAAGATGTGCACTAAACAGAGAACGACACGAGATACAGTGGTGACACAATGAACACTACTAAGAGAACGACACGAGGTAGAAAGAAAACAACACGAAGTAGAAGGAGAACAACACAAAGTAGAAAAAGGACGACACGAAGTAGACAAGATTACTACAGTACGAGATAGGGAGAGCATGACACAAGGTCAGATGAAAAAATAGCATGAAGTAAAACGAGAACGACACGAAGTGTCACTGTAACAACAAACACTATGAAGTTACGAATACAAAAGCAACACGAAATCACGAATACAAAAACAACACGAAGACACGAAAACAAAAATAGAAACCGGCACGAGTTGAAAACAACACGAAGATGAAACAGTAACCGACACGAGTTGAAAACAACACGAAGATGAAACAGTAACCGACACGAGTTGAAAACAACACGAAGACGAAACACAAGAATTGACACGAGGTGAAGACACAAAGTGACAAAGTCACGAGGTCTAGCAACCATGACACGAAGTCATGAGTTAGACATGTCTTCAACAACACGAGAAGAAATAGTGGAAGCAGAGGAACAACACGAGGAACTATAGTAACTGACACGAAGACACAGGAGCAAAACATAGAAGACTGACTCGAGATGAGCAACTAAGTGCTAATGACACGAGGTCAAACAGAACACATTTTAAAACAACACGAGGTACGAGAGGACGACACGGCGTAATGAAAACACAAACAGTACTAAAACGAAAACGACACGAAGACAATCAGTACAACACGAGGTGTTATACACAAACAAGACGAAGTGCCAACCAACACGAATACAGTCCCTGAAAAATACCTGAAGTGAAATGAAGGTTTATTCTTCATAGAAAAAATATTCTTTGTTCACTTTCACAGAAAAATATTTTTGTTAATTTTTCACAGAGACATATTTTTGAACACCACTAAGACTTATAGTGTTATCATCATCAAAACATGTAAAGATTCAACAAGACTCAACAATCTCTCCCTTTTTGATGGATGGCAACATTATGAGTCTTGAGTCTTTGCAGAGAAAGAAAAAACACTAAATAGCCATTCTCAATGAAAAACAAACATTAAACATTCTCAACGAGCTAGCAAAAGCCTGATTTCTTCAAGGCTGAAATAGCCATTCTCAATGAATACCAAACATTAAACATTCTCAACGAGCTAGCAAAAGCCTGATTTCTCCCCCTTTGACATCATCAAAAATAATGAAACAATAAGAATGCAACAATGCAAATGATATGAGTTTTAATTAATAAGTCCAAGAGTGTGAGAGAGAAAGCCTCAAAATGGGCAACAAGATATAGAGCATAGTCTTTTCAAGAAAAGTATCTGGCTTGTCTGCTAGAAGGGCCACGCGGCCTGCCATGAGGTGGTCTCCCCCTTTGAGAAGCAGAAGTATATTCTTGAGGTGGAGTTCTGCTAGAGGAAGCTTGACCAGGTGCTGAACCCAAGGTAGACTGAAATTCCTTTTGGTCATTTGACAGTTCAGCTAGCCAATACACCACAGAGCTTCTGACATGTGCCACTTCAGAAATGATGTCGTCTTGACGAACATTGACAGTTTCATATCTGTCAGTCAGAAGTGTCATTTCTGTTAAGAAGGCGACCAATTTATCATAGATCTGCTGAATGCCTGGACCTAGGGCACTGGAAGACTTCTTCAAAACTTCTAAAGATGTTCTGATTTCAAAGCAGTGATCTATAATGTTGGTAGACATTTTGAAGGAGGAAATTTGAACATCTTGTAACTCACTCAGTGCTTTAGCTATCTTGAACAAACCTCCTGCAAACCTTGCATCAGGATCTGTTTGCATCATCTGAAGCCTTTTTGTTGAGAAGGAATCGTTTCCACTCAGTGAGGAGAGATATCTCAAGCTTCAGTAGCCTGGAATGTACCTGATTTATGTTGAGAGTGACATATGTGAGCAGGTCATCTAATTTCTTATCTTGTTTCTGCATCTGCTGAGTCAGGTTTATGAGAAGTTCTTCAATGTTGGGCGCCCGAGCAGATTCAATGTTGGGCGCCTGTGCAGATAGAAGTCTAGGTGGACCTAGAGGTGTACCAAAAAATTCACTGCCAGGTGCAGTTCTCTCAGCTGCTTCCTCTTGTACTGGCATTTGACTACTCTCAGCTGGGACCTGATCTTCATCTTCAGCTTGAGTTTCTTTCTGAGGAACTACACCTTCAGGTGCCTCTTCTTCACTTGAAGATTCTGTATCTAGTTCTATGACAGGAGCTTTCTCTGACACTATCCACTATATCTTCCATGAGTTCTGAACTGCAGGACTTTCAACAGGTGCCTGTTCAAGGCTTTCAGAAGTAACCAAGTTGGTAGCCTCTTCCAAGCTTCTCTCTACAGTTTCTCTTAAAATTTTATTAACAAAAACAGCAAGTTCTTGATCAGTACTGTCTTGCTCTTTAGCTGGCTGTTCCTCAGGCACTATTACCTCTTCAGATGTCTTCCCAAAAGAATCAAATAGACCAGCAATATTTGCATCTAGATCAGTCTGAATGCTTTCGTCAGACAACCTGATTTCCTCAGATGCAACCTCGACTAGCCTCTGAAAGGAAAAAGGTACTTCGGTGGGTGCAGCTGGCAAAATAGACTCTGGTTGTTCAGCTGGTGTTTCCTGTTGAGCAATCTCAGAAACTAATTGCACACCAGTTTGGGCTAAGTCTTGAAATTGTTCCAAATGCTCCCCCTGAGTATGTGATTCCCTGACCTTTTGGGCCTTAACTTGCCCCACCATAGAAGAGCCCTCTAAGCCCAAAAACACTGAAACAAAATTCATATTAAATATGTTTCGGGCTTTAACTTCAGATGCGGCCTCTCCATCCAAGCAAATCTCTGAATGCTTGAAGATGTCTGTCAGATGGGCGGCATAGGGAAGGTGTCTCTTGGATCCAATGCATCCCTTCATGACAGTAAAAATGATCTCTGACAGACAAATCTTTACATTTTGAATCAGACAAAACAGTAGAAATCTCTGTGTGTCTGTAATTCTTCCTCTAGCCCCAGTCTGTGGGGTGATAATGGAAGCAATGACGTTCTGAAGGAGCTTGTGAAGAGGAGGAAATGACGATGTCTGATAAGCTTTTAGCTTCAACTGCCCCTTATCATGAATATTACTGGGTTTACCAGTAATGACTGAGAAAGCTTCATGGAGACTGTATCAAAAGCTTCCCTCTACCTCCCCTTTATCTGGAACACCGAGGGCTTTGTGAAGGGAGTCACATGTAACAGTTACCTCGACCCCTTTAACAGATGATAACAAGGCAGACTTGTCTCGGCTCAAGGACAAATTATTGTAAAATTCCATTACCGGCCTAGGGTAATAGACACGGTGATTTTCTAAGAAATTTCTCCACTCCTGAAACTCAAAGATTTTCAACAGTTCTGGAAACTTCGAGACCATGGTTTCATCTCCGAAATCTATTATTCTAGGAGGAATGATTTTCCCACTTTCTAAGAACACGGTAGACTGAGAAATCCTGGTACCTTGTTCTGAAGATACTTCCGCAGCAGGTTCTGGCTCAAGACATCTCTGTTGCTTAGATGAAGGCTCTTCAACTATTTCTTTTCCCTTCCTCTTCCTTTCACCAGGAGATGCTGACCTTTGCTGATCCATCTGCCGTAACTTCCAGAGTATCAACTCTCTCTTGCAGGCTGCTATTGGAAGTGAAGCTAGACCCAAGAGAGGAAGAGACCTCTGTGGGGAAAGAAAGTGAGCGGGAAGAGATGGAGATGAGTTTGAAGAAAAACGCTCAAGGTGGAGCGGCACGAGGATGAATAGGAAGCGGCAAGGGGAAATGAGGGTTTGAGGTTGAAGGCGTGTGAAACAAGAAGGGTTTTGTCGGGTTGCTTTTTACTCTTATCAAACTTTTTCTGGAAATACCCAAATTACCCTTAGTCATGATGTAATGCAGCTACTGCCTGTTAAAGTTAGCCCTTCAATATGTGGACGGGTTATATTCTTCCAAATTCCAAGGTCAGTTAACTCAAGATATTAAATCAGCATAATCACATAATTAGCTGTTAAAGTTGCTTAAACTAGAGAGAGTCACGATTAAATTGCTCCTTATGTTTGTCAAGCAATGAAATAACACATCGATGTCAAGCAGATTTCATTTCTTCATTTAATGGACAAGAGAAGGCATACAGGGTCAACCAATTTGTTGAGCACAAGGTAGAATAGTCCGTTTTCACACAAGGAGACATGTTTATCAGACACCAGAAACCCTGGTTACTCAGGACGGACTACCTTTATGCCAATCAAAGCCAATGAAATTTTCTTTGAGGACTTTTCCCTTTTTTTTTTATTTTAACATTTCTACACAGAGATAGCTAATTGTATCATGACAGAAACTCTGGACTTCTCTGATCTAGAGTGTCTATTTCTCCACAAAAGCCATTGCTCTGCCACAAATAATGGCGTATTCCCTGGTAGCACTTCTCATGATTTTAGACAAAAGACAGATATCTTACTTAACACAATTTTTTATCTTAGAGCTCTCTCCACATAAGTTTCAGTTAAGTCGAGATCCTCAACAAGTTTTTCTCATTTAACAGGAAGTTTTATAATATGTTGACCAACACTTGAGAGGATAAGTTAGAAGGATCAAGGACCAAATATAACCCCCAAACATTGAAGTTATTTATTAACAGGTGTAAGTTGTTACACTAGATATTGGGTGGTTTAAGGTATACAGAACACATCTGATAAGAGCAAGAAGACTGAAAACACAATTTCTTCGAGAGAATATCTGAACCAAGAGTGATAGGAGAGAGATAAGAAGGTGGCTGACCGAATAGAGAGAGATGAGATGAGATGAGCAGCACTCCTATCAGCAAGCCAACAAGTGAGAGATCACTCAAGACATTAGGTACTAAGGACACATCCAAATATAGTATTCTTGAAGAAGTTCTATCTCACATCCAGAGAAGCTCTTGGGCAACAAAACACAACCTCATGAGATGACAGATCTAAACACCACATAAACTGCATCGGCTGACATAATTCCTCAGAAACCAAATGGCCTGTCAAGCTCCTTTTCAGCCCACTCAAGGACATCTCACACACGACTCTTGGAGGTATTAATTAATTATTGAATGCAGTGTTTGCCATGAAAATTAAACATGTGAGTTTGAGTTATGCACAAACAGGCTCCCCTGATCATCAGAATGACTCATGATACTAGGCGGAGCATTTGGTCTGAAAGACCACCTCACACATAGTAAGGACCTCAGGACAGATTTCCATGCCTTTGGTAGCTTACCATTTGATATACCATAGAGGTCATGAATAACAGGGTAAACTCAACAGTCCTATAAGCAATTCAGATTTTCATGAATTATGCAACATACAGTTTTCAACTAGCATTCACATTCAGTTCAGATTTTTCAGAATTTTCAGAGTGCATGTTCAGAAAATAATGCAACTTGCAGATGATGAATGAATATGCAAGAACAGATTCAATATGCATGCACTAGATGAAACTAAGAGCAGGATAAGCAAGAATACATCTAACCAGATATGCAATAGGTTTCAAAATGGGACATGCAGAGAGATTACCTAAACAGTGTGAGAATGGGGTTTTCATTCTTGAGTGCCTTGGATCATTACCCCTTTTATTCCAGTCCCAAGGCACACCTGCAAAACAAGGTTTATTTTGCACAAACAGGTACCCAAGAAGTCTTGGGTCCTGACATGACATTATTATTTTTAGCAGGTTTTCTCAGCACATTTTCAGGAGTAGTTTTCAGATCTGATTTATGCACATTCTTATTAGCATGAATTCTATGTGCATACACATGAGATTTTCTGTTAACAGGGTAAAATTTCTATTTACCAAAACTGGTTTGGTTTTGATATCCTGCCAGCCAACAGGTTGCAGCCCTGTGACCTGGCTTCCCACAATGATGACATGAAGGTTTTGCAAATTATCTTACAGGGAATTTAGCATGTTTGAGATTCACATTTCTACCCTGAATATGCCAACAGTCCTTGACTGTATGGCCATACTTTCTACAGTGAGAGCAAATGAGAGAATTTCTTCTAAAGGAACCTGACCAGCATTCAGAGGCCCTGTGACCCATTTTGTTGCAGTTGAAACAAATGATATGCTGGCTCATTGAACCAGATTTGTTTTTATTAAAAATATGTTGGTTTGTAGGGAATTTAACATGATATGAATAGGGGGTTTTCTTACCACTAGCAAACCAGCAATGAGCAATAGAGTGTCCTAATTTGCCACAATTAGAGCATGTGACATTTCTTTTCTGAGGTGATGGATTTTTATCATAAGATCTCCTGGCATTCTTATCATCCTTCTTCATCAACTTACACTCATGCATCAGATGTCCAACTTTATGACAGTAGTGACAGATATTCTTCCTTTTAGATGCATGTGAGTGTGTGTGAGGACTGTGATCAGCAAATGCTGATGGACCCTTTTTATTTATTTTCTGATTTTCAGTCCTTTTCTGATTTTTATCTTATTTTCCTATTTTCTTAGCCTTGTATTGAATTGGAGATGAAGTGGAAGGCTTTTCCTGTTCAGAAGATTTAATGAAAACAGTTTTTAGTTTGGATTCATCAACCTTTTTCAACTTTTCAGTTTGGTTCTGATTCTTCTGAACATTTGGTTGTTTATTTTCTGAGGTTGTGGCTATATCAGAAACTTTGACAAGGGATGTCGTCAGCTTGTTTTCAAAAACCTTTTTATTGACATTGTTGTAGCCCAACCCTTCCTTTTGAGTATTGACCTTAATTCCTAACAACCTGTCCAGATTTTCTTGACCACTCACAAACTTTGACAAGGAGTTTTTCAGATCCTGAATTTCATTATCAAGAGATGCAATGTGTATTTCATAACTAGCGATCTCTTGTTCACTACAATTGACAGTTTCATTCAAAACCTTATTAGCTGTTTTGTATTCTTCAATTTCCTTTCTCAGCTCATCTACTTCATCAGTTTCGTTAGTACAGATGACTTTTCCTTTCTCCAATGTGAGAAGTCTTTCAGACATGGCACTGTTTAACAATTTTAATTTTTCAACTTCTTCTTTAAGCTTATCATTTTGAATTAACTCATTTATTAGAAGCTGATCTTCTGAGTCAACCATGTTTTCTCTCCTAGCTTCAAACTCCCTCAATTCCTTTTGTTGTTTTTCAAAATCTTTCTGTAGTTCTATGTTTACAGATTTTATGGCATTAAAATTTTCAATCAGCAAATCATTCTCTCGTTTAAGTTTCTCTAATGGTTCTTCATTTTCTTTAGAGAACTTTCTGAGAGAGTCATTCTCATTTTTCAGCTTGCTTAAGTCAGATTTAACACGTTCAAATTCTTTCAGCATTAGATTATCAGACATACTAGCATTTTTCAGTTCAGCACAATTTCTACAAGGAAAGCTTGAACTATCTAACCCAGTACCCTTCTTCAATTTTTTATACTATTTTCTTAACAGTTCATGAGATTCAAATAATTTAGCATAAGCATTCTCCCAATCTTCTAGAGAGAAGTTCTCGAAGAGATTTACCTCATCATCATCTTCTTCAGTTTGATTGCTGCCTTGATCGCTTCTGTTGGCCATCATGCAGCCTGTTTGATTTCCTTTCCCGTTTCTCTTCATCATTTCCAACATATCCCTTGCAGATCCGCAATCAAGGAAACATGAGTGAAAAGCTTTGTCAGTGGCTGCTTTCATCAGATTTATAGATGTCTGATTCTCCTCATACATTGATTCGTGACTGTCAGTCCATTTGGACCTTTTCTTTGGTAGTTCATGAGGACCATGTGAAATCACTTTCCACAGGTCTGGGTCAACGGATTTAACATAAGCACGTAAAGCACTGTGCCACTGGTTGAAATCAAAACCACTGAAGACAGGTGGACAAGCCATTGAAGCAAATATCAGATATATTCAATGCAACAGGAATATTGATGCACTAAAGGCAAATAAGCACCTAAGACCGCAAGAACGAATCTGCAGGTCGCTGGACCTTATATGCAGACACCCGCTCTGATACCAACTGTTAGGGTGCTTGGCCCGGATACAGAGGGGGGGTGAATGAATCCTTCTACGAATAATGGCCAAATTAAAATTAGGATGCTAGATAAAGACACAGAATAGAACTAATTCGATTCAACTCAAATACAAACACATGGAGCACGCCTATTCAAGCATCTAGCGGAAACAAATCAGACAATCAAGCCACTGCTCAAAAGATTTTTTAGGTGGTTCGGTCCTTCAGACCTACATCCACCCCTCACTCCCAACCGGAGTGAGGCTTCACTAGCAAACGCTAGAACCAAGCAGACTCAGTCTGTAAACAGTTGCTGCCACACAGCTTGACCAGGGGAACAGCCTCCCCTCTTCCTCCCAACCGGAGGGACACCGAAGTGACTCCCAGCCACTTGGAAACTAGAGGTCGAAGACCTCTCTTCCTCCAGACCAGGAGGGACCACTGGACTTGCAACCACAAGCCCAGAACCGGAGGACTAGCATCCCTTCCTCTAACCAGAGGGCAACCCACAAGTGACAACCTGTCACTTGCAACCCGGAGATCAGATCTTCCTTCTCCTGAACCAACAGGAGGAACCCGATCCCCAACAGGGCTATCGGAAGAACAAGATAACCAGATGAAAATGGAAGAAAACAAAAACACGAAATGAAAATAACTTCAGCAAACAGAACGCTGAAAAATGAAATGCACAATGTGGCTCCCAACGGAGCTGATTGGCATGGATCTGATCCACGGTCCAGTGAAGACAGATCTTCAAGCAGCTTCTTCCTTCTTCTCCACGAGCTCTCTCTCTCTCACACTTTTTCTTCTTCTGTTCTTCTGCTCTTTTTCCTCTTTTTAATCTCTGCTCCTCTATTCTTTTTGGCTTCAATGCTCACTCTTGCTCGACCAGCCTTTGTTCTTTTTATATCAGCAGCCAGCAGGAGGATGGGGTACAGAGTGCGTGTGCTTCACACGCTTGATCCAGAACCTTCCTGCCACGTGCCCCTTTCGTATTTGTTCCTTCAGTATCGGATCATGTGCACCCAAACACCAATGAATGTTCTTCCTCGGACCTGCAAAGAGACAAGAATCATTAACCTTGAGTGCCACAAGAACTAGAACTGCATGAGGTAAGTGGACACGACAAGAGGTGCACTAAACAGAGAACGACACAAGATACAGTGGTGACACAATGAACACTATTAAGAGAACGACACGAGATACAGTGGTGACACAATGAACACTACTAAGAGAATGACACGAGGTAGAAAGAAAACAACACGAAGTAGAAGGAGAACAGCACAAAGTAGAAAAAGGACGACACGAAGTAGACAAGATTACTACAGTACGAGATAGGGAGAGCATGACACAAGGTCAGATGAAAAAATAGCACGAAGTAAAATGAGAACGACACGAAGTGTCACTGTAACAACAAACACTACGAAGTTACGAATACAAAAGCAACACGAAATCACGAATACAAAAACAACACGAAGACACAAAGACAAAAACAGAAACCGGCACGAGTTGAAAACAACACGAAGACGAAACAGTAACCGACACGAGTTGAAAACAACACAAAGATGAAACAGTAACCGACACGAGTTGAAAACAACACGAAGACGAAACACAAGAATTGACACAAGGTGAAGACACAAAGCGACAAAGTCACGAGGTCTAGCAACCATGACACGAAGTCATGAGTTAGACATGTCTTCAACAACACGAGAAGAAATAGTGGAAGCAGAGGAACAACACGAGGAACTATAGTAACTGACACGAAGACATAGGAGCAAAACATAGAAGACTGACTCGATATGAGCAACTAAGTGCTAACGACACGAGGTCAAACAGAACACATTTTAAAACAACACGAGGTACGAGAGGACGACACGGCGTAATGAAAACACAAACAGTACTAAAACGAAAACGACACGAAGACAATCAGTACAACACGAGGTGTTATACACAAACAAGACGAAGTGCCAACCAACACGAATACAGTCCCTGAAAAATACCTGAAGTGAAATGAAGGTTTATTCTTCATAGAAAAAATATTCTTTGTTCACTTTCACAGAAAAATATTTTTGTTAATTTTTCACAGAGACATATTTTTGAACACCACTAAGACTTATAGTGTTGTCATCATCAAAACATGTAAAGATTCAACAAGACTCAACATGAAGATCATCATTTTGTTTCACAAAATAATTGTCAATGACATGGCCAAGTTTGTGACAATAAGAACAAGAAACATTTCTTTTTACCTTGAAAATTTTTTGTTCAACTTTCTGCTTTGAAAAATAATTTTTCATCGTGTGGCCTAGCTTACCACAATGAAAGCAAAAAATATTTCTTTGTGATTTGAAAATATTTTTCCCTTTGCATGCAAACTTGTCATCCTCTTTCATGACAACACAATCATCATCACATGTCCAGACACACCACAATAGAAGCATTCAACATTAGACTTTGTTTTTTGAGATCTATATGGCATGGAAGGCTTAGTGTTGACATTTTTCTTTTTCTCAAAACTATTTTTAGAATTTTTGATTTGAGAAGTGGGAGGAGGTGGTTTGGAAGTGCTAGGAGTGTCGGATGCATGAACAAAAGAGGTTTTCAATTTATGCTCAAAAGATTTTTTGTTGACAGGAGTGTATCCAAGACCCTCTTTTTGAAAGTTCACTTTAAGACCTAGCACTTTGTCTAAGTTTTCCTTCCCTTTGACAAATTTAGACAATGATACATTCAAATCAACAATTTAAGATTCAAGAGATGAAACATGCAATTCATAGCTAGCTATCTCCTGTTCACTGCAAACAACACATTCATTCAATACTCTATTTACAGTTTTATAGCTTTCAATCTCTTGTTCCAACACAAGTAGTTTTTCAGATTGAACATGGACATCCAAAGCTTTTCCTCTTTCAAAAGTTAACAGTTTTTCAGACATGATGTTGTTTAATTGTTTCAACTTTTCATTTTCATATTTAAACATTCAAATCAACAATTTCAGATTCAAGAGATGAAACATGCAATTCATAGCTAGCTATCTCCTGTTCACTGCAAACAACACATTCATTCAATACTCTATTTACAGTTTTATAGCTTTCAATCTCTTGTTCCAACACAAGTAGTTTTTCAGATTGAACATTGACATCCAAAGCTTTTCCTCTTTCAAAAGTTAACAGTTTTTCAGACATGATGTTGTTTAATTGTTTCAACTTTTCATTTTCATATTTAAACAACACAATTTCTTTTTCAATTTTTTCAAGGCATTTCAGGCTACCTTCAAGAAGAGAAATTTTAATTAGCATAGCACCATTATACTTTTTGAGCTCTTCATTTTCAATCATGATCCTTTTGTTGTCAATTTCATTGTCAAGTAATTTATCAAACATTTTATCATCGTCAGACAATGAATCTAACTTGCTCTTAAGACATTCCTCATTCTTCTCAAGTAAAGAGATCTTAGACAATAATGTTTCATTTAGCTCACGTAAATCATGACAGTCATTTTCACATGCAAGAGAGGCACTATATTTTCTAACATTCTCAATCTCTTCATTCAAGCAAGAAACTTCATCTGAAAATAATTCAACTTTGGATTCTAGATATTCAATTTTTGATTCCAAAATTTCACAGTTTTCACATGAAGAGTTAGCATGCACATTTTCACATAAAGCAGAAGAATTCACAAGATCTTCATTTTTCTTGGTCAATTTCTTATTTTCAGATTTGACCTTTTTGTATCTACTTAACAATTCCTTATAGAGCTCCATTAGCTCTTCAAAAGAAATTTCATCACCTTCGGATCCTACCTCTGAGCTTTCTTTGCTTTCTTCATCATTGGCCATCAAGCTTGAGTCGACTTGTGAAGTCTTTTCAATGGCTTCATACTTTTCTAGTTGATGCCACAAATCTCTTGCTGACCTGTACGAAGAAATTTGAGATAGAACATTAGATTATATACAATTCCTTAAAACATTCAAAGCATGAAGATTAATTTCATTTTTCTTCACATGCTTGTCATTCCACTTAGCTTCATTTGATGAAAGTGTATGTGGACCATTATATATGACTTCCCAAATTTCACATTCATTAAAGCCAAGGTAAGCACACATGCTATTTCTCCAAGAAATGTAATTATTTCCATCATAACGAGAAGGAAGAGTAAAACTAGACATGTTGCTAAATGAAACTCGCCGAGGGATCACTCTAAAGGTCGTTAGACCCTATAAGATAGAGCCGTGGCTCTGATACCAATTGTTGGTCCCCGGGTAGGCGAGTAGACAAGAAGGGGGGGTTGAATTGTCCCCCACGATTCACGGTAAATTAAAATCTAACTAAGAGGAATTAACAACTTTGAACGAGATTGAAGAAATTAGATTAAGAAAGATAAACTTAGTTCTCTCAATCTCACCATTCACACACGAACATTCAACCAATATAAATAATTACGCATGCATCCACAAAGGTAAACCACAAGACACGGAATTTTTAAGGTGGTTCGGGACCACGACGGGCTCCCTACGTCCACCCCTCACCAAACTCGGTGAGGCTTCACTCGGGGATAAATCCCCAACACGGAGACGACGCTCCAATACACACATGGGGATAAATCCCCACACAGACACGGAGTAAAACTCCAACACACATGCGTAGGGCGACGCCTACGGAACCACACGGGAGTAAACCCCCAACCACACACGGGGAACACACCCCACAATATGCCTAAGCACACACGCGGATATGCTCCGCACCACACGATGCACATGCGTCAACACAAACCACTCGGAGAACCCCTTTCTCCGAACACCCACACACAATATTCATTCAGAAATCTATGAAGCCTAGACAAATAGATACAATGAATCCCAAACAAAGTCTACAGACTGAAATGAAGAAGATATAGCATGTAGAGAGCTCCCCCTTCTTCGATTCTTTCGGTTCCTCTTGGGTCGTTGTCGGATGATGGCGATTTTGGCATCCTCTTGTTCCTCTCTTCGAGACGCTTCTTTTCTTCTTCTACCACGAGCTCCAAATCTTCATGGATATAGATGATAACCCTTACTCAAGAGCTCCTTGGTTGCTTTGCCCCTTTTCTCCACCTACAAGATAGAACAAAATGCATTAGGGCTTCTCATCACCCAAATTTGGAGTTCACATTCATATATATAGAGGAGTGGACAAAAGATACATAAAACCCTCCCAATACATGCTAGAAACCCCCTAATATGTTTAGGAACCAATGGGGGGTAGTTTGGTAAAGTTTAGAAGGGTTTTCATTGGGTTTTAAAGTCTCCCGGAAATCTAGTTCCGGAAGGGTCGACCCTTGGGTCGACCCTCGGCCAAACAGACACCACCCGATGCCCAGAATTAATTCTGGGACTTAGGGGTCGACCCCAGGGGTCGACCCATGCAGGTGGCTGATCTCTCAGCCCAGGGGGGTCGACCCCTTCCCTGAAGGGTCCGAAAACTTAGAATTTTGCCCCGTTTACGCGCCAGAAAAATTCCCAAAAATCAAGAATGAATTATCATGAATTTAACAAAGTATTAAGACCATTTAAACCACATTTCAACAAGATTTAAGAAAATAGATTAAGCACATTAAAAAGCCCACAAACCTCATTTCAAAGATGCATAAAACACTTCCAATGTGATGCAACCTCATGAAAGATGTTCATGAAAATAACCCGGAACTTAGCATAGAAAATGGTTAGATATTACCATCATCCACTTGACATGAGAGGGTTTGAAAACCATACTTGAGCATGTAAAAACATGATAGACCAAGAGGTTAGATGATAATCAAAACTCATGAACCAAGTACTAACTCTTTGAACTAGTTCACATAAAAATACATCATTAAACACATTCAAGCATGTAATTGACTTCTCAATTCAACCATCAAAAACATATTCACCATTTGACTAGGTTTTGATATGATGAACATGAATCTCTCACTTAATGAAATAAAATGACATGGGAGCTCAACCATTCAATCACTTTCTTGAATCAACCAAATCTTCAACATCAAAATGCTTCATTACACAAGTGTTAACAATTATGCAAAATGTAAAGCATGCATAATATCATGGAACCACATTCATTCAAATGACATTATTGTTGATTAAAAACTAACATTCATGAAGCATTATCTCACGAGGAACATTGATATAAAATCACATTCATCAAGATTCAAGTAAATAGGCTAAGTATATTTCTAGCCCAAAAGCCTTGTGAGGAAAATACAAGGAAATATCCCAACAAAGACTTGAAACCTTATTTGATGAAATGTATGAATCATATAAGGATGAAATGCAATGCAATGAGAAAGGTAACTCCCGTTTTGAAGAAGAACTTCATTGATGCACTCCTTTGAGTTCCAAAACATGAGCCATGGATTTGATCCTACAAAGCAAGATAAATATTGCATTAGTTCCTTAAACACCAATGATTCATATGGCTTTCAAGAGTAAACCGTGAAGCCATCTTTCAACTCATCAATCATAATATACACATGTTGCTCAATGAAACACATACACACACAAACACAATTATTTTGATATCATTGAAACCGAACACCAACTAGGGGATGTAACACTGTCAACTCTCACAAGTCACGTTTACCTCCTAGGTCGTGTTGGAACGATCGGCACGTCGATCAGACTGGTATTTTAGATTTTAGACCCCCGAACCCTCCATCTTTAATTTTAAACTAAGTGCATTTAAAAAATACACTTTTGAGTGTCGGGCCCAAACTGGATATCCGATTTGGATTCCGCCAGTTCTCACAAGTCACTTTTATCTCCCAGGTCGTGTTGAAACGATCAGCACGCCGATCAGACCAGTAATTTAGATTTTAGACCCCCTAACCCCTAGTTATATATATTTTAAATTAATTGTATTTAGAGAATACACTTTTGAGCGCCGGGCTCAAACCGGGTATCCGATTTGAAATTCGTCAGTTCTCACAAGTCACTTTTATCTTCCAGGTCGTGTTGGAAGGATCGGCACACCGATCAGACCGATATTTTAGATTTTAGACCCCCGATGTAGTTCCCCAGAATTTATATGTATATATATAATTTTTGAATATTAAAACAATGTTTCTGAAAATTATAAAGGCTTAAATATATTAATGAAGGGATTATTAGATTAATAAGTCATTATATGGCCCAAATTATGTTAAATAGTTAACCTAGCCTATCCAATGATTAACTAAAAGATTTAAGGACCAAGCCCATTAAGTTTGGCCCATATTCTAAAAGGATAACTAGCCTATTCACGGATTTATAAGATAAATACTATTTATCTAAGATAATGATAGGGATAAACGAATAAAAGAGTTTTATTATTTTAAAAATTCTATATACGTTGACTGTAACGGTCCATAGCGCAACCGTCATAGCCAGGTAACGCCCCTGGACACGACCGTTACATACTGCGAGTTCCGTAAGTCGAAGAACTCCCAAAAAGATTAGAATTTTTGAACCCTATCTACAAAAGACCTAACTAGAAGGACATGTTAAGTTACTAGGGACTCTTAGAGATCAGATTTTTATGAATTAAGGACTCTAGAACCGATCTAATCTTCAAACCCTAGCTAAAACTCTATAAATAGAACCCAGTTCTGAACTGAGCGACCCTTACTTTTGGGCCGTAAAGAATCAAGGTAAGGAGTCGTAATCTCGGGTAAGTTCTTTAGAGGATTTTTTAGACAATACTTTAGACTAGCTACTCTCCAAATTTCAAGTCCTTAGGTCAAGAGGTCGTGGAGTTAGAGCCCAAGGAAGTTGCTGAAAAGTCACAGGAAGAGGAGAGCTAGGGCACGTCTTTTCAACCCTAAATTGGAAGTTTAAAGCCAAGGTTAAGAGGTAGGTCATCTCATGAAAGGCAGAAACATCTTGATAGGAATAAAAGCCCTCTGGTTTGATTGAATTCCATGCATGATAGATCATGAATTTCATGTTTTAATTGTTCTATGCATTCATACATCTCTTAGCCTTAAATAGAAATAAAAGATGTTATCTTGTCTATTCACTAGAACCCATGCATGTAGATAGCCTATACTTCGTTATCATGTCTAAGGATAGTCATACTATTTTGATTTCTAGACATGATGTGAGTTGATCTCTTGGATTCTATATGGTTTTCTGTCAACAGATGCTCTGACGCATCATAGTAGGACCGTCATACTCATGTAACGGCCTTACGATGAGCCGTCACAGTTCTGTTGTATATATATGCACTCTGTTGTCTCTGACGCATCAGGGAAGGAGCGTTACGTTCATGTAATGGCTGCTCGATAAACCGTCACATTAACTGTGACGCGCCATCAATAGACCGTCAGATACCTGATGTTCTGTCAACCCGAGACAGAATAGGACTTGTCAATTTTACTTATTATTAAGTCTAGTTATCTAAGTTTAAACCTGTTAAAGTGATCTTGGAATTATTCAATCGTTCATGATAGGTATTGCATGATTTTGGCATCTTAATATCATTTTAAAGATTATGTTAATTTCATGACCAAAAATCTATAGTTTTGTATTCTAAATCATGGTTTTACATAATGCATTGACGGAGTTTTTATCATGATTTAGACATGGATACACATTCTATCTCTATCTATAGAGTCATTTCTATAAGTACATGGCACATATTCCGGTATGTTGTCCATTAGTTCACACTTTACACTATAGGAACATATTCTTGGACTTGAGGACCTCTCTATTGGATATTCCTTCCAATGGACTAGGAAATCTTGTTTCAAGGCCTCCGTAATTCTCCGCGAGCCTGGGATTCCCACTAGGATGCCGAGTTGGTTGTACCATTGAAGCCCATTGATTAGATTACACTATCGATGTTTTCTGGTTATCAGTAATGTAACGGCTCTGTATTGGACCGTTAGGACATGTAACGGCCCAATATACGACCGTCACATTCATCTGAGTTCGATATCTTGATTCTGGACCCATAGCACTATAACGGCCTAATCCTGGACCGTCACATCATGTAACGGCTCAGTACACGATCGTCACACTTCATCGAGTCTATTTTATTAGTTCTAGATTCAGACTAATGTAACGGCCCAGAACTAGACCGTCACATCATGTAACGGTCCAGTACACGACCGTCACATTGCTTAAGTACTTAACCTAAGGTTTGACCCAAGGGTTGATATTCCAAAGGTTCTAGATGAACTAATGATAGTCTAGAACTAATAATATTGATCAAGAAACTTAATATAATGATTGGAAAGAGAAAAGAATGTACCGTTATGCTATCGATATTTTTCCGTGAGCATGACATTGTTTAAATCTTTTTCTTGATCTCTCATACTCTAAATTGAAGCATTCATTCATTGATTGTTGTTATCATGATTTATTGATCTTATTACATTCTTGGCCATACTTTATTGTTACACTCATGGAAGTAGCTTGATTTATACGTGAAGATGTAGTTCGGGCGCTGATTGTGTCCAAGTGCTCTATGCTAGTCCCCACGGCTGATTATCGGAAACATACTATTTTATAAACCATGGGGTATGATGCTACTGGCGTCGCATTGCGCTGGGAGTACTTTCTTTATAAATAAGTGAAATCCATGAGCACTCGTGAAAATCTAGTGAATTGCTACATGATTGACATTCTCGTGCGTAACCTTTATGGTTATGAAAGTGAAAGTGCATTCTCGATACATTCTTGTTCATGAAAAGCCAAACATCATGTTCTTGTTACATTCATTTTTGTTCATTCTTGTTCACTCTATCTTACATGACTATCGTGTTACTTTGGTTTAGTCGCATGATATTCGCATTCGCATGATTTTGCCTTACTTCTTTAGAGCTAAATTGTTAATTACTTTAATAGTGCCTTCATGTTGATGCGAAGATACCTACTGGGCAAGTGTGCTCATTACCTATTTCCAATCTTTTCAGGAGATGGAAGTGATTCAGAATGTTCAAGTAGCGGATCCGAGAGTGAATAAAGATGAGCGAAGACTTAGGAAGTCTATATTGTTTAGATGGAGTCAATGTAATTTTCCTATTTCTTGAGTCTAGTACATAAATGGAAATTGAATTAGTGGATGTATTTTGAATATTTGATTATCAATGAAATAAAGTGGGAGTTTGAATATATATATTGTGAAATTGCATCTTTATGTGTGATTGTCTTGCGCTCTGATTGTTCTTTCTCGCAAGAGGCTTACCATGCCGGCTGTTCGCGCTCCCCAAGTTAGTCTTCTGCTGTAATAAAGGCTCAGGGCGTGACAGTTAAGTTGGTATCAGAGCCTAAGTCTCAGGACTTAGGAAGAAGTGTCACGTCATAGGAAAAGTCTAAGGTTTAAGGACCCCTACCTATGAACTAAGGAAGAAGTTTTCATACCCATGTGAGATGTGGGTAGAGCCCGGGATAAGATAATTAATTAGCTTTAAGATTTATTTTGTTCGTTCCAATTTCATGAGAAATAACAAGTTGTTATTTTCTCTCAGGTACCTTATCTTACAAATGGCTCATCGTGTAGATTGGGATGGTATGTAACAAACAGTTGCCGGCCTTACCCAAGCATTGCAAACTATAGCGCAAGGTGGCGCAGGAGCACAGGCTGGTGATCTACATCGCAATTTCTAGAGATTAAACCCTCCGCGTTTCTACGGTTCCTCTAACCCAGATGAAGCAGAAAATTGGATCGATGAAATGAATCGTATCTTTGATGTCATTCAATGCACTGATCAGGAGAAGGTGCGTCTGGCAACGTTTCAACTTAATAAGGATGCCCGTACTTGGTGGAAGTCGGTTCCAGCACCTCCGGCCAATGCACCTCATACATGGGATGGTTTTCTTACCATATTCCGTGCCAAGTACTTTTCTGAGCACGTAAAGGAATGAAAGGCTATGGAGTTCGTCGCTCTTCGGCAAGGAATGATGACGGTTGCCGAATATGAACTACAATTTTCAAGGCTAGCACCTTACGCACCACATCTTATCAGCACTGACTTATTAAAGTCAAATCGATTTATGGACGGGTTACGACTTGGTTTCATCCAGCAACTCGGGACCCAAAACATCCGTACCTATGCAGAGATGGTTCAATGAGCATATTTATGTGAAAGGACCTTAGAGAAGGTCGAGAAGTTAAAAGGAAAAGGAGAAGAATCAAGCCGACGTTCCGATCGGCGTGATAAGAAAGAGAAATTTAGTATCACGGAACCCTATAAAAGCCGTGATAGTAAGAAAAGATCTAGGAGTGGTAACGGTGGAAGCTCCCACAAGTAAAAGAAAGTCAAGGAAGAGAAGGAGCAGATCGCCACGGCTTGCACATTTTGTGAGAAATTCGGCCATTCGGCTGAGGAGTGTTGGAAGCGCCTTGGCGCTTGTTTACGTTGTGGAAGCAGGTAGCATCGCATGCCGGATTGCCCCCTTATGAAGGACCAGTCATCTGGTAATAGACGCAGGAGGTAGGCTCGCCTCAATGCCGTTCTAGATGAAGAGGAAGCGCCCAAGGATGATGGGCTTATGGAAGGTACTCTTCAAATTTATTCTCATCCTGCATTTGTGCTATTTGATACTAGTGCCTCTCATTATTTTATCTCCACTACTTTTGCTAAGACATTACCAATCGCATCAGTTCCATTACCTTCAGATCTTGCCATTTCCACACCCTTAGGATCTAGAACTAAGCTTACCAACTATTATCCTGATAGCGAAGTGATAGTAGAAGGTCACAATCTCCCCGCAAACTTAGTATGCCTTGACATGAAAAGTTATGATGCCATTTTAGGGGTAGATTGGCTTGCAGACCACGACGCTTATATCAATTGCCGAAATAGGATTATATCTTTTTGAAAACCCGATCTTCCAAGATTCTCTTTTCTTGGCATCAAATACAAGAAACACCCCACTATCATATCCTCACTTTACGCTTGCAAGCTCATCTCGCGAGGATGTGAAGCTTTTCTTGCTTCCGTCATTATTACAGAGTTCAAGGAGATTATCATAGCAGACATCTCTATTATAAATGAGTTCCCAGACGTGTTTCCATCTGAACTACCTAGTTTACCTCCCGAGAGGGAAGTGAACTTCATTATTGAACTCATCCCAGGAGCAGCACCTGTTTCTATAGCCCCTTACCGGATGTCCCCACAGAACTCAAAGAACTAAAGAAGCAGTTGCAGGAACTTCTGGATAAGGGCTTCATTAGACCTAGCACATCCCCTTGGGGTGCGCCGGTTCTATTTGTCAAAAAGAAAGATGGTTCTCTCAGACTATGCATCGATTACCGGTGACTAAATCAGCTTACAATCAAAAATAAGTATCCGTTGCCGCGTATTGATGAGCTCTTCGATCAGCTTTCGGGAGCAGAATATTTCTCTATGATTGATCTCAGATCAGGTTATCATCAGCTGAGAATTAAAGAAGAAGACATTTATAAATCGGCTTTTCGAAGTCGTTATGGCCACTATGAATTCGTGGTAATGCCATTTGGGTTAACTAATGCCCTAGCAGCATTTATGTAACTTATGAACAGTGTCTTCCAGCCATACTTGGATCAATTCATTGTCGTCTTCATCGATGATATCCTGATATACTCCAAGACAAAAGAGGAACATGAAGAACATCTAAGGATAGCTTTGCAAACACTTAGAGAACACAAGCTTTATGCCAAACTTAATAAGTGTGAATTCTGGCTCGAGGAGGTCTCATTCCTAGGCCACATTATTTCAAAGGAAGGTATTGCTGTGGATCCTTCTAAAGTAGAAGCTGTCAAGAATTGGAGTCGGCCTATGACTGTGTTTGAAGTAAGGAGCTTTCTGGGTCTAGCTGGTTATTATAGAAGATTCATTAAGGACTTCTCAAAGACAGCAGTTCCTTTAACTAGACTCACCAGAAAAGAAAATCATTTTGTCTGGTTAGAGGAATGTGAGAAGAATTTCTAAACTCTTAAGAATCATCTTACAACAGCCCCTGTTTTGTCACTACCAGTGGAGGGTGGTGGATTCGAAGTGTATACGGATGCGTCTGGCATTGGCTTAGGATGCGTTCTCATGCAGAATGGAAAGGTGATCTGTTATTCTTCAAGACAACTGAAACGGCACAAGGAAAACTATCCTGTGCATGATTTAGAATTGGCAGCAATTATTTTCGCCTTGAAAATTTGGTGTCATTATCTTTATGGAGAAAGGTTTACGGTCTACTCAGACCACAAAAGCCTGAAATATTTATTCTCTCAAAAGGAGCTTAACATGAGGCAGAGGAGGTGATTAGAATATCTCAAAGACTTTGATTTTGTTATTCAGTATCATCCTGGCAAAGTTAATGTTATAGCAGATGCACTCAGTAGAAAACCAATGGGTATGCTATCAAGTCTTATGATAAGTGTAACTAACCTTGTTCCTCAATTTGCTCAGTTGAACTTAGATATTGACATAAAGGAAGAAGATTGTTTCATAGCCAATATCCGAGCTCAACCTACATTGATAGAAGATCTGGTCAAGCTGCAGAATGATGATCCTATATTACTAGAAATTAAGGCCAACATAGAAAAAAGATCGGATTTTTCTATTTCCAATGACGGAAGATTATTATTTAAAGGCCGAATATGTATACCAGATCATGAGGCTACAAAGAAACTGATCCTAGATGAAGCACATAATTCTAAATACATAATTCATCCAGGAGGAACAAAGATGTATCAAGATCTCAAAAGAAATTTCTGGTGGCCCAATATGAAGAGAGAAATAGCTGATTTCGTGTCTCGTTGTCTCACTTGTCAACAAGTAAAAGCATAACATTTTAGACCCGCAGGTAAATTACATCCCTTACATATTCCCGAATGGAAGTGGGAGAGTATAGGGATGGATTTCATTAGGGGGTTACCTAAGATAAGAGGTGGACATGATGGCATATGGGTAATCATAGATCGATTGACTAAATCTGGACATTTTGTACCAATGAAGAGTCGATGGTCTGTGGATATCCTGGCAGCATTATACATAAAAGAAATCGTCAAGTTACATGGTGTCCCTGTCACTATTGTATCAGATAGAGATCCCCGATTTACATCATAATTCTGGAAGGGCCTACAACATTCACTGGGGACTAGGTTGAATTTTAGCACAGTCTTTCATCCACAAACTGATGGTCAGACAGAAAGAACAAATCAGGTAGTAGAAGATATGCTCAGGGCTTGTGCTATTGACTTTGGAGGTAGTTGGCATGATCACTTACCTCTAGTAGAGTTTGCTTATAACAATAGCTATCAGGCAAGCATACAAATGGCACCTTTTGAAGCCTTATATGGAAAAAGCTGTCGATCACCAATATGTTGGAGTGAAATGGGGGAAAGACAATTCTTAGGCCCCAATATTATCAGAGATTCTACAGTGAAAATAAAACTCATTCAGAAAAGAATGAACATGGCACAAGATAGGCAAAAATCTTATGCCGACAATCGAAGACGTGACTTGGAGTTTCAGGTAGGAGATCATGTATATCTGAAGGTTTGTCCATGTCGTGGTATTCGAAGATTTGGCATTAAAAGAAATCTAACTCCAAGATTCATTAGCCCGTTTGAAATTCTTGAAAGGGTCGGTGAAGTAGCTTATAAGCTGGCTTTACCCCCACAATTAGCAGGAGTTCATGACGTATTTCACGTCTCCATGCTAAAGAAGTATGTATATGATCCTGACCACATTATCACTTATGACAATCTGGAGATTCAGAAGGACATGACCTACGAGCAAACGCTAATCAAGATATTGGAGCGTGAAGTGCGACAACTAAAAAATAAAGTTATTCATATGGTCAAGATCAAATGGAAGAAAACATGGCCATATGAAGCAACATGGGAAACCGAAGCAGCTATGCGAAAAAGATTTCCAGAATTATTTAACTGTAAGTACACTCTCCGAAATCCATATATTGAATTTGGGGAGCAAATTCTTCTAAGTGGGGGAGGGTGTAGTGCCCCAGAATTTATATGTATATATATAATTTTTGAATATTAAAATAATATTTCTGAAAATTATAAAGGCTTAAATAAATTAATGAAGGGATTATTAGATTAATAAGTCATTATAAGGCCCAAATTATGTTAAATAGTTAACCTAGCCTATCCAATGATTAACTAAAAGATTTAAGGACCAATCCCATTAAGTTTGGCCCATATTCTAGAAGGATAACTAGCATATTCACGGATTTATAAGATAAATACTATTTATCTAAGATAATGATAGGGATAAACGAATAAAAGAGTTTTATTAATTTAAAAATTCTATACACGTTGACTGTAACGGTCCATAGCGCGACCGTCACAGCCAGGTAACGTGCCTGGATATGACCGTTACATACTGCGAGTTCCGTAAGTCGAAGAACTCCCAAAAAGATTAGAATATTTGAACCCTATCTACAAGAGACCTAACTAGAAGGACATGTTAAGTTACTAGGGACTCTTAGAGATCTGATTTTTATGAATTAAGGACTCTAGAACCGATCTAATCTTCAAACCCTAGCCAAAACTCTATAAATAGAACCCAGTTCTGAACCGAGTGACCCTTACTTTTGGGCCGTAAAGAATCAAGGTAAGGAGTCGTAATCTCG
Organism: Amorphophallus konjac; assembly: GCA_022559845.1. NCBI lineage: Eukaryota > Viridiplantae > Streptophyta > Magnoliopsida > Alismatales > Araceae > Amorphophallus > Amorphophallus konjac. Next base: position 260,857,423 of record CM040119.1, on the reverse strand, counting down.
GGAAAGTTCTTTAGAAGATTTTGTAGACAATACTTTAGACTAACTACTCTCCAAATTTCACATCCTTAGGTCAAGAGGTCGTGGAGTTAGAGCCCAAGGAAGTTACTGAAAAGTCACAAGAAGAGAGAGCTAGGGCACGTCTTTTCAACCCTAAATTGGAAGTTTAAAGCCAAGGTTAAGAGGTAGGTCATCTCATGCACGGTAGAAACATCTTGATAGGAATAAAAGCCCTCTGGTTTGATTGAATTCCATGCATGATAGATCATGAATTTCATGTTTTAATGGTTCTATGCATTCATACATCTCTTAGCCTTAAATAGAAATAAAAGATGTTATCTTATCTATTCACTAGAACCCATGCATGTAGATAGCCTATACTTCGTTATCATGCCTAAGGATAGTCATACTATTTTGATTTCTAGACATGATGTGAGTTGATCTCTTGGATTCTATATGGTTTTCTGTCAGCAGATGCTCTGACGCATCATAGTAGGACCGTCATACTCACGTAACGGCCTTACGATGAGCCGTCACAGTTCTGTTGTATATATATGCACACTGTTGTCTCTGACGCATCAGGGAAGGAGCGTTACGTTCACGTAATGGCTGCTCGATAAACCGTCACATTAACCGTGACGCGCCATCAATAGACCGTCAGATACCTGATGTTCTGTCAACCCGAGATAGAATAGGACATGTCAATTTTACTTATTATTAAGCCTAGTTATCTAAGTTTAAACCTGTTAAAGTGATCTTGGAATTATTCAATCGTTCATGATAGGTATTGCATGATTTTGACATCTTAATATCATTTTAAAGATATGTTAATTTCATGACCAAAAATCTATAATTTTGTATTCTAAATCATGGTTTTACATAATGCATTGACGGAGTTTTTATCATGATTTAGACATGGATACACATTCTATCTCTATCTATAGAGTCATTTCTATAAGTACATGGCACATATTTCGGTATGTTGTCCATTAGTTCACACTTTACACTATAGGAACATATTCTTGGACTTGAGGACCTCTCTATTGGATATTCCTTCCAATGGACTAGGAAATCTTATTTTAAGGCCTCCGTAATTCTCCGTGAGCCTGGGATTCCCACTAGGACGCCGAGTTGGTTGTACCATTGAAGTCCATTGATTAGATTACACTATCAATATTTTCTGGTTATCAGTAATGTAACGGCTTTGTATTGGACCGTCAGGACATGTAACGGCCCAATATACTACCGTCACATTCATCTGAGTTCGATATCTTGATTCTGGACCCATACCACTATAACGGCCTAATCCTGGACCGTCACATCATGTAACGGCCCAGTACATGACCGTCACACTTCACTGAGTCTATTTTATTAGTTCTAGATTTAGACTAATGTAATGGCCCAGAACTAGATCGTCACATCATGTAACGGCCCAGTACACGACCGTCACATTGCTTAAGTACTTAACCCAAGGTTTGACCTAAGGGTTGATATTCCAAAGGTTCTAGATGAACTAATGATAGTCTAGAACTAATAATATTGATCAAGAAACTTAATATAATGATTGGAAAGAGAAAAGAATGTACCGTTATGCTATCGATTTATTTCCGTGAGCATGACATTGTTTAAATCTTTTTCTTGATCTCTCATACTCTAAATTGAAGCATTCATTCATTGATTGTTGTTATCATGAGTTATTGATCTTATTACATTCTTGGCCATACTTTATTGTTACACTCGTGGAAGTAGCTTGATTTATACGTGAAGATGCAGTTCATGCGCTGATTGTGTCCAAGGGCTCTATGCTAGTCCCCACGGCTGATTGTTGGAAACATACTATTTTATAAACCATGGGGTATGATGCTACTGGCGTCACATTGCGCTGGGAGTACTTTCTTTATAAATAAGTGAAATCCATGAGCACTCGTGAAAATCTAGTGAATTGCTACATGATTGACATTCTTGTGCGTAACCTTTATGGTTATGAAAGTGAAAGTGCATTCTCGATACATTCTTGTTCATGAAAGGCCAAACATCATGTTCTTGTTACATTCATTCTTGTTCATTCTTGTTCACTCTATCTTACATGACTATCGTGTTACTTTGGTTTAGTCGCATGATATTCGCATTCGCATGATTTTGCCTTACTTATTTAGAGCTAAATTGTTAATTACTTTAATAGTGCCTTCATGTTGATGCGAAGATACCTATTGGGCAAGTGTGCTCATTACCTATTTCTAATCTTTTCAGGAGATGGAAGTGATTCGGGTTCGGATTCAGAATGTTCAAGTAGCGGATCCGAGAGTGAATAAAGATGAGCGAAGACTTGGAAGTCTATATTGTTTAGATGGAGTCAATGTAATTTTTCTATTTCTTGAGTCTAGTGCATAAATGGAAATTGAATTAGTGGATGTATTTTAAATATTTGATTATCAATGAAATAAAGTGGGAGTTTGAATATATATATTGTGCAATTGCATCTTTATGTGTGATTGTCTTGCGCTATGATTGTTCTTTCTCGCAAGAGGCTTACCATGCCAGCTGTTCGCGCTCCCCGAGTTAGTCTTCTGCTGTAATAAAGGCTCGGGGCGTGACATCCGAACCCGACTTCTTTAATTTTAAACTAAGTGCATTTAGAAAATGCACTTTTGAGTGTCGGGCCCAAATCGGATATCCAATTTAGATTCCGCCAGTTCTTACAAGTCACTTTTAACTTTTAGGTCGTGTTGGAATGATCGACACGCTGATCAGGCCAGTATTTGACATTTTGGACCCTCAAACTCCTAATTATCTGAATTGTTTTAAACAAAAAGTTAGCTTTGAAAACTAACCTAGTTTTGAATTGAGTAATTTGAGCGTCGGGCTTAAACCGGGTATCCGATTTAGATTCCGTCAGCTCTCCCAAGTCACTCTCACTACCTAGATCCCGTTGGAATGATCGGCGATCCGATCAGGACGGTATTTCACATTTTGGACTCCCAAATCCCTAGTTATTTGAATTGTTTTAAACAAAGTTAGCTTTGACAACTAACTTAGTTTTGAATTGAGTAATTTGAGCGTCGAGCTCAAACCGAATATCCGATTTAGATTCTATCAACTCTTCCAAGTCACTCTCACCACCCATATCCCGTTGGAAAGATCGACGAGCCGATCAGGTCAGTATTTGACATTTTAGACCCCTAAACCCCTAGTTATCTGAACTGTTTTAAACAAAGTTAGCTTTGAAAACTAACCTAGTTCTAAATTGAGTAGTTTGAGCGTCAGGCTCAAACTGGGTATCCGATTTAGATTCTGTCAACTCTCCTAAATCACTCTCACCACTCAGATCCCATTGGAATGATCGGTGAGCCAATCAGGCCAGTATTTGGCATTTTGGACCCCCAAACGCTTAGTTATCTGAACTGTTTTAAACAAAGTTAGCTTTGAAAACTAACTTAGTTTTGAATTGAGTAATTTGAGCGCCGAGCTCAAACTGGGTATCCGATTTGGATTCCATCAACTCTCCAAGTCACTCTCATCACCCAAGTCGTGTTATAATTAGCTAATTAGCCAATCAGATCAGTATTTTACATTTTGGAACCCCGAACCACTAGTTATGTGAATAGGTTCTTGTTACTTTGAATCTAAATTTATGTATATTCATTGATTTTATAATTGAGTAATTCTGCCAAAATTCTATATTAAACACTCACCTGAGGGGCTGTGCCGTGGTCATGGATCCATGAGGGAGAATTCCCACCTGGGAGAGGAGGCCAATGAGTGCCTGCAACATGCGTGCCTCCTGGCTAGACATCTCCGCCCTCATTTGCTGCTGCAAATCAAGATCTCTGATCAGACGATGTCTCTAACGTCGCTGGGAGAAGTACTGGGGCCGGGTGGGAGTGTACTAAAGGCACTGGTACTGGTCGGGGCAGCACCTGAACTTGCACACGATGATATCACCGTGCTAGTGTCCAGGCTCTGCCCAAAATCACATAGCCGGCCTTTCTTCGGTAAGCCAGCTGCTGCCACCCATGCCGCTGGATCCAACTCCGGCTGCTGTGCGTCTCCCTCCCCGTACTTCTCCGTCACAGCTCAGCTATATGTTTCCTACAAATTGAATACAAAAAACTTGTCAATTTCATATGAATCAATCATATTTAAATGAAAAGAAGAACTTGCATATGTAGATAAACTTACCGTTACTGAACGAGCACTCTTACTAACAAATTGATCTGTCCGCTTCTTTTTGTGTGTTCTGTCGAACACCTTGAGGAACGACGGAGCTCGATTAAGCTCCACAGCCTGTTTTACAATTCATAGTAAAAAAGTCATATATATGAATAAACTATAAGAAGATAAATAGAAACATTACTTACCATTTTTTTTTCTATGAGTTGCGAAGGAGACAGACCCACTTGTACGCACATTTGCGTCCGGTTGTGACGCCTTGTTTGTTTTGGTTGTTTGGGACTTTTCTATCTACTTGGGCTCGCCAAATTTGTCACATAGAACGTCCCAATGCTCCTTCCTCATCCTAAGAGGGTGGTGTTCCTTCCACAACTATCGGTCTTCACTCCCACCAGCGTCTTTCTGAGCCTTTACTCGGGCCTCATGCATTTTCTTTCGGTAATTTGTATGCACAATAGCCTCCCAGGCAGAACGACCTCTCGCCGCATCCTATCCACTCGTGAACTGATAAGTCCGCAGCAAATAAATTAAGTTTCACAGTTAGTATATTGTTATGAATTGAGTTTGGAAAATACTTGAATGAAATGATTAAATTACTTATTGTGAACATGTCGAACAATGAATCCCGGACACCCATCGGAAATTCTTTGAAAGACAATGCCGGCCCGGGAACATGTGCCATTACTAGTTTCACAGAATGACGGATAGCATCGGCAGGTTCAAATTTATCACTGCAATTACAAATGTCAAAATAGTTGGTATTAGACAGTTGAAGGATAAATAATGAATGTAATTCATAACCATATAAATTTACCCGGAGATCCAGTACAACAGACGTCCATCATGAGCCCTGCCTCCCTCGCCCTCTTGATGACTGCCGACATCCTGAAGCGGCTGAGTGGTGGGGGTGTGCCCTGCAGCAGGAGGTGGTCGGAGGGCATTAGGACCTGTAAAAATAAAATATCATAAGTAAAATGAATATTTTGTTGAAAATTAAAATATACATACATGAAGCGGGAGCTAGTGGGGGTGTGGCATGTACAGGTGGTGGGAGGGCACTGGGACCCGTAAAAATTAAATATCATAAGTAAAACAAATATTATGCTAAAAATTAAAATATACATACCTGAAACAGGAGCTAGTAGGGGTGTGGCCTATACAGGTGGTGGGAGGGCACTAGGACCTGTAAAAATTAAATATCATTAGTAAAATAAATATTATGATGAAAATTAAAATATACATACCTGAAACAGGAGATGGTGGGAGGGCACTAGGACCTGTAAGAATTAAATATTATAAGTAAAAACATATAACCACACAACATTTCATTACATTTTCAAAATAGACATATATACCTATCTGCTGCAGTGGTGGCAGTGTGCCATGTGCTGGTGAGCTGACACTTGGACCTGTAAAAAACAATCTTTCTAGTTGGTATATAATTAATACACTTATATAGCTAACTATTTGAATAGATATGCATGTGCCCGAAGAAGACGCCAAAGAGGAGGGAGTAGAGCCCCTCCCACTGCCCAGTCTCCTCCCACTCCCACTACGACCTCCTCCGACCATCTCTTTATTAAGAATAAAATAATTAATACATATTAATCCATAATTATATAACATTTACAAAAGTTATTAAAAATTATGAAAAAATGTAAGAATATTTTACTAAATTATCAAAATTGTTGTGTATGTGATTTTAATGATTACAAAATGACTTTGGTGCTTGGCCTTGTGCTTGAATGGTTCTTCATATTTTCATGTGCTTGAATCATCCTTGTTCTCTTGCTATAGAGTCATGTTCTAGAATGAGAATGAATTTGTGAAATATGCTTGAAAGAATGCATATGCCTTATACTCAATGAGAATTCATGAGAAAACACGTTTGCATGATTGGATATTGACTAATGTGTGTGATGCAAGTGATGCATGCAATTCGAAGATTCTATGTTTATGATAATGCTCCTCATGATAACAATGCTCCATGAACGTTAGTTTTTATCAACAAGAATGTCATTTGAATGAATGAGTTTCTATGCTTTTCTACATGCTTTACATTTGACATGATTGTTAACATTTGGGTGTTGAAGCATTTTGATGTTGAAATTGTGAAAGATATAAGAAAGTGATTGAACGGTTGAGCTCCCATGCTTTAATATTTGGTTGATTGAGTGATTCATGTTCATCATTTCAAAATCTTGTCATTTGGTGAAATGTGTTTTTGTTGGTTGTGAATGGAAAGCCAAATACATGTTTGAATAGGTTCAATGATGTATTTTGATGTAAACAAGTTCTAAGTGTTAATGCTTGATGCAGGGATTTTGATTCTCATCTAACCTCTTGCTTTATCATATTTTTCAGGATGAAAATTCATGGTTAATCCTCATGGGATTATGGTAATATTTAATCACATGTTTTCCCTTGGATTCATGGAGGTTTGAAGTGTTTTTATAGCCCATTCTAGCGTGGGTCGACCCATAGGGTCGACCCCCAATGTTTCTGGACTGGACAGAAACAATATCTTAGAGTCTGCCAGTAGGGGTCGACCCTTGGGGTCGAACCACTGCAAGGGTCGACCCCTGTGTGCCAGAGTGTGTTTTTTTTCTGTCCGTGCTCTGGTTGCTCAAGGGTCGACCCTTGGGGTCGACCCTTCTGGAACGGGAGTTCTGTAAAGTGTTAAAACCCTTTCTAAATCCCATAAAACTTTACCAAACTACCCCCCAAAGGTTCCTAATGTTATGAGTGTATTTCTAACATGTTTTAGGAGGGTTATATGTGTCTTTTGGTCACTTTCCTATATGTATGAATGTGAACTCCGAATTTGGAGAAGATAAACCCTAATGCTTATTTACTTTTTCTTGTAGGAGAAGCAAAGGGGGAAAAGGAAGAGGAGCTCTTGCAAGGAGGTTATCATCTACATCCATGAAGATTTGGAGCTCGTGATAGAAGAGAAAAGGGAGCGGAATGATGAGAGGAGCAAGATGATGGCGAAATCGCGACCATGCGACAACGAGCCAAGAAGAGCCGGAGTATTTCTAAAAGGGGAAGCTTCATACATACTACATCTTCTTCATTTCAATCTTTAGAGTTTGTTTGAGATTCATTGTATCTATTTGTCTTCGTTTCTTAAACTTCTAAAAGGATTTTTGTGTGGGGGTTTGGAGAAAGGGTTCTCCGAGTGTTTGTGTTGATGCTTGTGCGTCGTTTTGTGCGGAGCATATCCGCATGTGTGCTTGGGGGTAACTTGGGGTGTGTTCCCCGTGTGTGGTTAGGAGTTTACTCCTGTGTGGTTGTGTAGGCATCGCCCTACGTGTGTGTGTGTGTTGGAGCTTGGCTCCGTGTGTGTGTGGGGATTTTTCCCCTGGCAATTTTTAACGGTAGTGAAGCCTCACCGGTTTGGTGAGGGGTGAACATAGGGAGCCCGTCGTGGTCCCGAACCACCTTAAAAATCCCCGTGTCTCATGGTTTGAATTATGTGATTGTGTGCATCACCGGTTAATCTATTTACGCAATCATGTGAGCTCGGTAAGATTGAGAGAATCTAGTTTATCATGCTTAGTTTAAATTCCTCAATCTTGTTAAACTTGCTAATTCTGCTGCGAGTAGGTTTAAGTTTTTAATTGGACATATTTTTAGTAGAGAGATCTATTCAGCCCCCCTCTATATCCGTGTTCCTACACTACGGGACCCAGCAATTGGTATCAGAGCGAGGCTCTATTGTCCCTATATCTAACGATCTACAGAGTGATCCCAGTGCTTGTTCAATCATGAATTTTTCTGTCGAATAGTTTTCGATGAATTCCGCACATATTTTTAATGGTTCTCATTTTCCCTTATGGTTGGGTAGATTATGTAGGACTATAAACTCTGTTAATTCTAATCTTTAGAAGTTGATTCATGATGGTCCTCACATATTGTCTCTAGATCAGACCAAGTGGTCTAATCAAGATAAATTGAAGAACCATGAAAATGTCAGAATCTTGAGTTTATTGAAAGCCTCTGTGAATGCTAATATATTTACATTTGTCTCATCTTGTAGGACGGCAAAGGAGCTCATGGACCGTTTGATTAAAGCTCAAGAGAAGGAAGGACAAAAGGTCTCATGACCGACAATGCTGATCAACACAATGATGAAAATGTTGATAAGGTAAATTCTGAGTCTGAAGAGCTTTCTGTTGAGGAATGGGAATTAGCTTACGCTAATTTGTATGAAAAATGTAAGAAGCTCAAGTCTGAAAATAAAACATTGAAAAAGAAAGTTGATAAAAATGTGCATGATAATCTTCATTGTGAAAAATGCATTGATCTAGAATCAAAAATTAAAAATCTAGAAAATGAAAATAAATCTCTTGAATCAAAAGTCAAATTATTTTCAGATGAGATTTCCTACATGAATGAGGAGCTTGAAATGGCTAAGAAATCTAATACATCTTTTGAAATTGAGAATGTTTGTCATGATTTGAGTGAACAAAATGAACTCTTGTTGTCTAAAATCTCCTTGCTTGAGGAAAAAGAAAGAAGTCTTAGAAACAAGTTAGATTCTCTGTCTGACGATGATAAGTTGTTTGAGAAATTGTTTGATTCTGAAATTGATAGTAAGAGCATAATGACTGAAAATGAAAACTTATGAAGGAAAATGGCGCCATGCTAATTCAGATTTCTTTACTTGAGGGCAGCTCGAAATGTTTGAAAAATCTTGAAAAATTATTTCATGAAAATTCTTCATGTGATAAATGCTTAGGATTCAAAAATGCAAATGAATCTTTTTCGATTGATATCAAAAAGCATGAAGAAACCATTTTATGTATGAGAGAAGAGAATGAGAAATTGAAACATTTAAATACAACCATGTCTGAAAAATTAATTATTTTATAAAAGGGAAAAAGATTAGTTGTTGATGAATGTGAAAAATTACATGTGCTAGAGCAAGAACTTGAAAGCTATAAAACTACAAATAGAGTGCTGAATGAATGTGTAGTTTGCAGTGAACAAGAAATAGCTAGCTATGAATTGCACATTGCATCTCTTGAATCTAAAATTGTTGATTTAAATGCTTCTTTGTCAAAGTTTATAAATGGGAAAGAAAATTTGAACAAGATATTGGGGACTAAGGTGAATTTCTAAAGAGAGGGGTTAGGCTGTAATCCTGTGAACAAAATTTTTTTTGAAAATAAAGTCTATACATCATTTATCCACAGTTCAAACATAGCTAGCACATCAAGTGGGTCTCCAAATCAATCTGCTCCTCAAACAACAAAGAAAATTTTTGAAAATGATTTTAAGAAAAATAAAAATTTTAACACAAAGCCCAAAATGCAAAAAGAGTTTCAAAAAGTTCAAGGTGGGCGGAAAATGAAATTGAATGTTGAATGATTTTATTGTGACATGCATGGTCATGAAATGGATGATTGTAAAGTCATGAAAATGGATGATGAAAATACATGTAAAGATAAACATGCTTTCAAAAGAAAGAGAAATGTTTCTTGCTTCTATTGTCACAAATTAGGCCATGCGATGGATAATTTATTTTGTGAAGCAAAATGATGATTTTCATGTCATGAATGTTAAGCTTGATTTTCAAAGAAAATTCAGAAATGAACACGTCTTTTATGCTCAAAGGTTTGCATCCTATAAGAAAAACTTATTTACAAAAACTCATACGAACAATGGAAAGTCATTCCATAGACCCACATCTCCTTGTTATTTTCATTGTGAGAAGTACAGACATGTTATAAAAGAGTGTTATTTTTTGAAAAAGCATGATTCTCATGCTTCTAGAATGAATGCTTGGTTTAATTTTGTTAAATCTAGACCTTTTGAAAATAGAAGAAGGAATATTTTTGAAAACACTTTTGATAATGTTAAAAGGAAATATTTTGCTAGAGTTGCCACTCCTCAATTCTTTTATTGTGGAAACCGTGGACATGTCATTGAGGATTGTAAGATTATGAAGAATGATGATATGGTGGCAATGAAAAAGAAGAAAACTTTATTTGGTGACAGTGCAACTTATCAAAAGGGACCCATGAAGGCTTGGGTTTTCAAATTTGTCAAATAAGTTGGCTTTGATGCAGGTGTGCCTTGAGGAAATAAAAATTGAAAGGGATTCCAATAAAATGGAACAAGGCACACTCGTTTGGTAAAACCCCGACTTTGCTTCTACTTTGTCAAAATTATTAATTTTGAGATTTTTACTTCTGTGATTTTGTTATTCTTCTCATTTCATTCTGAGTTCTTTATAAGCCAATCATACTTTCATTGAATGACTACATGGTATATCAAATGGTAACATATGGAAGGGTAGGTCAAGCATGTCTGAAAGCTATCACCACGCGTAAGAATGTGCCTCCGCCTGGTACCATTAGTCTATCATCCATTGGTTGCATATGGCATCAAACTTAAATGAATTTTCTGAAATTCATGCATTTGATTAAAGTGGAGATTTGCTAGCTGAAAAATTTAAGATTGATGCTATTCCACTCTCTTAGCATGATGATGTTATTCTATGACTGCACATTTTGAGGATTGATTTTGATCAACTATATTGTGGTCTTTATCAATGTGCTACTCATCTTTTTGGACAAATGCAAAAATATTTTCAAGAAAAAAGGTCACATGTGATGATTTTGATGCTTTGAATGAATTGCCCGAATTCTGTTTTCAAAATAAAACCGTGTTATCTCATTTTCAAAAATGCATTTCATGTATTAGTTGCATTAGATGCATACAAAATTGTCATGTGTAATGTGAAATCTTACATTTCGCACCCTTGTTGCATTTTTAATTGTATTTTGCATATTTCCGCATTATGTGCTTGCATGTTGAAAATTCTAAGACCATACACTCCCTTGATAAATAATGTTGCATCTGAGTCGGAATAAGTGTGTTTCTTGTCATACACTCAGGGGGAGTAAAGATTTGATAAGTGCAACTAGATAGGAAGAGCTGCATTGTTATGTGCTCAAAATGTTTTCGATATACATACTAAATAAAATTCACACACTTCATGCACAAAATGTTAAAATGAGTGTTAAACATAAGGATGTAGAAATTTCCATTCAACACTTTAGAGATATTAAACTTGCTACATGTATGTTAAAGAGGCAGTTGAGGAAAAAGCTATCTGCCTTTTTGTTGAAAGAAAATGAAAAATGAAAGGTAAAGCAATGTTTAGTCTCACTGAGTAAATTGGGCACATGTCATCTGAGACGTGATGTGGTTCATTTCGAAAAGGTGTTGTACTATAGTATCTCTACTCAAAATGAAGTGAAATGGTCAATATTCTGAGTAACCGGGGAGTCTGGCATGAGCTCCATATGTCTACTAGCTTAAAAAGAAATATTTGAACTTGATCACTCTTGAAAAAATTCTGATTGTCATTGTGAAAATTTTTGAATTGAAAAAAATTTAAAAATATCATTCTGGCAAAGCGTAGCCTCCAATACGCTGTTCTCTTAAATTGAAGTGCAGTTTGTATAATCTCTCATTGTGTTGATCTGAAAATATGAATATCCATATTGCAACAATCTATTTTCATGTTATTCACTTACACATATGGAAATTTGATTTAATATGTATTCAGAAAATTGATTGATTGCATTGGCTTTTGCTTAATTCTTCTATATGATTGCATAATCCCCTAGGTGTACACATGAGCATCCTGATTTTACTGACTCACCTGCACTTTTACTACACCTATCCCTTCACTTTAAATAAAATGGGAGAGCTATATTGCATGTATATACATTTATTTGCTTGAAGGTCAATCATACTTGATCACTTTGCACTCTACATGTTCATATTGCCCATACTTGCATATCTGACATATTTGGCATTTATAGCATTCACATATGCATATTTTGAATTGCATCTTTTTGAACATATTGTGCATATGGATCTCTAAATCACCCCATTGTCCGTCGTTCTTTTGTCAATGACAAAGGGGGAGAAAGTAATGTTGTTTTTGGTTTGCTGCTATCATGAATTCCCCATAATGATCCCCATTTCTGATTATGTCAATGGGGGAGAGAGTATTAATGTATAACATTTTGTCATCATCAAAATGGGGGAGATTGTTGTGTATGTGATTTTGATAATTACAAAATGACTTTGTTGCTTGGCCTTGTGGTTGAATGGTTCTTCATGTTTTCATGTGCTTGAATCATCCTTGTTCTCTTGCTATGGAGTCATGTTCTAGAATGAGAATGAATTTATGAAACATGCTTGAAAGAATGCATATGTCTTGTACTCAATGAGAATTCATGAGAAAACACGTTTGCATGATTGGATATATTCACTAATGTGTGTGATGCAAGTGATGCATACAATTTGAAGATTCTACGTTTATGACAATGCTCATCGTGATAACAATGCTTCGTGAACGCTAGTTTTTATCAACAAGAATGCCATTTGAATGAATGAGTTCCCATGCTTTTCTACATGCTTTGCATTTGGCATGATTGTTAACATTTGGGTGTTGAAGCATTTTGATGTTGAAATTGTGAAAGATACAAGAAAGTGATTGAACGGTTGAGCTCCCATGCTTTAATATTTGGTTGATTGAGTGATTCATAAGGAGGTAGAGGAAAAGGATCACACGCACAAATGCAAACCACACCACACAAGAGTTTTTAGGTGGTTCAGCCAGACACCCAGTCTGCCTACATCCACCCCCCACTCAACTTGAGTGAGGATTCCACTGACTCACAGCCTGAATCTCTGATCCACAGCTTCGAGGAACAAATCCCTACAACCGCTGATCCACAGCTTCGGGGAACAAATCCCAAACCGCTGTGCCTCACAGCTTACTTAACCGTTGAGCACACAACTTGCTTCCGAGGAATCAATCCTCAACATCCGCTAACACACAGCTTGATCGAAGTAACAAGGAAAGACGAAGAACAAAACAAAAAGAACAAAAATGAAAACAGAAAAGTAATGTAGCTCTCGAGGAGCAAAATGGCTTGGATCTGATCCAGAGGACACACACGATCAAGTCTTCAATAAAGCACTGGCTACACACTATTCTTCATGGGCTCTCTCTCTCCCTTTTTCTTCTTCTTCTTCCCATGATCTTCTCTCTCAGATCTTCTCTCTGATTTTCTCTCCCAGATCTTCTTCTCACTCTTCTCCTTCTTTTTTTTTAGACTTCGCAACTCTCTTCTTTCAAGTTCTTCTGCCTTTTCTTACCTCGCAGCAGCATGTTCACACGGAGAAGAACACCCCATTTATATAGAACAGGGGCTCCATAATTCTTCTGGATAAAGTAATCTTTGTTTTGCTAATTTCCCATTTGTCCAGGTGGCAAGAGAATATTCTTCTATCACCCATAATCGACGATAGCCGTCGCCCTTTATACTTTAGTTGAACGGATGACTCTAGCGATCTGGCTGTGTCGACGCTCCTTGAGCACTGTGTCGACGCTGCTTCTGCGTTCTCAACACTTTCAACCTTGTCGCCTATTTTGCAGCCATACTGAGCTATTTGTTACCCCAACTACCTATTTATCAGCCTTGACTAGCTATTTGTCACCACTAATCCATCGCTATTGATCTAGCCTTTCTGCCTTGCAAACTTGAACTCAAGTCGGCTCCAAAGCTATCTGAAGTCGACTCTTCTTCTTCAAAAATCCTTCATCTTTCATCTTCAAACTGTTCTTCACCATTTAAGCTATTCTTCACCATTCTTCATCGATTTGTTAGCTTTAGAACAAATTTGACTCCCGAAAGCTCTCTTTGTCACCCTTGTGCCTGTGACTTTGAACTTAACTGCATTGACTTTTCGTTGATAGGGCTTGACTGCATTGACTGTTCATGATATTGTGTTGACTACGTTGACTCTACTTGATACCGTGTTGATTCTGTTGACTACGTTGACTTTTTTTTCTATTCTTCAGAATTTAACTGGCTGTCAACCTATCTTCACATAGATTGTGTCCTCATGCCGCTTTAACTGTCTTTATAAACTCATTGTGTCCTCATGCCTAGATTGTGGCTCTAGCGATCAAGGTGATTTGCCTATCAGACCCAAATTGAATCATCAACACAAGTATAAAGAGTCATGAATGAGTCATAGTTTGTCATCATCAAAATACAGGGACACAACATTCTCCCCTTTTTTGACGATGGCAACTATGAGTCATTATGAACAATGTAATCAAGATATCAAGACACAATCACAGCACTAAAAATAGCATCCCCCCCTTAACTCACTAACTCTCCCCCTGAATCATCAAACTCTCCCCCTTTGACATCATCAAAAAAATGAGTTTGATGCTCAAATGATAATGTGGAGATGAGGAATTTTAGACAAGATAAGTTCAGGAATGAATAAGGTCACATCAAAACACATAACTAGATACCAAGTAAGGAGATCAAGGCATTTACAAGAATTTGAAGACCAATGTTAGCGAACAAGGAAACAAAAACTCTTCTCCCCCTTTGAGATAGAAAAGACTCACAGAGTAATATATGATCAAATAGTCCAGACAAGGCATCATAATACAGTTCAACCAGAATTTGTAAGGTGACATGATAAGTGGATAATATGGCAAATTATGCAAGAAGTTCAAGAAGATCATTGAATTAGAAGAATCTTAATCTGAAACAACGTTCATTAGTCAAGCTTTCGATTTTCAAATTCTTCTGTTATATGAACTCTTATGATGCAGCCCTTATTTTCTACTTGGTTTAAGTATAATAAATGAAGAGTTTATCAATCAAACTCTTTGAAACATTTTGCACTAAGACTTAATAGAAATAAACCAAGGTTACATGTTTAATTCTTGTTTAACCTTCCTTAACCTTACTCATTCAAAATCAGTGACTCCCTTAGTAGTAACTCAAGACTAGTATTGAGATTAAATACATTCAACATTTCTGATTTTTTGTCCTTAGGGTTACAACACTTTTTTTGACATTTTGGTCATATTTTTAGATTTTTCTTTTGGCTCATAAAATTTTTAAGAGCATTCAAGTGTAGCCCACACCTTTTTACATAAGAGTGCATGTTGTTTAGACGTCAGCACCCCTAGTTACTCAGTGAGGCTAACTATCCTGCTTCATTTTGAGCAAAGATAGCAAAGGCACCTCATCACATAGTTCACTCCATTTATTTGATGAAAGATCTAGTTTCTCAGTGAACCCATAGCAATTGCTCTACCTTGAGCAATGATTCACAATTTGTGATCATGTGCTGCCCTTTGGAATTTTTCAGATTATTCTATGTTTAGGAATAATACTTAATCTAAATTTCTCAATCAAGGTTGCCATAACATTAAATTTTTTAGATCTTAAAAGATTGCAGAGGACACAACATGTGAGAATTGGTTGAGACCTATTAAGTTCTGAATACAATCTTTTTCATGAAAGTCAATTTTTAAACTCTTGAATTCATTAAGCTCAAACCAATAGTTTTATTCATGGGACATCATATGGTCGTATAAGAGAAGATTCCTTAATATGAGTTGCTCAAATTAATGAATTGGTAAACAGATTGAAATCCTTCTAAATTTCAGATGAATCAGAAAGGTTGAAGTGGCAGTCAGAAAATTTAGCAAGCAGACATTGAATTTAGAAATTTTCAAAAATATTGAGCAGACAAATGTATTTAGTTGAGCAGCAAGCAAAGGTGACTTCAGGAATAAGCACGAAATGTGGGTAGTTATCAAAAGGATTAAAGCACAAACAATACCAAGAGTGTGTGTATATCTGAGCAGATAACAGATTTTCAGAGAATTCAATGTGAGACAATTTGAGACAATTCTTATGGAAGTGAAGGTCATGAAATTTAGTGTATTTCAAGGATTTTCAGATGAGGCTCCCCCTCAACAAATGTAGAGAATTACTCCCCCTAAGTGTATGCATGCATTTCAAATCCTTTTTGAGAGTTTTTGACTCGAATTGTATACATGAGCAATCAGATGTATACAGTGACTCCCCCTAACTAAATGTACTGACCCATTAGACTTAACATGAAGACAATGTAGGGAAGTTTTGAACTATGCTCATGAATGTCTAGACTGCTCTATATGCAATTATGCCCCATGGTACTCGGCGGAGAACTTAGGTCTAAGGACCACCTCCCGCATAGAGTAGGTTTTCAGATAGACATAATCTGCCCTTCTCCCAGCACCATTTGATATACCATTGGACATACAAGATGATGCAAAGCAAATGCGGTCCTATATGCATTCCAAAATTTTTTAGATTTAAACAAGACACTGCAGATTATGCATGCAGATAAAGAAAATGTATGCAGCAGATTTTCATGAAAATGCAAAATGACATATGCAAAGATGAGAACCCGTGCAATTCCATTTATTTCAACTAATTTGAGATAATGAGCATATGAATCTAATTTGACCAAATATGCAATTAACAAGAGGGAAATGACAATCAACAAATATGACAATGAAAATAGAAACTGGGGTTTTACCAAACTGCATGTGCCTTGTATTTATTTAACCCCTTTTATTTCCTTTCTCCAAGGCACACCTGCAAAATAATTGTCATTTGGGATACATAGGTACCCAAGATCTCTTGGGTCCTGAAAAGTTAGTAGCACCTCTCACTGGTGCTGTCCATAGCTTTTGAACTTGAAGATCATCAAATTTCAACATGAAACAATCATTCATGATATGGCCAATTTTCCCACAGTAATCACAGTACACAAATGATTTTGTGTTTTTCTTATAAAAATAATCATGGAATTTATATGGGTTGACAGGAATTTTAACATTCTTGATATGGAAATTCTATTTCCTTTTCATGTGCCAACAATCCTTGACTGTATGGCCGAATTTTCCACAATCAAAGCATTGAAATCTGGCTTGCTTATGTCACGCCCCGAGCTTTTAATACAACGGAAGGAATAATAGGAACGTGAACAGCAGATAGGGTAGAGTCTCGCAAGTAAGAAATCAGAGCGCAATATAATCACACAAAAGTAATTGAGCAAGTATATTTTTTTAAAATTCTAACTTTATTCCATACTAATAACCATAAAGTACATTAGATTCCTGACTTTAAACATCCTTACAGCATAGACTCAAGAAAATACAAAATTACAATAGGACTTGACTAGACACTTGACAACTAGGTCTTCTCTCGATCCATTTGACCTTCAATCACTCTCGGACCCACTACTTGTATATTCCGAATCTGATCCATCAGTACTTCCTGGAAAATTGAGAAAGTAGGTATGAGCACACTTGTCCAGTAGGTATCTTCGCATCAACATGAAGGCAGTACTTAAATGATTAATGTCTTAGCTCTAGATCTTAAGGTAAAAATAAGAATGCGATAAACAAGCGATATAAACCAAGATAACCAAGAATATAGAATCATGAAATAACAGAGCACGTAGACGTGAGCAAGTACAGACCATGAACAAACAAGATTAATCATGTAGAAGTAAATTTTGCCTTTTCATGAACAAGAATGTATGAGTAAGAATCTAGAAAGTACTTTACACAACCTTGTAAAGGCTATGTACTAGAAAGTCATTAACAAGCACGTAATTTTCATAACGAGTCTCGTGATTTTTCACTCATTTATAAGAGAAAGTACTCCCAGCGTAATGCGACGCCAGTATCATCGTACCCCATGGTTTATAGCACGTTTCCGACAATCCGTCGAGAGGACTAGTATGGAGCCCTTAGACATAATCCGTGCCCGGTCTTACATCTTCAAGATATAAATCCAGCTACTTTCACGAGATATAACAATAATTTCGGCCAATAATTTAATTCCAAATAATAAATTTCATGATCAAGTAACCAAGGTATAGAACGTACCAAGATTGATATGAGATATCAAAGAAGAATTAAAAGAATATTATACTCCGGCGGCATTCCGGCAGCATAACAGTATTTTCATTAAGTTTCATATCTTAACATTAACTTGTTAAACATATGTTGAGACTCTAGATAATCCAAAGACCATCTAGGAACTCCAAAAAACTAACCCCAAAGGTCAAACCTCGGGTTAAACAGGTTCAGAGATAAAGCGGTCATTTACTGGACCGTTTCATGAATGAGGCGGTCAAGTCTGGACCGTTAGGCAGAACTATGCGGTCGAGTCAGGACTGTTTGTGACGAGTCAGAGCCAGAACAAAGAAAGCTTGACACAGAGAGACATGCGGTCATAGGATGACCGTTTTCCAAAATAAGCGGTCACTTGCCGACCGTTAAGTAACCCTTAGTGGTCGCCATGAAGACTGTTTGTAACTCAAAATCCAGAAAACATTGATGGTGTAAGTGCTTTCTAGACAATTTGGATTTTAAATGGTACAACCAGCTCGGCGTCCTAGTGGGAATCCCAGGTTCGCGGAGTCTTACGGAGGCTTTGAAACATAATCCCCTAGTTTGATAGAAGGAATATCCGGCGGAGAGGTTCATAAGTCCAAGAAAGTGTGCCTATAAGTGCAAAGTGTAACTAATGATCACATACCGGAGTATATGCCATGTACTTAAGAAAATGACTCAAGAGATAAGAGTGAAACAATGAAACATAAGGACAAAACACCATATGTACTATGTACACAACATAGAAACCATTTAATTACAAAATTATAATATTTTGGCATGAAATGAAAAATAATGATTGAAATCATGCTCATGTTAAAACAAGATATTTAATAGGAAATCAACACCATTTTTAGTGAAAAATATCATAATTATAGGGTTTTTAATATGCAAAATTCAACTAAGTTCGCAGAACAAAATAGCAGTCGTGACATGACCGCATGGGTTATAAATGGTCTCTCGATAGACCGCTGTTTAAATAAGGCGGTCAGGTTATGGACCGTTTCTGTCTGATAGATGGAAGTTGTAAAATAGTGAAATAAAACGTTAACTTAGGGCATGTTATGCATGGAAACGATATAAAATAGGTAGTAAAACAAGCTAGAAGAAAATTAGGCTATGATCATGCGTAGGAGAAAGTGAATTAGACAAGAATTCCATCTTAATTGCATTAAGGCTAAGTCTATGCTTGAAAAATGAACTAGTTTGCACAGTCTCAATAAAATAATAAATTATCCACGTACAATGCGTGAAATCAACTAAGAATTGAGGGATTTTATTTCTAACATCATGTTTAGGCCATTCATGAGATAACCTACCTTTGGACTAGGCTTTAATCGTCGAATTTAAGATTGGAACTTGACCCTATTTTCTGCTCGTCTTGAATTGGAACAGCAACTTCGTGGCCTTTTATCTCTTGATCCTCTTCATCTATGACCACGAAATTTTGAGGGTAAGAAGATGGTACTAAAAGGAACAATTTGTTCTAAAGAACCCCTATCTGATTACCTCGTTTAGGGTTTCTATCTGACTGATCAATTTAGGTCCGTTGCATAATTTCTTGAGATTCTTGTACTGAACTAGCAACTTTGAACGCCTCTATCTTCCTGGTGGCTTGATCTCCTAATATGAAATTTGGAGGGTAGTTAGACCTTGCTATTATAAACAAATTCTTCTAAAGAACATACCTCTAATTCGGCCTCTTTAGCTTAATTCCACGCGAGCCAAAAGTAAGGGTCGCGTAGGTTGGTTCTGGGGTCTATTTATATGGTTAGCTAGGGTTTCCATGGATTAAAATGAACATAGAGTCCTAATTAGGGTTTCAATTCGATCCTTAAGCCTTCTAGACTCATCTATGTAAGAGATAGCATCGATCCTAGGCGATTTGGATGCCAAAGTTCCCATCTTTTCATGTCTTCCATTCACGGAATCTGCAGATAGTAGCGGTCTAGTCTAGATCGTTTTCAATCCCCAAGCGGTCACCCGATAGACCGTTTTTGGCTTTGGGCATCGAGTTTGAAACATTTCAAACTCTTTGTCATATATCCGTTGATTTATCCAATAATTAGTATATTTATCCCCTAAATTTCGCAAATATCCTATTTTATGTTTCTAGAATGTGGGCCAAACCTTGTGGGCTTGGTTTTGGGCCATTTTGGTCTTATTTAAAAGGCCAGGTTAATTAATAAATATTGGGCCTTATTATTTGGTTTTAAGTTAACTCAAATTCTTTTAATAATCCATTTATCTCTAGAAAATCTTAGAAAATTTAAATAAAATCTTGAAAATTCCAAAATATCTTATATAAAATTTTGGGATATTACACCCTCCCCCACTTAAGAGAATTTGGTCCCCAAATTCTAATACATAGGCTTTAAGGAAGAGTGTACTTACATTCAAATAGATCGGGAAATCTCTTGCGCATGGCTTCCTCCGTCTCCCATGTTGCTTCATGTGGGCAAGATTTGGTCCACTGGACTTTGATCATGGGAATAGTTTTATTCCAAAGTTGATGTATCTCTTGTTCAATTATTTTGATTGTCTTTAGCTCGTACATCAAATCCTTTTAGATCTCCAAATTATCATAAGAGATAACATGGAATGGATCATAGACATTTCTTTAACATAGAGACATGGAATACATCATGAACTCCTGCCAACTATGGAGGTAATGTTAGACAATAAGCCACCTCTCCCACTCTTTTAAGAATTTGAAAAGGGCCAATGAATCTTGGTGTAAGCTTGCCTTTGATGCCGAACCTTCGAATACCTCGACCCGGAGAGACCTTGAGAAATACATGGTCGCCTACTTGGAATTCCAGGTCACACCTTCGATTATCAGCATATGATTTCTGTCTATCTTGGGCCATCTTGAGTCTTTCTCGAATTAGCTTAACTTTCTCCATAGTATCCCTTATCAATTCTGGACCTAGAAGTTGTCTTTCCCCAACTTTACTCCAGCAGATAGGTGAGCGACAGCTTCTCCCATATAGTGCCTCAAATGGTGCCATTTGAATGCTAGTTTGATAACTATTATTGTAGGCAAATTTCACTAGAGGTAAATGGTTGTGCCAGCTTCCACCGAAGTCTATAACACATGCTCTTAGCATGTCTTCTACCACTTGATTGGTTCTTTCAGTTTGTCCATCAGTTTGTAAATGAAATGCAGTGCTAAAATTCAATCGGGTCCCTAAAGAATGTTGCAGACCCTTCTAGAATTGTGAAGTAAATCGAGAATCTCGATCAGAAATAATAGTGACAGGGACACCATGTAACTTAACAATCTCCTTCATGTATAAGGCAGCCAAGATATATATAGACTATCGGCTTTTAATAGGTAGAAAATGAGCTGATTTTGTTAAACGGTCTATGATCACCCATATTCCATCATGTCCACCTCTTGATTTAGGCAGTCCCATGATAAAGTCCATCCCTATACTCTCCCATTTTCATTCTAGAATTTTCAAGGGATATAGTTTTCCAGCAGGCCTTTGATGTTCCGCCTTAATCTGTTGACAAGTGAGGCAACGTGACACATAGTCTGCTACTTCTCTTTTCATATTGGGCCACCAATAATTCCTTTTAAGGTCTTGATACATCTTGGTAGTACTAGGGTGAATCGCATACTTAGATTTATGAGCTTCTTCTAGGATCAATTTCTTAGTATCAACATGATCCGGTATACCAACTCGTCCCTTGAATAACAATCTTCCATCATTTACAATAGAGAAATCCGGCCGTTGCTCCATATTGGCTTTGATCTCCAATAACACAGGATCATTATCTTGGAGTTTGACTAGATCTTCTATTAATATGGGTTGTGTCCGGATATTGGCTATAAAGCAATCCTCTTTCCTCTTCATATTAATATTTAAATTCAACTGAGCAAATTTAGAAATAAGATTAGTCATACCTTTCATGAGACTTGATAGCTTTCCCATCAGTTTTCTACTGAGCGCATCGGCAACAGCATTCACCTTGCCAGGATGATATTGTATAGCAAAATCAAAGTCCTTAAGGTACTCTAACCATCGCCTTTGCCTCATATTTAGCCCTTTATGAGAGAATAGATATTTCAAGCTCCTATGGTTCGAATAGACCGTGAATTTCTCTACATAAAGGTAGTGACGCCAAATCTTCAAGGCAAATATGACAGCAGCCAGTTCTAGATCATGAATAGGATAATTCTCCTCATGCCACTTTAACTGTCTTGAAGCATAGCAAATCACCTTGCCATTTTGCATGAGTAAACACCCTAGGCCAATGCCAGATTTATCTGTATAAACTTCAAAACTGCCACCTTCTATGGGCAATGCCAGTATAGGTGCCGTGGTGAGATGCTCTTTAAGGGCTAAGAAATTTTCTTCACATTCCTTTGTCCACTCGAAAGGATTCTCCTTCCTGGTGAGTCTTGTTAAAGGAGCAGCGATTTTGGAGAAATCCTTGATAAATCACCTATAATAACTAGCCAGGCCAATGAAACTTTAAACTTCTAATACGGTGTTCAGTCGACTCTAGTTCTTAACATCTTAAACCTTAGAAGGATCTACTACAATGCCTTCTTTAGAAATAATATGGCCATGGAAAGAGACTTCCTTAAGCCAAAATTCAAATTTGTTTAACTTAGCATAAAGTTGGTGTTCCCGCAAGGTTTGCAAGACAACCCTTAGATGTTCCTCATGTTCCTCCTTCGTCTTTGAATAGATGAGAATATCATCAATGAATACGACTACAAATTGATCAAGATAAGGCCAAAACACATTATTCATTAATTGCATTAATACAGCAAGTGCATTAGTTAAACCGAACGACATAACCACAAATTCATAATGTCCATATCGGCTTCGAAAAGCAGTCTTGTGAATGTCTTCATCCTTGATCCTCAGTTGATGATAGCCTGACCTGAGGTCGATCTTGGAGAAGTACTTCGCGCCAGATAGTTGGTCAAACAGCTCATCAATACGCGACAGTGGATATTGGTTTTTGATGGTGAGTTGATTCAACTGCCGGTAGTCAATGCATAATATGAGGGAACCATCCTTCTTCTTAACAAATAAGACTGACGCACCCCAAGGGGATGTGCTGGGTCGAATGAAGCCTTTTTCTAATAGCTCCTGAAGTTGCTTCTTTAGTTCCTTCAGTTCCGTGGGGGACATCCTGTAAGGAGCTATTGACACTGGTGCTGCTCCAGGTGTGAGTTCAACGGTGAAGTTAACCTCCCTTTCGGGCGGTAAACCAGGTAACTCGGATGGGAAAATATCAGGAAATTCCTTAACTATGGGGATTTCTTCTATCTGAATTTTCTTAGACTCGGTAACTACTACGGAGGCAAGAAAAACTTCACATCCTTGCGAAATGAGTTTGCAAGCGTGAAGAGAAGAACTAAGAGAGGGATGCTTCCGATATTTGATGCCAAGAAAAGAAAATCGTGGGAGACGTGATTTTCGAACAGAAATTATCCTACTACGACAATTTATATAGGCGTCATGGTCTACAAGCCAATCAACTCCTAATATGGCATCGTAGCCTTCCATATTATGGCATATGGGATTAGCATGAAGATTATGCCATTCTACAGTGACTTCACTATTGGGGAAATAGGTTTTCAATTCCATTCCCGACCCTAAAGGAGTGACTATGATTAAATCCGATGGTAAGGGAACAAGTGAAATAGGCAATATTTTTACAAAGGAACTAGCAATAAAGGAATGAGTAGCACATATATCAAATAACACAAAAGTAAGATGGGAATGAATATGAATTGTACCTTCAATGAGCTCCCCTTCATTGGTTGGTTCATCCTCCAATACGACATTCAATCTAGCTTGCCGCTTTCATCCAACATTGCTCCTTGTGGATGATTGCTCTTTCATCAGAGGATAGTCGGGCATGCGGTGCTCCCAACTTCCACATCTTAGGCATGCGCCCAATCGCATCCAACATTCTTCGGCCGCATGACCGAATTTATCACAGAACGAGCAAGCCACCATGACTAGCTTATCTTCTTCTTTAATCTTCTTGTTTCGACAATCATCCTTGCCGTCCCCATTCTGGGATCTCTTCTTGCTATCCCGAGAGTTATAGGTGATGCTAAATTTTTATTGCTTCTTATCTTGCCGATTAGACTTTCGACTCGGCTCCTCCACTTTACCCTTGAGTTTATCGACCTTCTCCAAGGTCCGTTCACATAAGTGTGCCCGTTGGACCATCTCTGCATGGGTCTGAATGTTTTGCGGGCCAAGTTGCTGGGTAAAAATGGGCCACAGCCCATCCATAAAGCGATTTGCTTTAAGAAGATCCGTGCCCACTAGATGTTGAGCATAAGGTGCCAGGCGAGAGAATTGTAACTCATATTCTGCCACCGTCAACATGCCTTGACGTAGTGACGCAAATTTATCCGCCTTCCTCTCCTTGACATGCTCGGAGAAATACTTGGCTTGAAAAAGAGTAAGAAATCCATCCCATGTGTGTGGTGCGTCTGCAGGCGGTGTCGGAATAGACTTCCACCATGTACGTGCGTCTTTGTTTAACTGGAACGTAGCAAGACGAACCTTCTGTTGGTCGGCACATTGCATGACCCCAAATATACGGTTCATTTTGTCAATCCAATTTTCTGCCTCATCGGGGTTAGAAGAACCCGAAAACTGCAGAGGGTTTAAACTCTAGAAATTACGGTGCAGATCACCAGCTCCTGCCCTAGCGCCAGCTTGAGCCATATTTTGCAAGGCCTGAGTGAGACCCACAACAGTTTGTTGCATTCCACCCTAATCAACACGGTGAGCCATTGTAAGAGTAAAGTACCTAAGAAGAGTAATTGATTTGTTAATCTTAATGGAATTTATGGGTTAATCCTAAAGATAATTTCTAATTACTAGCTCATCCCAGGTTCTACCCAATTCCTATCATGGGTTGAAAATTTCCTTTCCTTGTTTCATAGGCATGGGTCCTTAATCCTTGGACTTAATCTATGACATGACATCTTTTCCTAGGACTTCTAGGCCTATGCTCTGATACCACTTTAACTGTCACGTCCCGAGCTTTTAATACAACGAAAGGAATATCGGGAATGTGAACAGTCGACAGGGTAAGCCTCTCGCAAGCAAGAAATTAGAGCGCAAGACAATCACACAAAAGTAATTACATAAGTATATTTTTTCAAAATTCTAACTTTATTCCTTACTAATAACCATAAAGTACATTAGATTTCTAACTTTAAACATCATTACATCATAGACTCAAGAAAATAGAAAATTACAATAGGACTCGACTAGACACTTGACAACTAGGTCTTCTCTCGATCCATTTGACCTTCAATCACTCTCGGACCCGCTACTTGTATATTCCGAATCCGATCCATCAGTACTTCCTGAAAAATTGATAAAGTAGGTATGAGCACACTTGCCCATTAGGTATCTTCGCATCAACATGAAGGCAGTATTTAAATGATTAATGTCTTAGCTCTAGATCTTAAGGTAAAAATAAGAACGCGATAAACAAGCGATATAAACCAAGATAACCAAGAATATAGAATCATGAAATAATTGAGCAAGTAGACGTGAGCAAGCACAGACCATGAAAAAACAAGATTAATCATGTAGAAGTAAATTTGACCTTTTCATGAACAAGAATGTACGAGTAAGAATCTAGAAAGTGCTTTATACAACCTTGTAAAGGCTATGTACTAGAAAGTCATTAACAAGTACGTAATTTTCATAACGAGCCTCGTGATTTTTCACTCATTTATAAGAGAAAGTACTCCCAGCGCAATGCGATGACAGTATTATCGTACCCCGTGGTTTATAGCACGTTTCCGACAATCTGTCGAGAGGACTAGCATGGAGCCCTTGGACACAATCCGTGCCCGGTCTTGCATCTTCAAATTATAAATCCAGCTACTTCCACGAGATATAACAATAATTTTGGCTAATAATTCAATTCTAAATAATAAGTTTCATGACTAAGTAACCAAGGTATAGAACGTACCAAGATTGATATGAGATACCAAAGAATAATTAAAAGAATATTATACTCCGGTGGCATTCCAACAGCATAACAATATTTTCATTAAGTTTCATATCTTAACATTAACTTGTTAAACATATGTTGAGACTCCAGATAATCCTAAGACCATCTAGGAACTCCAAAAAACTAACCCCAAAGGTCAAACCTCGGGTTAGACATGTACAGAGATAAAGCGGTCGTTTATTGGACCGTTTCATGAATCAGGCGGTCAAGTCAGGACCGTTAGGCAGAACAATGCAGTTGAGTCAGGACCGTTTGTGACGAGTAAGAGCCAGAACAAAGAAAGCTTGAATCAAAGAGACATGCGATCATAGGATGACCATTTTCCAAAATAAGCGGTCACTTGCCGACCGTTAAGTAACCCTTAGCGGTCGCCATGAAGACCGTTTATAACTCAGAATCCAGAAAACATTGATGGTGTAAGTGTTTTCTAGACAATTTGGGTTTTAAATGGTACAACCAGCTAGGCGTCCTAGTGGGAATCCCAGGCTCGTGGAGTCTTACGGAGGCCTTGAAACATAATCCCCTACTCCGACTGAAGGAATATCTAGCGGAGAGGTTCATAACTCCAAGAAAGTGTGCCTATAAGTGCAAAGTGTAACTAATGGTCACATACCGGAGTATATGCCATGTACTTAAGAAAATGACTCAAGAGATGAGAGTGAAACAGTGAAACATACGGACAAAACAGCATATGTACTATGTACACAACATAGAAACAATTTAATTACAAAATTATAATATTTTGGCATGAAATGAAAAATAATGATTGAAATCATGCTCATGTTAAAACAGGGTATTTATGTAGCACCCCGATATAATAAACGAATAAAAATTTACGAGAAATTTTTAAGAAATTCCTTAAGAAAAAAGATAAGTAAAATTTTGACCATTTTATAAAAATCTGAAAAAATTAGAATCTTGTAGAGGATAAAACGTTTAATAAAATAGTCTTCTACGACCAGCCCAAATAAAATTTTTAATTAAGGCGAATTAACATATTAAGGCCCAATTCCACACTTAGTCTAATCGGACCTTAAAATGCGAAATTAGAGCCCAATACTAAATCATTTAACCTCAAACCATATTCAAATGAATGGCTAGGATCAACTCATCGTTTCCCCTCTGGTTATTCACCGAAAACCTAACCCCAGGAGATGAATTTGGCGAAAGAGTGGCGGATTGACCCTATCCTGCGCGATTCGCGCACGCCCGTGTTGCGTGGACTCTATCGCCACGATTAGAACTCTCCAGACCCTATAGGAGCTATAAAAATGAACCTTAGCAACCATAGAATTTTTTAGATGTTGTGGCGGCCGGCGAGGACCTCGGAAGGGAGAGAATTCTGACGATTACCGGCAGGGTGTACATTGCGCGATCGGCATCCCTCTTCTTCCTTCATCCTTCGATTAAGGTAGGTGATAGCAAGCCAAACCCTAAGTATCATTTATGGATAGAAGCGTCGTCCTGTCCTCTTTATTTTAGTTTAAAAATCCCTAAATTTTATTTAGTATCCTGCTAGGATTTTGAGTTTTAGTGGACGCATGCTAGAACTAGGGTTAACTATGTTCCCCCTCGATTTAGGTAGGGATTTCAGGCACTAAACATTCAATTGATCATGCTATATTGTATAACTTTTCATGCTCGTTATATTGATAGTAAAAGCCCTAAATTTCATGCTCTATGTTTCGTGTATTTCATTGTTTTAGCTAACCCTAGCCGGACTCGCCGGAGGCGGGCAAGGCGAAGGTAGCAGAAGCCCCCTGACTTGCGCGGCCTCTCGGTAGACCACCCATATTAGATAGGCGGCCGGTGCTTGACCGTTCATGAGTTTTATTTCTGATGTGTTTCATGGATTGAGCAGAAGACCCCTAACCGCCCTGTCATTAGGCGGCCATCTACAGACCGTTCTTCTTCACCAGCGGCACTCTACAGACCGTCCATCTCCAGCAGGCCTCCGGACCTAAGAGAGAGTGAATGGCCTGTCGTGCAACCGCCGAGGCATGGGGACGGTTCTGAACGAACCGCCCATTTATACAGAACTGCTTATTTTCATGTTAGCATGATTTATCTTAGTAGATTAGTGGTTAATTGATAATTTAGTAACCCACATGATAAACTGGAAATTTTGGAAGTAAGTATTATGATTTTTTGTTAGTTTGCCTTCACTTGATCTTGATTCATCTTCTCCGATGAAGTTAATATTAATTATGATCCTTGAGAAATGAAATTGTTATTAGGTTTGTTTAACAGTCATTCTACTCTGGTAGGATTGACTGACCACTATACTTGGTTTCCGATGATTGCTAAGCCTCTATTCCTTGTAATGGTTGGGACTCTCCACCGGATACTCCTTCTGTCAGACTAGGACCTTCATTACGGGACCACCGTAAGCCCCCGCGAGCCTGGGATTCCCACTAGGACGCCGGGCAAGTTGTACCACCAAGACATGAACCTGTTCACGTGATTGAACCACTTGGTTTACTGTGTTGAGTCACGGCTCAATTTGGACTGACTGAGTTTTGAATGGCTGGAATCAGACCGTTTAACTCAATAGGCGGCCCATTATGAACCATGCATTCCTAGCTAATGCCATTTCTTGTGGGTCGATTAACCTTGTTTCACCTTCGACCCAATCATGATTTGATCAACCCAGTGAGCCCTAAGTTGGCCAGTGGATAGTGGGCTGGACCCTGGTTCAGTTCTGCCCCACTTACGGTAGCCCGGAGCCCATTTTGGGTGGATTCTAGTTGCTAGCTAGGCCCAACAATTGAACAGACAGTATAGGACCGCTCATTCTTTCGAGCGGATCATTGTGGACCGTCCAGTTACTAAGCGGCCCAATCCAAACCGCTTACTGTTGTCGTGGGCTTCAGATCTTCCCATCATGAACGGCCCAGTATACACCGTTCGTACCTATTGAAAGGCCCACTTGTGACCGTCCTTTAGTTTGAGCGGCCCATAGTAGACCGTTTATCTTTGGCTTCTGTTAGGCTGTTCTTTCAGCCCGATCCTTTTAGCGCGGTCCAGCTAGCGACCGTCCATTCCTTTGAACGGCCCGATATGGACCGTGTATCTTCCAGAAAATGATTTTCGTGGCTCTTCGTGTTTGAATGCAAGGACCTGTTGGTTCTTGATAACTTGAACTTTCTGGTCAAAGTATCTCTTCAACTTACCCTTGGGTTTTCCGAGGTAAGTTATACCTTGACATTATTGGCCATTTAATTTGATTAATGTCTAGACATAACTTGGGATCTTGGATCCATTAAAATCAATGCCAACGCATCATAAGGGCCTAGTCTGGTCCTGGGAGGAGCGCCCAAAAAGTACTTGTGCTCCGAGGAGTTTGAATGACATGGTGACGCATTGCACCGAGTGCATGACTAGCGTGATGTCTACGACATAATCTCTCACTTGAATCTTCTTGATTTGATTAATTCTTGCTTGTTGGCCAATTTCCAGTTACACTATGTTCATGATCTCGCCTTCTTTTTATTATATTACTTTGTCATATCGTCATTTCATTTCGTTCTTTATTTTTACGCGTATAAATGCAATAAATTGGTTAATTACTTAAACTTGCCCGTTATTACCTACTGAGCGTTCGCTCACCTAGTTGTTTCCCCCTTTTCAGGTAGCTCAGGTGAGGATTCGCAAACTGATGGGGATGGGCAAGAGTGACGACCCTGGAGTGAACCTGTTGTACGAACCCGAAGAGTCGTTATAGTTGTTTTGTGTCTAGTTATGTTATTGAAAATGTGTCTTATCAGAGTTGTAGTTGGAGTCAGCAATTGTAATAGTGTCAAGTGAATATTGTTATGTAAGTTTTTCTAAGTTGGATGTTGGATGATGTAATTGGATTATAGAGCTTTTGATGTTAATTGGAGTTATTTTCGTTCATGGTGTGGTGGTGATTTTTTAGCTTTAGTATAGCATGTCTGTAAATCAATATTTTATTATTCTTAATTGTTTGTACTACCGGTCCCGGTATTCCGCGTCGAGGCGTGACAGTTAGGTTGTATCAGAGCCTAGGTTCTAATATTCCTAGGTTTTCTAAGTTCCAGGTTCCTAAGTGACGTCGTAGAACCTATAACCTTGTCATAAGTCTAAGAACGCAACCTAGTGAGATTTGGGTAGAGACTTGGGTTGAGTTAATAGTCTAATTCTAAAACTTCCTTCTAAATGATTTTAAAATAATTTATTCTACGTGTAGGACGTACTAATGGCAGCCGAGCGTGCGCAATGGCGAGATATGCAGCGAACGGTTCAAGGACTTACTCGGGCCTTTCAACAAGTGGCCCAAGGAGGAGCAGCGAACCACGGTGCTGGCGATCTTCACCAAAATTTCCGTGGGATGAATCCCCCGCATTTTGGAGGCTCGACCGATCCCGATGAAGCCGAGCACTGGCTGAAAGAGATGGAGAGGATCTTTGAAGTAATGCAATGTAGCGATCAGGAGCGTGTTCTTTTAACGACCTTCCAGCTGGAACGTGATGCAAGGACATGGTGGGACGCAATGAAGGCTACCCCTGGAGATAGACAACTTTCCTGGAAGGAGTTCGAGGAACTCTTTAATAGCAAATATTTCTCTGATCGAGTGCAAGAAAAGAAAGCGGCTGAGTTTGCTACTTTGAAGCAGTAGAATCTATCTGTAGCGGAGTATGAAGCTCAGTTCTCTCGGTTATCTCGTTATGCCACTCGCTTGATATCTACAGAAAAGATGAAGGCTAAGCGTTTCCTCAACGGGCTGAAGTTGCAGTATATCAACCAGTTAGCGCCCCTAGAAATTCAGACTTATGCAGAGATGGTAAGGAAGGCTCAAGTCTTGGAAGACACCTTAGAGATGACGGAAAGAATCCGTGGGAAGAATGTTAAGAAGGAACAACGTACTGGTTTCGGGAGTGTCAAACCCGGTAATGGCAAGAAGAGGCCCAATGGCGAGTCTGGATCGTGGAAGGGCAAAATGCCGAAGAATGATGACAAGAAGTCTAGCCCTGTTGTACCATTCAAGGGCGTGTGCAAGTATTGTGACCGTCCAGGTCATAAGATGGAAGAGTGCTGGCGCAAGCTGGGCACCTGTCTACGCTGTGGAAGCAGGGAGCATCGTATTCCTGAGTGTCCCCTTTTGTCTAATCAAGCTACCCCGACTAAGCCACAAGGGAACAGGAAGCAGCAAGGCAAGCTCCAAGCCCTACAGGAAGATGATGCAGGAACCACCGAGGAAGGTGGACTCGTTGAAGGTACTCTTATTATACATGATAAGCCAACATTTGTTCTCTTTGATACTGGTGCCACTCATTCTTTTATATCTCAAAAATTTGCTAAGTCTTTAGCTGTGAAGCTAGTTTTGATGAATGCTCTGTTAGAGATCTCAACCCCTATTGGTTCCCGTTCAGTAATTAAGTATTTTTATCCTTCCAGTAAGGTTATGATTAATGAGCAGAACTTGTCAGCTGACTTAGTTTGCATGGATATAAAAGATTATGATGTAATTCTTGGAGCGGATTGGTTGGCTAAGCATGAAGCCAATGTTCATTGTAGTTCTAGTTCTGTGTCTTTTTATAGACACCCTGGACTTTCTTTTATAGGGGTTAGGCACCATAAGTCTGTGCCATTTATTTCGGCCCTTCGAGCTGATAAGTTGATGAGGAAAGGATGTCAGGCTTTTCTAGCCTTTGTTTATGTGACCCTTGAGAAGAAGATTGAGATAAAGGACATTTCCGTTGTTCGAGATTTTCCGGATGTCTTTCCTGAGGAATTGCTAGGACTTCTGCCTGAGAGAGAGGTTGTCTTTTCTATTGATTTAATTCCTGGCACGACTCCTGTTTTCAAAGCTCCTTATCGTATGTCCCCCGCAGAGCTGAGGGAATTGAAGCAATAGTTAATGGAATTACTTCAAAAGGGGTTCATTCGTCCTAGTACATCCCCGTGGGGAGCCCCAGTATTGTTCGTCTGGAAGAAGGATGGTTCGATGAGGTTGTGCGTCGATTATCGGTAATTGAACCAGCTAACTATCAAGAACAAATACCCATTGCCGAGGATTGACGAATTATTTGATCAGATAGCAGGAGCTCAGTATTTTTCTAAGATTGATCTTCGGCCAGGATACCATCAGTTGCGAATTAAGGAAGAAGATATCTATAAGACGGCCTTCCGTAGCAGGTATGGGCACTTTGAATTTGTAGTAATGCCTTTTGGACTAACGAATGCACCTGCAGCTTTCATGCAGTTGATGAACAATGTGTTCCGGCCCTATCTTGATCAGTGGGTCGTGGTGTTTATTGATGACATTCTGATTTATTCTAAGAGTGAGAAGGAGCATGCTGAACATTTGAGGATGTCGTTGCAATTATTGAGAGACCATCAGCTATACGCCAAGTTTAGTAAGTGTGAATTCTGACTGCAAGAGGTGTCTTTTCTAGGGCATATTATTACAAAGGAAGGTATTTCTGTTGATCCCTCGAAGGTAGAGGCAGTGAAGAATTGGGACATGCCTACTAATGTAACTGAAGTTAGAAGTTTCCTAGGCCTAGCAGGTTATTACCGAAGGTTTATTAAGGATTTCTCCAAGATTGCGGTGCCCTTAATAAGATTAACCCGTAAGGAGAACAAATTTGATTGGTCCGAAGATTGTGAGAAAAGCTTTCAGAACTTGAAGGATTGTCTAACTACTGCCCCTGTTTTGGCTTTACCATCTGGAGAAGGAAGTTTTGTAGTGTACACTGATGCTTCAGGTATTGGTCTAAATATGTGCTTATGCAGCACGGGAAAATGATAGCCTATTCTTCTAGGCAGTTGAGGAAGCATGAAGAGAATTATCCTGTTCATGATTTGGAACTAGCAGCTGTGGTGTTCACCTTGAAGATATGGAGGCACTACTTGTATGGAGAGACATTTACGGTGTTCTCAGATCATAAGAGTCTGAAGTATTTGTTTTCTCAGAAGGAACTCAATATGAGGCAGAGGGGATGGCTTGAGTATTTAAAGGACTTTGATTTCTCCATAGAGTATCATCCCGGAAAGGGTAATTTAGTGGCGGACGCTTTGAGCAGCAAGTCAATAGCTAAGTTGTCACATCTCATGTTGCAAGAATGGAGACTGCTGGAGCAGTTAGCAAGTTTGGATCTCAATATTGACAAGGACCAAGTTATGATTGCTCAGATTCAACTTAAACCAGAATTCTTGATAGAAATCAAGTCCTTGCAAGATAATGACCCGAGTTGGCAGAGATCAAGGAGAGTTTGAGTAACATACATGATTTCATGGTAGCTGACGATGGCAGAATGTTGTTTCAGGGAAGGACTTGTGTTCCTGATGTAGCTGAAATAAAGAATAAGATTCTTGAAGAAGCTCATAGATCCAGGTACACTATTCATCCTGGAGGTACTAAGATGTTCAAGGATTTGAAAAGATCCTTTTGGTGGCCAAATATGAAAAAGGAAATTGCAGAATTTGTGAGTAGATGCCTGGTGTGTCAGCAAGTGAAGGCTGAGCATTTCAGACCTGTAGGAAAATTGAAACTACTTGATATACCTCAATGGAAGTGGGAGAATTGGCATGGATTTTATCATGGGTCTACCTAGGACTCGTGGTGGATTTGATGCAATATGGGTGATCATCGACAGATTGACAAAGTCTGCTCATTTCTTGTCCATTAAGTCTAAGTGGATAGTGGATGTCTTGGCGGCTCTGTATATGAAAGAAGTTGTAAGACTCCATGGTATTCCAGTCAGCATTGTGTCTGATAGAGATCCCAGATTCACTTCACATTTTTGGAAGGGATTGCAAGAATCTTTCGGAACCCGTCTGAATTTCAGTACTGCTTTTCATCCACAAACAGACGGACAGACTGAAAGAACCAACCAGATAGTGGAAGATATGCTTAGAGCCTGCATGATTGATTTCGGAGGTAGTTGGAGTGATCACTTGGCTTTGATTGAATTCGCCTATAACAACAGTTATCAGTCCAGCATTTAGATGGCTCCGTTTGAAGCTTTGTATGGGAGAAGTTGTCGATCCCCGTTATGTTGGAACGAGATAGGTGAGAAGCAATGGCTGGGACCAGATCTTGTTTTGGAATCATCCAAGAATATCCATACTATCAGGGACCGGTTGCAAGTAGCACAATCAAGACAGAAGAGTTATGTAGACAACAGAAGGAGAGCCTTGGAATTTCAGGTTGGTGAACATGTGTTCTTAAAAGTTTCTCCCATGAGAGGGATTCACAGGTTTGGTATTCAAGGTAAGCTGAGTCTGAGATATGTTAGTCCATTCGAGATTCTAGAGAGAGTGGGAGAGGTTACTTACCGTTTAGCACTACCACCTCAGTTATCATGAGTACACAACGTCTTTCATGTGTCAATGCTGCGAAAATATGTGTATGACCCCACTCATGTCATTCAGCATGCGGATTTGGAGCTGAAGGAAGATTTGACTTATGAAAAAAGACCTATCAAGATTCTGGATCGTAAGCAGCAGCAACTCAGGAATCGTTCCATACCTATGGTTAAAGTGCAGTGGAGTCGGCGTGGAACTAAAGAGGCTACTTGGGAGTCAGAAGATACCATGCAGAA
This sequence comes from Amorphophallus konjac, assembly GCA_022559845.1. Taxonomy (NCBI): domain Eukaryota; kingdom Viridiplantae; phylum Streptophyta; class Magnoliopsida; order Alismatales; family Araceae; genus Amorphophallus; species Amorphophallus konjac. The sequence goes on along the minus strand of CM040119.1, from coordinate 260,822,854 downwards.
GCAGTATCCCCACTTATTCTAGGTGTGTTATCTTACTCCCCATTGTATTTAGTGTGGTGAATTTGGAGGACCAAATTCCTTAAAGTGGGGAGGGTGCAGCACCCTGGTATAATAAACGAATAAAAATTTATGAGAAATTTATAAGAAATTCCTTAAGAAAACGGATAAGTAAAATTTTGACCATTTTATAAAAATCTAGAAAAATTAGAATATTGTAGAGGATAAAATGTTTAGTAAAATTATCTTCTACGACCAGCCCAAATAAAATTCTTAATCAAGCCGAATTAACAGATCAAGGCCCAAATCCACACATAGTCTAATCGGACCTTAAAATGTGAAATTAGAGCCCAATACTAAATCATTTAAGCTCAAACCAGATTCAAATGAATGGCTAGGATCAACTCATCGTTTCCCCTCCAGTTATTCACCGAAAACCTAACCCTAGGAGAGGAATTTGGCGGCGGAGTGGCAGATTGACTCTATCCTGCGCGATTCGCGCATGCCCGCGTTGCGTGGACTCTATCGCCACGATTAGAGCTCTCCAGACCCTATAGGAGCTATAAAAATGAACCTTAGCAACCATAGAATTTTTTAGATGCTGTGGCGGCCGGCGAGGACCTCGAACGGGAGAAAATTCTGACGATTACCGGTAGGGTGCACCTAGCGCGATCGGCATCCCTCTTCTTCCTTCATCATTCGATTAAGGTAGGTGATAGCAAGCCAAACACTAAGTATCATATATGGATAGAAGCGTCATCCTATCCTCTTTCTTTTAGTCTAAAAAGCCCTAAATTTTATCTAGTATCCTGCTAGGATTTTAAGTTTTAGTGGAAGCATGCTAGAACTAGGGTTAACTATGTTCCCCCTCGATTTAGGTAGGGATTTCAGGCACTAAACATTCAATTGATCATGCTATCTTGTATCACATTTCATGCTCGTTCCATTGATAGTAAAAGCCTAAATTTCATGCTCTATGTTTTGTGTATTTCACTGTTTTAGCTAACCCTAGCCGGACTCGCCAGAGGCAAGCAAGGCGAAGGTAGCAGAAGCCCCCTGACTTGCGTGGCCTGTAGATAGACCGCCCATATTAAATAGGCGGTCGGTGCTTGACCGTTCATGTGTTTTATTTCTGATGTGTTTCATGGATCGAGCGGCAGACTCCTAACCGCCCTATCATCAGGCGGCCATCTACAGACCGTTCTTCTTCCTCAGCGGCACTCTACAGACCGTCCATCTCCAGCAGGCCTCCGGACCTAAGAGAGAGTGAACAACATGTCGTGCGACCGCCGAGGCATGGGGACGGTTCTGAACGAACCGCTTAATTATACAGAACTGCTTATTTTCATGTTAGCATGATTTATCTTAGTAGATTAGTGGTTAATTGATAATTTAGCAACCCACATGATAAACTGGAAATTTTGGAAGTAAATATTATGAATTTTTGTTAGTTTGCCTTCACTTGATCTTGATTCATCTTCTCCGATGAAGTTAGTATTAATTATGATCCTTGAGAAATGAAATTGTTATTAGGTTTGTTTAACAGTCATTCTACTCTAGTAGGATTGACTGACCGCTATACTTGGTTTCCGATGATTGCTAAGCCTCCATTCCTTGTAATGGTTGGGACTCTCCGCCGGATACTCCTTCCGTCAGACCAGGACCTTCATTACGAGACCTCCGTAAGCCCCCACGAGCTTGGGATTCCCACTAGGACGCCGGGCATGTTGTACCACCAAGACTTGAACCTGTTCACGTGATCGAACCGCTTGGTTTACTGTGTTGAGTCACGGCTCAATTTGGACTGACTGAGTTTTGAACGGCTGGAATCAGACCGTTTAACTCAATAGGCGGCCCATTATGAATAGTGTGTTCTTGGCTAATGCCATTTCTTGTGGGTCGATTAACCTTGTTTCACCTTCGACCCAATCATGATTTGATCAACCCAGTGAGCCCTAAGTTGGCCAGTGGATAGTGGGCTGGACCCTGGTTCAGTTCTGCCCCACTTATGGTAGCCCGGAGCCCATTTTGGGTGGATTCTAGTTGCCAGCTAGGCCCAGCAACTGAACGGACAGTATAGGACCGCTCATTCTTTCGAGTGGATCATTGTGGACCGTCTAGTTACTAAGCGGCCCAATCCAAACCGCTTACTGTTGTCGTGGGCTTCAGATCTTCCCATCGTGAACGGCCCAGTATAGACCGTTCGTACCTATTGAAAGGCCCACTTGTGACCGTCCTTTAGTTTGAGCGGCCCATAGTAGACCGTTTATCTTTGGCTTCTGTTAGGTTGTTCTTTCAGCCCGATCCTTTTAGCGCGGTCCAGCTAGCGACCGTCCATTCCTCTGAACGGCCCGATATGGACCGTGTATCTTCCAAAAAATGATTTTCGTGGTTCTTCGTGTTTGAATGCAAGGACCTGTTGGTTCTTGATAACTTGAACTTTCTGGTCAAAGTATCTCTTCAACTTACCCTTGGGTTTTCCGAGGTAAGTTATACCTTGACATTATTGGCCATTTAACTTGATTAATATCTTGACATAACTTGGGATCTTGGATCCATTAAAATCAATGCCAACGCATCATAAGGGCCCGGTCTGGTCCTGAGAGGAGCACCCAAAAAGTACTTGTGTCCCGGGGAGTTTGAATGACATGGTGAGGCATTGCACTGAGCGCTTGACTAGCGTGATGTCTACGACATAATATCTCACTTGAATCTTCTTGATTTGATTAATTCTTGCTTGTTGGCCAATTTCCAGTTACATTATGTTCATGATCTCGCCTTCTTTTTATTATGTTACTTTGTCATATCGTCATTTCATTCCGTTCTTTATTTTCGCGCGTATAAATGCAATAAATTGGTTAATTACTTAAACTTACCCGTTATTACCTACTGAGCGTTCGCTCACCCAGTTGTTTCCCCCTTTTCAGGTAGCTAAGGTGAGGATTCGTAAACTGCTGGGGATGGGCAAGAGTGATGACCCTGGAGCAAACCTGTTGGACGAACCTGAAGAGTCGTTATAGTTGTTTTGTGTCTATTTATGTTATTGAAAATGTGTCTTGTCAGAGTTGTAGTTGGAGTTAACAATTGTAATAGTGTCAAGTGAATATTGTTATGTAAGTTTTTCTAAGTTGGATGTTGGATGATGTAATTGGATTATAGAGCTTTTGATGTTAATTGGAGTTATTTTCGTTCATGGTGTGGTGGTGATTCTTTAGCTTTAGTATAAGATGTCTGTAAATCAATATATTATTATTCTTAATTGTTTCTACTGCAAGTCCCGATATTCCGCGTCGGGGCGTGACAATTTAACATGAAATCAACACCATTTTAGTGAAAAATATCATAAGTATAGGGTTTTTAATATGCAAAATTCAACTAAGTTCACAGAACCAAATAGCTGGCATGACATGGCCGCATGGGTTATAAACGGTCTCTCGATACGCTGTTTAAATAAGGCGGTCAGGTTATGGATCGTTTCTGTCTGATAGGCAGAATCTGTAAAATAGTGAAATAAAACGTTAACCTAGGGCATGTTATGCATGGAAATGACATGAAATAGGTAGTAAAACATGCTAGAAAAAAATTAGGCCATGATCATGCATAGGAGAAAGTGAATTAGACAAGAATTCCATCTTAATTGCATTAAGGCTAAGTCTATGCATGAAAAATGAACTAGTTTGTGCAGTCTAAATAAAACATTAAATTATCCACGTACAATGCGTGATATCAACTAAGAGTTGAGGGATTTTATTCCTAACATCATGTTTAAGTCATTCATGAGATTACCTACCTTTGGACTAGGCTTTAATAGTCGAATTTAAGATTGGAACTTGACCCAATTTTCTACTCGTCCTAAACTGGAACAACAACTTCGTGGCCTTTTATCTCTTGATCCTCTTTGCCTATGACCATGAAATTTTGAGGGTAAGAAGATGGTACTAGAAGGAACAATTTGTTCTAAAGAACCCATATCTAATTACCTCGTTTAGGGCTTCTATTTGATTGATCAATTTGGGGCTGTTGCACAATTTCATGATATTCTTGTACTGAACTAGCAACTTTGAACGCCTCTATCTTCCTGGTGGCTTGATCTCCTAAGATGAAATTTGGAGGGTAGTTAGACCTTACTATTATAAACAAATTCTTCTAAAGAACATATCTCTAATTCGGCCTCTTTACCTTAGTTCCATGTGAGCCAAAAGTAAGGGTCGCGTAGGTTGGTTCTGGGGTCTATTTATAAGGTTAGCTAGGGTTTCCATGGATTAGAACGAACATAGAGTCCTAATTAGGGTTTCAATTCGATCCTTAAGCCTTTTAGACTCATCTATCGAAGAGATAGCATCGATCCTAGGCAATTTGGATGCCAAAGTTCCCATCTTTTTATGCCTTCTTCCATTCACGGAATCTGTAGATAGTAGCGGTCTAGTCTAGACCGTTTTCAATCCCCAAGCAGTCGCCCGATAGACCATTTTTGACTTTGGACGCCGAGTTTGAAACATTTCAAACTCTTTGTCATATATCCGTTGATTTATCCAATAATTAGTATATTTATTCCCTAAATTTTGTAAATATTCTATTTTAAGTTTCTAGAATGTGGGCCAAACCTTGTGGGCTTTGTTTTGGGCCATTTTGGTCTTATTTAAATGGCCAGGTTAATTAATAAATATTGGGCCTCATTATTTGGTTTTAAATTAACCCAAATTCTTTTAATAATCCATTTATCTCTAGAAAATCTTAGAAAATCTAAATAAATTCTAAATTATCATATATAAAATTTTGAGGTATTACAGCTTAGCTACATGGTGTTTAGCATGAAAATTTCTCTTATTTACCACCCTTCTTGAATTTTTGAATTTATTTTTTTTACATGCAATCAAATCATCAGACTTCATAACAGGACAGTCATACATCATATGTCCATTCCTACCACAATAAAAGCACGAGGTTCTAATTTCCTTTCTACTTGCATGTGTGTGTGATATAGCATTGTGATTAGCATGCAAAGAGACATCAGCATGATTTATGAATTTACTGTTCACATTTTTCATTTTATCAGATCTGATTTTCAATGTTTTCAACTGTGGAATCTGAGAAGATTTGTTGGAAGTTCCAGAATCATTTGAAGCATGAACAAATGAAGTTTGCATTTTATACTCAAATGATTTTTTATTCACAAGGCTATAGCCTAGCCCTTCCCTTTGGAAGTTAACCTTAACTCCCAGGAGTTTATTCAAGTTTTCTTTCCCATCAACAAACCTTGATAGGGAATTATTCAGATCATGGATTTCTAACTGAAGAGATGAGATTTGAAATTTATAGCCTGCTATGTCTTCTTCACAGGAAATAATTTGTTGATGCAGAACATCATTTAAACCTTTGAGATTTTCATTTTCCTGTTTCATCTTCAGTTCATTTTCTGATTCATTTCCATTCAAGGCACATTTTCCTTTTTAAAAAGCCATTAGTCTTTCAGACATAGATGTACTCAAGGCATTAAACTTCTCATTCTCAAGTTTCAATGAATTTTCTCTTTCGTTTAATTCCTCCTCCAATTTTTCAAGTTCAATTTTCTTATCAAGCAGATTTTTATTCTCTTCTCTCAATGAAGCAATTAAATCTTTTTTCCATTCAATGTCAGAGAGAAGACCTTCATTCAATTCTTTCACAAAAGAACAATCATTGCAGGTAGAATTGGTTGAACATGGATTTTCAGTTTCTTTAATTTAATTTCTGAGTTTCTCATTTTTAAATTTTAATCCTTCTAGTTCAAAATAGATAGCATGAAAATATTTCAATTGTTTTCTCAGATCATCATTTCCAGATTTCAGCTTTTCTGAATTTGCATTTTCTGAACTAGAATCAATGACAACATTCAATTTCTTTTTCATGGCTTTGTTTTATTTTCTTATTTTTTTCATGAGATTCAAACAAAATAGTATAGGCATGTTCCCATTCATCTAAGGAGAAGTTTTCAAATAGAGAACCTACCTCTTCATCCTCTTGATTTGTATTTGCCATGAGTCCACAAATTTCCTCTTCTTCCTCTTCACTTGGAATGCTTTCCTCCACTTCACTCCAGGTTGTGACCATAGCTTTTTGTTTCTTCTCCTTCGTCTTGGAATTCTTTTTGACTAGTTCTGGACATTCATCACGAAGGTGCCCAGGCTTCCTACAGTAATAACAAGTGAATTTGTAAGTCTTTTTGTGCATTTCAGGTTTGTCATGTGACTCTCTATTTACATGATGACTTTTCCTATTCTTTCTATGCATAACTCTCATTCTTAAAAACATTTTAAAATTCCTGGTGAGAAATGCTTGTTCACTTGCAGACAACTCACTTGATTCCTCACTACTTTCTCCATTGCTATCTGAACCCATGAGAGCTATCATTTTGGGTTTCTTATCATCATCTTCACTTCTTCTGAAGTTTATTTCATAGGTCATCAATGACCCAATTAGTTCGTCTACTTTCATAGTAGACAGATCCTTAGAATCTTCAATAACAATAGCTTTGGTTTGCCACGCAAGAAGAAGTGACCTTAAAATCTTCCTGACCAGCTCACTATCAGAATAGTTTTTACCAAGTGAATTCAAACTATTGATTAGTCTAGAAAACCTAGCATACACTTTAGAAATAGACTCACTAGGCTTCATTCTAAACATTTCATATTCAGAAACAAGCAAATTAGCTTTGGTAGCCCTTACCCCAGTTGTACCTTCTTTAATTACCTCCAATCGGTCCCACATTTCCTTAGCTGATTTGCATGTCAAGACCCTTGAGAACTCTTCAGGATGGATGGCACACTGCATTGCATTAAGAGTGCTCCAATTTACAGTAGACTGGCACATCTACTCTCTTGTCCTGCCATCTTCATTTTCTAGGAGAGTATATGGTCCTTTCTCAATGACTCTCCACATCTCATGGCTCTGAGCTCGCATGAAGACCTGCATCTTGTTCTTCCAATAAGGATAGTTATTGCCAGTAAAGAACGGTGGTCTATTAATCGAAGACCCTTCAGCTTGAAAACTATGAGACTAAGAAAGTAGATTGGAGAGTATATGGTCCTTTCTCAATGACTCTCCACACCTCATTAGATCTCCCTTGGTCGTTGGACCACATGTTGAGGAACCTTGCTCTGGTACCAATTGTTAGGTGCAAGGCCGGGATCTAGAGGGGGGGTGAATAGATCTCCTTTAAAAAACTTACGCTCAAATAAAAGAATCACCCTACTCAATTCAAACAGGAAGGAAACGAGATAGCAGTTTACACTGCTCACTTGGTTCGGTAAGAAACAATCTCAAACACTTAGCCACTAAGCTTCGGATAAGAAGAAAGACTAATGCAACGGTCCAAGCAACCTACTGAAGATAAGAAACTACTAACACCAACTAGTAGCTCATATGAAACCAATCTGGAACACGTTGCACACAAGAATGCTACAATTCAAAAACTGCTCGCACTCCAACCTGTGAAGGAGGTAGTAGAAAAGGATCACACGCACAAATGCAAACCACACCACACAAGAGTTTTTAGGTGGTTCGTCCAGACACCCAGTCTACCTACATCCACCCCCCACTCAACTTGAGTGAGGATTCCGCTGACTCACAGCTTGAATCATTGATCCATAGCTTCGGGGAACAAATCCCTACAACCGCTGATCCACAGCTTCGGGGAACAAATCCCAAACCGCTAAGCCTCACAGCTTGTTTAACCGCTGAGCACACAACTTGCTTCCGAGGAATCAATCCTCAACATCTGCTGACACACAGCTTGATCGAAGTACCAAGGAAAGATTTTTTTTACATAAAGGCCAATACCTGCAAGGCAAGATGAGGGAGACCATTCTTCCCATCAAAGAAGGGGAGGGACGCTCCTCCCACAACCGCTAGACAGGGAGATTATATATATATTGAAGCAGAGGAAGGGATACAAAGAGAAGCTAGGGCCAAAGGGAAGGGCACCCAATCTTATCAAGATGATAGGGTCCCTTTACAGAAGTCGGGAGGTCGGCCCAGGAAGACCAAAAACAACGAGAAGATGAAAAACAACCAAGGCCGGCTAACATGTTCGCCACTTGATTGGCTTCCCGGAACACGTGGGAAATGGTAACATTCATAGAAGAACAAAACAAAAAGAACAAAAATGAAAACAGAAAAGCAATGTAGCTCTCGAGGACCAAAATGGCTTGGATCTGATCCAAAGGTCACACACGATCAAGTCTTCAATGAAGCACCGGCTACACACTATTCTTCACGGGCTCTCGCTCTCTTTTTCTTCTTCTTCTTCTCACGATCTTCTCTCTCAGATCTTCTCTCTGATTTTCTCTCCCAGATCTTCTTCGCACTCTACTCCTTCTTTTTTCTTCAGACTTCACAGCTCTCTTCTTTCCAGTTCCCCCGCCTTTTCTTCCCTCGCAGCAACACGTTCACACAGAGAAGAACACCCCATTTATATAGAACACGGGCTCCATAATTCTTCTCGATAAAGTAATCTTTATTTTGCTAATTTCCCATTTGTCCATGTGGCAGGAGAATATTCATCTATCAGAGGCCATGTCAGACAAGTCAGATAACCTTGGATCACGTGCCAAGATGAATGGGCTTCGAAGACAACGTGTGTTAGACATAATTTTCCTGGATTTCACCCTTCTGAGCTATTTGTCAGAATTAGCCACCAATTATTCACCCTTATCATCCATTTTACACCCTTAGGCACCTATTTGTCACCCTTATCTCTGATAGTCGCCGCCTTCTGCTGCCTTAGCAATTTTCTTCACAAGTCACCCCTATCGATCCATTATTCACCCTTAGGCAAGTATTTGTCATCGTTTTTGAGTATTTGTCTGCCTTAAGCTATATTTTTCTCCCTTAACCATATAGAGCCATCGCTATTTTTCTTCTTGTTGTGCCCTTGTGATCATTTGAGTCTTCCTGTGGTTTGGGACATTCGACATCGTCTTGTGGTCATTTGAGTTATTGGATATTCTTGGTTTTCATAATAGCTAAACACTATAAGTCATTATTATTTTAACTCTCATATGACTGACATACGTGATGTTTTGTTCATGACAGATATGCCAATGAATTGCCAAGGAATGAAGTGGAGATGGTAAATGTGAAAGCTCAATGTTGCGCCCTCGCACGCGGATCGACCTGCGCGGTCAGGTCGCGGGGATCTCGGATTGGTTTGAAATCCGTTGATGATCTCGAATTTCATTAGCTTTGAACCATATATGTTGTTCGCGGTATGTTTCAGGTTTCCATATAATGGCTTGCTCTCCACTCTCATTCACCTCTAGTCTCTCAAACATTAGTCACCTTCTCTATCTTATCCCTCCTTTTTGCTGCTGTCAAAGGGGGGGAAAATGTCTTGTTGTGAGTCCTTTAATACCTTTGTCCGTCCTTTATGCGGCCTTTGTGAGTTGTCAAAGGGGGAGAGTGAATTGTGGACGGGAGAGAGTCCATGGGGGAGAGAACCTTGTGAGCTTTGAGTCTGCATATGTGATAGGGGTTTGTGCATAGCATTCACATACTTTGATCATCCATGCATACATATCCGCATTCACATGCTTTCACTATCATGGATCTTGAGCTGCACATGTCGCATATGTCATAAACTTTGCCATTTTGAATATTCCTGCCACATAATGACTCACAGTGTTGCCATCATCAAAAAGGGGGAGAATGTTGTGCCCCTGTGATCATTTGAGTCTTCCTGTGGTTTGGGTCATTCGACATCGTCTTGTGGTCATTTGAGTTATTGGATATTCTTGGTTTTGATAATAGCTAAACACTATAAGTCATTATTATTTTAACTCTCATATGACTAACATACGTGATGTTTTGTTCATGATAGATATACCAATGAATTGCCAAGGAATGAAGTGGAGATGGCAAATGTGAAAGCTCAATGTTGCGCCCTCGCATGCGGATCGACCTGCGGGGATCGACCTGCCCGGTCAGGTCGCGGGGTCAAGGGGGCAGACAAAATTTTGATTATAGGAGCGATATAATAAATAGAAATCTTCAAGACTGTCGAGGTTGATGCCACAGATGAGAACAGGCTGCTAAAGGACTTAAGTGACGGAGCTAAAGAGGTAAACGGACTGACCCGGCATAAACCGGGGTCTGCCCAGCTGGCGGTCGACCCCCAACACAGGGGCTGTCGACCGCCCCTGCCAGCAGCTCACTGGCTGACGGATTCTCAGTGGCGGTCGACCGCCAGCCCAGGGCGGTCGACCGAAAATTCCAGAAATGAACAAGCTACATATTGTTTTAGTAGCGGTCGATCGCCACCTTCCTCCAGTCGACCGCCAGCCCTGATGCAGCCATGTTTGACTTCGATTTCCACCTCGAGGCCAGCCCCTTTCCTTGGATTTGTTTAATCAAAACTCACCTAATCTCCCATGATTCGTGGATCTGGTCTGGGGGATGTCCAAGGACCATTCAAAGTATATAAAACCAACACAAGGAGGGTTCGAAACCCTAATGCTTCATTTGGATCAAAGGAGATCAAGGGAGGCTGTTCAAGGGAGAGGAGTTTGAGTACTGTAGCCGTGAACAGTACTCCGAGAAGAAGTTCTTCATCAAATCCTCAAGTGATTGAAGCTACTTGAAGAGGAGATCAAGCCCAAGCCAAGAGAAGATAAAGCTGCATCCTTCATCCTCTTCATCATCTCAAGGGTGATCTAACCTGCATCCTCAAACCTCTTCATCAACTCAAGAAGATCAAAAGGAAGATCCAAGCTACATCCATAGTCTTCCTCATCAACTAGAAGAGATTCAAGGAAGATCATCTCTCAAGGAAGAAGACACCATCGAAGCATCAAATTCAAGCTCCTACAACCCTGACAAGATCTTTCTACTTTGAGCATATTCTATATCTTGTTTGAGTGATTTCTATTTGTTCTCTTTTCATTTCATACAAACGATTGAAACTGAAGATCGTCCCTACCGGTGGTTAGTAGGAAGGTAATCGAAAGTTGTCCGATCTGTGGTGTTGACGTACCTACCGGTGGTTAGTAGGAAGGCAGTCAGTGGTTCTTCGATTTGCGGTTTGGTGTGTTGCACTAGTGGAGCCTCACCGGATTTGGTGAGGGGTGGACGTAGGACTGGGGATTCAGTCCGAACCACCTTAAAATCTTTTGTGTTGTGATTTGATTGTATGATTGATTTATTTTAGATGCATGCTTAGGTTCAATATCGATATTGTGAAATCATATTTCTAAGCAAATCGTTTTATACGTCGCTAAGCTAGTTGTATTCCGCTGCGATTTATTTTATCTAGCTATATAGAGGGTTGCATTGTGAAAAGAGGGGCAGATCTATTCACCCCTCCCCTCTAGATCCGATGTCCACTACTTAACAAGTGGTATCAGAGCCTAATCTCTCATTATGGGGTCCAACGACCTTGAGGGAATTGGTGGATCAGCATCTAAGGGTTATTTACTTGAAGGACATTATGTGAATAGGCCTCCTTATTTCACTGGATCTAATTATCCTTATTGGAAACATTGCATGCAGGTGTTCATTCGCGCCCAAGACTACGAACTCTGGCGAGTGATCAGGAAAGGTCCGTATGAGCTGCCGGATGATGAGGACTTGTGGACCAAAGAACAGATAAGGCAATCCACTGTCAACTGGAGTGCTAAACATATCATGCAATGCTCACTCCATCCAGTTGAATTCTCAAGAGTGGCTAGCTGCGCATCTGCAAAACTAATGTGGGACAAGCTAGATGTAATCTACGAAGTAACCTCTCTAGTACGAGAAACAAAAGCCAACATTTTAGTTTCTAAATATGAAATGTTCCGCATGAAGCCTGATGAGTCAATTCAAGATATGTATGCTCGATTGACTGTGCTCACTAATAGTTTAACTGATTTGGAAAAGAAATATTCAGAGTAAGAAATTGTAAGAAAAATTCTCAGATCATTAACTCCAGCATGGCACACGAAGGCGACCGTTGTTGAAGAATCCAGAGATCTCGCAACAACTAAGGTAGACGAACTCATTGGGTCATTGATGACCTATGAAATCAATCTTAAGAACAAAGAGGCTGAGGCACCCAAGAAGAAGTCCCTAGCTCTTAAAGCAGGACCCAGCGGTCAAGGCACTTCTGATGAAGGTGAGGATTCGGCAAGTGAGCGAGATGAGGATGACGTAGCCATGCTCATACGTAAGTTCAAAAAATTCCTAAGAAAGGAAGGTAAGAGCTTCATGAGAGGAAGGTCAAAGGTAAGAAATGGTTTCAAATCTAATTCTGAAAACTCTAAGAAATCTGATAAAATCATTTGCTATTCTTGCAACAAACCAGGGCATTTCAAGAATGATTGTCCCGACTGATTCAGAAAAGTCGATAAATGGAAGGGTAAAAAGAAGAACAAGGCCATGGTGTCCACATGGAGCGATGAAGAGGAAAGTGATAGTAGAACTAGCTCCTTGGACAAGGAAAAAGAAGATCTTTGTCTCATGGCCAAAGGTGACGAAGAAATTGAGATAAACTCTCCATTTGAAAATTACAGAATTGATGATTGGGAGGAAGCATATATACAACTCATGGAAAAATATGACATGTACAAAAATGAGAATAAATCATTAAAAAAGAAAATTAACTTGTTTGTGCATGATCATGATATGAATGATAAGACTGCTATACTTGAGACCGAAATTGAAGATCTTAAGAAAATGATTGAGGATTTGGAAGAGGGAAGAAAAAAAATGGCTGACTTGGAAACTGAAAATGAGGACTTAAGGAATGAAATTTACAGCATGAAACTCAAAATGCAAACCTATGAAAAGGATAGCAAATTAAGCAATGAGAAGTATGAAGCTGTCAAACATGTCAACACTCAACTCTTGCAAAACATTGAAAACCTACAAAAAGAGTTAAATGACAAATAATAATCTTTAGAAAAATTTGTGGATGGAAAAGAAAACCTAGATGCATTGCTAGGTACTAGAATGAACTTCAACAAGGAAGGGTTAGGTTTTGAACCTACAAACAAAAGGCCAATTGGGTTAAAAACTGTCACATTTGTTTCATCTTCCAAAGCTTCCACCTCAAACACAACTCCCACACAAAACCAGCAAAAACAAAAAAAGAAAGGAAAAGAAAAGGTTGAAGAAGAAGCCACTGAAATCCCCAAAAAGATTGCTCAAAAGCCTAAGAAAAGTCAACCTTCCCCACAACACAGGTCGACACCACATTGGCCATCAAACATTCATACCGCCAAACAATTTCATACAGGTCGACACTGCCATAGGTTGACACCACCATATTTTTAGGGTAATTGTGATTTCTGTATGCATCAATCTCATAGGTGGCAAAACAATCATTTTCAACCCAAAACCAACCAACTGCCTCAATAGCTTAAGAAGCAAACTTCATCAAACTTCCACAAACTCTAACTAAGAGCCTCCAAACAGAAAATGAATGTCAAGATTGAAAAGAAAAATCAAATCCTTGCTCTAAGCAAACAAAACATGAATGTTAAGAAGGTTTGGATTCCAAAAGAAATGGTTTCATGTTTTGAAAATTTGAAAAGTTTGATGGGACCCAAATTTGGTTGGGTTCCAAACACCATTGCTTAATTGCTTGTGCAGGAATATCTTGCAGCCATGCATAACAGGTGGTACCTTGATAGCGGCTGTTCACGACACATGACTGGAGACAAATCAAAATTTTGTCTCTTGGAGGAAAAGGAAGGAGGATACGTCACATTTGGAGGGAACAACAAGGGAAAAATCATTGGAACATGTAATGTAGGTAAGAATCTCTCCAACTCCATTAGTAACGTGCTGCTAGTTGAAGGTTTGAAATACAATCTGCTTAGTATAAGTCAATTGTGTGATAAGGGTCACAAAGTGTTGTTTGACTCTCATGAATGCAAAATTCTTGAACCAAAATCTGACAAGGTAAAATTTTCTGGTAAGAGAGTCAACAATGTTTACATGATTGACTTAGATGATCATGCTCATTTAAACCTTTGTCTTGCTGCACCAAAATCTGAGCTTGCATGGATATGGCATCGTAGACTAGGACATGTTAGCTACAATGTCTTACATAAACTCTTGAAGCATTCAATGGTGAAATGCCTGAATTATCTTTTAAACAAGAAAATAAATTGTGTGATGTATGTGCCCTAGGCAAACAAACAAGAAAATCCTTCAAGGGAAGATCTGAAAATACATCATCCAAACCACTCGAGCTAATTCATATGGACTTGTTTGGTCCAACCAGAACTGCTAGGTTAAGTGGTAGAAAATATGGATTCTACTTGGTGGATGACTTTTCTAGGTTCACATGGGTTTTCTTTCTCACACATAAAAAGGATGCTTTTGATGAGTTTTAGGCACTCTACATGAAGATAAAGCAGGACGGTGAGTTTAAAATGTCTAAGATTCAATCTGATCATGGTGGTGAATTTAAAAATACTGACTTCTATAATCTTTGCAGGGCTGAAGGCATTTCACACCGATTTTCTTCACCAAGAACTCCAGAGCAAAACGGTGTAGTTGAAAGGAGGAACCGAACACTTATAAAGATGGCAAGAACAATGCTTGCCGAATGGTAACTTCCAAGGAAATTTTGGGCTGAAGCGGTAAACTCTACATGTTATATTATCAACCGCTCTATGGTAAGGCCACACACCGAAAAGATTCCTTATGAGTTGCTGAAAGGTAAAAAGTCTTCTCTCACACACATGAAAGTATTTGGATCTAAATGCTTCATCCACAATAATGACAAAAGAGATTTAGATAAATTCGAGCCCAAGAGCGATGAAGGTATATTTCTTGGATATTCTGATAGATCTAGGGCTTATAGAATTTATAACATTAAGAGTCAAACTGTGGAAAAATCACCTCATGTTTCCTTTGATGAATATCATGATGATTCTAACAATGATAACTCTTGCAGGAAAAACGATGCAGATGGGGAATTCCTAAGCATGAAGGACAAGAGTGATCCTCCACAAGAAGAAACAAAAGAAGATGGTGACCGAGCTGAATCAAACAATGCAAGGGATCAAGCTCTAGGAGAAGGTAATGATTCTACAAATATTAGAATTCTTAAGGATCATCCTTTAGAAAATGTCATTGGTAGCTTGAATGACCCACCTAGAATAAGGTCACATTTTAGAATTGTGGAAGAATTAGAACAACTTACTCTTGTCTCTCAGCTTGAACCCAAAAATATTGATGAATCATTAAAAGATGAAAACTGGATAAATTCAATGCAAGACGAGTTAAACCACTTTGAGAGAAACAATGTTTGGCATCTTGTTCCTAGACCTTCATCACAATCTGTCATAGGCACTAAATGGGTCTTTAGGAAAAAACTCAGTGAGGATGGCAAGATAATAAGAAACAAGACTAGATTGGTGGCTCAAGGGTATAATCAAGAGTTTGGGGTAGACTTTGATGAATCTTATGCCCCAGTTGCTAGACTCGAAGCCATCAGAATTTTACTTGCCTTTGCATGCTCCCTTAGAATAAAACTGTATCAAATGGATGTAAAAAGTGCTTTCTTGAATGGCTTGATCAAAGAAGAAGTCTATGTTGAGCAGCCCCCTGGCTTTGAGAATTCTAACCATGCAGATTTTGTATACAAGCTAGACAGGGCGTTTTATGGACTTAAGCAAGCACCAAGAGTTTGGTATGAGAGACTAAGCTCGTTCCTCATTGAAAAAGGGTACACACGAGGTAAGGTAGATCAAACACTTTTCACCCAGAAGTAAGGTAAGAACATCTTGATTGTTCAAATTTATATTTATGATATTATCTTTGGTTCTACTAAATCTGAAATGTGTGAGGAATTTGCTAACCTCATGACTAGCGAATTTGAGATGAGCCTAATGGGAGAACTCCAATTCTTTCTCATTTTGCAGGTCAACCAAGGACAAGATGGGTGCTTCATAAGTCAAGCCAAATACATCAAGGAGCTGCTGAAAAGATTTGACATGACGAACAGCAAAATCATTGCAACTCCTATGAGCACCACAACATCACTGGATTCGGATCAAAATGGTAAATTAGTGGATGCAAAGATCTATAGAGGTATGATCGGCTCTTTGCTTTACTTGACTGCATCCCGACCAGATATCCAGTTTAGTGTATGCCTTTGTGCTAGATTTCAAGCTAGTCCTAGAGAATCCCACTTGACTGCCGTCAAACGTATCCTTAGATATCTTGCCGGCACTCAAGATTTGGGATTGTGGTATCCGTCATCATGTGACTTATCTCTTATATCTTATTCTGATGCGGACTATGCTGGATGCAAGCTGGATCGTAAGAGTACTAGTGGCTATTGCAAGTTTCTAGGCGGGTGTTTGGTTTCTTGGGCCTCCAAGAAACAACACTCGGTTGCCCTCTCAACCGCAGAGGCAGAATATGTTGCTGTGGGGAGCTGTGGCACCCAAGTGATGTGGATTAAACACCAACTTCAAGACTACTTAGTGGATCTTGGTTGTGTCCCGATTCTATGTGATAACACTAGTGCTATCAACCTTGCAAAAAATCAAGTCCAGCACTCTAGGACTAAGCATATTGAGATTAGGCATCAATTCATTAGAGATGAGGTCGGTAAGAAAAATTTTGAACTGCATTTTGTTGATACTCTAAATCAAATTGATGATATTTTCACCAAGCCCTTATGTAATGACAGGTTTTCAACACTCAGAAGGGAGCTTGGTCTTTTCCGACCTCAGTCTAATAAAAATTGAAATGATGCGTTTGTTCAATTTAGTTGTGTGTTTTTGATTGGTGTCCATGCATTGTTTATATGTAAATATGTCATTTTGAATATGGTGTAGCATTGCATATAGTCATGATGCATAATAAATTTGAATTCATGTTCATAATGTATTGCATGGTTTGTGTAGCATCCTTCTTGTATGGCCATGGTATATTAAATGTTGAAGTATGGAAAGGTAGGTTATGCTTGTCTAGAACCACTCAATATGCGTGAGGTTTCACCTCCGCCAAGTACCATGCGTCACTGTCGCATATAGGCCATATAGTAAGGGGGAGTTGTCTCTTTGCAGCATTCATGCATATGTTTCATCTTCATTCTGTTGCCATGATTAAGTGTACAACCATGTGTTGGGTCATGCATTTCATGTCTGCCAAATTCATGTTTGATCATGTCAACCCCTGCATGGTTCTAGTCAACCTCTCCTTGACATTCGTCATTCCACTTGATTGCATACATAACTCCTTGAGTGCATTCACTGCATATCATTAGGGGGAGTCCTGCTGCTATTCTTACTCCCTTGCAATCTGAACTTCATAGCTTATAGTCTGAATAACTACGGCATAAGAGCTTTCTATTATATGCCCTGATGATTGTCCATCCAATGACAATGGTTCAGATTTAATGATTTTCTTGAAGTTCAAAAATATTTATTCTGAAATCATCTATGTTCTGTGGTTTTAATAGACCTTAACTAGAGATTACATATTGTGCTTTGCATGACTATCTTGAAATCTGAAAATCTAAATGTCATGATAATTTTGGTGATACTCTAGAGCTTAGTATTATTTCTAAACATCTTGATGAGCTGGAATTCTTAGAAATCAATTTGACAGAGCAATGATATTTTTACATGGAGAAATATGTCACGTCATCAAATCAAGTGACGAATGATATGTCATGATGTGCCCCTGTTATCTCTATCTTAATTATATTTGGACTCTAGGCAGAGCACTGGCATAATTGCTGAGAAATATATCTTCCCATCACAGAAATGAGATTGGATATGTCATGACGTGACTTTGCTATGTCTGTTCATTCTGCAGCATAACCGTCAGTCTCGCCAAATACCTAGGGATACTGGCGTCTAAACAACGTGTATTCTTACGGCTAGGAGGCATGTACTAGACTTGATTGCTCGTAAAATATGAGTCATGTGCCATCAAATTCAAAAGATATTGAAAATCAAATTTGTTGAACTCATCAAATTCCATGCTTTAGTCATGATTGTTTAGCCTCAATACTAGTTTTTGTGTTATTCCCGTTGTAGTTATTGAATATGGATATATAAGACAAGGAAAGGTTAAACACAGCCATGATATGCACTTTTAGTTCATTTCTATTACAACATGGATGTAGATGCTTTTCGAACTTTGTTGATGATCTCGGATTTCATTAGTTTTGAACCATATATGTTGCTCGCGGTATGTTTCAGGTTTCCATATAATGGCTTGCTCTCCACTCTCATTCACCTCTGGTCTCTCAGACATTAGTCACCTTCTCTATCTTATCCCTCCTTTTTGCTGCTGTCAAAGGGGGAGAAAATATCTTGTTGTGAGTCCTTTAATACCTTTGTCCGTCCTTTATGCGGCCTTTGTGAGTTGTCAAAGGGGGAGAGTGATTGTGGACGGGAGAGAGTCCATGGGGGAGAGAACCTTGTGAGCTTTGAGTCTGCATATGTGATAGGGGTTTGTGCATAGCATTCACATACTTTGATTATCCATGCATACATATCCGCATTCACATGCTTTCACTATCATGGATCTTGAGTTGCACATGTCGCATATATCATAAACTTTACCATTTTGAATATTCCTGCCACATAATGACTCACAGTGTTGCCATCATCAAAAAGGGGGAGAATGTTATGCCCCTGTGATCATTTGAGTCTTCCTGTGGTTTGGGTCATTCGACATCGTCTTGTGGTCATTTGAGTTATTGGATATTCTTGGTTTTGATAATAGCTAAACACTATAAGTCATTATTGTTTTAACTCTCATATGATTGACATACGTGATGTTTTGTTCATGACAGATATGCCAATGAATTGCCAAGGAATGAAGGAGAGATGGCAAATGTGAAAGCTCAATGTTGCACCCTCGCACGCGGATCGACCTGCGCGGTCAGGTCGCAGGGATCTCGGATTGGTTTGAACTCTGTTGATGATCTCGGATTTCATTAGCTTTGAACCATATATGTTGCTCGCGGTATGTTTCAGGTTTCCATATAATGGCTTGCTCTCCACTCTCATTCACCTCTGGTCTCTCAAACATTAGTCACCTTCTCTTTCTTATCCCTCCTTTTTGCTGCTATCAAAGGGGGAGAAAATGTCTTGTTGTGAGTCCTTTAATACCTTTTTCCGTCCTTTATGCGACCTTTGTGAGTTGTCAAAGGGGGAGAGTGAATTGTGGACGGGAGAGAGTCCATGGGGGGGAGTGAATTGTGGACGGGAGAGATGAGCTTTGAGTCTGCATATGTGATAGGGGTTTGTGCATAGCATTCACATACTTTGATCATCCATGCATACATATCCGCATTCACATGCTTTCACTATCATGGATCTTGAGCTGCACATGTCGCATATGTCATAAACTTTGCCATTTTGAATATTCTTGCCACATAATGACTCATAGTGTTACCATCATCAAAAAGGGGGAGAATGTTGTGCCCCTATGATCATTTGAGTCTTCCTGTAGTTTGGGTCATTCGACATCGTCTTGTGGTCATTTGAGTTATTGGATATTCTTGGTTTTGATAATAGCTAAACACTATAAGTCATTATTGTTTTAACTCTCATATGACTGACATACGTGATGTTTTGTTCATGACAGATATACCAATGAATTGCCAAGGAATGAAGTGGAGATGGCAAATGTGAAAGCTCAATGTTGCGCCCTCACACGCGGATCGACCTACGGGGATCGACCTGCCCGGTCAGGTCGCTAGGGTCAAGGGGGCAGCGCCCCTTGCGGGGGTTTCCGGGGGCGGAGCCCCCAGAACAAAAATTTGATTATAGGAGCGATATAATCAATAGAAATCTTCAAGACTGTCAAGGTTGATGTCACAGATGAGAACGAGCTGCTAAAGGACGTAAGTGATGGAGCTAAAGAGGTAAACGGACTGACCCGGCATAAATCGGGGTCTGCCCAGCTGGCGATCGACCACCAGCACAGGGGCGGTCAACCGCCCCTGCCAGCAGCTCACTGGCTGACGGATTCTCAATGGCGGTCGACCGCCAGCCCAGGGCGGTCGACCGAAAATTCCAGAAACGAACAAGCTACAGATTGTCTCAATAGCGGTCAACCGCCACCTACCTTCGATCGACCACCAGCCCCGATGCTGCCATGTTTGACTTCGATTTCCACCTCGAGGCCAGCCCCTTTCCTTGGATTTGTTTAATCAAAACTCACCTAATCTCCCATGATTTGTGGATCTGGTCTGGGAGATGTCCAAGGACTATTCAAAGTCTATAAAACCAACACAAGGAGGGTTAGAAACCCTAATGCTTCATTTGGATCAAAGGAGATCAAGGGAGGCTTGTGGAGGCTGTTCAAGGGAGAGGAGTTCGAGTACTGTAGCCGTGAACAGTACTCCGGGAAGAAGTTCTTCATCAAATCTTCAAGTGATTGAAGCTACTTGAAGAGGAGATCAAGCCCAAGCCAAGAGAAGATAAAGCTGCATCCTTCATCCTCTTCATCATCTCAAGGGTGATCTAAACTGCATCCTCAAACCTCTTCATCAACTCAAGAAGATCATAACGAAGATCCAAGCTACATCCATAGTCTTCCTCATCAACTAGAAGAGATTCAAGGAAGATCATCTCTCAAGGAAGAAGACACCATCGAAGTATCAGATTCAAGTTCCTGCAACTCAGACAAGATCTTTCTACTTTGAGCATATTCTATATCATGTTTGAGTGATTTCTATTTGTTCTCTTTTCATTTCATACAAACGATTGGAACTGAAGATCGTCCCTACCGGTGGTTAGTAGGAAGGCAATCGGAAGTTGTCTGATCTACAGTGTTGACGTCCCTACCGTTGGTTAGTAGGAAGGCAGTCGATGGTTCTCCGATTTGCGGTTGGTGTGTTGCACTAGTGGAGCCTCACCAGATTTGGTGAGGGATGGACGTAGGACTGGGGATTCAGTCCGAACCACCTTAAAATCCTTTGTGTTGTTGTTTGATTGTATTATTGATTTATTTTAGATGCATGCTTAGGTTCAATATCCATATTGTGAAATCATATTTCTAAGCAAATCATTTTATACGTCGCTAAGCTAGTTGTATTCCGCTGCGATTTATTTTATCTAGCTATATAGAGGGTTGCATTGCGAAAAGAGGGGCAGATCTATTCACCCCCCCCCTCTAGATCCACTGTCCACTACTCAACACTTCTTTCTCTGCCTTTGGTATTTCGACTTGGCTACGTTGATGAACACTGGATGTTGCGTTGACGTAGCTTCTTCTCTTTTCATGCTTCTCAACCCTGTCGCTCATTTGTTACCCTTGGTGAGTTATTTGTCAGACTTATAGCCTATTTGTCACAGTTGCTCACTATTGTTCACCCTTAATCAACTACAGCCGTCGCCCTTGATATTTTAGCTGAACGGATGGCTCTAGCGATCTGGCTGCGTCGGCGCTCCTTGAGCACTGCGTCGACGCTGCTTCTGCGTTCTCAACACTTTCAGCCTTGTCGCCTATTTTTTAGCGATACTGAGCTATTCGTTACCCCAAGTGCCTATTTGTCTACCTTGACCAGCTATTTGTCACCAATAATCTGTCACTATTGATCTAGCCTTTCTACCTTGCAAACTTGAACTTGAGTCGGCTCCAAAGCTATCCGTAGTTGACTCTAGTCGACTCTTCTTCTTTAAAAATACTTCTTCTTTCATCTTTAAACTATTCTTTACCATTTAAGCTATTCTTCACCATTCTTCATTGATTTGTTAGCTTTAGAACAAATTTGACACCTGAAAGCTCTCTTTGTCACCCTTGTGCCTGTGACTTGAAACTTGACTGCATTGACTTTTCATTGATAGGGCTTGATTGAATTGACTGTTCATGATACTGCATTGACTCTACTTGATATTGTGTTGACTCTGTTGACTACGTTGACTTTTCTTCTATTCTTCAGAATTTAACTGGCTGTCAACCTGTCTTCACATAGATTGTGATTCTGAAAGTTTATAATATCATCAACAAAAGTATAAAGACTCATAAATGAGTCATAGTTTGTCCTCATCAAAACATAGGGACACAACACGTGTGTGGGCCCCAATATTGACTAATTGTTAGCTAGCCAGCTAAGAAGGAGGTTGTGGCCTCGTTGAGTGTCAGTTGGCTGGTTGCAGTTTGGAATGGACGCTCCCTGAATGCGAGAACTTCAGTGATGGCATTATGAGATGGAGTGCCCTGTGTCACACTAATTTGGATCGTGTACAGAAGCATGCCTGTAACCCCAGATTTTTCTAAGAATTTTATGGAATTAAAATATAATTACTAAGTAATTTTAATGGCTTAATGGGCTATTAAGAAGAAATTAAGGATTATTTAAACTATTTAAAGGCCTTATATTCATTAAAAGGCTCAGCCCAACTTAAATTGGCCCATAGACCAATTTTTAAGTCTTTTAGGCCCAAGCCCATTAATAGAAACGTAAATTAGGTAATTTACGGATTTAAATAGGATGTACACATCAACTTAGGGGATAAATAAGAGATAATAAGAAAATTTGGAATGCACCCTTGCGGTCTATCGTGTGACCGCCAGGCTCTGGGAAACAGTCTGAGCTAGACCGCTAGGCAACCCCAGTTCCGTGAAGGAGAGGAAACGTGAAAAGCTTGGAATTTGGGCGACCTAATCACCTTAGATCGAAGCTACCTGGCATGGATGACTCTCTAGAACTCTCCAAGGATTAAGTCTACTCTGATTTAGGACTCTAGGTTCATTCAAATCTCTAAAACGCTAGCTAACCCTATAAATAGACCTTCAGTTCAACCCGTGCGACCCTTACGTTTGGCTCGCGTGGAAATAAGGTAAGGAAGTATTATTTCTGGTAGGTTCTTTAGAATATTTTGTTCACAATAGTAAGGTCTAACTTTCCTCAAACTTTCATCTTAGGAAATCAAGCCTACAAGAAGTTAGAAGTTTGCAAAGTCGCTGGATTAGCACAAGCAACCCAGAAACCAGTGCAACAGCCCAGTGAAGATCAGGGGAATAGAAGCCCTAAACGAGGTATTTAGGAGTTATGCCTTTAAAACATTCTGTTCTCCTTTGTATCCTCTCTTTACCCTCCAATTTTTATGAAATTAGGTCAAGGGAATCAGGAGATCGAAGGACGGAAAGTTGCTGATTTAGCACCGGACGTGCAGAAACTAGGGTTAACTTCCAGCCTTAAATTCGAAGTCTAAAGCCCAGGATAAAGATATGTTATCTCATGAAAGGCTTAAACTTTATGTCAGGGATAAAAGCCCTCTGATTTTAGTCAATTTCATGCATTGTACACCAAGAATTTTATGATTTATTGGGACTATGCACTTAGTGTACTCCTCATGCACAATTCTTAGCCCTAATTGAAGTTAAAAGGAGAATTTTCTTGTTTATTACACAAACCCACGCATATTGTTGGCCTATACTCATTCTATCATGCTGTAGGAGTTTATACATGTTGATTTCCAGGCATGATATGTCTTAGATTAATATTTTTTTTGGTTTCCTGTAACACAAGAAGAAATGGTCTTCCTATAGACCGCCAGAAACCCTAGCGGTCGCACGATAGACCGCTTGGCCCAGTAAAACGGTCCTCCACTAGACCGTTTAAGTTTTTGATTTCTGTATTTAAGTTAACCTGAAACTTAATGCAGAATGGCCCTAATTAGTGTATGATAAGCCTAGTTAAGTAAGTTTTATTCCTGTTTCAAGTGCTATTATCATATATCTAGTTATGTTAATAGAGCGTTCTAATAGATTTCATGATTCCTTATGCATTTAGAACTATTTTTACACTTATGTTATTTTCATGACCAAATCATATACTTTTGTAATTAACTTGAATTTATATGATTTATGGACTAGTCATGGTTTAATCGCTGTTTTACCATGGTATCTCTCTTCTAAGAGTCATTTTCTTAAGTACATGGCACATATCCCGGTATGCTGTCATTAGTTACACCTTTGCACATTAAGTACACAGTCTTGGACTTGATAACCTCTCCATTGGATATTCCTTCCAACGGACTAGGAAATCTTGTTTCAAGGCCTCCGTAAGACTCCGCGAGCCTGGGATTCCCACTAGGACGCCGAGCTGGTTGTACCGTTAAAACCCATTGTCTAGAAAAGCACTTACTGGTGTTTTGTGTATTCTGAACCTTAGCGGCCCTCTGGACGACCATCTGATTTTCATAAGCGGCCCTTCACTAGATCGCTAAGGGATACTAAACAACTATCCGCTAGACCGCTAAAGCTCCTGATGGTTTACTGCATCGATGTCTTTATGAAACGGTCCATGAATAGACCGCCAGGCGTGTTAAATGGTCTAGTAATAGACCGCTTGGTTCCTGATTTAGTCTAACCCAAGGTTTGACCTTTGTGGTTGGTTTTCTTGAGTCCCTAGATGATCTTAGAATTATCTGGAGTCTCTGTAGTGATCTAGATGGGGGTGAATAGATCTTTACCCCTAAAAATAACGAGATTAAAATGATAGAAGCGAAATACAAAATTTACCAAATCTCGATGGCCAAGGTGATCACAAATTTATCAGCTCAGAGATCAATATCAGTAAGCAGCACAAAGTTATCAATTCAGATATCAACATCAATAAGCTGAGATATCAGTATATATAGTAACTGACTCAATTGCTAATTGATCTGTTGTACATTAGTGAACCAGAAGAGGTACCTGGCGGAGGTTCGACTCTAGGGGACTCCTCACGCTAGATCGTCCACCTTCCAGGTAGGTTTGGCCTACCCTTTGTGTGGCACCTTTTTATATACCTTCTCCTAGCTCTCAGATGAGCAAGAGATGCAGCAATTAATTCAGACAACTAAGCAGAGAGTGAAGCAGCAATCACACATACAAATACAACCACAGACACAAGAGATTTTAGGTGGTTCGATCTCCTTCAGAGATCTACGTCCACCCCTTACTCAACCGAGTAAGGCTTCACTGCTGGGCCACACAGCTTGCCACCGCTGATCCACAGCTTTAGGGAACAAGTTTCCTACAGACGCTGAGCTTTACAGCTTGAGCCAACCAGAGGATTCTTTCTCTGCTGCTGGGCAATACAGCTTAGCCAACCGCTGATTTACAGCTTTAACAATCCGCTGACATACAGCTTGAGTAAACAAAGGTTTGCAAAAGCAAATGAAGAAAACTAAAAAGATAAAAGAATGTAGCTTTGAACTGAGAGAATGTAGCTCTGAATTGAGCAGACTGGTTCTGGTTTTGAACCAGGAACCAGGAACATAAAACACAATTACTCACTAAACTTCAACGCCCTGCTCTTCCTTAATTCAACCCTTTCTCCTTCCAACTGATTAGCCTTACTCAGGAATCTTCTTGCTGGATGCTCACACTTCTTCTCTCTTGACCTTATACTTCTCTCGATCTCTTCAAGCTCTCTGCTCTTTTTTCCATCTCTTTTCGCAGTTGGTGATCGGCTCTCCTTTTATAGACTACAGGAACTAGGCGCGTGGTTGCCACAATTCCCGCCTAAAATTCACGCAGATCTGATCTAGAACTTTCCATGTGTCACCATCACATTGTCGCTGCTTTACACGTGGCAAGATCCCCTGGTATCAGCCTGCCTTGAATCACATGCTGATTACTTGGTACTTAAATTCCACGTGAGATGAGCCGCAGGTTGCTCAGTTAGTGCTCGATCATATAGCTGACTTGGCAGAATATCAGACATGTTATAAGCCATTTGATAATATACAAAGACCTAAAAACATGACCTGACTTGTGGCAAGAGTAAACATGAAATACACTGACCTATGTCTGCATAAGACACATCATGCACAAACCTTAAGTGTGCGAGAAAAAAATTAGCATTGACATTACATGGATGAAACACTCGGCAAGCACAGACCTTGTATGAGTTGAACCAAGGAATGCACCGACGTTGTGTGTGAAACAACGAAGTATGCATAGACCTAACGGTGTCAAAGCAACTGTGCTCAGACCTATCCTGGCAGATGTGCTCGGACCTCAAATTGCATGTCTACGGTCATTGCACACAATGTGCACTGACTTGTGTGTGCATGATGCAGAATGTGCATCGACCTCCATTTGCCTAGAAAGAAATATGCACTAGCAAAACTTGCACCGAGGCAAGGAATGCACAGACTATGATCCTTTGAAACCAAACATAGCATCGACCTGCTACTATGTATATGCCTTAGACGAATCATGAGACGCAGAATAAGACGCGGTTCATGCACTGAGACACATATGCACATGAGATGCAATATGAGACGCAAGAAAATAAAATAGCACCGACCGCATGCGAGCCAACGCTTGCACCGACCTGTCATGCATTAGACGTAGCATGAGACGCAAATATGAAACACACAAGTGCATGAGACGCAAATGTAGACGCACTGACTATGAGTGAACAAGTAATGCATCTAGCACCATCCTGGAGATATTTGTGCACAGACTTTTTGTGAGGGAGGAAAACATGCACAGACTTATAGAAGACTATACTAACACTGACTAAGTTGATTTCATCAAAATAATCAATGCTACATGCATCAATACAAAATCAATAGTGAATTCAGTAATTCAACCCAGTCAATTAAACTTATGCCAGTCATTCAAAACACACAGACTCCTAACAGCTCCTAATAGAAATTATGTCCAGAGGAGTCAGATTATTCTTCCCCAGACATCATCAAATCAGGAGGCACAACAATCTCCCTCTTTTTGATGATGGCAATAGTTTATATTAGATGTATTTTGATGAAAAGCATTCAGTCCAAACATGTGGTCTTTTAACATGCAATGCAGGCTAATGCAGATGCAACACAATGCCAAATGACCTATGCAGCACAGTACCAAATGCCAAATGAATGCCAAAGTCTGAAACCAAAATACAGACAGGTCTTAGTACCAAATGCCAAATGAATGCCAAAGTCTGAAACCAAAATACAGACAGGTCTCTCCCTCTTTGACATCAGCAAATAGGAAGGGAGGTAGACAGAGAGTAGACTCAGAAATGATCTCCCCTTTTTGCTACGACAGATATACACTCCCCCTTTCTAATGTAATCTCCCCCTTTGACAACAACAAAGAAGAAAAATCATCAATAGGACAATAACTCAGAGAAGTGGAAGTGGAAGTATGTCAACAGAGAGAAATCTGACTAACACCCTATTTAATAGTTCAGAACTAAGCGTTACAAAGCTCTGAGTCTTCAGATATATGAATCAATACAGTGTATTCTTGATAGATTTCTGGTTTAAAGGTGATAAAGCTTAGAATCCATATATTTCATTCATTGGATAAGTTTGTTGTTCCTGATAATATCAATAAACCAGTATCACATTACTCATGTGAGAAATGTTTAACTGTATCTTACTCTCGAAAAATCAGTGATAATTTTTGGGAGTGACCAAGGTATGTATTGAAGTTAAACAATATGACACATCTGAATTTTTTTTAGGAACAATATTTTAACTATTTGAACCAAGTACTTTGCGGCACTTCATGACATTAGTGTTTTCCATTTCTTTGATGAAGCACTTAGTTTCTCAACGCTTACAATTTTTTATCACATGATCAGAGATAATCTGAGCCACTTCATGACTTAAGTATTCTCCATTTCTTTGATGGAGCACTCAATTTCTCGGTGTTTACTCAATCATTGCTCTGCCATTTTTATTTTTCATACGATTGGTTTACTGTCCTTTTTATTTTTCAGAAAGACTTGTTTAAAGACAATACACAAACTCAATTTTCTCTACCAAGATTTCATCAATTTAGCAGATTTTAGATACAAGAAAACTTTATCAAGCATGTAATGAGACAAGGGTTGAGAGCGATTATCAGTTATCAACATTCCTATTTACTGAATGCAGTCTCTTGATTCTAACGATTATTAAATTTAAACCATCAGTTCATGTAAGAATCAAGCAAGATTCGTATAATAGAAGATGTCCGATTTTTATTACTTAAAATTTTGAACTTATTATCAGACTATCATTATGTCAGAACTCAAGATATGGAATGATGATATGAGATCTCACAAAATTTTTATCAGAACCAGCAAGTTGTATGAGAGAAAAATAAGGTCTGAACTCCAAAGGGGTTGGAGTGGAGGAGATCCGAGTGACAGACAGATAAACATGCTCAATACTCCCCCTGACACTATGTAGCAAGCACAGAAATTTTCTTATTCTTAGAAAACCCCCCATGTCTATATGCATCTTATTTAATTATTCAACCACAGTTATGCATGCACTTCTTGACATACCATCATGAAGTAGAATGCAGTGCAATCACCTGTCCTACATACATGATTGTACAGAAATTTAGATGCGAATGCATGACATGTAGTGAAGTCCAATTAAACGAAATGAAATGCAGTGCTGAGACACACTATTGATTCAGAGTGCTTGGTGAAGGTTAATCCTCAACACATGGTTATGGGCTTTCAGACAGACTGAATCTGTCATTTCATCTCATAGCATTTAAAAAACCTCTGAAATCAAGATACCTAATGTATGAATTTAATGAAGTGGTCACAAAACAAGATCTGAGTTTTTATTCACAAACAATTAACAGACAATCATTGAACAGATCAGATCATTTATTCCGAGCAGTGAGTTGAGACAAGTTTGTTCAAAGGATTTATTCAAACATGGATTTTCAAACAGACAAATCATGAGCCAATTTCAGTCAGATCAGTAGATTTATTCCAAGGCAGACAGACATTCACAAATCATATCAGAAGATTTATTCAAAAATGAAATTGAGATCAATTATCATGCTGAAATTTACATAAACCTAATTCTCTTCTTAAGAATTTAAATCTCTCATTACCTAGAGGTTTAGTAAATATATCAGCTATATGTTTTTCAGATTCAATGAAATGCAATTTAATTTCATTTTTATTTACCTTATCTCTAAGAAAATGATGTTTGATTTCTATGTGCTTAGTCCTAGAGTGATGAACAGGATTTTTAGTGAGAGATATAGCACTAGTATTATCACATAAAATTGGAATGCATCTCAATTTTATTTGATAATCAATAAGTTGGTGCTTGATCCAGAGTACCTGGGCTGCACAGTTTCTAGCTGTAACATATTCTGCTTCAGTTGTAGATAGAGCAACAGTGTGTTGCTTTTTAGAAGCCCATGTTGAAGTCCCGCGATCAATGACACCCAAGAGGGCGGTGAATTGGGTGATAACAAATTTTAAGAAAAATTTTGACTTTTTAAAAAATATGTGATAAACAATAATTAGCAATTGAAAACTAATTAACCAATTCTCTCAATTTTTCCGTTCCCACACGACCATACAATGAAAATAATCAAACCACACAAATAACACACAATGCACAGCGGTTTTTAAGGTGGTTCGGATGCAACGACGGCAATCCTATGTCCACCCCTCACCAAACCCGATGAGGCTTCACTCGGGGATAAATCCCCGAACGGAGACAACGCTCCAAACACACACGCAGGGCGACACCTGCCCACACACACGGGGACGCGCCCCAATACACACACACACACGGAGACGAAGTCTCCAACACGATCCAACAAGTGGATCAACAAAACAAACACCTGCTGCCACAAGTGCAGCACTCCACACAGACAAACACAAGATCTGGATATATCCACATACACACGTAGATCTAAGAAGACCTACGCACACACGAATAGAACACCACGACCATGCACGACCACAGATCTAACTTGATCCACACACACACATAAATCTTCAGATTACAAAGAACAAGACATGAAATTCAAAACACCAAGACGAATAGAGCAGAGTTTAGAAATCTCCTGGTTTGGTTTCCCCCTGAATGTATGATGTAGAACTTGGAACAATGCTTCCAGCTTCACTTAAATGGCTTGGTTGATCTCCCTTGAATGCTTGCTTGCTTCTTCACTTCCTTGAAGGTTGCTAGCTTCATATCTAACCTTGAGTCACCTTGAATCACCTTGAATCACCTTGGGTTGATGGAGAGATTTAACGATGCAGATTTGATCTCCCTTGAGGGCTTGCTTGCTTCTAAACCTGTTTGTAGATTGATGGCTTCAGATCTAACCTTCAATCCCTTGGAATGGATGAAGAACTCCAGCCCGAAGCACTGTTCACGAAGGTGCTACAGTACCCGTGAATCACCTCCTCTAGCCTCCCTTGATCTCTCTTGTTCCAATTGAAGCATTAGGGTTTCCAACCCTTCTTGTGTAGGTTTTATAACCTTTGAATGGTCTTTGGACATCCTCCAGACCAGATCCCCGTTTTGTGGATGATTGGGTGTCATTAGGATTAATGAAATACAAGGAGAATGGCTCTTCTCGAAGTGGAGAATAAAGTCAACTTTTGTTGGCTCAGGGCTGGCGGTCGACCTGTGGAAGCTGGCGGTCGACCGCTACTGAGAAGCCCTATAAAAATTTGATCCCTGGAATTTCCGATCGACCTGGGGCGGTCGACCGCCAGTTCTGCAGTATGAGACTTTTCGCGTTTGGCGATTCTAGTTGACCGGAATGACCTAGTCCTGCAAAGTTGAAGTGTTAGCCCAATGAAATACATCCAAATAACAATGACTTTAAGTAGATGTTTATTTCATACATTTTGAGGTTGGATTTCACTTGATTTATGCATTAGAAACATCAAGACCATTTGAGCATGTTACCATGATTGGAATGAGAAACTAATACATTTGAAGAGTGAGCTTGTAAGTTATCAAATCAAGTTATCATTGTGAACCTCAAATATCATGAATGAAGTTTAGAAATGAGAGGTATATGGAATACCCATGGTGATATTGATGACTATGACAAGGTAAGAATCTTACCAATGGTGCTTGACAGTAAATGACATATACCACCTGTAATGAATTGTAGAGGAGTAGGGGGTGCTTATCCACACGTTTGGTTCACCAGGTGACTGTCATAAGTTTAATCCTGCAAGCAAGATAGTCAGGGTTAATACCATGCTTGCTCACATTAAAGAGGTTATGAAGCCTCTTGCCTCTTGTAAAATCAACATATGCAAACCAAGGATCAAGACCATGTAACCGTTGCCATTTGACATCTCAACCATACATAGATAACAAGAGCATGAGCAATCAACCACAAGTTTAGTTATCATCGCTTAATCACACATTAAGTTTAGTTATCATCAAAATCATAACTTAAAAATCACAACCATCATCAAAACCATAACTCAACAATCTCCCCCTTTTGATGATGACAAACTTAGTGATGATGACAAACTTAATGATGATACAACATATATTCTTCTCCCCCTGTCATACACAATCATCAAATTTTCTCCCCCTTTGACATAATCAGAAAGCGGGATAATGTAGATCTTTCTCCCCCTGTGACATGATCAACAATATCAACAAGCTGGAAGAAGCTAAAGAAGGAAGAACAAGCTTAACTCCCTTTGAAACAGCAATAGCCCATCTTATCAAATCCAAAGAAGCCAGGGCAAATCATGGACGAATAAATCAATATGATTCCAATCAGAGGAAACCAATTGGTGATTATTCTCACAAATCAATATGATACCATCCAAAGCCAAACAGTCAAGCATGTATTGATACCAATTGAAGGTGGTGATTGGCCTCAAGGATATGAACCAGTGGAGGAAGATGTTCACAGGATGAGGTGTTTAGCATGATAGCACACAAGATCTAGATCCCATGTCAGATTTTCACAACAAACAAGAGCAGGAGGGCATATCAAAAGGATTTTCTTCGATTTTTAAATTTTTTGATTTTTGTATTTTGGTTTGAAATGCATGAAACTCAAAGCAATCATATAATTACATAAAAATCGACTAGGGCAAAAGATGAGTTCAAAGACCATGTTGATTATTCTTAAGTGGGGGTCACAAAGTTTGGTTGCCATGATACAAAATGAAGGCAAATACCCCATAGCAAGAGTAAAGAAATTGAAGCCCAAAATTTTGGAATTTTGTTGATTTTCTGATTTTTACATTTTCTGTTTAAATGCATGAAGCTATGTATATGCAGATGATGACTCATGAAGTGCACACAATGCAACCAAACAGTTACATATAAACATACATGTAATCTCCCCCGTACATATATAAGAAGGGAATAGGTATAAGAAAGAAGCAAGAGAGTCATGCTAACCGGAATGCACATGTGTAGCACGTGGGAGATTGTACAATCATATAGGAGATTCAAGCAATTGCTAAAGCAGTCAATCAATTTTCTGAATACATAATGAATCAAATTTCGGATGTGTAAGTGAGTAACATGAAAAATGATAGTTGCAATATGGATATTCAGATTTTTAGATTAACACAAGGAGACATTTTATAGACTGCACTTCAATTTTGAGAACAGCGTATTGGAGGCTACGCTCTACCACAATGAGTTTTCACCAATATTTTTCAACTCAACTAATATCACATGATAGTCAGAATTTTTCAAGAGTGATCAGGTTCAAATAATTCCCTTTTATACGAGTAGACGCATGGAGCTCATGTCAGAATCCCCGGTTACTCAAAATACTGAACCATTTCACCTCATTTTGAACAGAGATACTAGTCAACACTTTAGAGATATGAACCACATCACGTCTCAGGTGACATGTGCCCAGTTTACTCAGTGAGACCGAGCATTGCTCTATCTTTCTTTTTCATTTTAGATTTTTTAACAAAGATGGGTATGCAATTTTTTCCTCAACTGTCTCTTCAACATATATGCAGAAAGTTTAACATCTCGAGAGTGTTAAAAAGAAATTCATATATCCAGAAAGTTTAACATCTCGAGAGTGTTAAAAAGAAATTCATATATCCTTATCATTAACACTCATTTTCACATTTTATGCAAGAAGTGTGCGAATTTAATTCAGCATGTATACCGAAAATATCATGAATACATAATAGTGCAGCTCCCCCTAAATAGATGCACTTATGAAATATAAACTCCCCCAGAGTGTACGACATGAAGCACTCCAATAATGACTCAAATGCAACATTAATTAGCAAGAAGGGATAATGCTATAGAAGTGCCAAAGGATGGGGTTGAATAACATAGAATAGCACACAAGCACACATTGAGAGTTTATGCAAATGCACTATGACATGCATGCGAGCAATGTGATGTCAATTTGATACCAATGGAATGGACAATTTGATACCAATTGAATGGATGTCAACTGAATAAACTAAGTGCGACTAATGCATGAGTTCCAATGCAATACAACGTATGAGCATATAAGAATGTGATGCAGTGTGTAAAGTGATTCAGACTTTTGATTTTCATTTGCATGATCTAAAAGCACCTTATGCATTGAATTATGATGGATGCAACATATAACTATGTGAGAGTGGAATGCAAGTTGTTTTGACAAGATGAGAGCTTTATTTCTAATCCAATGTGACAACTTCCACATGAAATTATTCACATTCAATTAATGGATCAAACAAGTATTTTTTTGACATGATCTTTATGAATGAGGCTGCATACATGATCAAAATTAAGTAATGCAACCCAATTTTCAGAATTGTTCAAAATCAGATTTTCAAGAGCATTTCACAAGTTTTGAAATTAGAAATCATTCACAAGCCAAATGTTTGAATCATGAGCAAAAATATATTTTCAATTGAAAACTCATTTCAAAGATTCATTCACAAATCGACCATTCGCAAGCCAGTCACAATCGTCAAGATCTGGTACGAGGCAGAGATTTTAGTCCGAAGACCCAACTCAACGCATAGAGAATGCTTTCAAGTGGACATAATCCACTCTTCCACAGACGCTATTTGATATACCAGATGTGCAGTTCAATTCAGGTGTGATCATGCAATTCAAGTTGAGAGATATTTAATAGCCAAACACTTCACACATATTTTTCAAGATCTTCAATTTGATTCAACCAATTCATCACAACATGCTAGTAAATGATAATTCAAGTTTTTAGAATCAATACCTTGTCACTTGAGTGTGTCACCAAGTGATAAAGATGACCATTGCATGAATTGATAAAGTTGAATTACCTTAGTTCAGGAGACAAGATTGAAAACCTTCAATCACTAAGATCACCAACCTCATGAGGGTTGATATTTTAGATTTTACTTTCTTACCTTTGCCTTGAGAATTCATTTTCTTCCAAGCCTTCCACCTACAATCTAGAGAAGAATGCAATTCAGTTTGCTCATGAGAGTATTTTAAAGTCTTCTTGCACAATCCCTGTAAAATCTTCATAAAAGGCATTATTAGTAGCTCAGAAATGATAACATCCACACATAGTTGAACCACTAAGAAGTCTTTTACCTGATTTACCTTGTGAGAGGTGGTTGATCAACCTTACCTATTGAACCCATTCTTGATTAAAAGAGATGCGCGCTTTTCATAGCATGTCTTGGGTACTTGCTTTAACACGTACAAGACTTTCACCACCTTTTACTTGAGTCGATCCTGGAGATTGTTCTACAGAAGATATCCCATCTTCATGTCGCAACTTGAGAGGGTTCTCATCATTTTTATCCTTGCAAGGTATTCTTTAATTGACTCAAGCTTGGCCATGACTAGCCCATCATCATTTAGATTTTGAGAGTATAATCTGCATCCAAGGACAAGAAGACTTGAGTGGTCAATTTTGATTCAAATTTATTGACAATGGCATGACAAATTATTTTAACAGCCAACATCCCCTATATAGCTCTAGATGCAATGCATGACTCATGTGTGAACCTAAACGTTAAGCCCAAATGACGAATGTGGTTGCTCCCCCTTAGTGTGTGCATGAATGCGATATGCTCAGTAAAAATCCAATGTCATATGCAGTCTTTTAAGTAAATGACTTATAGTACCAGACGGAGAACTTAGATACGAAGATCACCTCACGCGTAGTGATAGTTTTCAGACAAGTTTAACATGCCCTTCCACATGTCACCATTTGATATACTATGTAATCATGGATGACGAAGGCAGGGGGATTGCAATGCATTATGGCATGAATACACAATGTTTAACTTTTGCATGACAGAGTATGAAAGTGTATGCAAACTCAAGGTATGCAGTGAAATCATGATCTGAAGAATCTTCAAGCTCTCCTACAACAAGATGCTATAAGACAAGTGATATACACATAGATATACAAATAACTATGGATGGAGTGCATGTACAAACATGTGCATTATCACAAGACAATTCAGCACAATATGATTCAAACCATGACACAATTACTGAAGAGAGTGAGAGGGATATCACCTGAGTTTCCAAATTCCAGTTTTGGTTTTCTTTTAACCTGATTTATGCCACTTGACTCGTGTGCCTTACCTTCTTGACGAAGATAGATTTCATACTTTACATTCACATGGCACACTTGCAAAATAGATTTCTCATTTGGCATTCTTATGTACCCAAACCATCTTGGGTCCTTGTGGGTTAGCTGCAACATGGGCATGTGGTTTCCAATTTTTGACAACATTCAAATCATCATTTTTCTTTAGAAAATGATCATGCTTAACATTCTCAGATTTGTCAAAGTGATGGTAGAAGGCACGTGGCATCATATTCTTTCTTCTCATGGGTTCTACTGATTTGGGTGTGTGAGCATGATGTGTTGAGTGGGAGTTCTTTCCCTTAAACAATAACCAGCAATGTGAAGTTGTATGACCCCTTTTATCACAGTGATTACAATGCATGGAAGATTTTGTGGTGAAAGCTCTCTTTGCATTTTTCAAAACAGCTTGGTTTCTACATGCTCTCAAGTCATCATTCTTAATAGTGAAACAATCATACATCAGGTGTCTAAGTTTTCCACAGTAAAGACAAGACATATTTCTTTTGTTGGATGCATGGGATTTCGCATGAACATTTTTAGCATGCATATTTTGAACATTCACACTATTTTTCAGATTGGCTTGAGTTCTTGGCACATTGGGTTGCTGGGAGTAAGATTTAGAGGTGCTGGGTGTACATGTGCTATGAACAAATGAAGTGTATAACTTACTTTCAATTTTTTTCTTGTTCACAGGATTAAAGCCCATCCCTTCTCTTTGAAAGCTCACTTTCATCCCCAACAATTTATCCAAATTTCCTTGACCATTCACAAATCTAGACAATGAAGCATTCAAATCAAGGATTTCAGATTCAAGAGATGCAACGTGCAATTCATAGGAAACCATCTTATTTTCACACGAGTTGACTTGTTCATGTAAAGTAGCATTGATGGTTTTATGACTTTCAATTTCTTGCAACAAAGTATGCACTTTTTCAGATTCATCAATATTCACATATTTTTCTTTTTCAAGAATCAACAATCTTTCAGAAATGGCCTTATTCAATTCCTTCAGTTTCTCATTTTCTTTAACAAGCTTCTCATCATGAATCAGTTCATTTATCAAGGTTTGATCATCGGCCATTGAATTTAGCTTGCCTTTCAACTCTTTATTTTCATTTTTTAATGAGCTGATTTGATCTTTATGAAATTCAATGTCGAACACATGAGCCTCAATCATTTCCTCTAAATGTGAGTATTTTTTACATGAGGAAACATAGTTATTTTGTTCAACACTTTTTCTCAATTTCTTATTTTCAGATTTTAACTTTTTGTATCTTTCAGCAAGATCATCATATGCAATCAACAAATCTTCATAGCTAAATTCATCTTCGTTATCAGAATCAGAATTTACCTTTGAACTTGAGCCACCTTCCTGATCACTTCCTTGACCACTCATTCCTACCACAAGACATTGATCTTCATGCTCTTCCCAGACTTTGGTTAAGCCATCCAAGATATCCTTCGTGGATCTGCAATGGGAGACAAATGGAAATTGATTAGAAATGACTGCATCAATAAATAACTTTAAAACAAAATAATTTTGATCATGTTTAAGCTTTTGATTTTTAGTCCAGACATTTTTATCCTTAGGCAACTCATAAGGGCCAAATAAAACAAGCTTCCATAGCTTAGGGTCATATGAGTTGACAAGACTGCACATTCTTCCTAATCATAAATTGATGGGGACATCGCTTACCACTTCTCACTTCTCCACGGGACCGGATGATTGCCATTATGTTTAGCTTGATTTCCGAAGTCTAGCTATGTATTTTTTATCTTTCCTTGAGTCATTTTGATGTACTTATCTTTATTTTGAGTCATGGTCCTAAGTCGTCACATTATCTATCTAAGTATGTTAGGCTAGGAAGTCGTTTGGGCCCAATTAGATGGGCCTGGCCCATGGGCAACCTCTTCTTTCCTCAACCCCCTTGCTTATTTGCTTTTAGTAGTTTATCCAAGGACTTTTTGTAAATGTTGGGATTCCTATAAATAAGACCCCAACTCCACTTGAGTTCAGTAATGAAGTATTAAGCAAAATTTGAGCCACTGAGTGCATCTCTCCCTCTCTCTCTAAGTCTCTCTCTCTCTCTCTCTAAATTCGGAATTCCCCTCTCTCCTCACCTCTTGCCACCTCACTTGCCACCTAGGCAAGCCTTTTCACCTCCCAAGACTCCCATTACTTCACCATTAACCACTCCACCTCCCCAAGCACCCTTTCACCTTCCCAAGGCATCCCTCCCCCTTCCCTAAGCAACCTTCCACCTCCCAAGAGCCCTTTCCCCTTCCCTAGAACCCCTTTCACCTCCCAAGGTCGTCCACCACCTTCCCCTCCCTCCTAGGGTCGACCCCTCTACCCCATTCCACCTCCCATTGCTTGGCCGACCACCTCCTTCCCCTTCCTCCTTGCTAGTCTGCAGGTAGCAGAACTGGGTACGTGTTGCAGAAGCTGCCCCGAGTTCATACGACAACGTCTGAGGGCGTGGCATACCATTCTGGAAAGGCCTCCCTGTCCTCTTCATAGGCGAGGTGGAATCGTCCAATTCCGAGTTCGTGGCCGCCCGTGAGAGCAGTTCTACCCCGACTGCGCCAGACCCCACCTGCAGACAGCCTGATCCTGGTTGGAAGCAGCTTCACGGCCAACAGCGAAGGATTCAGGCTGAAGACTCTTCTTCAACATTCTTCCTCCATCTGTCCACGACCAGAAGCACAAGACGGAACTTAATTCGGCATCCGAGGGCCGGAGTTGTGACGTTTTTCCCTCAACTGCTCGGGTCTGCCTCGGGCAGTCTGCAGCGACCAGGACCCCTTCTTCTGGGTACCACGATCAGCCTCAGCATCGGATTGCAGCTCCGTTGACTCTGTCTGAAAGCTACTCCGACCACGGAGACGACGCCACTGGTTTCGTGACAATTGGAGTTTGGGAGCGCCCGTAACGTCATCTGCAACCTGCTGCCACAGAACCAGGGCTGACTTGGTGCCGCCCCTGCCAGAGGATCAGACTCACCTTGCAGACTCTGCCACGGCGAACCACGGCTGAATCAGACCAAAGGTCCTTCATCAAAGATATTCCTCCCCCTGTCCCCGATCAGGATCAAGAAGCAGAGCTACATTCGGCATCGGGGAGCCCAACTTCCGAATTTTCTTCCTCAGTCGCGCGGGTCTGCCTCCTGCAGTCTGCATCGACCAGGTCCCACTCAACGGCCTCCCCCTGTCCACCCCGACCTCAGAAGGTGTTGCTGTCAGTTTTTCTGTGCAGAAGCCTTGTCCACGGACACAACGACTCCGACGGTTCGATATTCGGAGTTCGGGAGCCCAAGGTACAACTTCTGCATCCTACTGCATCCATTCTGAAGCTGCCAACCCCAGATTCCTACGTCCTGTTCGAGTCTCCACCACGACCACCGGCGACGACAGAAGAATTGGATAAAAATCAGAGGAGTCCCCATCCCTGTTACGAAGCCTCTCCCTCAAGTCTCGTCATCAGCAAAATTCCAGAGGACGAGATACGACTGCAACAGTGGCAACCTGTCCCCTTGCACAGCAAGTGAGCGGATCCACGTCGGCTTCCGTTCCGTCTTTCTCGGCGACTTTCCCCCTCCCGCCTGGCCGGCTTAGCGCCCCTCCCTGCGTGGAGGTAGTGTTTGATGTAATTTTGATTCCCCCACCCTTAATCCAACCCTCCTGCGTGAGGAGTAGTTCATGTAATTAGCAGCTCAAGCTACATCGGCGCAGTGTGCGGGATCACACTTCCCCGCTCGCCCACGTCTCCGAACGGGGTTGGTTTCTTCAAACCAACCAGGTGAGCTCTAAACTTTGCTCCAGCAATTTTAGTGTTGTTCATCTAATATCCGTAGACTTAGCTCCGTTGCGCATGTGCGTGAGTGCTCGTTCCCGCAGCCACCATTATAGTGTGGTCACCGTGATGATAGTGAGAGAGTGGGACCTAGTGCCCCAATTGGCACCGGCCAGCCCCAAAGGTGTGGGCCACATACCCTCGGGAGGGCAACCCTAGCCCTGCTGGCACTCTACCAGCAAGGGTCTTGATCCATCACCTCTTTCTAGCATCATATAGTCACCCGGGGCTCGCGTGTGTGCGACGGTGTTTCGGTCCCGATTTATCATCTTAATTGCTGTGTGTTTGTGAATGCGGATTAGATCTTAAGTTTTTTTGTTTGCTTGCTGCCTACCCCATATTGGTGTCACATCAAATTGGTATCAGAGCAAGTTCTAGACTTGTCTCTACTAAGCCTTGTCCTAGGGCGCATAAGCTTTTAGAGTCTTCATTGGGCCACCCCGTGCATCATCATGTATACTCCCCATTGGTCAAGTCCCCCCAACATGGCCTTCCACAAGGATCCGATTGACCCTCTCCTCATGGACATCATCCTAGAAGGGGACCTTAGTTTTGATGGATCTAATCCCAATGCCTACCTAAAATGGGAGACTACCATGGATAAACACTTTGATAGGACTTGGATCTATGGACATGCTAGAGTCCGCAGGGCCACGGGGTGTCTTCGGGGACAAGCCAAGAAGATGTGGGAACACAAAGAGAGGTTCAGAAGAGTTTGGGGGCAAGAACCCATTCACTCATGGGATGACATGAAAAAGGAACTTAGGAAGACCTACGCTCCCCGACCCGACCACTCCTACCATGAGGACTACAACCTGAAGAACACTCCCACTACCCCGTTTCCGCCCAGTCTATCTAGAACCTCCACTAGGACCAACACTCCACCACCCAAAAGACCCCAAGATTCGCTAGAAGAACTAAGGATTGAGTTTAAGGAGATCTTCACCTCCCTCAGGGCTCAAACTCCACCACCCCAAATAAGTCCAACTTACACCACCCATCGCCAAAAGGCCTTCCCATTTCCTTAGAGAGCAAGACCCCTACACCACAAAGGGATGAGATTGAGGTTGAGGAATATGAGGCCTCCCCCGAATGGGAAGAAGAATATGAATCACAAAACCATGGGTTAGGCCAAGAAGTTCCCATCCCAAGAGGAGAAAGCATCATGGCTCACTCCACCCACACCATTCCAACCCATGTGGACCCCATGTCCACTTCCCCTAGGCCCATGATGGCCACCACCCTCCCTCCCAAAACTGATCAACCCAGTCCGTCTCAACCCATCCATCTTCCACTACCAACCCCTATCCAACCCCAACCTAGGCCTCCACTTCTCCCCTTACCGACCCCAAACCAAGTTCCCCTTTACCTCCCACCCCGGGGGTACCACACACCTACCCTCATCACTCCACCTTCAAAGGACCATCCCACCTCCTTGGGAGAGGAACCCATGACTCCCACACCCGACATCATAGTGGTGGACACCCTAGAACCGCTCCACACCTTGGAGGAAACCCTTGCCCAAACCAAGGGAAGAACTTCACCTTTTACACCACCCTCTCTAAATAGGAGTGAACTCGTCATAAGTGAGCCCCTGGCTAAATGGCTAGAGGAAAGTCCGGTTCACCCTATCCTGCCCCATGTCAACCCTCCCATGGAACAACACCTCCCCATACTACCCTTCTCCACCTATCACACTACCATCCAATCCTCTTACCAAGTGGAAACTCTAGGAGACCTCCTAAAAGGCCTCGCATGGCAAGTAGAGTTGACGGCTATGTTGAACCCTATGGTCGACCAACCCATGAGCCTTGGTCTTCTACACCCATGTGTTGGGTCTTTCACTTCGGTCTGCACGGTTGGTTGCTACACCAGCGACCTCCTTCTCTTTCTTCCCACACCCGATGAGCCCGAGGCCATCCTTAAATTGGAGCTCCTCATTTCAGGGAGAAAACCCAATCATCCTTTCAAGGCTGACCCACCCACCAACAACTTTTGCCCAAAAATCTCAATAGAGGTGAATGACCCCCACCCACATGTGGACCTTGAGTTTCTAAGTGACCCATACCATGACACATTCGATCCCTTCCTATACCCACCCACCATACCCAACACCATCATTTTCCTACCACAACCTACCATTTTAAGCCAAGACTACCTCTCCCAAGACCATGAGGACCAAGAGTTCTCTCCCCTAGATGACCCATTCCATCCCTCCCAATGGAAGCCAAAGAACCCATGGGACCTAGTCTCATTACCCACCCCCACCCACCTTTTCCTACCCTCACACACCATGACAAACCTAACCCACCCATTCCAAAACTTAGCCCACACCATAGGAGCCATGACCAAGGGTGACATCCACCTAGGAAGTGAGGAATCTACCCATCCCAAGATGTCCACTTTCTGGGACCCCTTTGATCCCCATGAGTGGAAACCCCCAAATCTCACAGATAGGACCATCTTGATAGGAATCCATGTGTCACAATCTTTTACATCATGTGGTCAGGCTAGTCACCTCATTTGTGTCACTCACGCACTAGGACTGATGCATGATAGGTTCACATCTGGGTGTCTAGGCCCCCCCTTTGCAGTCAACCATGTTAGGGATCACTCACAAGTCAGAACCCCATTTGAATATCCAGGACCCCCGGCATCGAACACTCCTTTACATGATAGTCTCATCTATGGATGTCCCGGTCCCCCTAGGTCCATCAGAGTCTACATAACACCATTACATGATATGTCCCTATTTGGTTGTCCAGGACCCCCTTTATCCACTAGTGAACCAACATCCACAAGGTTGCATGAGGAAATCCGCAAACGCATTAACAAAAGCAATGAGGTTTATAAAAAGACGGCCGATTCCCACCGCCGCCGCCAGGAGTTTCACGTAGGTGATTATGTGATGGTAAGAACTGAGAGGCTTTCCCCTGGGAATGTCTCCAAGCTGAGGTCGCGTGGATCAGGCCCCTTCCAGGTCCTAAAGAGGATTGGCACGAACGCTTACGTGTTGGACCTCCCCGAGTAAGTCTCACATTCAATGTGGCTGACTTGGTGCCATATAGGGGTCCCACGGTGACACCTAGTGAGAATGTTGAGCCTGTTCTACTTCTTGAGAGAGTCACTACCCATAAGAGAGTTCCACCCACCCAGAGGGGCCAACGTGAGCAATTGGAGCGGATATTAAATGAACAGGTTACTGCCGTCTGGAGCAAAGGGATGGGCACTACCTTGCTTGGTGGAAAGGACCAGCTACCTTTGGTGGACTTGAGAGCAACCTCGCTATGGCTTCCTCCGCATACGATGGATTTTTACTCGACAGAGTCGAGTTCTCTGCAGCCCGGGAGTATGATGGGGACATCGCTTACCACTTCTCACTTCTCCACGGGACCGGATGATTGCCATTATGTTTAGCTTGATTTCCAAAGTCTAGCTATGTATTTTTTATCTTTCCTTGAGTCATTTTGATGTACTTATCTTTATTTTGAGTCATGGTCCTAAGTCGTCACATTATCTATCTAAGTATGTTAGGCTAGGAAGTCGTTTGGGCCCAATTAGATGGGCCTGGCCCATGGGCAACCTCTTCTTTCCTCAACCCCCTTGCTTATTTGCTTTTAGTAGTTTATCCAAGGACTTTTTGTAAATGTTGGGATTCCTATAAATAGGACCCCAACTCCACTTGAGTTCAGTAATGAAGTATTAAGCAAAATTTGAGCCACTGAGTGCATCTCTCCCTCTCTCTCTAAGTCTCTCTCTCTCTCTCTCTAAATTCGGAATTCCCCTCTCTCCTCACCTCTTGCCACCTCACTTGCCACCTAGGCAAGCCTTTTCACCTCCCAAGACTCCCATTACTTCACCATTAACCACTCCACCTCCCCAAGCACCCTTTCACCTTCCCAAGGCATCCCTCCCCCTTCCCTAAGCAACCTTCCACCTCCCAAGAGCCCTTTCCCCTTCCCTAGAACCCCTTCCACCTCCCAAGGTCGTCCACCAC
Source organism: Amorphophallus konjac (assembly GCA_022559845.1). Taxonomy (NCBI): domain Eukaryota; kingdom Viridiplantae; phylum Streptophyta; class Magnoliopsida; order Alismatales; family Araceae; genus Amorphophallus; species Amorphophallus konjac. The sequence goes on along the minus strand of CM040119.1, from coordinate 260,779,745 downwards.
CTTCCCCTCCCTCCTAGGGTCGACCCCTCCACCCCATTCCACCTCCCATTGCTTGGCCGACCACCTCCTTCCCCTCCCTCCTTGCTAGTCTGCAGGTAGCAGAACTGGGTACGTGTTGCAGAAGCTGCCCCGAGTTCATACGACAACGTCTGAGGGCGTGGCATACCATTCTGGAAAGGCCTCCCTGTCCTCTTCACAGGCGAGGTGGAATCGTCCAATTCCGAGTTCGTGGCCGCCCGTGAGAGCCGTTCTACCCCGACTGCGCCAGACCCCACCTGCAGACAGCCTGATCCTGGTTGGAAGCAGCTTCACGGCCAACAGCGAAGGATTCAGGCTGAAGACTCTTCTTCAACATTCTTCCTCCATCTGTCCACGACCAGAAGCACAAGACGGAACTTAATTCGGCATCCGAGGGCCGGAGTTGTGACGTTTTTCCCTCAACTGCTCGGGTCTGCCTCGGGCAGTCTGCAGCGACCAGGACCCCTTCTTCTAGGTACCACGATCAGCCTCTGCATCGGATTGCAGCTCCGTTGACTCTGTCTGAAAGCTACTCCGACCACGGAGACGACGCCACCAGTTTCGTGACAATTGGAGTTTGGGAGCGCCCGTAACGTCATCTGCAACCTGCTGCCACAGAACCAGGGCTGACTTGGTGCCGCCCCTGCCAGAGGATCAGACTCACCTTGCAGACTCTGCCACGGCGAACCACGGCTGAATCAGACCAAAGGTCCTTCATCAAAGATATTCCTCCCCCTGTCCCCGATCAGGATCAAGAAGCAGAGCTACATTCGGCATCGGGGAGCCCAACTTCCGAATTTTCTTCCTCAGTCGCGCGGGTCTGCCTCCTGCAGTCTGCATCGACCAGGTCCCACTCAACGGCCTCCCCCTGTCCACCCCGACCTCAGAAGGTGTTGCTGTCAGTTTTTCTGTGCAGAAGCCTTGTCCACGGACACAACGACTCCGACGGTTCGATATTCGGAGTTCGGGAGCCCAAGGTACAACTTCTGCATCCTACTGCATCCATTCTGAAGCTGCCAACCCCAGATTCCTACGTCCTGTTCGAGTCTCCACCACGACCACCGGCGACGACAGAAGAATTGGATAAAAATCAGAGGAGTCCCCATCCCTGTTACGAAGCCTCTCCCTCAAGTCTCGTCATCAGCAAAATTCCAGAGGACGAGATACGACTGCAACAGCGGCAACCTGTCCCCTTGCACAGCAAGTGAGCGGATCCACGTCGGCTTCCGTTCCGTCTTTCTCGGCGACTTTCCCCCTCCCGCCTGGCCGGCTTAGCGCCCCTCCCTGTGTGGAGGTAGTGTTTGATGTAATTTTGATTCCCCCACCCTTAATCCAACCCTCCTGCGTGAGGAGTAGTTCATGTAATTAGCAGCTCAAGCTACATCGGCGCAGTGTGCGGGATCACACTTCCCCGCTCGCCCACGTCTCCGAACGGGGTTGGTTTCTTCAAACCAACCAGGTGAGCTCTAAACTTTACTCCAGCAATTTTAGTGTTGTTCATCTAATATCCGTAGACTTAGCTCCGTTGCGCATGTGCGTGAGTGCTCGTTCCCGCAGCCACCATTATAGTGTGGTCACCGTGGTGATAGTGAGAGAGTGGGACCTAGTGCCCCAATTGGCACCGGCCAGCCCCAAAGGTGTGGGCCACATACCCTCGGGAGGGCAACCCTAGCCCTGCTGGCACTCTACCAGCAAGGGTCTTGATCCATCACCTCTTTCTAGCATCATATAGTCACCCGGGGCTCGCGTGTGTGCGACGGTGTTTCGGTCCCGATTTATCATCTTAATTGCTGTGTGTTTGTGAATGCGGATTAGATCTTAAGTTTTTTTGTTTGCTTGCTGCCTACCCCATATTGGTGTCACATCATAAATTGAAATTGTAACCATTAAACATCGGTGGAGAATTCAGGGTGTACATCATGGTAGTCATTGATCTGGATCTCTCTAGATCGTTAGATCTATGGAAAGTAGAGCATTGGCTCTGATACCAATTGAAGTCCCACGATCAATGACACCCAAGAGGGGGGTGAATTGGGTGATAACAAATTTTAAGAAAATTTTTGGCTTTTTACAAAATATGTGATAAACAATAATTAGCAATTGAAAACTAATTAACAATTCTCTCAATCTTTCCATTCCCACATAACCATACAATGAAAACAATCAAATCACACAAATAACACACAATGCACAACGGTTTTTAAGGTGGTTCGGAAGCAACAACGGTAATCCTACGTCCACCCCTCACCAAACCCGGTGAGGCTTCACTCAGGGATAAATCCCCAAACGGAGATAACGCTCCAAAAACACACGTAGGACGACGCCTGCCCACACACACGGGGACGTGCCCCAATACACACACACACACACACACAGACAAAGTCTCCAACACGATCCAACAAGCGGATCAACAAAACAAACACCCGCTGCCACAAGTGCAGCACTTCACACACACAAACACAAGATCTGGATAAATCCACACACACACACGTAGATCTAAGAAGACCTACGCACACACGAATAGAACACCACGACCACGCACGACCGCGGATCTAACTTGATCCACACACACACATTTATCTTCAGATTATAAAGAATAAGACTTGAAATTCGAAACACCAAGATAAATAGAGCAGAGCTTAGAAATCTCCTGGTTTGGTTTCCCCCTGAATGTATGATGTAGAACTTGGAACAATGCTTCCTGCTTCACTTAAATGGCTTGGTTGATCTCCCTTGAATGCTTTCTTGCTTCTTCACTTCCTTGAAGGTTGCTAGCTTCAGATCTAACCTTGAGTCACCTTGAATCACCTTGGGTTGATGGAGAGATTTAAGGATGCAGATTTGATCTCCCTTGAGGGCTTGCTTGCTTCTAAACTTGCTTGGAGATTGATGGCTTCAGATCTAACCTTCAATCCCTTGGAATGGATGAAGAACTCCAGCCCGAAGCACTGTTCACGAAGGTGCTACAGTACCCGTGAATCACCTCCTCTAGCCTCCCTTGATCTCTCTTGTTCCAATTGAAGCATTAGGGTTTCCAACCCTTCTTGTATAGGTTTTATAACCTTTGAATGGTCCTTGGACATCCTCCAGACCAGATCCCCATTTTGTGGATGATTGGGTGTCATTAGGATTAAAGAAATACAAGAAGAATGGCTCTTCTCGAAGTGGAGAACAAAGTCAACTTTTGTTGTCTCGAGGCTGGCAGTCGACCTGTGGAAGCTGGCGGTCGGCCGCTACTAAGAAACCCTGTAGAAATTTGATCCCTAGAATTTTCGGTCGACCTTGGGCGGTCGACCGCTGCTACCGGTCGACCTGGGGCGGTCGACCACCAGTTCTGTAGTATGAGACCTTTTGCGTTTGGCGATTCTGGTTGATCGGAATGACCTAGTCCTGCAAAGTTGAAGTGTTAGCCAAATGAAATACATCCAAATAACAATGACTTTAAGTAGATGTTTATTTCATACATTTGGGGGTTAGATTTCACTTGGTTTATGCATTAGAAACATCAAGACCATTTGAGCATGTTATCATGATTGGAATGAGAAACTAATGCATTTGAAGAGTGAGCTTGTAAGTTATCAAACCAAGTTATCATTGTGAACCTCAAATATCATGAATGAAGTTTAGAAATGAGAGGTATATGGAATACCCATGGTGAGATTGATGACTATGACAAGGTAAGAATCTTACCAATGGTGCTTGACAGTAAATGACATATACCACCTGTAATGAATTGTAGAGGAGCAGGGGGTGCTTATCCACACGTTTGGTTCACCAGGTGACTGCCATAAGTTTAATCTTGCAAGCAAGATAGTCAGGGTTAATACCATGCTTGCTCACATTAAAGAGGTTATGAAGCCTCTTGCCTCTTGTAAAACTAACATATGCAAACCAAGGATCAAGACCATGTAACCGTTGCCATTTGCCATCTCAACCATACATAGATAACAAGAGCATGAGCAATCAACCACAAGTTTAGTTATCATCGCTTAATCACACATTAAGTTTAGTTATCATCAAAACCATAACTTAACAATCAGAACCATCATCAAAACCATAACTCAACACATGTTACCAGACAACCACCAAGGTAGTGACAGTACCCACTAGTGCTTTTCCTATCTACCCTGCACCCTGCATAATCTGCATCAGTGTAGGCTATGAGATCTAGCTCACACTTTGCAGGATACCAAAGTCCTAGTTCTACGGTGCCTGATAGATACCTAAAAATCCTCTTAACAGCACTCAGATGTGACTATTTAGGACTAGCCTGAAATCTAGCACACAAGCATACAGAAAACTGAATATCAGGCGTAGATGCTGTGAGGTAAAGAAGGGATCCAATCACACCTCTGTATAACTTTGGATCTACTGATTTACCTTCTGGGTCACCATCAAGGCTGGTTGAGGTGCCCATGGGTGTAGCTATTGCCTTGAGATTTTCCATTTGATACTTTTTCAGCAGGTTCTTTATGTACTTTGACTGATTGATGAAGCTTCCTTCAGATGTCTGAATAACCTGCATACCTAAAAAGAATTTCAATTCTCCCATTAAGCTCATCTCAAATTCAGTTGTCATAAAAGCAGAGAATTCCTCACACATGGTTGGTTTAGTTGAACCAAATACTATATCATCTACATAAATTTGTGCAACAAGAATATCTTTGTTGCTTACCTTTGTGAACAATGTCTGGTCAACTTCACCTCTAGAAAAACCCTTACCAGTGAGGAAGGAGCTCAGCCTGTCATACCAGGCCCTGGGTGCTTGTTTCAGTCCATATAAAGTCATGTCTAACTTGTACACATGATCTGCGAAATCAAGACATTCAAAGCCTGGAGGTTGTTTAACAAATACATCCTCCTTTATTAGACCATTCAAAAAGGTAGATTTAACATCCATCTGTTGCAATTTTATTCCTAGGCTACAAGCAAAGGCTAGAAGAATTCTGACAGCCTCTAACCTGGCGACAGGAGCAAAAGACTCCTCAAAGTCTACCCCATACTCCTGGTTGTACCCTTGTGCAACTAGCCTAGATTTATTTCTAACTATCTTTCCCTGCTCATCTGTTTTATTTCTGAAAACCCATTTAGTGCCTATAATAGAGCCATGAGTAGGTTTTGGAGCTAGGTGACATACATTGTTCCTTTCAAATTGGTTCAGTTCCTCATGCATGGCATTTATCTAATATTCATCTTTTAATGCACTATTTATATCCTTGGGTTCTATCTGTGAGACTAGAGCAAAAGAGTTTAATTCATTGTCTATTCTAAATTGTGATCTAGTTCTGGGGGGTTCATTCAAATTACCAATAATATTTTCAAGAGGGTGATCTCTAAGAACTATAATATTGGTAAGATAATTACATGTTCCTGCATTTACCTCCCCCTGACCTCTAGACCACTTGTCTCGCCTCCTTCTGCTAGTTCAGGATTTTCTTTTACTTTATCCTCCAGAATATCATCATTAAATTTGTCCCTGCAGAAGCCAATTTCAGAATTATTTGAAAACTCATCAAAGACAACATGTGGTGATTCTTCAACAATTTTAGAGTTCAGATTGTAAATTCTATAGGCTCTGGATTTTTCAGAGTAACCTAGAAAAATTCCAGGTTCACTTTTTGGTTCGAATTTGTCAAGATCTCTCTTAAAATTTACATGAATAAAACACTTGCAGCCAAATACCTTGAGATGTGCTATTGAAGGTTTCTTACCTTTTAAAATTTCATAAGGAGTTTTGTGAGTAGAAGGTCTTACCATGGCCCTGTTGATGATATAACATGATGTGTTCACTGCCTCGGCCCAAAACCTTCTAGGTAGGTTACCTTCTGCAAGCATCGTCCTTGCCAATTCAACTAAAGTTCTGTTTCTTCTTTCTACTACTCCATTTTGCTCTGGAGTCTTTGGGGAAGAGAACTTGTGGTTGATTACATTGTTCCTGCAGAAATCATCAAATTGTGAGTTTTCAAACTCACCACCATGGTCAAACAATATATTCAGAATTGAGTGCTCACCACCCTGATTTATTTTATTGTAAAACTCTTCAAATTCAGCAAATGCATTGTGTTTATGTGCTAAGAAGAATACCCAAGTAAACCTAGAGAAGTCATCTATCAACACATAGCCATATCTCTTACCAGATAAGCTGGCTGATCTAGATGGTCCAAATAAATCCATATGAACCAGCTCAAATGGTTTTAAGGACATGCTTTCAGTTCCGAGTTTAAATGATTGCCTAGTTTGCTTACATTGAATACACACTTCATAGATTTTGTCATTCTTCTTAAATGTATTTTCAGGGAGGCCCTTTGTCACGTCCCGAGCGCGGAAGATACCCGGAGACGCGTGACGAGTTTATATCGATCATGTCAATCAGAGCGTTAGTGTATTCAACACATAGATAGAGTGCGCAAAAGTAGAGATAACCCAATCTTTTATTCCATCATAACCTTAAAGGTACTTCTATTACAATCCATTTAATGAAAGTACTAAGACTCAATAAAAAGAAAAGTACAATGGTTTTTTGAAAGATAGGACTAGTAGACGCTTTGATAAACAGAGAGCTATAATCTCTTCACTCTTGACCTTCCCCATTTGAGTGAGCCTCGTCATCGGACTTACCTGAAAGGTAGGGAAAAACACTGAATGAGCGAACACTCAGTAGGAATTATATCTCAAGAACTAGCAATTGGTTTAAGTAATTACATGTTTCATGAATGCAATAAAGCTATGCATGTTTGCGTAAAACGACAAGAGAGAGAGAGTATAACAAGAGGTAATCGAGTAAACTAGCATGTCTTTCAAGAACTTATATCAATGAATGTCAAGATATTCAAGCAAGTATATTCATCATGTCATGTCGGGAATTGGCTATCACGTTTCAAGTAAGTATATAAATACCCTTTTTTTCGGGTCACGCAAGTCATGTCATGTCAAGTACGAGATTTGTGGAATGTCTTAATCAAACTAGTCATGCACTTCGGTACAATGCCATACCGTGATCATTACAACTCCCATGGACACTAGTACTTTCGGGTGCTCCTCTCAGGACCTGATCGGGCCCTATATGCGTAGGCATTGGTCATGTATTTTCAACATCCACAAAAGTATAGCCAATATGGAGTTTCAAGGAACAAACTTGTATAACTTTAAGGTAGATAGCATTTCAAGGATTTGAACACGTAGTATCATGACGATAGTAACGGTATAATCACGATTACCGATAAAACTAGGTGGAATTGGTTCCCTATCTTGGGCGCCATGACAATAAGAGTAAGCGCCCACATGAAGATGGTCGCTCGTTCTTAAGCTAGATAGAATTGAGGTCCACAAGTATGGCTCCTAATCACAAGGTCACTAATGGCATGGTTTCCCATTCCATTAATTCATGGATATTCTCATGACATCATCATCATGAATGTCTTAAGGGCCGGTTTTACCATGTTTCTTTAGAGTGACATGGCAATCAAGTAGTATCATGGGTTTTTATGGTACAACCAGCTCGGCTACTTTGAGGGAATCCAAAGCGTGCGGAGTCTTACGGAGGCCTCTATGATAAAGTCACCGGTCCGGAGGAACGGAATGTCCCGCGGAGAGTTCATCTATCACCGAGAATTTGGGGCAATCGATAAAACGTCGATAAACGTGGGACTATACTCACGGATTGGAATATAGTTGCAGATATATATATATATATATAAGTATATAAATCCACGGTTCACAGGAAAAAATATAGAAAATAACAAGACAGGAAATTGGCGCTTTAGCCAAAGTCTTCATTTAAAGAATTAACGCCCTTGGAGGGGTCATCAATTCAATATTTAACGACTTCCAGAACAGTCGTCCAATTCATATTTCTGTTTACTGAAAATAACTTTATTTCAGTATTTTAAGGAATTGGCGACTTCCATTAAGTCTTCTATTTTGTAAATAGCGCCCTCGTCAGGGGCGTTATATATACAAGAAACGACATGGTATGCGTCGTTAATTCTCCTCTTTAGAGAATTTGCTACAAATAATAGCAATTTTCCAATAAATATTTTGATGGCAACATGTATATGGACAGGTCAAGAAAAATAGCAGGATTCTAGACATATGATCATGCATTAGATCAGCTTACTGTTTAGATAGGTATTAAATTTTTAACATGTGTATTTATTAAATCAATCGAAATTGACGACCGTTCTCCCGGGCGTCAGAAATAAAAATGGCGCCCTGGTAAGGGTCGCCTCTTTCAAAAATTTTCCAGAACTCCGTGAAAACTACATGCATGAACTAATATATATTAATATCATGATTCATGATAGTTTGGGCTACGAAATCTTGAGATAACCTACCTGTGGATTGGTTTGGTTGACAGACGTGATGAACCTGAAGAAAATACGATACTCTGTTTCTAACAGAGTGACTGGGTTGTCAATATAGCAGCAACTCTTTTAGCCAAAACAATAGCAGCACCCCTCGGATGAGGGTGATAATAGCTTCAGCAACGCAGTAAGAAAGAGGAAGATGCTTCTTCTACGTTCCCGGAAGGAAGAAGTAGTGGCTTTCCCCTCCTTTTTAACCGGAAGAAGAGGATGACGATGAAGAACTCCACGTTCTTCAGCAAGAGGAAGTTGCGGAGGAAGAACTGCTATATTCTTCACGTAGCAGCAGCAATTAATGTTTGGAAAGAAAAGAGCCTTCAGGTTGGCTCGATGGGAGGGGTATTTATAGGGTTCTGGAGACCCTATAGGGTTGGAGTTCGATTGGGAACTAAAACTTACCCATCAGAGTCCTTATCAAATTTAAACATCACACGTATGGATCCTTTCCCCAGCTAGCATCCCTGTTCGAACCAAACAACAACTTCTGTAAATGACGCCTCAGGTTGGGGCGGTATTTTTAAAAATGACGCCTGTCAAAGGGGCCTTAAATTTATAAAATGACACCCTCTAAGGGGGCATTAATTGCTATTGCCTTTACTTGCTTAACGTAGAGATACGGTTGCCCTATTAATATATAAAAATGATGCCACTTCTTGTGGGCGTCACTTCTTAATATGACGCCTTGGAATGAGGCGTCTCTTTTTAAATTGGCGTCTGCTTGGGGGTCTTTATTTAAATAATGACCTGGATAGAGGCGTTATTTATTTTTGATATGTAAATGGGTGAAAATTATATATATATAGTATATAACTTGATTATTTCATTTTTGAATACTTTTATTCTTGATTATTTATCCGGGGTCTTACACCCTTAACCATGCTGTGTTTATTCAGTTTGTGCAGCACAGTATAGGTAGCATGACCCAGCCTGGGGTGCCAAAGACTATGATGGGGGCATCTCTCGCCCTTCACATTTTTCCACAGCTCTGATTGCTCGTCAGCATGGCTTCATTGTGTCCGTCACCTTTTTGTGAGTCAAGACATGTAATTTTCATATTTTATTTGAGTCATATCATTGTAATTTTCTTTTTATTTGAGTCCAGTACCTAGGTTAGGTAGTTATTTACCTAAGTCTTGAGTCATTATGTTGGTTTGATAGGTTAATGGGCTCAATTAAGTGGGCTAGGCCCATGGGCGCCCCCTTCCCCTTGGTTTCTTGTCATTAGTCTAAAAGTCATGGACTTATTGTAAATTATGGGATCCCTATAAATAGGACCTCATTTCTTCCATTTGAAGCTAATGAGATATTGAGAAAAATTTGAATTCCCACAGAATTTTCTTTCTTGGAGTGAGAAGCTCCCCCCCTCTCTCTCTCTAAAAGGGGCTACCCTTTTTCTCTCCTCCCCCCCAAATTTCGAAATTCTCTCTCTCTCCTCCCCATTCACTTCTCATTAAGACCCCTCTCCCCTCCCCATACTCCATTCAATTGTCCCATTACTTCCCCCATCTACTAAAGCAACCTTTGGTATTCCTAGGCACCCTTCACCCTCTCCAAGCCATCTTTCCCCTTCCCAAGCCAGCCTTTCACCTCCCCAAGGCCCCAATTGAATTCCCCGCCCCTTGAGGGTTGTGCCCCAGCCTTTCCCTCTCCCCCAACCTCCCTTGGTCGCAGCCCCCACCTCCCCTCCACCTTGCTTGGTCGACCTCCCCCATCTCCCTCCCTCTCCCTTGTGCTGGCTGCAACCAGCCTATCCCCCACCACCCGTTCTACTTGCACAACCCAACTGCAGCCCTAACCTCCCTCACAGCCTCTCCACCGCCCCTATCCACCTCCCATCCAAGCCCCACAGCCATTAGCCCTCACCCCGTTGCAGTCCCTTCACCCCTTCCCACCACTATCAACCCCTATCCCCAACCTGCTTAGTCCAGTTCACAGGCAGCAGCAGAGGTCCAAGTTTCAGACTCATCCATGACAACACCTCAACGATTCAAGTGGCGTACCTTATATTGGTGGAAAGCTCGTCCAAGCGGCTTCGCAGGCGAGGTGGTCCCGCCTCTATTCGACGTCCGTGCTGTTCGGTGGAGCCGTCCTTGTCAGATTGCGCCGACTATCTCTGGTAGACAGCCAGAGGCGACTTATAGCAGCTCTCCCGACAGGATCGGTGAGTATCTTGGTGCGCCCTTCGGAGGAGGACGTCTTCTGAAAGTCCTCTACCATCTCCAACAAGAAGGAGGTCGTTTGAGTACCAGAGCACTGCGTTCCGTTATTTCTCCCCGGAGTGCGCAGGTTAGTATAGCAGAACCAGTTTGGACACGCTGTCACCATTCTGCCTCCAGCACTCTATTCTGACCTCTTCTTGAAGCTCCGTTGGTCCCTGCTGAAAGATAACTCTCCCACGAGTACGTTGGCACTGGTCCCGCCTCAATCTGAAACCCCATCTGAGAGCACGACCCCGGCAAAGAGCTCATTGGTCGCCCCGAATTATCACCTACGCAGCTCTGCAAGTTTCGGTGGCCTCGCTTCGTCTAAGCTCGGAACGCGACGATTCCTTACCCTGGTGATTCCCAACTCGACCAGCTTTTCATAGACTCCAACCCCGCCTCTGTCGGATGTCCCATCATAGATTTCTACCTCCGACAAGGTACTGCATGCAGTCAGCCAGGTCAGGGACTCAGTCCGCGTAGGCCGAGATTCGATCTCCTTCGGCCACTCCGATCTCCCCACCCCGCCTGGCCGGCTGACCGTCCCTCCCTGCGTGGAGGTAGTTTTGGGTGTAGCTTAATTTCCCTACCCCAAGATCACCTTCCTACATGAGGTGTAGTGCATGTAACAACAGGTCACCGTTCGAAGCGACATCGATGCGGCGTGCGGGTGCGTACCCACGCCTCCCCGCTCGCCATCGTCTTTGGCCGGGATCGGCGTCTTCACACCGATCAGGTGAGCACGTGGTTACACCCTTGATGGTTTTACCTTGCTTAGTTAGTATCGCTTTCTAATTGCACGTCGGTCGGTAAGGTGTGCGCCCGGTCTCAAAATGCTAATGTGTGAATGACCACCGCGGGTGAGTTGTGAGCGAGACACTACATCCCACGCCCTCGGCGTGCTGGCCACCCGTGAAATTGGGCATCCCAGGCTAGTCATACCCCTGGAGCAGCAAGGTCGCACCTCGGACCCTTCCCACCATCGCCGGTTTGCCTACAAGCAACCGAGATCGCTACGCGAGTCGGTCCGCTATAGTGAGTCCGCCGCTCAAAGTTACTTGCTTGCAATTGTAGGTCCAAGGGCATCATCCGAGTGGATGCCACCCCCAAGGTGGTGTCACATCAATTTGGTATCAGATCAAGTCATTGACTTGTCTCTACAAGTCAAGTCCTAGGGCACGCTTGCATTGGAGTCATCATCGGTCCAACCCGTGCATTGTCCACCCACCATTGTCATCGTTGAGTCTTGGGTCAAATGTCCCCTCTCCCAATCATATCCCTTGCATACCTACCCATTGGAGAGCCCACGGAAATTGATTTCATTGACTTGGAGTCCGATAATTGGGTATCCCCCGATATCGTTGCCTCTCTTTCTAGGACCGGACAAATTGTGCTCAACGGAGACCAAGTCTTCGTTGAATTCCATAAATGGTTCGGGAATACCAAATACTTTGATGGAGCTTGGTGTCAAATTGGTACTTTGCCGGGCCCTTGCATAATCCTAGGGAAACCATGGCTCGATGAACGGAATGCCACCCTCGACCCAATGCGTCGGTCTTGCCTTGTACATCCGCCACACCTTCCGGGAGCCTTTAAATTCAACAACCTTGTACGCTCCCATCCGCCAAAGTCCCGTCCTTGTTCACCACCCCGGGTGCACCACACACCGACTATCATCACTTCACCCTCAAAAGACCTTCCCACCCCATTGGCTTTAGAAGAGGTAGCCCACCCACTTAGCCACATGGAGACAAATGTCCCTCCGGACCCTATCCCCTCCATGGAGGGCACCCATGTCCAAATTGAAGGGGAAGCCTCGCATGAGGATCTTCACCCTACACCACCCTCTCTAGTTGAGGCCGATCTCATCTTAGAAGAACCCCTTGTTAGGTGGCTAAGGGAGATCTCGATTAGAGATATCATGGCCCATACCTACCTACCCATGGAGCGAGACCTCCCTCTAGTGCCCATCCATACCACTCACACCACAATCCAATTCTACTACGAGGTAGAGGGTTTAGATGACCTCCTCAAAGGCCTAGAATGGCAGCTAGAGTTGACTTGCTTGTTGACCCTAGGGACGGCCCACCCAACAAACCTTAGTCTCATCCACCCATGTGATGGGTCTATCACCTCGGTCTGCACCATTGGTTACTACACTAGCGACCTCATTTTCCTTCTCCCCATGGTGGAAGAACCCATCTCGGTCCACTCCCCTACCATTGAGATCCAAAGAACATTGGCCAACCCATCCACTCAGTATATCGGCCCAATTATTTCATTAGAGGAGGATGACTCACCACTATGTGAGGACCATGAGGACCTAGAGTTTCTCTCCCTAGATGACCCTTACCATGACCCCTTCGATCCCTTCGTATACCCACCTACCTCACTCACCACCAACCTTTTTCTATCCCTACCAACCATGTTGGACCAAGCCCACCTCTCCCAAGACCCAGTCCACACCAAGGGAACCATGACCATGGGTGAAATACACCTAGGAAATAATGAAGTGCCCCACTCCATAATACATACCTTCTTTGACCCCTTCGACCCTTATAAGTGGGAGCTCAAGGACCACCCCATACCCACACACATGGTCGTCACCTCTAGGATAAGAGTGTTGTTACAGATCAATGGTATGCTCTGATACCAATTGATATAGCTGGTGCGATAGATTCAGAGGGCGGGGTGAATGAATTCCTCTTTAAAACTTCGCTCAATTGACACTTAAAGCAATCAGAGTTAACGAATAGAAATCAATTGAGATCTTCCAACTAAGAGATTCGCAGAAGCACTTGATCAATCAGTTGGGCAGTTGAACTATGGACACCTAGCCAAGTCTGATCCATATACAGAGTCAAGTACGAACAGCGTGTGCCTTAAAGCATTCATATAGAATACTCACATGAAATGCTCCTAGCCATTCATCTATCGACAATCAGATAAGAAATCAAACAACGGAGACAATATATTTTAAGGTGGTTCGGTCCACTGACCTACGTCCACCGCACACTCCAACTAGAGTGTGGATTCCGTTGATACACAGTTTAACAGCTGGGCCTCACAACTTGCCAACATCAGCTGAGCATCACAGCTTACTTCCGCTGGGCAATACAACTTAGCCATCCGCTGACTCACAGCTTGACTGCTGGGCATTACAGCTTCGTCGACCAGAGGAGTCCCCCTCTGCAACCGCTGGGGCTTACAGCTTAACCCATCCAGAGGAGTCCACCTCTGCTACTGCTGACAAACAGGTTGAAGCAAAGATAAAAGAAAAATAACGACTGAAGTAACAGCGCCGGAAAGCTACAAAACTTTACAAACCAAAGTTGCTCTCGCAGGAGCTAACTGGCCTGGATTTGATCCAAGGTCCAGTAGAACTAGATCTTCAATGAAGTCTTCTGTCTTCTTCTCCACGAACTCTCTCTCTCTCTCTCTCTTCTTATTCTACTGCTGGTCTATGTCTCTCTGCCTCTCTTTTCTTTTCTACTCACTGTCTCCTCACTCTTTCTTTTTCGAACACTTCTCTCTTCTGCTCTTCTTCTGCTCTCTCTCTCATTTTCTCCCCTTTCTTCTTCTTCTCTACTCTTGATCTCTCTCTTTCTCTTTTTCTTCTACTACTTTCGAGAGAGATATTCTTCAGATTACAGGAAGCAGACTATATATATATATATATATATATATATACTCCATCAGGTCAAGTTGACGAGCTCTTTCCCTAGGAGTGTGGAGGGAACGCTCCGGCCTGGAAGCTTCAGGAGACACTCGCCACTTGTCAGAATCTGGAAGCTTCAGGGTCCACGTGGCAGCATCTTTGAGTGAGGATCATCATTGGATCACGTGCCCTTCTTGAAGAACACGAGCTATTGACCTGTTGCATAAGTGTCTTTCAGTTATGTATAAAATATGCACAAACTTCATTCAATCGCGAAAGATGTACACGGACATAGGGTATTATATGCACGAGTTCAGTACTATCACACTAGCATATGCACAGACTTATTTGCAACACAAGACTAACGGATGCACTGACTATGCAGGCTACAGACATTTCATGGACTAAGATGCATGAATCTCTTATGCACTGAATTGGTTATGAGGTGGGCACAGACTTGATTTAGCATGAGATTATGTATGCACGGGCTCAAGTTTAACAAAGCAGATATATGCACAGACTTGAGAATGCGAGGTGGCAAGCGTGCACGGACCTCAGTGAGATGTGCACCGACTATGTACCAACTAGCATGAAAATGAGCACAACAATAGGAATATGCACCGACGTAGTGCTAGCCCATAGCAACCATTGCATTGCACCGACCGTGAAGGCTCATGTGCATCGACTTAAGGTGTGTGTGAGACACACACATGCACCGACTTACGCACACATGCACCGACTCCAGGCCACCATGAGACACAGAATAAGCAATGCACCGACCTAACACTCGCCAAGACTGCGTGCACAGAGAGTGGAATGCACAGACCTTAATGCCTATGAACGGTGACATGCACCGAGGTTGTTGAGCAGCCTGACTGACAAAAATGCACTAGCCTTAGACAAAACATAAGTGCACCGACTTAACTGATGCATAGACATGTTTAAACCCAATGTAGCAAGCAAAACAGTGCATAAAACAATGCACCAACCTAAAGCAGCAACTGAATGCTCATCAGTTAAATCATCATCAAGGCATACAGATCAAGCACTCAATCATAGATTAATCATGCAATCTTGTGTGATGACACTAATGTTGCTATCATCAAAACATCACAGCATCATCAAGGCACAAGGGGCACAACAAGTGCACCTATCTTGGCATATCACATCATTCGGTGCTGGTCGTCCCATATTTGTCATAGGTCTTACGCATGAAAGGAGCATACATGGATGTCCGGGTCCCCCGGTAATTATCGCCCCCATGCACGATAGATCCACCTATGGTTGCCCCGGCCCCCCTGAGTCCATGAAAGTCTTCATCACATCAATGCATGATAGGTCTATGTACGGTTCCCCGGTCCACCTTTGCATGTTATCCTCTCTCACACCCACTCACCGCATCATGATGCATGGCATAAGCCTACACGCAAGCAAGTCGCGACGAGCGGTGAGGTTCACAAGGAGCAGACAAAAGCTCATGAGCACCACTTGGAGTCCCATGTGGACAATCTAGTGATGGTGAGATTGGAGTAGCCCTACCCTAGGGTCACCTCCAAATTGAGGGCACGAGGACTTGGACCTTCCCAAGTTTCGAGTGGTTGCGACAACACAGCTTATGGATTGGACTTACCGATGGGTTATGGGATATACCCCACTTCTCACGTGGCAGACCCGGCACCCTCTAAGGGCACCGCGGTAGATCGTAGTGAGTGCCTCGAGCCTAAACCCTCCTTTGAGAGAGATACCCTTGGAGAGCATGCACATATCAGCCTGAGAGTCCGACGTGTGCACACGGAGGCAATACTAGGCAACCAGGGTACCATCATCGGCAGAAGGGTGTGTCCGTGCCACCTTGAGAAGCTGAAACACCATACCTCGCTTAAGGACGCGGGGTAGAGTTTGGAGGTCGTGGCTCGCCCAGAGCTACCGTGGAATACCACCTCCAAGATGGACCCATACTCGACGGAGTCGAGTTCTTCGCACCCCGGGAGAATGATGGGGGCATCTCTCACCCTTCACATTTTTCCACAGCTCTGATTGCTCGCCAGCATGGCTCCATTGTGTCCGTCACCTTTCTATGAGTCAAGGCATGTAATTTTCATATTTTATTTGAGTCATATCATTGTAATTTTTATTTTATTTGAGTCCAGTACCAAGGTTAGGTAGTTATTTATCTAAGTCTTGAGTCATTATGTTGGTTTGATAGGTTAATGGGCTCAATTAAGTGGGCTAGGCCCAGGGGCGCCCCCTTCCCCTTGGTTTCTTGTCATTAGTCTAAAAGTCATGGACTTATTGTAAGTTGTGGGATCCCTATAAATAGGACCCCATTTCTTCCATTTCAAGCTAATGAGATATTGAGAAAATTTTGAATTCCCACAGAATTTTCTTCCTTGGAGTGAGAAGCTCCCCCCCCTCTCTCTCTCTCTAAAAGGAGAGACCCTTTTTCTCTCCTCCCCCCCAAATTTCAAAATTCTCTCTCTCTCCTCCCCATTCACTTCTCATTAAGACCCCTCTCCCCTCCCCATACTCCATTCAATTGTCCCATTACTTCCCCCATCTACCAAAGCAACCTTTGGTATTCCTAGGCACCCCTTCACCCTCTGCAAGCCATCTTTCCCCTTCCCAAGCCACCCTTTCACCTCTCCAAGGCCCCAATTGAATTCCCCACCCCTTGAGGGTTGTGCCCCAGCCTTTTCCTCTCCTCCAACCTCCCTTGGTCGCAGCCCCCACCTCCCTTACACCTTGCTTGGTCGACCTCCCCCATCTCCCTCCCTCTCCCTTATGCTGGCTACAACCAGCCTATCCCCCACCACCCGTTCCACTTGCACAACCCAACTCCGGCCCTAACCTCCCTCACAACCTCTCCACCGCCCCTATCCACCCCCCATCAAAGCCCCATAGCCATTAGCCCTCACCCCGTTGCAGTCCCTTCACCCCTTCCCACCACTATCAACCCCTATCCCCAACCTACTCAGTCCAGTTCGCAGGCAGCAGCTGAGGTCCAAGTTTCAGACTCATCCATGACAACACCTCAACGATTCAAGTGGCGTACCTTATATTTGTGGAAAGATCGTCCAAGAAGCTTCGCAGGCAAGGTGGTCCCGCCTCCATTCGACGTCTGTACTGTTCGGTGGAGCCGTCCTCACCAGACTACGTCGACAGTCTCTGGAAGACAGCCAGAGGCGACTTGTTGCAGCTCTCCCGACAGGATCGGTGAGTATCTTGGTGCGCCCTTGGGAGGAGGACGTCTTCTGAAAGTCCTCTACCATCTCCAACAAGAAGGAGGTCGTTTGAGTACCAGAGCACTGCGTTCCGTCATTTCTCCCCAGAGTCCGCAGGTTAGTCTAGCAGAACCAGTTTGGACACCCTATCACTGTTCTGCCTTCCGCACTCTATTCCGACCTCTTCTCGAAGCTCCGTTGGTTTCTGCTGAAAGAGAACTCTCCCACGAGTACGTTGGCGCTGGTCCCGCCTCAATCCGACGCCCCAGCTGAGAGTAAGACCCCGACAAAGCGCTCACTGGTTGCCCAAAATTTTCACCTGCGCAGCTCTGCGTGTTTCGGTGGTCTCGCTTCGTCTGAGCTTGAAACGCGTCGATTCCTCACCCTGGTGATTTACAACTCGACCAGCTTTCTAGAGACTTTAACCCCGCCTCCGTCAGACATCCCATCGTAGATTTCTACCTCCGACAAGGTGCTGCATGTAGTCAGCCAGGTCAGGGACTCAGTCTGCGTAGGCCGAGATTCGATCTCCTTCGGCCACTCCGATCTCCCCACCCCGCCTGGCCGGCTGACCGCCTCTCCCTACGTGGAGGTAGTTTTGGGTGTAACTTAATTTCCCTACCCCAAGATCACCCTCCTGCGTGAGGTGTAGTACATGTAACAGCAGGTCACCGTTCAAAGCGACATCGACGCGGCGTGCGAGTGCGTACCCATGCCTCCCCGCTCGCCATCGTCTCCGGTCGAGATCGGCATATTCATGCTGATCAGGTGAGCACGTGGTTACACCCTTGATGGTTTTACTTTGCTTTGTTAGTATCGCTTTCTAATTGCACGTCGGTCGGTAAGGCGAGTGCCCGGTCTCAAAATGCTAATGTGTGAATGACCACCGCGGGTGAGTTGTGAGCGAGACACTACATCCCACGCCCTCGGTGTGCTGGCCGCCCGTGAAATTGGGGATCCCAGGCCCTTAAGGGTCCGTCCCAAGCTAGCCATACCCCTGGAGCAGCAAGGTCCCACCTCGGACCCTTCCCACCATCGCCTGTTTGCCGACAAGCAACCGAGATCGCTACGCGAGTCGGTCCGCTATAGTGAGTCCGCCGCTCAAAGTTACTTGCTTGCAATTGTAGGTCCAAGGGCATCATCTGAGTGGCTGCCACCCCCAAGGTCGTGTCACATCAGACTGGCTGTGTCATCCTTGCTAACTATGAGACATAGACTTGAATGTGCTTCATTATCTAAATCTACCATGTAGATATTATTGACCCTCTTACCAATGAATTTAACAGTTTCAGAATTTGGTTCAAAAATTGTACATGCAAGAGAATCAAATATAACCTTATGCCCTTTATCACATAGCTGGCTAATACTAAGAAGGTTATAGGCAAGTCCTTCAACTAATAAAACTTCCTCAATGCAGCAAGAAGAGTTCTTACCTACTTTACCTGTTCCAATAATTCTTCCCTTGGTATTACCTCCAAAAGTAACATGACCACCATTCTTTTCAGTTAGCATGCAAAATTTTTCTTTATCTCCGGTCATGTGCCTCGAGCAGCCACTATCAAGATACCACTTATTTTGTCTGGCTGCCAGGCATACCTGCAAGCAGAATCAAGCAAAACATTTTGGAACCCAAGTCTGTTTGGGCCCCAAATAAGCATTCATCTCATGCAAACATGATACAAGTTGTTTTGGTAACAACACTTGACTTTGTTTCTTCACTGCAGGTGTAGAGATCTTGATATTCAGCTTGGTCTATTTTTTCTTGTTATCTCTGATTTTATGAAATTGGGTATGAGGTGTTCCACTTTTCTTTTTAAGCTCATTCTGGAATTATCTTTGCTAGTTACTAGTCCAATGGGCATTAGAAGTAGCATGTGCATAGGGAACTCTGGACTGATTGGGCATGAATTTGGCAAAGCCATGAAAGCTCTGGCTTCTAGGGGTTTTGTGCCAGGGATGTACATAAGAATTCAAAGAGTGAGTTCTATACCTTGATCTAGCATAGAAATTTCTTTGGTTTTTCCTATCAGAGTAGTGGTGATAAGAGTTTTGAAATGAAGAATGGGGTGAGCCATTATGATAGGTACTTTCATATGAGTTTCCTTTTCTAAGACCATAAGTGCTAAAAACATTGTGCCCAGAATGCATAAAGTGGGTGCATGTTTGAAGTTTCCTTGACCTTTCTGTTGAAACTGAGCTACTTTGGCCTTGGGGCTTGTCTGAGTTTTTGTTTCAGCTCCCTGACCCCTAAACTGAGCTCTGGTCTGAGGTGAGGTGGTATATGAACATGATCCCTTAGACATCTTTATCTTCTCTTTTCCCTTGTTCTTGACACTGGGCTTGGTTTTCTTAAAATTTTCAATCTGTTTTTCTTTCTGGATTTGTTCAGATGCCATCTTTATTAAGGGCTGTGATGTTCTCTTTTCTGCCACAAAAGAGATGGTTCTGACATCAAAACTTTTCTGATTGGATAGATTAAAGCCTAATCCTTCCTTCCTGAAATTAACTCTAGTTCCCAAGATAGCATTAAGATTTTTTGAACCCTGTTGTTGATTTATTTGCTTCCTTCTTTTTGTGGGTTTGTGATGTATGATAAAGATGATAAGCAAAAATCAATGATCTCAATCAACCCAAGGACATATGAACCATGAACCTAGGCAATCCAAACAAGCTCTAGCATGGGCATGTTATCTCAACCAAACTAATCTAAAGAAATAAAGAAAAACACACGCCGGGGCATGGAGCAAAAGCAAATAAAACACACCGCGTGGGTGGAACAAGCAAAGGAAATAAGATATATGAGAGAGAAATCAATGCCCAATACTAAGAAAGAACGTGATCGCCACCAAAGTAAACACAAGCCAAAGACTTGAAAATACCTTGGAAATAGGTGGATGAAGCATCCTCCCACGGGAGAGAGAAACCAATGAAATCTGTAGATTAGCCTTGAATGTAACGGTCTAGACCCTGTACGTCACAAGAGTGTGACGGTCGCACGATGCACCGTTATATGAACCTGACGCGTCTTCTCAAGACCGTCAGAACACCTGCAGAAATAACTTATGAATTCTTTGAACTCCAAATCTTCCAGTCGGCCAGAAGACTTGGGCCTCGTTTGATGAACCTGTAAACCTGCCAAGGAACGTGAAACACAAGAAAACAAACCCAGTTCAGCCCTTTAAACAAGCGTAGTATCAATTCTTAAGGAAATTAAGATCATTCAAAAGGAAAGGGAAGTACCGGGAAAGTTTTGGTTTTTTAACCCCTCTGGGCGTTTTAAAAGAAAGGGAAATGTTTAGATGATGAAAATAGATGAAGAACGTGGAAGAAAGAAGTGGGACAATGCTTTGAGAAGAAGGAAGAAAGAACACAAGTGTGACAATGATGGAAACTCAAACACAATGAAACGAATACTCCCTTCATCGTGAAGCAGATGGGCTTGAAGAACAGTTCTCCTTGGTTGGATGCGGCTCTAGAATGCGGCAGCACTTCGACGTAAACTCCAGATCTTCCTCTCTCGGGCCATGAAGTCAAGGGTGCTATTTATAGGCCCTCAAAATCTCTGATCGAACAGAGGATAATCCAGCAAGAAAAGAGGATAACTCTTAGCAAAATATCGAAGATAATATCACCACGAGTCCATAGAAACAAACAGAAAGTTTTGAGGATCAGATTTGGAAGAGAAATCACAAGATCAAACTCTTATCTCAACCACGGAGTAGCAGAGAAAAGGCCTGAACTGCCAGGACTCTCTATTGGATGTAACGGCTGCTCGACAGACCGTCAGAAGGAAATAACACGTTAGAGGGATACCGTCACATTCAACCTTATCTCAAAAAGAGATAAGATCAACGGAAGAAGATCAAAACAATAGGACTCTTGAATGAAAGTAACGGCCAAGGGTGGACGCGTTGGATAAGTAACGGCTGCACGACAGACCGTTATACTCAATGGATAGGCCAAAGGATAAGGATTGGAACAAAGCCCTTAAGTCGTAGGACTCTTCAGGATGTAACGGTCCAGGGATAATGCGTTAGAGGGATGTAACGCCCCAGGTGCAGACCGTTAGAAACAATGAGGATCAAAATGATAAGATCTTGCTAAGCTTCATCCAATCATGGAACCATACTCAACCAAGGAGAAGACCCATGAAATAAACTTCAAACTGATGAAGGAGACTCAACAAAGGAATGAATAACTTGGAGCATCACATAGAATGAACAAGGAGATGACCCGACTTATCGGTCATAAAACGGGTGTCAACAGATGCCCCTCCTTAACGTCCTCTTTGCAGGAGAGCGAGCGGAGGTGAAGTGAAAGCGAAATGGAACATGGAGATGAAGCGGAGTGGACCAAAAAGCGGGCGTTAAGGTAAACGACACCTGTTCTTTACCAACAAGCGATAGGAATCTTCTGAAAAACTTCAAACTGATCACAATGAAATAGCCAACCAAAGGATGCAAGTCTGGAGAAACTTACAACTAAGGAAAGGAAACACGGCTAGCCGCCGGAGGTAACGGAAGGGAAAGAGAACTGACTAAACTCCAAACAGGAATCTTCAGCCAACCAAATCAAGCGACAAGATCGAAGGAAACCTTCAAATTCAGAGTGGAATGTCTCTCCTTATTCGAGATCAAGAACACAGCTATTCACCATCATTGAGATACCTTGAACAGATGAAGATCATGAATGCTCAAATATGCGTATGATGCATGCTGGGCTAAAGAAAAAGAAATCGTTAAAACGAATGCAAAGAAAGATAAAATAACAAGATACTCGAGAATAATATTGCTAGACCGGAGAAATCAGGGTCAGGACACTATCTGTAACCACGATGTGCAAGACAGAACCATCGTCCCCAAATTTTTCCAACCTAACGGCCTATCCAACGATTAAACATGTGTACTTAGATCATCATCATTTTTATTTAAGGGGAACATGAGATCCCAGAACACATGAATGACCAGCCGGTTCTCGAGATAATATATCATAGATACCATATAGTAATGCATAAAAGGAATAAGGAATCGAGATACAATACCTGACTTACTTGCCTGACGACCGGCAAAGCATGATGTTGTTCATAACTTCATTCATGAGGGAAAAGGTTAGCCAACAATAAATATGAGCATGAAACAGGGCATAACCATTCATACGCGTGAGAAGAATTAATAATATGCACCATAGAAGAAAATGTGATCATTCAAGCATTAAATAGACCATTTTATTCATCAAGAAACTTGCAAGCTATAACGGTCTATTGATAGGGCGTCACACAAAGTAACGAACCAGACCAGGGCCGTTAGATACTAGGCGATTCACATTCTTCAATTAAAACAGTTCAAATCCATGTAACGGTCTCAGGAGTACGCGTCAGAGACTGTAACGGTCGGACGACAGACCGTCACATTTCTTGAGCGTTCAAAAAAAAAACAAACCGAATGGTCACAATCTTCATTCTAGCATTCAACACTCAAACAACCCAAACGCTCCCAAAAAACTTTCAACCGAGACCACCAGCGACCACCGTCATCCACCCGAGAGATGGCCGGCGACGAGGCCCCACAGCCACTGAAGAAGAGGGAGAGAGGGATGAAGAAGAAGGTGATTCTCCGCCTTCACCGCCGGATAGAGCGAGAGACCGTCCCGCCCGTGGAGGAAGAAACTAGGGCGAGGAGAGAGCCAAGGGTGGAGGAGGATGTTCCCACGGCCGAGGAGGATCAAGGGGAGGTTCCCCTGGACGAGGTAGAACCCAAGGAACAAGAGAAGAAGAGGAAGAGGGGCCAAGACCGAGAGGTAGGCCGCCCACCCCATTTTCCAAAATTTTAATTTTTTTTTTGTTTTTATGTGCATGCATGTGTGAATGGGGGTAGAAAATGGGTCTATGAACCCATTAGGATCCATATGTAGGCCTTTTGGCCAAAGTGGGAAAACCACGGAATGCGAGGGGAAAACGCCCTCTAGCAGAGAATGTGACGGTGCTTCCAAGAACCGTCACAAGCCTAACGCACCACCCTTGATGCGTTAGAGACAAGTAACGCCCCACCCCAGGGCCGTTATAACCACCAGAGGCCAGAACTTATTTTTTTGTGTTTTCAATTATTCAATTTTTTGTTTTGTTTTCCATTTTAAATGCTTATGCAATGATGTTATGATGCAATTGACTAACTTATGCTCTAAATGAATGCAGGGAAAGAGACGGACGAGGATATCTTGGCTCCAGATCCGGGCGGTGTACCAGGCACTGCCCGATTACCAGAGGGAGAGACTAGTCGGCATGGGGTTCGCCGAAGTGCTGAGCATCGAGGTGATCCGGATGGACACGCCACTGCTATACGCTTTGCACGAGCGATGGGACCCAGTTAGCAGGGCGTTCATCTTCCCATGGGGTCACATGATCCCGACGTTGGAAGACATGGTGAGGATTTCCAGACTACGGGTGCACGGAGCCGCAGTGACAGGATGGACTTACCGAGACTACCGAGAGATGGCCCAGGAGCTGCTGGGGATGGATTTGATCAGGCCGAGACAGACATCATCTCAGCTCTCGAGATCAGTACTGCAGGAGAGCTTGGGATTGAGAGGAGCAGCGATAGCCGTGGGAGAGCTACCAGAGGAGCACCTCGGCAGAGTGATAGACCAGGTGCGCCCACGAGTGGCGGCAGAGGCGGGACCAGAGGGAGATCGCATCCTGAGGTGCTTCCTGATGCTACTATTCGGGAAGCTCCTATTCGCGACTCGGGCAGATGTCATCAGCTGCAGGCTGCTATCGATGATCCAGGATTTGGGCAGAGTTGGAAAATACACCTGGGGAGCGGCAGTCTTGGCCTTCCTGTTCGAGTCCCTCAGCACGACGGACCGACAGACGATGATGGGCGGCTTCTCGCCTTTCCTATAGGTAAATGCAATTTAAATGCCTTCTATATGATTACGATTATGCTGTGATTATGCAATTGACTGACTTGACTTCTAAATACAGATATGGAGTTACATGTACCTCCCGGGCATCGGGAGGGGCACACTACTCCACGCCGGCCGCATCCCGATCGCGAGGTGATGGGTGGTCGCGAGGGACCCGAGGTCGATCATCAGATTGACCCGGGCGATCCAGGATGATTTGGATTCCTTCCCGCATACGGCGGTAAGCCCGAACTCAAACATGCTTTCTAAATGCTCTATATGCTTTTATATGCTTCTAAATGTTGATTTGATGAATGGACTAATATGCTTTCAGGTGAGATGGACCCCGTACATAGGTGAGAGTTATGAGGGTCAGCCATGGGTGGAGGCAGCCCTCTCGTACCGGGGACGAGACATATGGTTGCACTGCATCCATATCATCGAGCCACTCCACTACCGACTGATTCTGAGGACTCGGGGACTACACCAGCCCGAGGTGACCTTTCCACGCCGCAGTGACGAGCGCCCGGGCAAGTCAGCGAAGGGAATTAGCGGCTACATAGATTGGTGCGCCCGGAAGGTGAAGTTCGTCCACGATTGGAACAAGCGGGGCAGAGCAGTGAAGGAGCGGGATGAGAGCGACGAGGCGTACCTGAAAGCCTTCGCTCGACAATACGGGGACCGGGTGTACCGAGGTACCCGACAACCGGTATGCAACTTCTAAACCCTAAACTCTTTCTATATGACACAATTCTATATACTATATGCAATGATTCATGCTTCTAAATGCAGCGAGCCCCGAGGGAAGGATAGCCGAGCTCGAGGGGCTTCTTCACGCCACCGTCCAGCAGCGGGACGAGTACCGGACCGCTTTGGAGCTTCAGGTAAAAATTCTCAGACTTAAAATGATTATGTTTATGATGATGATTATGATGACTGACTATGACTTCTAAATGCAGCGGGCCGAGGGAGCCCAAAGAGCCGGACCGGATGCCGCATCGTCGTCCTCACAGCCTGCCGGGGACAGAGCTGAGCGGGATGCCGAGTTCGCCCGAGCGGTTGCCCGGCCGAGGAGGCAGAGGCCACCCTCGCGGAGCGGGTAGGATGCTAAATGCTTTGACTTAAATGCTTATGTTTATGCGAATTAAAATGCTTATGCAACTAACTATATGAAATGCAATCTATAGGCGAGAGAGCTAGCCACAGCAGCGGCCGAGGTGAAATCACCTCGGACGGAGGCAGAGCGACTCCGGGCAGAGCTGACTCGGTCACAAGCCGAGGTGGAGCGACTTCGGACTGGGACTGCGGACTTGGATCGCTACCGGACCGAGGCCCGGGACACGCGGCGTCAGATCTTCGAGCTGAAGATCGAGCTACGGACGATGGAGCGCACGGTCAGGATGATGGGCCGGGGACCAGAGCGGAGTGCCTCCCAGAGTGGGGCACGGAGGAGCGTTGCCTCGAGCGGCTCGATAGGGGACTTCCTCGCTAGCTCCTCTGGCCAGCGGAGGAATGAGAGGGCGGAGAGAGGACAGCAGGAGGAGAGCGCCACCCGCACGGAGACCCGAGGGCGGAGATGATGATGGCGGCCCAGCAGATAAGCCGGCCGAGTGATGCATTTTGATTTTTCTTTGGTTATCACTTTTACTTGTACATAACTTATGATGAAAATGGAATGAGAATTTCTTTTTGGTCTTTTGTTTGTTCTTGTGAATGAATGGATGTGTGATTGAATGCAAACAGATGAGCATGAATGAAGGCAGGAATGAATGTGAGAATGCGTGATTGCAGGAAATGCATATGGTTTGATGGGAATGAACGCATGTGAAGGAATGGATGATTGCGTGGAGATGAAATGTGCATGATGTGGATGAGATAATGTGTGGATGGTCAGGACGAACGGAATGAAAAGCATGTAAGACCGCCAGGTCTAAATAGAGGCAGATAAGAATAGCTCGAATCACAGCAGCAGACAATGTAACGGTCTAGGTCAAGACCGTCAGGATTAAGTAACGCATGAGAAGGAGGCCGTCAGAGAGGACAGAGCCCAATTTTGCAGAACTGAGCAGCAGGAAGAGTAACGGCTCAGAGCTGGTGCGTCATATATAAGTAACGGCCAAATTCTAGACCGTTAGAGATGGCAGAGCAATAGGACATCAGGGCAACTAACAGGAAATGTGACGGTTCAAGAGCGGGGCGTCAGAGATAAGTAACGGCCATGAGAAAGACCGTCATACTTGACAGAGCGAGATTGAACTATGAATGCACTGACCATACTCAAGAGTGTACAGACCTTGCCCAAGTGATGTATAGACTTGACCAAAACGATGTATGGACTTCAGGAACACAGCAGCAAAGGATGTGTGGACTTTGTAAAGAATGCTCAAACTTTGAAGAATGTATGGACTATGGACGAGGGATGTACAGACCTGAACGACGTGTGGACTTTGGATCAAGAATGTACAGACTTGAGCGACGTGTGGACTTGTACGATGTATGGACTTTAGACTTCAACATGATGTTCAGACTTCAAAATGCTGTACAGACTTCAAAATGATATATAGACTTCAACATGCTGTATAGACTTCAACAATGATGTGTAGACTTCAACATGAAGAATGAATGTGCAGACTTCAAAAATGTTGTACAGGCTTCAAAATGATGTATAGACTTCATTAATGATGTTCAAACTTCAAAAATGTTGTACAGACTGGGATGATGAATGGGATGTATAGACTTAACAAAATGTGCAAGAAATGTGACGGTTCAAGCGCAGTGCGTCGGAGATAGATAACGGTCATGAGCAAGACCGTTGAGAATGATTGACCAAGAAGAAGCCAAAACTGATCAGCAGAGAATGTAACGGCTCAGAGAGAACGCGTCATAAGAATATAACAGTCTGATGCTAGACCATTAAGCTTGACAGAACAAGGTTGGACCAAATTAAACCCACAGAAAATGTGACGGCCCAGATCTGGCGCGTCAAAGGAAAGTGATGGTCTGACGATAGACCGTTAGAGCATGAATTGTACTCTGAGATGGATTGAGCCGCAAGGGGCAAGATCTGAGATAAGAAGCCTCCAATCCATTCTAGACTTCTCCCAAACTTAAGATAAAGCCTTCCAATCCGAATCTTATCTCTTTAAAGCCAAAATCAAGACTTTTAAAACTTGGAAACTTAGCCAAAATCGTATCCTCTGAATTCTCTGCTAGAAGGGCTGAAAAACCTCTCCTAAAGGGCAGGAAACAAGATGAAGAGAAGCTTCGAGGTGATGGCTAAGGTGGTGAAGATCTATACCGGACCCAAAGCTACAAGAAAAGAGTATGGAGAGCTGCAATGACTAACCTCAATTCCCAAACATCTAAGCTCCAATGCTCAAAGGGTGGTAAGCTCTCTATGACTTAGCCAAGTTCAGAAATTTCCTGCACTTCATCTCTTTCTCATGATCTTCTTCTTTTCTTCTTCTCTTCAAGCCTCTTCTTGGTCCAAGATGCTATTCTAATCTGAAGTGGGTGGCTCCCATGGTAAAGGCACTCCCTTTAGAGGTTACATCAATTCTTAAAGCATGGCACCTTCAACCTTTCTTGGTTTTAGGCAAGAATTTCCAGAAATTGTCACTAGATTGGCCTAGTAATTCAGCCCTCATAGAATTGTGGCATCCACAAACACATACCTTTATCTTCCCTTCCTTCGAAGCAACAGTCCTATTAGAGGAGGTAGAAACCTACCTAGCCCTTCCTAAGGCTAAGGCGGGAGATGAAGACCTAGTTTGCTACACGGTTGAGCCTATTGACTCGTCCTTGATCTTGAGTGATTTCTTCCATAATCCAAAGGACGTGAGGACCATGATCAGCCCACACCACATTCATTTGATACCCTTGGCACAATGGATAGTGTCTCATTACAAAAACAAGTGGGAGAGGCATGAAGCCATAGCCAAGGCGGTGGCGGTTTGCTTATGTGGAGTCTTCCTTTTCACCACTACCGACCACCTCTTAGATATCCAAAATCTCAGCATCATTAGTGGGTTGTGGCGGGGTATGTCCATCTCTCAAGCGATCCTCTCATACCTCTATGAAGGACTAAGCTCTGCTTGCCTAGGAGGATCTTTGTTCGGTTCCATGATACTCCTTGAGTGTTGGATGGGAGTGAGAATCAAATTCCAACCAAAGGAGGCTATTACTTCTTCTAGCCGTGTCTTCGGGAGCCACCCTCTCTTCTTCATTGGAGGGGTATTCGGATTTTCTTCACAGGTTGAATGCAAGACGGCGGATAAGAAAACTCGGGATGAATGGTGCCTCTTCTTCAATACTTTACCAATGGAGAAATTCATCATGCGACCAAGAATCGTTCGGAGCACTCTTCTTAGAATACCGCGGCGTCAAGGCCTGGACCTCCAGCTAGTGGGAAATACTACCATGGTGATCTACAACCTGCACCGGTGCCATCTTCAGATCGGACTACCTCGGATTGAAGCTCCTGCACTATCACACTACCCACCCCTTCTACCTAGGAAGATGGGGACCGAGGAAGATGAAAGAACAGTCCGGAACGCGCTGACCATGTGGGAGATCAGCAAGGTGCGCCCGTGGCAAGAGGTAGTGGAAGAGAACGACGAAGCGCACCGTGGCTACCTCAAAGAGTTGAGGAAGATCCGCCCTCTTGCGGATAAGAAGCAAAATGTAACTTGATTTTACTTTTATAAAAGGTGTAATTGACAATCAGAATTGAAATTTTATCAATCTTATGTTGCATTAAGTTTAATTGAATGAGATGGGATTGCCTTAATTGAATGAGCATGAGTTGTGGCTTGACTTGGCTTAGAACAGCCTGGAAAACAGCGCCTCTGGAGAGTGTAACGGATCTGAGAAGGGCCGTTATAAGGATATAATGGGTAGGAGATAGGCCATCGGGGTGAAAGACCTGAGGGTTTGGGTTTCTGGAGGAAGTAACGGTCCAACGATAGACCGTTAGGAAGAATAACGGTCGCGCCCCAAGCCGTTAGAGAGAGAGCTGCTGAGAGAATCAAAGCGAAGGCCTGAAGAGATGCAACAGTCTAGCATGTACCGTTAGATGAGTTTGACGGCATGTACCTGGCACGTCACAATCTTGAACCTGCATAGTTGTGAGATTTGAGCTTTGGTCTTAATCCTGCATTCTGCACACACTTAAACATGGAACAAGTTAGATCTGTTCTTAGACTCAACCCCTTGCCTTGAAGCAAGTTAGATAACGACCGTTTCTTGATATTTGGTCAAGGGATGGTGCCTTATTAAATATGTGGGAAACATAATAGAAATAATGCGATGCATATGATGGCATTTTTGGATTTATGAAAATATATTTGAATTTTTGTGAGATTTTGAAAAATAGTTGATGTTTTTGGGTTTTGAAATATGTGATTTTTTTGTTTGATTTTGAAATATGTGTTGTTTTTGGTGTTTTAAATATATGATGTTTTTGGATTTTGAATTATATGTTGTTTTTGGATTTTGAAATATATGTTTTTTTTTAGATTTTGAAATATATGTTGTTTTTGGATTTTGAAATATATGTTGTTTTTGGATTTTGAAAATCAGTGCTTTCCCCAAGCAACGTGAGCCCTCCGTATCGTTTTGAGAGTCCCGAGGTTGGCATGCAATGAGGTGACAAACCCTGACCAAGGCTGATGTGACACCACTACGGGGTATGCAGCAAGCAAAAGGAATCTTAGGACCGACTCCGCATTCACAATCACATAACAATTAAGTTGATAAATCGGGGCCAAAACGCCGTCGCACACACGTGAGCCCGGGGTGACTAAAGGATGCTAGGGGGAGGTGATGGATCCAGACCCTTACTGGTAGAGTGCCAGCAGGGCTAGGGTTGCCCTCCCGAGGGTACGTAGCCCACGCTTATGGGGCTGACCGGTGCCAATTGGGGCACTAGGTCCCACTCGCTTACTTTAACCACGGTGACCACACTATGATGGTGGAACCGGGATCGAGCACTCGCTCGCATGCACAACGGGGCTATATCTACGGATATTAAACAAACAAGCACTAAGAATAATGGAGCAAAGTTTAGAGCTCACCTGGTTGGTTTGAAGAAACCAACCCCGTTCGGAGACGTGGGCGAGCGGGGAAGTGTGGATCCCGCACACTGCGCCGATGTCGCTTGAGTTGCTTAGTACATGAACTACTCCTCACGCAGGAGGGTTGGATTAGGGGTGGGGAAATCAAACTTACATCAAACACTACCTCCACGCAGGGAGGGGCGCTAAGCCGGCCAGGCGGAAGGGGAAAACTTGCCAACGATGAAGGAGTGGAAGCCGTCGAAGGTTCTGCTCACTTGCTGTGAGAGGGAACAGGTCGCCACTGCCGCAGTCGTAGTTCGCCCTCAGGAAATTTTCCGGCGACGAGACCAAGGGGGAATTCTTCTTAACAGGGACGGGAATACCTCTGAATTTTAGCGAATTCTTCTGGCGTCGTCGCTGGCCGCGGCGGAGGCTCGAACAGGATGAGGGATTCTGATGCTGACGGCTTCAGGTCTGATGCAGTAGGATTCAGAGGTTGCCACGGACGCTCCCGGATGCCAAATTATGAACCATCAGAGTTTCCGGAATCGTGGAAGAAGCCTCTGCACATAAAAACTGACGGCAACTCTTTCTGAGGTCGGGCTAGACTGGGGGACGCCGACGATCAGTCACTGGTCACTGCAGACAGCAGGAGGCAGACCCGCGCGATTGAGGGAGAAAATTCGGAACTCTGGTTCCTGGATGCTGAATGAGGTCCCGTTTCTTGCTCCTGATCGGGGACAGGGGAAGGAAGAACTTTGATGAAGAGCTTTCTGTCGGGTTCCTTTGCTGTTGGTCGTGAGGCTGCTTCCAATCGGGCTCAGGCTCTCTGCAGAAGATGTCTGGCGCAGTCGTGGTAGAACAGCTCTCCAGGTTGGCCACGAACTCGGAACGGGATGATTCCACCTCGCTTGCGAAGGGGACTCGCAGACCCTTCCGTCGATGTAGGCCACGCCTCTGGATGTATGTTTATGACTCCGGGGTCACTTCTGCTAGTCTCAACCCTCTTCTGCCACCTGCAGACTGATCAGGATGAAGAGAAGGGATGGTGGTGGAACTAGGGGTAGGGATGGGGTTTGGCAATAGTGGAGATGGTGGAGTGGAGGGTCGATGGGAGAGGGAGTGTAGGGGTGTGGAGAGGAGTGGAGCTGGGGAGATGGAGGTCCAAGGGGGGCGGAGGGGAGAGGAGGCCGCGGCTAGGTGAGAGGGGAATGAGGGGGTCGGCCAAGGAAAATGGGGAGGTGAGTGGGTGGAGAGGGGTGCGCAAGTTTGAATTGGGGGGGGGGGTTTGATTGCTTGGGGATATGAATGGGTATGTGGGGAAGTGGAGGGGTTGCTTGGGGAAGAGGGATGGTTGCCTTGGAGGTGGGGAAGGTGTGTGGGGGATTGGAAGAGTCACTTGGGGATGTGGAAGTGTTAATGGGAGTTATGGACCTAGGGGATGTGAAAGGGTGGGGGCTGATGTGGCTGCTGATGTGGCAAGTGGGGAAGGTGAAGGGGCAGGTGCGCCCAGGGGAGAGAGAGAGGAGGAGAGAGAAGGGGGTCCGCCCCCTGAAGAGAGAGAGAGAGAGAGAGTGAGAAAGCTAGAGAGAGAGGGGGGGAAGATGCACTTATGCTCAAAATACTCAATAATTCATTAACCTTCTCAAGTGGGAGTTGGGGTCCTATATATAGGGATCCCAACTTTGTACAAAAGCCCCTGAGAAAAGAACAAAAGACAGATAACCAAGGTGCAAGAAGGGGTGCTCATGGGCCTAGCTCCTCTAGATGGGCCACAAGGCCAAACAAGCCCAATATTGTTGATCCACTAATATGAGCACCTAGGACATGACTCAAAATACATCAAAAAGACTCAAGAAAAGGGAAAATACATCAAGATGTCCATAGTAATAAACTCTAATGTCGTCGAGGACCCATCAAGTCGTGCAGTCGCAGCCTACCCGTCTCCAGAAGGGAGAGGGGTGTCTAGCCAGAGGGAACGCTGGGTGATGTCCCCATCAACTCCCCCGGGCTGTGAAGAACTCGACTCTGTCGAGAAAGGGTCCTCTCGGCTGCGGTAATGCTCCAGGAGGTCGGGGTCCAGCTGCTGAAGATCCTCCCTGCTTACCCATGAATCATCTGAAGGGGGCCGGCCCTTCCACCTAACCAAGTATCGCTCGTACGCTTTGCTCCGGGTGACAGTGACCTGTTCATCCAATATCCGCTCTATTTGCTCCCGTTGGCCTCTCTGGATTGGTGGAACTCTCTCATGAGTGGTGGCTCTCTCAGAAGGTGGAACAGGCTCAATTTCCTCACTGGGCGTCACCGTGGGTCCCCTATATGGCACCAAGTCAGCCACATTGAATGTGGGACTTACTGCGTACTCCTCGGGGAGGTCCAACACGTAAGCGTTTGTGCCAATCCTCTTTAAAACCTGGAAGGGGCCTGATCCACGCGACCTCAGTTTGGAGACATTCCCAGGGGAAAGCCTCTCAGTTCTTACCATCACATAATCACCTACGTGAAACTCCTGGTGGCGACGGTGGGAATCGGCCGACTTTTTATACACCTCATTGCTTTTGTTAATGTGTTTGCAGATTTCTTCATGCAATTCTTTCATGTGTTGGGCAAACGACTCAGCACTAATAGACACTCTAGCATGTGGTGGCAAAGGAATGAGATCTGTAGGCTTTCTAGGTTTGTACCCATGCACAGCTTCAAATGGGCTCATCCCTATCAACCTATTCACTGAATTGTTGTATGCAAACTCTGCCTGGGGTAATATGAGATCCCAATTCTCGGGGCGATCCTCAACAAGACACCGGAGTAGATTCCCAAGGCTCCTATTAATGACTTCGGTCTGGCCGTCAGTTTGAGGGTGATAGGCCGTGGAAAATTTGAGGAGGGTCCCCATTAGGTGCCAGAGAGTCTTCCAGGAATAGTTGGTGAATTTGAAATCCCTATCAGAAATGATGGTCTTGGGTAGTCCATGGAGGCGAACTACCTCATCGAAGAATAGGCGGGCCACATGAGAGGCGTCAGAGGTTTTGGAGCAGGGGATGAAATGGGCCATCTTAGAAAACCTATCCACCACTACAAAGATTGAATCATGCCTCTTTTGAGTTCTAGGTAGGCCTAAGACGAAGTCCATGCTTAAGTCTTGCCAAGGACGGTCAGGGACAGGGAGTGGTGTGTAGAGGCCAGTGTTCTGCCTTGTTTGTTTGGCTGAGGCACATATCCGGCACTGTCCTACAATTTTGGCTACGTCCCTTTTGAGACTTGGCCAGTAGAACTGTCCCTCAACCAAAGCAATGGTCTTATGCACCCCAAAATGCCCAGTAAGGCCTCCTGCATGTAACTCCCAGATCAGGAAGTCCCGTAGAGAGGTTCTAGGTATGCAAAGTCTATGGCCTTTGAAAATGAACCCGTCCTCTAAGATGAATCCTTGATGTTCCCTAGGTGAGAGGGTGGACAGAGTGGTATGGATTGGACCAAAGTCCGGGCAATCAGAGTACTCTTCCTTGAGTCTTTCAAATCCTATGACTTCCACCCGAATAGTAGCTAGCAAGGAAATTCTCCTACTGAGGGCATCGGCAGCACGGTTTTCACTTTCGGCCTTATGTTTGATCACAAATGTGTAGGCCTGGATGTATTCGACCCATCGGGCATGCCGAGCATTCAGTTTCTGCTGGAAATTGAGGTATTTCAGGGCCTCATGGTCTAAGAATATGACAAATTCTTTCGGTAAGAGATAGTGTCTCCAGTGCCGGAGGGATTGAACCATGGCATAAAATTCCTTTTCGTAGGTGGAGTATCTCATCCTGGCATCACACAACTTCTCACTAAAATAGGCCACTGGATGTCCTTCCTGGCTAAGGATCCTGCCAATTCCTACCCCAGAGGCATCACAAGTCACCTCAAAGACTTTGGAGAAGTCAGGGAGGCATAGTACAGGGGCTTGGGTCATCCTCTCCTTGAGTTCTTGGAAGGCTCTAGTTGCGGACTTGGTCCACACAAAGGTCCCCTTTTTGAGGCAGTCGGTGATAGGGGCTGTGACTGTGCTAAACCCACGGATGAACCGTCGGTAAAAGGTGGCTAGCCCATGAAAGCTCCGGACTTCATGGAGAGTGCGGGGTTCCGCCCAATCGAGGATGGCTTGGACCTTTTCAGGGTCCATGGATACTCCTTCGGTGGAGACAACATACCCAAGGAAGGTAATGGACTTTGTCATGAATTGACATTTTCCAAAATTGGCAAAGAGGCTCTCCTTCCTAAGAGTGGTGCAGACTTGCCTAAGGTGACTGAGATGGGCTTCTTTGGACTGGCTGTAGATGAGGATGTCATCAAAGTAGACTACCAGAAAGACTCCAATGTAGGGCCTAAGGACCTCGGTCATAAGGCGCATAAAGGTGCTTGGGGCATTAGAGAGCCCAAAAGGCATCACCAGCCATTCATAGAGCCCATCCTTGGTCTTAAAGGCTGTTTTCCATTCATCTCCTAACCTTATCCTAACCTGATGGTAGCCACTCTTGAGGTCTATTTTGGAGAAAATGGTGGCCCCGGCTAGCATGTCAAGCATGTCGTCAAGCCTAGGTATGGGAAACCTGTACTTGACCGTGATCTTGTTGATGGCCCTACTGTCGACACACATCCGCCATGTCCCATCTTTCTTAGGTGTGAGGAGAGCTGGGACAGCACAAGGACTCTTGCTAAGACGGAGGAAGCCTTTTCTTATGAGTTCCTCCACTTGCCTCCTTAGTTCAGCATGCTCAGTGGGGTTGAGGCGGTAGTGGGGAAGGTTTGGGAGGGTGGCCCCGGGGACAAGATCAATGGCATGTTGGACATCCCTCATGGGTGGCAGTTGGTCGGGGAGCTCCTCGGGGAATACGTCCTTATATTCTTCCAGGAGAGGGTGGATTTCCACGGGGTGAGGATTGGAGGGGGTTGCCTCTCCAAGACATATGACAATAGCACAAAGGGGTGTCCCTCGGGTTAATTCTTCCTCGAGCTCTTTCCTAGTGATGAGGTGGAGGCCTTTGACTGGCCCGGTGGTTTTTTCAGGGGTGGGGTTTTGGGTTTTTGGTTGGGTTGGTGTAGACGAGGCCCTGGGATTTGGTGGTGTAGGAAGGATTCCCTTGGTGGGTGGTTCTTTTTGGGGAGGGGAGGGGTTGAGGCGGATACTCTTCCCCTCGTGGTCAAAGGTGCATGTGTTTGTTTTCCCATGGATGGTAGCATTGACATCATATATCCAAGGTCTACCCAATAGGATGCTTCCTACAGCCATCGGTATGATATCACACCATATTTGCCCTTGGTAGGATGAGAAGGTGATGGGGATAAGACAACATGTGTCGACGGGTAGGGAGTGGTTGTTTATCCAGGACACACGATAGGGTTTGGGGTGGGGTGTAGGGGTAAGCCCTAGGAGTTTGACGGTGTCTGGAGACACGGCGTTGATACAACTCCCGTTGTCTAGGATGACCTTTCTAACATGATCCCCGATCTTGACAAATATGTGAAAAATGGAAGTCCTCCGCCAGTCATCCTCTTGTGGTTGGGTGAGGGTGCATCTTATCACCCCTAGGTGGCTGGAGTGGGGGTCCTCTTCTATCCCTTCCTCAAAGAATTGCTCATTGTATTCCTCTTCCCATCCTAAAGCAACCTCGTATTCCTCAATAGTACTCTCATGGGTTTCCTGGGTAGTAGAAGGTTCACTCTCAATAACTAGGCTTGACATCCCCTTGGAGGGACATTGGGTGGCTATGTGGCCATAGCCATGGCATCGGAAACACTTGACCGTATTGCTCATTGGGGTCTTCCCTTTGGAGTTGTCTTCCCTTTGAGAAGGAGGGTTGAGTGGAGTGATCTTTGTGGGGGTGGGAGTGGTTGGTTGGTGGTAGGGCCGAGTGGGGGTTCCCCCATTGGGAGGAGGTGGCGTTCTTAGCAGAGGAGGTAGGTTGGGGCGGGGTCCCGGGCCCTTGGGGGGGGCAAACCTAGGATTCCTAGCAAATCTCTCTACATCCCGGGCTATTTGATAGCCAATTTCCAAGCTATGCACTTCCCTCATAAAAAGCTCCCGCTTGATGTGGGGAAGGAGACCATTCCTAAACCGGGATAACGTGACGGCTGGATCTTCAACCACACCACACCTTAGGAGATATGAATCGAATTTTTCAATATACTCTTCCACGGTCTTTCCCTCTTGGGTAAGGCTTTGCCATTCATCAAGAAGGAGTTGGCTATAGGAGATGGGAAGATATTTGTTCCTAAGTTGATCTTTCATGTCTAGCCAAGTGTTGATGGGTTCCTCACGCCTGATTCTTCTTTGGTTTTCTACCTTTAGCCAATAGGATTTGGCTAGTTTAAGGAGGTGCATCTTGGCCAACCTAACCTTTCTTTCCTCGGACATGGGGTACCATTCGAAGTATTGGTCCATGCCATGCTCCCATTCTTTATAGACACTAGGGTTATGAGACCCATCAAAATTAGGAGCTTCCACTTTGATCATTCTTAGTAGGAATTCATCATGATCCTCACGTGGTCGCCTATCATGGTATCGAGGTTGTGGGGCTCTCTCTTGCTCACGATTCCACTCATCATCTAGGTCTTCCCTCTCATGTTCAACCCGCGGAGGAGGAACTCTTTGGGCATGGTTCCTAGGTGGGGCCCTAGCTTCTTCTAGTCTTTCTAATCTGGTGGAAACTCCATTCATTTGCTCCGTGAGGACTTGAATGGCAGCCTCAATTCGATCCATGGGAGTTTGGGGAGCTTCCCTTGGGTTGTTTTGGTTGTCATGAGCATTGGGATCCATTGGTGGATTGGAATTAGAAGGATCAACCTGATATATGGTGCCCCTACGGGTGGACATGCACAATGATGACAAACGGGATAGAAATGCACTTGCCCTTGGACCTAGGCTTGTAGAGACAAGTCTAAAACTTGCTCTGATACCAATTTGATGTGACACCACTACGGGATATGCAGCAAGCAAAAGGAATCTTAGGACCGACTCCGCATTCACAATCACATAACAATTAAGTTGATAAATCGGGGCCAAAACGCCGTCGCACACACGTGAGCCCGGGGTGACTAAAGGATGCTAGGGGGAGGTGATGGATCCAGACCCTTACTGGTAGAGTGCCAGCAGGGCTAGGGTTGCCCTCCCGAGGGTACGTAGCCCACGCTTATGGGGCTGGCCGGTGCCAATTGGGGCACT
The DNA here is from genome assembly GCA_022559845.1 of Amorphophallus konjac. NCBI lineage: Eukaryota > Viridiplantae > Streptophyta > Magnoliopsida > Alismatales > Araceae > Amorphophallus > Amorphophallus konjac. The sequence goes on along the minus strand of CM040119.1, from coordinate 260,742,133 downwards.
AGGTCCCACTCGCTTACTTTAACCACGGTGACCACACTATGATGGTGGAACCGGGATCGGGCACTCGCTCGCATGCACAACGGGGCTTTATCTACGGATATTAAACAAACAAGCACTAAGAATAATGGAGCAAAGTTTAGAGCTCACCTGGTTGGTTTGAAGAAACCAACCCCGTTCGGAGACGTGGGCGAGCGGGGAAGTGTGGATCCCGCACACTACGCCGATGTCGCTTGAGCTGCTTAGTACATGAACTACTCCTCACGCAGGAGGGTTGGATTAGGGGTGGGGAAATCAAACTTACATCAAACACTACCTCCACGCAGGGAGGGGCGCTAAGCCGGCCAGGCGGAAGGGGAAAACTTGCCAACGATGAAGGAGTGGAAGCCGTCAAAGGTTCTGCTCACTTGCTGTGAGAGGGAACAGGTCGCCACTGCCGCAGTCGTAGTTCACCCTCAGGAAATTTTCCGGCAACGAGACCAAGGGGGAATTCTTCGTAACAGGGACGGGAATACCTCTGAATTTTAACGAATTCTTTTGGCGTCGTCGCTGGCCGCGGCGGAGGCTCGAACAGGACGAGGGATTCTGATGCTGACGGCTTCAGGTCTGATGCAGTAGGATGCAGAGGTTGCCACGGACGCTCCCAGATGCCGAATTACGAACCGTCAGAGTTTCCGGAATCTTGGAAGAAGCCTCTGCACAGAAAAACTGACGGAAACTCTTTCTGAGGTCGGGCTGGACTGGGGGACGCCGACGATCAGTCACTGGTCGCTGCAGACAGCAGGAGGCAGACCCGCGCGACTAAGGGAGAAAATTCGTAACTCTGGTTCCTGGATGCCGAACGAGGTCCCGTTTCTTGCTCCTGATCGGGGACAGGGGAAGGAAGAACTTTGATGAAGAGCTTTCTGTCGGTTTCCTTCTCTGTTGGTCGTGAGGGTGCTTCCAATCGGGCTCAGGCTCTCTGCAGAAGATGTCTGGCGCAGTCGTGGTAGAACAGCTCTCCAGGTTGACCACGAACTCGGAACGGGATGATTCCACCTCGCTTGTGAAGGGGACTCGCAGACCCTTCCGTCGATGTAGGACACGCCTCTGGATGTATGTTTATGACTCCGGGGTCACTTCTGCTAGTCTCAACCCTCTTCTGCCACCTGCAGACTGATCAGGATGAAGAGAAGGGATGGTGGTGGAACTAGGGGTAGGGATGGGGTTTGGCAATAGTGGAGATGGTGGAGTGGAGGGTCGATGGGAGAGGGAGTGTAGGGGTGTGGAGAGGAGTGGAGCTGGGGAGATGGAGGTCCAAGGGGGGCGGAGGGGAGAGGAGGCCGCGGCTAGGTGAGAGGGGAATGAGGGGGTCGGCCAAGGCAAATGGGGAGGTGAGTGGGTGGAGAGGGGTGCGCAAGTTTGAATTGGGGGGGGGGGGTTTGATTGCTTGGGGATATGAATGGGTATGTGGGGAAGTGGAGGGGTTGCTTGGGGAAGAGGGATGGTTGCCTTGGAGGTGGGGAAGGTGTGTGGGGGATTGGAAGAGTCACTTGGGGATGTGGAAGTGTTAATGGGAGTTATGGACCTAGGGGATGTGAAAGGGTGGGGGCTGATGTGGCTGCTGATGTGGCAAGTGGGGAAGGTGAAGGGGCAGGTGCGTCCAGGGGAGAGAGAGAGGAGGAGAGAGAAGGGGGTCCGCCCCCTGAAGAGAGAGAGAGAGAGAGTGAGAAAGCTAGAGAGAGAGGGGGTAAGATGCACTTATGCTCAAAATACTCAATAATTCATTAACCTTCTCAAGTGGGAGTTGGGGTCCTATATATAGGGATCCCAACTTTGTACAAAAGCCCCTGAGAAAAGAACAAAAGACAGATAACCAAGGTGCAAGAAGGGGTGCTCATGGGCCTAGCTCCTCTAGATGGGCCACAAGGCCAAACAAGCCCAATATTGTTGATCCACTAATATGAGCACCTAGGACATGACTCAAAATACATCAAAAAGACTCAAGAAAAGGGAAAATACATCAAGATGTCCATAGTAATAAACTCTAATGTCGTCGAGGACCCATCAAGTCGTGCAGTCGCAGCCTACCCGTCTCCAGAAGGGAGAGGGGTGTCTAGCCAGAGGGAACGCTGGGTGATGTCCCCATCAAAGGCCCAGATTTTCATGACGGTGTTTCTACCAGGGCCATACCCGGGGTACTAGTCTCAATCCTGAAAAGGAAACTAGAATGCGGGGGGTAAGCTTAGGTCAGATCTAGAAGCTCTTAGGACTTGGGTTCCTCTCCAGACAACCCATTAGAAATTTGGTCTGTTGTGCCGGGGCTTTGTGTCCGTCATCGAACCTTAGTCCACTCTAGGCATGCGTGCGACAGGGCTCATTCGTCCCGCGGGGAACTATACTGCCACTCTTGTCATGCCCAGATTCTTTTTCTTGCCTTTCTGGAGCTTTGGTATCATAATTCAATAGACTTCTGAGATGATGCTTTTGATTCTATCCTTTGCTTTCTTTTTTCCTTGTTTCTTTGCTTGTGGCATCAGGTCATAACGGACTGCCCCTATTTGAGACCTCCTCTCGTTAGGGTTCCTAGATTGGTCATCGCCTCCTTATTCACCTCTTGCCCCTGGATACAGCCGAAGGAAGAAACGAACAGGGACTTCGACTTTCCTCCAAAGCATGGCCAAGGAGAAACGGTGTCTTTTAAAGCGGAAAACCTGACCAGGGACGTCGTGTAGTGTGTGATTGTCGTACTCGGGACTCTTTATCATAAAAGGGAGGGAACACCTCGCTGCCGGGGTGGCACTGATTAGACTCTAAGGAAAGAAATGCTTAAGATATAACCCATTCCAAGCGTGAGAGAGCTCCTCACCTTCTGTGTTCACTAAGCGATAGGTATTCCCTGGATAAGCCTCTCTTACAACAAACGGCCCTTCCCAGTTAGGTTGTAATTTAGACCTATTACCTACAGACCGAATGAATTTGCATTTCAAAACCATATCACCTTTTTGAAATTTTCGTTCGATTACCTTCTTTTGAAAATAACGTAAAACTCTCTTTTGATAAACGGATACGTGATCGGCCGCGTTCATCCTCTTCTCATCTAAGAGTTCCAACTGGACGAGCAACGCCTCTCGACGTTCATCGAGATTAAGTTCCTTATCGGGTTGCACTCTAAGGGAAGGGATCAAGATCTCATATGGGAGCATCACCTCCATCCCGTAGGTAAGAGTATAGGGAGTTTGTCCTGCAGGGGTACGGACGGAGGTGCAGTAAGCCCACAGAGCTTCCACTAATCTCTCTGGCCAATCGGAAAACTTATGAGAATCGCATGTTTTCTTGATGATTTTAAGAAGGGTTTTATTAGTGGCCTCTGCTTGACCGTTGCCTTGAGGATAGTATGGAGATGAATGATACAATGCAATATTGAACTTCTTACATAGGTCCTTGAGCTCTTGAGATACAAACTAGGGTCCGTTGTCGGTGATGATGCTGCTTGGCACTCCGAACCGCGAGATGATATTCTTCATGATAAAGCGGCACACCGTTGAAGCTTTAATTTCTGCGTACGCTTCCACTTCGGCCCATTTGGTGAAGTACTCAGTGGCGGTAAGGATAAAGGATTTCTGCTTGATCTGAGAATTAGGATCACCGAGGGGGCCAACAACGTCGAAAGCCCACATAGAGAATGGCCAAGGAGCAGAAAGAGGATGGAGATATGAAGCTGGAGCATGGATTTTATCACCGTGGAGTTGGCATTTAAGACACCTCCGGACGTAGAGGGAGCAATCCTCCTCTAGAGTGAGCCAATAGTAGCCCTGCCTAAGGATTTTCTTTGCTAGAGCATGGCCATTGACATGACCACCACACTCACTAAAATGGGCTGCTTCAGCCACCTTCCAAGCTTCATTATCATCTAAGCATCTCATGAGCATTCCATTGGTAGCGCGCCTGTATAATTCTCCTGCAACAATTGTATATCTTGAGGTGGCTCTTCTTATTGACTTACGCTGCTCGGCGTTTTCCCCTTCTGGGAACGATCCTTCTTTGCAAAACAACTCAATTTCGTGATACCAGGGAAATTCTTCTTCTTCTAGGATTTCTTCTAGATCCATCAGAGATACTTCCTTGAGATCTTCCTTCTCAGCCCTCGCCTCTACAGCTTTCCTAAGGTTGATGAACCAAGGATCCTGAAGAGAGGGTGCGTCCAATCTCTGAACGACGATAGTCTCAGTGCTCCGACTGAGAGAAAAAGATAGAGAGGAAGCAAGTGATGCTAGAGCATCAGCTAGAATGTTCTGAGAACGGGGGGTATGGATATAGATCAGCTTACGGAATTACCTCGCCAGGAGCGTGACCAAATCTTGATAAGGCTTGAGTTTGGGGTCACGAGTGCGGTAAGTGGACAGAACTTGCCGCAGGACAAGCTGAGAGTCTCCTATGATATTCAAATAGCGCGCACCTAGGAGATAGGCATGCTTCAATCCAGCTAGGAGAGCTTCATACTCAGTGATATTATTGGTAGCAGGGAATCGGAGTTGATAAGCAAAGGGAATAGTCACTCCCTCTGGAGTGAGCAGAACAGCGCCGATCCCTCGGCCTTGAGAATTGAGTGCACCATCGAAGTGCAGAGACCAAAAGGGATGATGAGAGATAACAGAGAGATGCTCATCAGGGAAATCGTCCTGAATAGAATCGGTGTGAGGAATAGGAAGATGGGCAAGATGCTCAGCGATGGCGTACCCTTTGACCGCCTTCTGAACGACAAAAGTGATATCGAATTGGGAGAGGAAGCTCTGCCAGCGAGCTAACCTACTAGAAAGGACATGTTTTTCTAAGAGATAGCGGATCGGATCCATTCTAGAGATCAACCTAACTTGGTGGGCAAGGAAGTAATGTTTAAGCTTATGAGCTACCCATACTAAGGCGACACAAGTCTTCTCCATAGCGGTGTATCTGGACTCAGCTGGGTTAAACAACCGAGAGAGATAATAAGCAGCCCGCTCTTTCCCTTCATCGTCTACTTGTGCTAAGACCGCCCCTAGGGAGTCCTCAATTACCGAGATGTACAGGATTAGGGGTTTCCCAGGGACAGGAGGTTGCAAAATCGGGGGGGTGGATAGATATTCCTTTAAGTCCTCGTAGGCCTTCTGACAGTCTTGATTCCATTCAAACTTAACCCCCGCCTTAAGCAATTCATAAAACGGACGGCACCTTTGAGAATGTTGGGATATGAATCTTCTAATGAATTGCAATCGACTGATCAACCCTCGAAGTTCCGTGATGTTCTTTGGCGGAGGCATGTCCATGACGGCCTGAGCTTTGTTAGGATCAATCTGGATCCCCCGTTTGCTCACTATGAAACCTAACAGCTTCCCTGAAGAGACTCCGAATACACACTTCTTTGGATTCATCTTAAGCTTGTACTCCCTGGCTCTTTGCAGCACCTTAGCTAGAATAGATGGGTGTTCTTCTTTGGTCCTTGACTTCACCAGAATGTCATCCACGTAAGCTTCCATATAGATATGCATCATGTCGTGGAAGATGGCCATCATCACCCTTTGATAGGTGGCACCCGCGTTCTTCAAACCGAACGGCATAACCACATAACAGTACGTGCCCCAGGGCGTGGTATCGACCAGGACGTATATGTGAGGCAACGGGAAGTCATCCTTGGGACATGCTTTATTGAGGTCCCTGAAATCGATATAGATACGCACCTTTCCATCTTTCTTGATAACATGGACTATGTTTGCCACCCACTGAGGATATAGAACAACTCTAATGAATCTGGCCTTGTATAATTTTTCGACCTCTTCCTTAATCCTCAAGGCCATGTGGGGGTGAAATCTTCTTGACCGTTGTTTCACAGGTGTTGCCCCTGGTTTAAGCACGAGTCGATGTTCCACTAAATAGGGGTCAAGACCTGGCATGTCCTCATAAGACCAGGCGAAGGAATCACTATACTCCCTTAGAACCTTGATTAAATCTTCTTCTACTTGCGGAGGGAGATTAGCAGCAATAATGATGGGCCTTGGGTCTTCTTCAGTTCCCAAATTAAATTCCTTCGTAGGTTCATCCACTGCCAACGATGGCTCGTCGAATTTCTTAAGTCCTTGTGCATACAAATCGGCAGTGTCATCTACGTCGTTGTCCTCATTAATCGGATCTTTCTCATCTAGGATTTCGTAGACACCGAGTCCATCGTCGCTCCACACCCCTTCTATTTCCTCTTCATCTTCAATCATGATTGCCGTAGCAACAAATTCTGGACACTTCAAAAGAGCATGACAACGCTGAGCTAGATCTTCCAAGAACCTATCAGGGACGGATTTGGGAGGACGCGCAAGTGAGCGCGGCTCAGAGGATGAAGGGTTGGATGACCTAGAACAAGACCCTACTTCTCTAGACCTACCTGACTCTACTTCCCTAGACTCGATAGACCCTAATCCTAACCTAGGAGAAAGAAGACCTAGTGGAAGGGAAGGAGCAGGGGACTCGTGCCCCTGGGAGGAGGATGAAGACAAGGTAGCATAATCTTCCACTGAAATTTCCGTTTCAAATTTGACGTTTTTTTTTGGAGATCAGTGGAGACTACACAACAAGATGGAGGAGGTAGGAGCTGCATGGGGAACAGCTCAGGGAAGATGCAATTGAAGAAGGGATCGGAGGAAGAGAACCACATCTCATGGAGTTGGGCGTTGGGAGGAGGAGGAGTGAATAGAGTGGATAGATCAATGGGCGAGCAATGCCCGCAAGCACAAGGAACAAACATAATTTCAGGCGGATCAATGAAGGATGGATTTATCATGATAGGAGGAAGACGGGGTAAGAATTCCCATTGTTGGAGGAGAGATTGAAAGCAGGAGGGAGACTAAGAAAAGACAATCGGTGAACTCCCCTTCTCCTGTAGATGTCGGTCTGGCTGCTTCTTCGGCCTCCACTGAACAAGCCAAACCTCTTGCTGTTTCCTGTAGTCTTCTTCATGAAATAGCCCCTGAAGGGCTAGACCATAGTCAATCACATCATCAACTGGCCCCCTTAGCACTGGGGGTGGACTGGCAATCGGACAGACTATATCTTCCCTTGGCGGAGCTGGCTGTGGAGTTAATGTGCCGGGCTGGGGAGGCCCTCGAACAAAGTGTTGACGGTAGTCCCAGGTGAGTGGCCCGGAATCACCCATCATGGACAATGCAGTCTCTCGGTAGCCGAGACCTATTCTGTTCATTTTCCTGCCCTTGGGGATGGGCTTGGTTCTTCCCTACAATTGAGCACCGAGGCCTCTCCCCGGTTGGTAGCCTAGCTTCAGTATAATGTCCTAGCCCTTGAAATCTCAGATCTGGGGCTTCACCTTGATGTCAACTACTGCAGTGACGGGCTGGCGAGGTGCGTAAGCCCAAGGAAAGTCGAGATCTAGCACTGACATAATAGGCCGACCGCTTGGCCACAATGTGGGAAGAACTTTCTCTGAAATAGCCTTCACTGATTGGACCGTGGATAAGCTTTTGACTTTGACGACCCTCCCTTGGTAAGGGAATTTAATGCATTGATGTGCAGTGGAGGGTACGGCGCTGAGGGTATCGATCCACGAACGACCCAAGATAGCCTTGAACATAGGGTCAATATCCAGCATGTAAAACTCAATGGGCATAGTAAGAGGCCCAAGCTCAGCTTGAATGGTGACAATCCTATGACTTGCCCGCCGAGAGTTGTCATAAGCAGCTAAGGTAGTCGGAGTTGGGCGTAGAAGTTCCTCTGAGAGATTGCAAGCCCTTAGAGTGCTGAGCGGGCATACGTTGATAGACGCCCCTGTGTCAACCAATGCCGCGTCAATGCTGACTTTGTTTAGAATGATAGTAATGCACAGCGGCATTTGCCGAGCTTCTGGTGGTGCTAGCTCAGTTTCAGAGAAAGTAATGGCTGGCCCCTTGGAGATTGTTGCCAGTGCGGTAGGTAAGCTATCAACTGCCATATCTTCACTAACCATCACCTTTTGAAGAAAATCTCTTAATGCATCTTGGTGGAGGGTAGATCTCTTAATCAGTTCCGGCACAGATATCTTGGCGGGCACCCTATCCAGATGATGTAACAAATCATATTGGGTCCCGAGTAGTGGCTCGGTCTCTTCTTGCTCGGCAGCCGGTTGGGAAGACTGGGGATTGGAAGTAGAAGGGTAGTTTCGGTGAAACATGCGCCCACTCCGTAGGGTGAAATTATAAGCTGTCGTGGCCTCAGATGGGCTAAGGATAGGTGATTTAGTAGGCCCAGTGGGATGGATGAGCGGTGCGGAAGAGGGTGTGGTGGAAAGGATAATAGGCAAGGGGTTAGTGGCAGTGGGCGCGAGCGGAAGTGGGGATATAAAAGTGGACGGAGGCGTGATGAGTGGAGGGTTGGATGGAGGTAAGGCGATAGTGGGTGCAAGCGCAAGCGGGGAGGGGGTAATGGTAGCGGATGTGAGCAATAATGAGTGCGACGAAGGCGCGGGTGATGGTGTGTGTGATAGAATAGGGGTAAATGGGAGGACGAGTGGAGGAGGGGTTTGGTGTGTAGGTATGAGGATGGGGGAAGCGGGAGGATTATGGTAGTTGTGGTGAAGAGCCATGACCTGCGGCATGGAGTTATCGTCATCGAAGGACCACTCGGGGTTAGGAGCCGGGGGTTGGACGACATTGACCTAAGCTGGTGCCGGCGGCGGAGGCTGTGGAGCAGGAGGATGGTTTGGCATTGGGTTTTGATGAATACCCAGGTCTTGAACCGGCTGTTGTTGCTGTTGCGGCTGCTGCTGTGGCTACGGTACCTATTGCTGCTGCACTTGCTGCCTCGGCGACTGCCTTCTCTTCTCTTTGATTTCTGTGATGGCCCTGTGCATCTCGGCCCAATCAATTCTTTGCCCTTCGTGGAGGTCATAGACTAGGTCCCGGAATTGAAAACACCCTTCAATGGTATGTCCCGACTGCCTATGGAACATACAATACTTCGTCTGATCAACGGCCGGATTCCAGTTGGGCCGTTCCAGAGAAAACTGTATGGCATTCACCGACATAAGAGCTGAGAAGATGTCAGTGAGTGTTTCTGGCAAAGGTGGATACTGGGCTCTTTTAGGAGCCGGGCGCTTGTTGTTAGGGTTGTCGTAGCCGTTGGGTGGAGGGACGTTGTGGTATTGCAGAGGTGGTGGTGGTTGTTGCAGTGCGGTGAAGGTGTTTTATGGAATGGCGAAGGTGGGCGGAGGGTTTTGCAGAGTGGCCTGGTAGTTTTGGGGAGTGGGATTCTGTGGAGTGCGGGGGTCTGTGGAGTGCGGGGGTTTTGAGGGAAGCAGAAAGGTGCGGCTTGTGAAGGGAAAGCAACGGCTTGAACTTGCTCGTTTGTTTGGATTCCCTTGGTGATAGGCCCTTGAGGTTTCTTGTGATACTTGGGCTTTTGGTTTTCAAATAATGAGTGTATGGGGGAATCCTTGAACTGCGTATGGATGAAGCGCGTTCGGCTGTAAAGTTGATGCATGTTGGCTATGTCATTCATGGCCAGAATGTTTCGGAAGGTCGGAGTAGCATTGGAAATAAGTAACTTGACCTTCTCTTCCTCTGGGATATGGCTGTTGCATCCTTATGGTTTTGGTGATGTCCCACACTATAAATCAATCTTCTATCTCTAGATTAATGATGTTTCATCATGTGAGTGAGTACAGTTCAATGGCTGTCAAATAACATGCTCTACCTTAATTCTGCCTACACTATGTCTGCACAGTTCTCACACCACTGCATCAACTCAATGTGCTGATGCGTCGACCCTTCAGTCATTGCTTGTCTCTGTTCTCACACCACTGCGTCAACTCAGTGTGCTGATGCGTAGACTCTTCTGTTCAGGTTCTTCATTTGATTAAGTCTATACATCATCAGTTGAACGTAAAAGTAATACGTTGCAGCGTCAACTCATTGGGCTGCAGCGTCAACTCAGCATGTTTGCTCTTCGCCTTCAGACTGTAAAGTCTATACATTCGGTTCCTTGGGCAAAGTCTATACATCGCTTAGTCTGCACATTGCCTTCAGCCCAAGTGCTCAAAGCCTAAGTCTATACACTCGTTTGTGAGACCTTTAACTCTGTACACTGCTTGAGCCTCACCGAGTATGTACATCGCTTCAAGCGATTCTAGTCTATACAGTCTGTCTTCACACTAAGAGTCTGTACATCGGTCCTACAGTCGATCGTCTCACTCACTCTTTGCAAGTCTGTACAGCCTACCGTCTCATGCAGCGTCTAATGTTAAAGTCTCCACATCGCATTGCATCGTCTCTATCAGTGTCTCACTGGTCTAGTCTGTATAGACTTTAGCGTCTCATGAAAGTCTATACAACGCATCAGTTTTTAGAAGTCTGTACACTGGCCTTTGCATTAAGCCTCAAAGTCTGTATAGTCGTGTACAGTGGATTCCAAGTCTATACATCCTTCAGCTGGATCTGTTCAAGTCTGTACATCGCCCAACTGATTTGGCAAGTCTATACAACGTGAAGTCTTCACCTCGTCTTGGTTCAAGTCTATACAGTCTGAAGTCTACATTACTTTACATCCACAGAGTCTGTACAGCCTATCTGACTTCATGGGTAGCATGCCTTTAGTGCGTTGACGCACTTGGCTGTCTGCGTAGACGCAATGGTGCGTCTTTCGCTTCCTTCTTGTTCACTGCGTCGACGCTGACACAGGATGCGTTGACGCATTGGTCAGCTTGCCTAGGGAGTGAGCATTTTTCTTGAGGAGCTGAGGCGACGCTACACGCTGGAAGCGTTGACGCCTTGGCTGTTGACCAAGGGTTTTTTGTTCAGCATCAAAGTCTGACAATTGTCCACTCTGTACAAGTCTACACATTGGGTTGTACGACCACAATCCTATACATTCTGTTATTACAACTTGAGTCTTCAGAGCTCACAGCACACTCATTACTAGTCTGTACACTGGTTAGGCTTTGTGAAGTCTACACAGTGGCTGAGCAATGTGAAGTCTACACATTTGTCTCCTCTAGAGGTCTATACATTGGCTAAGGGTCTTCAAGTCCATACAGAGTCATCTGATGCATGCTGTCTGAAGTCTGTACAGCATGCCTTGCTGTTTACAGCTTTCAAAGACACATTGCACTGCGTCAACGCAGTGCATAGGCACGTAGTGTAGCGTTAACGCATTGCATTGTGCATACCCTGGTAAAGTCTATACATGCGTTTATTCATTAAGTCTATACATTCTCCCACGATGTACACACTTACTCTGTTGATGTTTCTGAAGTATATACATCCTTGTTAATAGTCTGAACTGACTAAGTATATACATTACTTCTGTCTGTCTGCAGGTGATTCAGGCTGATGATTGGGCACGTGAATCGAGGTTGGCACCTGACACATGATCCAAGACAACAGGCGCATGACACGTGGATAACAACTTTGTCAGGATGCTGCCATGTGGTCGAAATTCAAATGATCTGGCCAAAAGTGCATGGGCGGGAACCTAACAGCCACACGCCATTATCTGCTATAAATATAGAGCTTCATCCTTCAGTAGAAGTTTGATCGTGAAAAGAAAAAGCAGAAGCCATTGGTGAGAGTCTGCAGGATCCAGAAAAGAAAAAGAGCAGAGTTCCATATCTGAGAGAAGTTTGTTCGAGAGAGAGAGAGTGTGTGTGGATTGATGAAGTGCTTCATTTGAAGCTACAGTTGTATTGGGTTTCAGAACCGATTTCCTCTTCATTGTTTTTGTTTCTACTTTGCTTTCGTTTATTTTCGTTCTTCCATTCTGATTTGAATTGGTTTCCCTCCAGTGTGTGGAGGAAGGGAGTACTACTCCAGTTTCCCTCTGAGTTGCAGAGGAAGAGAGATCGGTGATCTCTGGTGTTGTTAGTGACAAGTTGTCATTAACAGTTTCCCTCCGTGTGTGGAGGAAGGGAGAGGATTCTCCGGTTGTGTTCTAGCTGGGAGCTAGAACAGGTTTCAAGTTCTGTGGGTAGCAGAGCTTGGTCGAGGGATTTGTTTCCCTTGGGTGTTCAAGCTGTGTGGCAGCATCTTGTACGCAGACTGAGTCTGCTGTGATCTAGCTTTGCCTAGTGAAATCCTCACTCTAGTTGGAGTGAGGGGTGGATGTAGATTGCGGACTGCAATCGAACCACCTAAAAATCGAGTGCCTCCTCTGTGGTTTGCTATTGATTTAGTGCTCTTCATCTGCTTGTCCCTTTGCCTTCAAGTGATCAGTTCTTCACTCTCATCTATATTTCTCTGTGTACGGGTTAAGGAGGTGCGTTAGCAGTAGAATCTATTTTCCGCCTGAGTTTCTGCAAATTGGGAGTGATCTATTCATCCCCCCCTTCTATATCACTCTTGCTGCGCTAACAATTGGTATCAGAGCAGGTTTACGCCATGTGGACGAACGGTCAAGGAAATGCTGGTGGTCCTAGAACCTTCATGGCCGAAGGTCAATCCATTAGTCGCCCTCCTTATTTCGATGGTAGTAACTATCTGTTTTGGAAGAACAGGATGGAAGTGTTCATCAGAGCTCAGAGTCATAAATTATGGAGAGTAATCACGGTGGGGCCATATGAGCTGCCACCAAACGAGGATGCTTGGACAGATGACCATGTGAAGCTCTCGTCACTCAACTGGACGGCGCTGAACATAATCCAGTGTGCTGTTCATCCAGAGGAATATGCTCGTATATCTGCATACAGAACTGCCAAGCGAATGTGGGATGAGCTGCAATTGATCTATGAAGGTACAGCTCAAGTGAAAGCCTCGAAGGTAAACCTCTACACTTCTAAGTATGAAATGTTTAAGATGAATGCAGATGAGAATATAACCGAAATGTATGCCAGGTTATCCTTGATCACTAACACTCTTAAAGGGCTAGGGAAGGATCTTGCTGAGGCAGATATAGTCAGGAAAATCCTTAGATCCTTATCCTCGGCATGGCACACTAAGGCCATTGTGATTGAGGAATCAAAAGATCTGACTGTCTTGACTATGAATGAACTCATAGGATCCCTTATGACCTATGAGATGAATTTCCAAGGAGGTGGAGAAGGAAGTGAGAGGAAGGGTAAAAATGTAGCTCTAAGAGCTTCCCGCAACAAGGGTAGTAACAGTGGGAGCAGCAGCAGTAGCCCCGAGTCTGAGTCCGAGCTTGAAGGTTTATCAAATCTCGATCAGGAGGAGCAGGCAATGCTCACTAGACAGTTCAGAAAATTTTTGAAGAAAAAGGGAAAGACCTTTAGGAAGAAGAAGCCACAACCCTTTAACAAGAATGCTGAATTTACCAGTTACAGGGATAGAAATCCTAAGAAACTGACTTGTTTTAATTGTAACAAACAGGGACACATGAGAGGCGAATGCCCAGACCTCCAGAAGAAGGGTCCCTATCTTCAGAAGAAAAACATAAAGGTGCAGAAGAAGAAGAAGCCACAGGCGATGGTCTGCACATGGAGCGAGGAAGAAGAAGACCCCGAAGATGCTTCCTCAGAAGAATATGACGATGGAATTTGCCTTATGGCAAACAGTGAAGAGGAGGTAATAAACGTTTTTGAAAATTTCTCAATTGATGACTGGGAGGATGCTTATGGTGACTTGCTAGATAAATTTAATTCTCTTAGCAAAGAGCACAGAGTTCTGAAAAGAAAATTTAACACAAATATTGAAGAACAAACTCTGGTCTGTGAGGAAAATGAAAAGCTAAAAGAACAACTAGAAGAAATGACCTCACTAAGGAAAGAGAATGATAAGCTTAAGGGAGAAATTCAAGAAAGTCAAAAACAGCTCAATGAATTCAAAACTAAAATTGAAGAAAGCATGAATGAAATTAGAGTGAATTCAGAGAAATATGAAGCTGTGAAGAAAGTAAATGCTGAACTCCTAAAGAATTCTGAGTCTCTTCAAAAGGAGCTGGAAGACAAACAGAAAATCTTAGAAAAGTTTGTCCAAGGAAAGACTAGCCTAGATGCTATACTAGGGACTAGGGTCAATTTCAATAAGGAAGGTCTAGGCTATGACCCAACCAACAAGAGACCCTTGCAATTCAAGACCATCACCTTCTGTCCAGAGAAGGGAAAAGAAAAGCTGGACACACCATCCAGCTCAAACAGCTCTAAGGGAACTCAAAGTCCCAAAGAAAACACAAAAATCAGTACTGGACAACCATCTAAGAAGGGAATGAATTTTATGAAGAATAACACTAAGCCCACTTACCAGAACACAAATGGTAGATGGACCAAGAAAATAAATCAGAATAAGAGCTTGAATTACAACAATCAGATGGGTCCAAACAGGACCTACTGGAGAAATAACTTTCATGGTCAAAGATATGCTAATCAACAAGCCTACAGGAAATTTCCTAGGAATAGGAAGACTAATGAATGGAATAGAACTCACTTCTCCAGTTCAGCTGGATTCAACTTTAATAAACCAGAAAGGAAGGTGCCAGAGAAAACCATGCTGAAACAAATCTGGATACCTAAACACTTGATCAGAGATTTGAACATTGTCCTTGGACCCAACTCATCTTGGGTTCCAAATCACTCTGCTTGATATATTTGTGTAGGTCGGCCTGGCAGCTGAAGACAACAAGTGGTACCTCGACAGTGGCTGCTCCAGGCATATGACAGGAGACCGATCCAAGTTCAGCAAGATAGAGATGAAGCCAGGGGTCTGGTCAAGTTTGGAGGAAAGAACAAAGGTAAAATAATTGGAGTTGGCACAGTAGGTAAGTCTTCCACAAATTCCATTGAAAAAGTATTACTTGTGGAAGGGCTTCAACACAACCTGATTAGCATAAGTCAGTTATGTGACAGGGGTCACAAGGTTGTATTTGATGATAGTTCATGTAAAATCCTTGAAACAAATTCTGACATGGTTAAATTTGTAGCCAACAGGATTAATAATGTCTACATTGTAGACTTAGATGAGAATTCTGAATCTACTATTTGCTTATCTGCCAATTCTGAAAATGATGCTTTTGAGTGGCATAGACGTCTAGGTCATGCTAGCTTTTCAACTTTAAATAAATTGGTCAAGCATGATTTAGTTAGAGGCATGCCTAGAATTAAATTCAACTCAATATCAAAAGCATGTGATGCCTGTGCTCTAGGCAAACAGACCAGAAATTCTTTTAAATTAAGATCTGAGCCATTGTCTTCTAGACCAATGGAACTTCTTCATATGGACCTTTTCGGTCCAACTAGAACTCAGAGTCTTAATGGAAACAGGTTTGGCTATGTCATCATAGATGACTTCTCTAGGTACTCATGGATATTTTTCTTAGCAAATAAGAGTGATGCATTTCAAAAGTTTAATCTGTTTTTCAATAAGGTCAAACAAGAAGGGAAGTACAAGGTTAGTTCTATTCAATCTGACCATGGAGGTGAGTTTGAAAACTCCATGTTTACTGATCTTTGTGACAAAGAAGGACTAACTCACAGGTTTTCTTCTCCCAGGACACCTGAACAAAATGGGATTGTGGAGAGAAGAAATAGAACAGTGGTGGAAATGGCCCGAACCATGTTGATTGAAAGTAAATTACCTAGAAGGTTTTGGGCAGAAGCGGCCAATACAGCAACCTACATAATCAACAGGGCCATGGTAAGACCCATACACAAGAAAACACCCTATGAGCTTCTAAAAGGTAAGAAACCAAACTTGTTTCATTTCAGAATTTTTGGAGCAAAATGTTTTATTCATAACAATGATAAGAAAGATTTAGACAAGTTTGAAGCCAAGAGTTCACCTGGAATATTCTTGGGTTACTCTGAAGTGTCAAGGGCATATAGGGTATTTAACATATCAGATCAGAAAGTGGAAGAATCTCCACACATCCTTTTTAGTGAAAAGAAAGATGTCTCTAATGTTGAAAATCTTGACAGGGATTCCAATCATGGTGGAGACTTTCTAGAAGACCAACAGGAAGAAGAGAAGACTCAGCCAAATGGAGAAACAAATTCCCCCAATCAGGAAGGGCCAAGAGAAACAGGTGAGTCTTCAACAAATATCAGATTTCTTAAAGACCATCCTTTAGATAAAGTCATAGGCAATCCTGAAGATCCTCTTCGGACTAGGTCTCATTTTAGAAATGTGAATAATGATGACTTAATTGCATTAGTCTCACAAATTGAACCCAAAACAGTAGAAGAGGCCTTAGCTAATCAAGCTTGGGTCAATGCTATGAGTGAGGAATTAGGTCAGTTTGAAAGGAATAATGTCTGGGAGCTTGTCCCAAGACCAGATGGTATTAATGTCATAGGAACCAAGTGGGTGTTCAAAAATAAGATGAATGAAGATGGAATTATCTCGAGGAATAAAGCCAGACTAGTAGCCAAAGGCTACTGTCAGGAATTCGGTGTAGACTTTGATGAATCCTATGCACCTATTGCTAGGATGGAAGCTATAAGACTGTTGCTTGCCTTTGCATGCTCTAAGAACATAAAGCTCCAACAAATGGATGTTAAAAGTGCCTTTTTAAATGGAGTCATTAAAGAAGAAGTTTTTGTTGAACAACCTCCTGGATTTCAATATTCTCCTCAACCTAACCAAGTTTTCAGGTTAAACAAAGCCTTGTATGGTCTAAAGCAGGCTCCAAGAGCTTGGTATGAAAGATTATCTGAATTTCTGATCAGCAAGGGCTACAAAAGAGGTAAAGTTGATCAGACTTTATTTACCAAGGGCATGAATAAAGATCTCATCATAGTTCAGGTATATGTAGATGACATTGTATTTGGATCAACTAAGCATGAACTATGTGATGAATTTTCTACCATGATGTCTGCTGAATTTGAAATGAGCTTGGTTGGTGAACTAAAATATTTTCTTGGATTGCAGGTACAGCAGCTAGAAGATGGGTGCTTCATCAACCAAACCAAATACACAATGGAACTGTTCAAAAGGTTTGGCATGGAAAACTTAAAGCACATTACTACACCCATGGGCACCAATACTTCATTGGATGCAGATGAGACAGGTAAAGAAGTAAATGCCAAACTTTATAGAGGTATGATTGGATCACTACTTTACTTGACAGCCTCTAGACCTGATATACAATTCAGTGTAGGAATGTGTGCAAGGTATCAGTCTAGACCTACTGAACTACACTTAGCTGCAGTTAAAAGAATCTTCAGATATTTGTCAGCTAGTCACTCTCTTGGTTTATGGTTTCCTGCATCTCACACACTTAACCTAGTAGCATACACAGATGCTGACTATGCAGGCTGTAAACTAGACAGGAAAAGCACAAGTGGCCATTGTGAATTCTTGGGTGGGTGTTTAGTGTCTTGGGGCTCCAAGAAACAACATTCTGTGGCCCTCTCCACTGCAGAAGCTGAATATGTGGCTGCAGGGAGTTGTGGAACACAAGTCATATGGATTAAACACCAGCTTCAGGACTACCAAGTAGACCTGGGGTGCACACCTATTTACTGTGATAATACTAGTGCCATCAATCTTGCTAAAAATCCTGTTTTGCATTCACGAACCAAACACATAGAGATAAGATATCATTTTATAAGAGATGAGGTGTCTAAGAATAATTTTGAACTGATTCATGTAGGCACAGATAATCAGATTGCTGACATATTCACAAAACCTCTGGATAATGAAAAATTTTCCACATTGAGAAGAGAATTAGGCTTATACAAATTGTCTTAATTATGAAGCATGTTCTTGTTGTGAGGGGGAGTTGTGTCTATCTGATGTTTAGCCTTCTTGCATGCTGGTTTAAGGGGGAGTTCAGAATGCTTACTGGTTAGCTGTCAGGAATGCTCTAAATAAAGGGGAAGCCTTGAGATTTTGCTGGAATATTTCATTGAGGAATGCTATGTCTTAGGGGGAGCTGAGTTGTGATGTGAGAAGAGAAGTTCTTTGACAGATTCAAAAGGGCTGTCCAGATGTGTACCTTTGCTGGTCTTGCATGACTGATTTAGTGTGGTTCTCTCAGGAAGTAGAGTGTCACTTATCTCTTAAGTCTATAAGTCAGTGACTCTAATCTCCAAGTTAGAATCTTTCCTTTGGTACTCTTTCAGAGATCTGGACTAATTGCATAAAGTATATCTTCCTACATTGTCATTGATTATGGTTCAGGCCAAAAACTTGTATGTCTTGATATCTGACCCAATCAACTTGAAATCTAGACTTCAAGACTCAATTCAAGAAAAGTTCTTTTTGGTATTGTCTTCAATCATTCTATCTTTTTAACTCAAGGGCTTAACTGAACAAACATGTTCTGTTTTGATCACTGAGAAACTGGGAGTTTCATCAATGAAATGAATATTTCTCCCAAGTCATGAGGTGTCAAATGCTTAAAATGAATGAAAAGTCATGACAGAGCAATGGTGGCTTGCTGGTGAGTAGCTGGGGACTCTGGCCTCTAATCAAGGTGTTTCCTCATGTCAAAAGCCATAGTTACTAACTCTGTTCCTTAATAAAAAAAAAGGAAGGAAGTAATGAGGTACTCACTCTGAGTAACTGGGGATTCAGGCCTCTAATCAAGGTGTCTCCCTAATGTCAAAGGAAGTGAACTACCAACTTACTCATTGATCTTCTTGAAAATCATCTCCAACAAAAATTCCTTGTTGTTATGCAACTAATGGATTGCTTGTCCTCAATACCTTGAGAACACCTCTCTGATTTAGTCTCTTGCTGTCTTGTGGAATAGTTGAATGATCAGCTATATTTGGCCATACTTGTCAACTCCTGCTCTAAATCATCCACTATGTATGCTGATAAACTTGTCTATCATTCTACTTCTCTATTGTGTACTGAAATCTAAAGAATCTTGTCTTGAGATTAGAAACTCACTTATTCTCTTAAGACCTACTCGTGACTTTCTGCACTAAGCAGTTACTGCCTTGAGTCCTCATGTTTCCAGCACTGTCACACATTCTGTAGTTCTTTTTGCTGATGTCAAAGGGGGAGAGAAGTTTGCAATGTCTGCAATTTTAGTGAGAAGTTCTGCAATATCAGTGAGTCTTGGATTTATCTTGAGCTTTGGGGGAGTCATGTTGCTTCATGCTGATATGTTGATGAGTTGTGGGGGAGATGAGAGTGTGCTGTAGGGAATGTTTAATTCATTTGCATGAGCATGTCTTGAATTTATTCTGCTTGTTGCAGCTGGTATTAACTTTTTATTGAAACTTGATATTGCTTGATTCATAGTGTTGTCATCATCAAAAGGGGGAGATTGTTGCATCCCTATGGTTTTGGTGATGTCCCACACTATAAATCAATCTTCTATCTCTAGATTAATGTTGTTTCATCATGTGAGTGAGTAAAGTTCAATGGCTATCAGATAACATGCTCTACCTTAATTCTGCCTACACTCTGTCTGCACAGTCCTCACACCACTGCGTCAACTCAATGTGCTGATGCGTCGACCCTTCAGTCATTGCTTGTCTCTGTTCTCACACCACTGCGTCAACTCAGTGTGCTGATGCGTAGACTCTTCTGTTCAGGTTCTTCATTTGATTAAGTCTATACATCATCAGTTGAACGTAAAAGTAATACGTTGCAGCGTCAACTCATTGGGCTGCAGCGTCAACTCAGCATGTTTGCTCTTCGCCTTCAGACTGTAAAGTCTATACATTCGGTTCCTTGGGCAAAGTCTATACATCGCTTAGTCTGCACATTGCCTTCAGCCCAAGTGCTCAAAGCCTAAGTCTATACACTCGTTTGTGAGACCTTTAACTCTGTACACTGCTTGAGCCTCACCAAGTATGTACATCGCTTCAAGCGATTCTAGTCTATACAGTCTGTCTTCACACTAAGAGTCTGTACATCGGTCCTACAGCCGATCGTCTCACTCACTCTTTGCAAGTCTGTACAGCCTACCGTCTCATGCAGCGTCTAATGTTAAAGTCTCCACATCGCATTGCATCGTCTCTATCAGTGTCTCACTGGTCTAGTCTGTATAGACTTTAGCGTCTCATGAAAGTCTATACAACGCATCAGTTTTTTAGAAGTCTGTACACTGGCCTTTGCATTAAGCCTCAAAGTCTGTATAGTCGTGTACAGTGGATTCCAAGTCTATACATCCTTCAGCTGGATCTGTTCAAGTCTGTACATCGCCCAACTGATTTGGCAAGTCTATACAACGTGAAGTCTTCACCTCGTCTTGGTTCAAGTCTATACAGTCTGAAGTCTACATTACTTTACATCCACAGAGTCTGTACAGCCTATCTGACTTCATGGGTAGCATGCCTTTAGTGCGTTGACGCACTTGGCTGTCTGCGTAGACGCAATGGTGCGTCTTTCGCTTCCTTCTTGTTCACTGCGTCGACGCTGACACAGGATGCGTTGACGCATTGGTCAGCTTGCCTAGGGAGTGAGCATTTTTCTTGAGGAGCTGAGGCGACGCTGCACACTGGAAGCGTTGACGCCTTGGCTGTTGACCAAGGGTTTTTTGTTCAGCATCAAAGTCTGACAATTGTCCACTCTGTACAAGTCTACACATTGGGTTGTACGACCACAATCCTATACATTCTGTTATTACAACTTGAGTCTTCAGAGCTCACAGCACACTCATTACTAGTCTGTACACTGGTTAGGCTTTGTGAAGTCTACACAGTGGCTGAGCAATGTGAAGTCTACACATTTGCCTCCTCTAGAGGTCTATACATTGGCTAAGGGTCTTCAAGTCCATACAGAGTCATCTGATGCATGCTGTCTGAAGTCTGTACAGCATGCCTTGCTATTTACAGCTTTCAAAGACACATTGCACTGCGTCAACGTAGTGCATAGGCACGTAGTGTAGCGTTAACGCATTGCATTGTGCATACCCTGGTAAAGTCTATACATGCGTTTATTCATTAAGTCTATACATTCTCCCACGATGTACACACTTACTCTGTTGATGTTTCTGAAGTATATACATCCTTGTTAATAGTCTGAACTGACTAAGTATATACATTACTTCTGTCTGTCTGCAGGCGATTCAGGCTGATGATTGGGCACGTGAATCGAGGTTGGCACCTGACACGTGATCCAAGACAACATGCGCATGACACGTGGATAGCAACTTTGTCAGGATGCTGCCATGTGGTCGAAATTCAAATGATCTGGCCAAAAGTGCATGGGCGGGAACCTGGCAGCCACACGCCATTATCTGCTATAAATATAGAGCTTCATCCTTCAGTAGAAGTTTGATCGTGAAAAGAAAAAGCAGAAGCCATTGGTGAGAGTCTGCACGATCCAGAAAAGAAAAAGAGCAGAGAGTTCCATATCTGAGAGAAGTTTGTTCGAGAGAGAGAGAGTGTGTGTGGATTGATGAAGTGCTTCATTTGAAGCTACAGTTGTATTGGGTTTCAGAACCGATTTCCTCTTCATTGTTTTTGTTTCTACTTTGCTTTCGTTTATTTTCGTTCTTCCATTCTGATTTGAATTGGTTTCCCTCCAGTGTGTGAGGAAAGGGAGTACTACTCCAGTTTCCCTCTGAGTTACAGAGGAAGAGAGATCGGTGATCTCTGGTGTTGTTAGTGACATGTTGTCATTAACAGTTTCCCTCCGTGTGTGGAGGAAGGGAGAGGATTCTCCGGTTGTGTTCTAGTTGGGAGCTAGAACAGGTTTCAAGTTCTGTGGGTAGCAGAGCTTGGTCGAGGGATTTGTTTCCCTTGGGTGTTCAAGCTGTGTGGCAGCATCTTGTACGCAGACTGAGTCTGCTGTGATCTAGCTTTGCCTAGTGAAATCCTCACTCTAGTTGGAGTGAGGGGTGGATGTAGATTGCGGACTGCAATCGAACCACCTAAAAATCGAGTGCCTCCTCTGTGGTTTGCTATTGATTTCAGTGCTCTTCATCTGCTTGTCCCTTTGCCTTCAAGTGATCAGTTCTTCACTCTCATCTATATTTCTCTGTGTACGGGTTAAGGAGGTGCGTTAGCAGTAGAATCTATTTTTCGCCTGAGTTTCTGCAAATTGGGAGTGATCTATTCATCCCCCCCTTCTATATCACTCTTGCTGTGCTAACAATGGCCGGGCACTCTAGCGGCCATTTGCCTCCATCTATCTGCAAAAGTAGAAAACTCCTCATCTGGTTTCATCTTTTCGGCCACCAAATCTGTAAATGAGTACTCCAGGCCGACCCTGTCTTGAAACCGCTGGACAAACTTATCTTTCACTACCTTGAAGCTTTCGGCATCTTCCAATGGCAGAGAGTAGAACCATTCCAATGCAACGCCGTCCAATGATCGGCGGAATAAGTATGCCATGAGGCGATCATCATATTGGAATTGGGCCGATTCATACAAGAAGTCCCTTACGTGAATAAAGGGATTGCTGTTCCCATCATATTTGCGATAATTGGGGAGCTCGGACTACGGAGGGAACCGGATGTTCTGAAAGCTAGGAACTGGAACATCTTCCAAGGATTGTGGGCCAACCCGCTTCTGGAGGAAATCGAGTTGCTGTTGCATGCTGGCCCATTTATCAAGTAATTCCTGCTCTCTAGACGGAGCAGGGGTAGGGAGAGATGATGATTGATGTTGAGGAGCGGAAGGGTGGACCGTGGCAGGAGGTGGGAGCCCTTAAGAAGGAGCAGAAGGATAAACGGCCAAGGCAGGGGCCCATAATAAGGATATTGGGCCGGAGATTGACCCAGATTAGAGTGGGCTTGGACAACCCCTGGCTGAGGGCGCGAAAAATCTGAAGGGCCTATAAGGACTTGTGGAACCATTGGGCTAGACATATGATGGTCCAACTGAATGAAAGAAGGGATGGCAGACTTCCCCTTGTCAAAAGATTGCTGGGCCGAAGTAGAAGATTGGCCCGTCTCCATGCCAGCGAAGGTGATGGTCCGGGGTTGGACCGGAGTAAGATCGATAGGAGTGGGCTGGATGGAAGGATTAGGTTGACCCCACATAATCATGGGAGGGGAGAAATTGGATCCTTGCATGGCCTGATAGACAGCTTCGAGTTGGGCCGGATCCAATTGGGCCATCATTTGGAGAATGGAGCCCGCAGAAAGAGAAGAGATAGAAGAGGTGGCCTGACCACCCTCCATGGGGGTGGAGGACGGAAGAGGGGTGGTCCCCTCTCCAGAAGAGAACGAAGTAACCTTAGCAGGGTTTTCAAGAAGTCCTTGAGGAAGGGAATCCTCTTGGGAACGGGGAGGATTGAAAGAAGCCATGGTGGATTCGAAAAGCGGATTTGAGTAGACTTTGGAGAAGGAATTGACCCTAGGAGGTGCTTCCAACTGACGAAAATAACTCCACATGCAACGAACAACCTTGACAAGATGCAAACAACACAGCACAAACAATCACACAATGAGCAACCAAACTTAGATGATTTCTAACAAAGATGTAAGTGACAAGAGATGAAGACACTCCAAGTCAACCAAGTTGTTTAAGATGATGCTTCAAGATTCTTATGATTTCTCCTTTGGAACTTTAGTGGATTGATTGATGTGAGCTCTCAACAATAGGTTCTTGATAGGAGAGGGTGTAAAGCTTGATTTGACTCTAAATGTGATCACTCCTTCACATATGCAACCCTAGACACGGGGTGGGAAAGGTACAACCGGCCCGGCGTCCGTGTGGGAATCCACGGCTCGCGGGGACTTATGGAGGTCCCTGGTGTGATTTCCTAGTCGGCCCTAAGGAATATGGAGACGAGAGGTCCGTACACCAAGGTAGGAAAATCCAACCTAATGTATGATAATATGAATGAACCTATGTGCACCGGGGTGCATGCAAATTCTAATCTAGAATTTAGCAAACAATTATGCACACAATGATGTAGATATGTAAACCAACCAAGGAGGAAGTCAGATAACACCCAAGCAAGAATATCACAGTAGAAACTGTGGAAAGAAAATGCACCTCGGGATGCGTACCTATCTGGAGTATATAACGGTCTATGAGACCCGCGTCAGAAGTATGTAACGGTCGAATGCCAGACCGCCAGAAGCAATATAACGCAGGGAGCCAGGACTGTTAGATGAGCCAGAGAACCAAAAACAGTAGGAAAATAGAAGGGAAATCCGGGGAAAACCAGGCAAGGAAATGATGGCAGGTATAACAGAGATCAAAAAGCACGATTGGCACAAGCTGTCCCACCGTGATCGCCAAAAAATTATCTGTTGATTTATTTGCTTCCTTCTTTTTGTGGGTTTGTGATGTATGATAAAGATGATAAGCAAAAATCAATGATCTCAATCAACCCAAGGACATATGAACCATGAACCTAAGCAATCCAAACAAGCTGTAGCATGGGCATGCTATCTCAACCAAACTAATCTAAAGAAATAAATAAAAACACATGCCGGGGCGTGGAGCAAAAGCAAATAAAACACACCGCGTGGGTGGAATAAGCAAAGGAAATAAGAGATATGAGAGAGAAATCAATGCCCAATACTAAGAAAGAACGTGATCGCCACCAAAGTAAACACAAGTCAAAGACTTGAAAATACCTTGGAAATAGGTGGATGAAGCACCCGCCCACGGGAGAGAGAAACCCGTGAAATCTGCAGATCATCCTTGAATGTAACGGTCCATACCCTGTGCGTCACAGGAGTGTGACGGTCGCACGATGCACCGTTATATGAACCTGACGCGTCTTCTCAAGACCATCAGAACACCTGCAGAAATAGCTTATGAATTCTTTGAACTCCAAATCTTCCAGCCGGCAAGAAGACTTGGGCCTCGTTTGATGAACCTGTAAATCTGCCAAGGAACGTGAAATACAAGAAAACAAACCCAGATCAGCCCTTTAAACAAGTGTAGTATCAATTCTTAAGGAAATTAAGATCATTCAAAAGGAAAGGGAAGTACCGGGAAAGTTTTTGTTTTTTAACCCCTCTGGGCGTTTTAAAAGATAGGGAAATGTTTAGATGATGAAAATAGATGAAGAACGTGGAAGAAAGAAGTGGGACAATGCTTTGAGAAGAAGGAAGAAAGAACACAAGTGTGACAATGATAGAAACTCAAACACAATGAAACGAATACTCCCTTCACCGTGAAGCAGATGGACTTGAGGAACAGTTCTCCTTGGTTGGATGTGGCTCCAGAATGCGACAACACTTCGACGTAAACTCTAGATCTTCCTCTCTCGGGCCATGAAGTCAAGGGTGATGTTTATAGGCCCTCAAAATCTCTGGTCGAACAGAGGATAATCCAACAAGAAAAGAGGACAACTCTTAGCAAAATCTCAAAGGTAATATCACCAAGAGTCCATAGAAACAAACAGAAAGTTCTGAGGATCAGATTTGGAAGAGAAATCACAAGATCAAACTCTTTTCTCGACCACGTAGTAGCAGAGAAAAGGCCTGAACTGCCAAGACTCTCTATTGGATGTAACGGCTGCTCGACAGACCATCAGAAGGAAATAACGCATTAGAGGGATACCGTCACATTCAACCTTATCTCAAAAAGAGATAAGATCAACGGAAGAAGATCAAAACAATAGGACTCTTGAATGAAAGTAACGGCCAAGGGTGGACGCGTTGGATAAGTAACGGCTGCACGACAGACCGTTATACTCAATGGATAGGCCAAAGGATAAGGATTGGAACAAAGCCCTTAAGTCGTAGGACTCTTCAGGATGTAACGGTCCAGGGATAATGCGTTAGAGGGATGTAACGCCCCAGGTGCGGACCGTTAGAAACAATGAGGATCAAAATGATAAGATCTTGCTAAGCTTCATCCAATCAAGAAATCACAGAACCATACTCAACCAAGGAGAAGACCCATGAAATAAACTTCAAACTGATGAAGGAGACTCAACAAAGGAATGAATAACTTGGAGCATCACATAGAATGAACAAGGAGATGACCCGACTTATCGGTCATAAAACGGGTGTCAACACCTGTGTCATTTTTTCTAGGGTTTTCTATTTTTCTTGGTTTTCATTTTCCAAATTTTCAATGACCTTTTTTAGATCCGAATTCACTCCATTGATAGCCTCATATTTTTTAGTGATTATTCTAGTTTGGTCTCTCCATTCTTGCAACTTTATTTTGAGCTCGTCAATGAAGTTTTTTTTCAGTTCTTCATTTTCAGTTTTCAGATCATTCAAAAGAATTTCATCTTTTTCAGTTTCATCAAGAGAGTTTTTCAGTCTGAGATTTTCCATTTCCAAACATGAAATTTTATCATTTAGAGTAGTATCTTGAGCTAATGAAGTAATTTTCCTTTTTAGATGGCTATTTTCTTTACGTACTTCATCATATTTATCAAGCAGTTCCGTATATGCATCTTCCCAATCACTGTGAGAGAAATTATTGAAGGGAGAGATTACCTCATCATTTTCTTCATCACTTTTGGCCATGAGACACAGCTTGTCTTCCTTCTCACTTTCAGAAGAGCTACTCTGACTTTCCTCCTCCTCGTCGCTCCAGGTACTCACCATGGCCTTCTTTTTGTTGCCCTTCTTTCTATTTACTTTTTCTTTCAGCTCAGGATAGTCTGCCTTGAGATGTCCCGCCTTCCTACAATTATAACAAACAATTTCATCAGATTTCTTAGCAAAATTAGATTTATGTTTTGACTGTCTCTTTCCTTAATAATGTCTTCTTCTATTCCCTTTCCTTTCCTATCTAAGAATTCTTCAAAAGCTCCTGGTCAGCATATCAAACGGATCTTGATCATCTTCAGAGCTACTGGAGGTATTCTCACTAGATGACTCCTTTTTACTAGAAGTAACCTTAAGCGCCAGGGGTTTCCTTTTCTTCTCGGGCTCCTTAATATTCTTCAGATTTATCTCATATGCCATTAGAGATCCTATAAGTTCATCCACGGTAGTAGCAGCAAGGTTCCTAGACTCCTCCATGACAGTGGCCTTAGTGTGCCAGATAGGTGTCAAGGACCTAAGGATTTTCCTGACTAGCTCATATTCAGTGTAAGTCTTACCCAAACTTCTTAAGCTGTTAATGATTACCATCAATCGAGCAAACATTTTGGAGATGGACTCATCATGCTTCATCCTGAAGGCCTCGTACTCAGTCATTAGCATATTGACCTTGGTTTCTCTGACCTGAGAAGTTCCCTCATAAATAACTTCTAATTTATCCCACATTTCCTTAGCGGTAGTGCAAGAAGATACTCTAGAAAACTCGGTAGGATGAAGTGCACACTGCATAGCATTTACAGCGCTCCAATTCAAGGTGCACATACAAATATGCTCCTTAGTCCAGACTTCCTTATCAGAGGGAAGTTCAAAAGGACCTTTACTAACAATCTTCCATATCTCATAGTCCTTGGCTCTCAAGAAAACCTGCATTCTACTTTTCCAATAAGGATAGTTCGAGCCATGAAAGTATGGTGGCTTGGTGGTCAAGTGACCCTCAGCAGTTAACCCTCTAGAATCCATATCTAACCTCTCTAGGATGTGAATCCTTTAACAGAGAGTTAGGCTCTGATACCAAGTGTAGTGATCTAGAGGGGGGTGAATAGATCTTTACCCCTAAAAATAACGAGATTAAAATGATAGAAGTGGAATATAAAATTTATCAAATCTCGATGGCCAAGGTGTTCACAAATTTATCAGCTCAGAGATCAATATCAGTAAGCAGCACAAAGTTATCAATTCAGAGATCAACATCAATAAGTAGAGATATCAGTATATATAGTAACCGACTCAATTGCTAATTGATCTGTTGCACATCAGTGAACCAGAAGAGGTACCTGGCGGAGGTTCGACTCTAGGAGACTTCTCACGCTAGATCGTCCACCTTCCAGGTAAGCTTGGCCTACCCTTTGTGTGGCACCTTTTTATATACCTTCTCCTAGCTCTCAGATGAGCAAGAGATGTAGCAATTAATTCAGACAACTAAGCAGAGAGTGAAGCAGCAATCACACATACAAACACAACCACAGACACAAGATTTTAGGTGGTTCTATCTCCTTCAGAGATCTACGTCCACCCCTTACTCAACCGAGTAAGGCTTCACTGCTGGGCAACACAGCTTGCCACCGTTGATCCACAGCTTTGGGGAACAAGTTCCCTACAGACGCTGAGCGTTACAGCTTGAGCCAACCAGAGGATTCTTCCTCTACTGCTGGGCAATACAGCTTAGCCAACCACTGATTTACAACTTTAACAATCTGCGGACATACAGCTTGAGTAAACAAAGGTTTGCAAAAGCAGATGAA
This sequence comes from Amorphophallus konjac, assembly GCA_022559845.1. Taxonomy (NCBI): domain Eukaryota; kingdom Viridiplantae; phylum Streptophyta; class Magnoliopsida; order Alismatales; family Araceae; genus Amorphophallus; species Amorphophallus konjac. The sequence goes on along the minus strand of CM040119.1, from coordinate 260,714,078 downwards.
GAAAACTAAGAAGATAAAAGAATATAGCTCTGAACTGAGAGAATGTAGCTTTGAATCGAGCAGACTGGTTCTGGTTTTGAACCAGGAACCAGGAACATAAAACACAATTACTCACTGAACTTCAACACCCTGCTCTTCCTTAATTCAACCCTTTCTCCTTCCAACTGAATAACCTTACTCAGGAATCTTCTTGCTGGATGCTCACACTTCTTCTCTCTTGACCTTCTACTTCTCTCGATCTCTTCAACCTCTCTGCTCTTTTTTCCATCTCTTTTCGAACTGGGCGATTGGCTCTCCTTTTAGAGACTACAGGAACTAGGCCCGTGGTTGCCACAATTCCCACCTAAAATTCACGTAGATCTGATCCAGAACTTTCCATGTGTCACCATCACATTGCCGCTGCTTTACACATGGCAAGATCCCCTAGTATCAGCCTAACTTGAATCACATGATGATTACCTGGTACTTAAATTCCACGTGAGATGAGCCGCAGGTTGCTCAGTTAGTGCTCGATCATATAGCTGACCTGCCAGAATATCAGACATGTTATAAGCCATTTGATAATATACAAAGACCTAAAAACATGCACTGACTTGTAGCAAGAGTAAACACGGCATACACTGACCTATGTTTGCATAAGACACATCATGCACAGACCTTAAGTGTGCGAGAAAAAAATCAGCACTGACATTACATGCATGAAACACTCGACAAGCACAGACCTTGTATGAGTTGAACCAAGGAATGCACCGACGTTATGTGTGAAACAACAAAGTATGCACAGACCTAATGGTGTCAAAGCAACTATGCTCAGACCTGTCCTGGCCGATGTGCTCGGACCTCAAATCGCATGTCTACGGTCATTACACACAATGTGCACTGACTTGTGTGTGCACGATGCAGGATGTGCATCGACCTCCATTTGCCTAGAAAGAAAAATGCACTAGTAAAACTTGCACTGAGGCAAGGAATGCATAGACTATGATCCTTTGAAACCAAACATAGCATCGACCTGCTACTATGTATATGCCTTAGACGAATCATGAGACGCAGGCATGCATTGAGACGCAGAATGAGATGCAGAATTAGACGTAGTTCATGCACTGAGACACATATGCACTGAGACGCAATATAAGACGCAAGACCATAAAATAGCACCGATCGCATGCGAGCCAATGCTTGCACCGACCTGTCATGCATTAGACGTAGCATGAGACGCAATTATGAAACACACAAGTGCATGAGACGCAAATGTAGACGCACTGACTATGAGTGAACAAGTAATGCATCTAGCACCATCCTGGAGATATTTGTGCACAGACTTTTTATGAGGGAGGAAAACATGCACAGAGTTATAAAAGACTATACTAACATTGACTAAGTTGATTTCATCAAAATAATCAATGCTACAGGCATCAATACAAAATCAAAAGTGAATTCAGTAATTCAACCCAGTCAATTAAACTGATGCCAGTCATTCAAAACACACAGACTCCTAACAGCTCCTAATAGAAATTATGTCCAGAGGAGTCAGGTTATTCTTCCCCAGACATCATCAAATTAGGAGGCACAACAGTCTCAACCTATGTTAATAAGATAATGTTAAAATTATGGAACGTAATGAACGTACCGTTATGCTGCCGAATTTCTTCCGTAGCATGATGTCCATTTAAGTCTTCCTTGAAATCTCTTGTTCATAATTGAAGCATTCTTACCTTGGCTACGTGATCATGAAACTATTATTGAACTTGTTACGTTACTGGCCATACTTTATTGTTATACTCATGAAAGTAGCTTGATTTATACGTGAATATGCAGTTCGAGCACTGATTGTGTTCAAGGGCTCTATGCTAGTCCCCTCGGCTGATTGTCGGAAACATACTATAAACCATCGGGTACAATGCTACTGGCATTGCATTGCGCTGGGAGTACTTTCTTTATAAATAAGTGAAAGTCACAAGGATCTATTGATTGAATCGCTACATGCTTGTTATATGACATTCTAGTGCGTAACCTTTATGGTTATGAAAAGTGAAAAGTGAAAGTGCGTTCTTGATATATGCAAGCATATTCTTGTTCGTGAAAGGCCAAGTTACATTCTTTTTGTATTCAACTTGATCTTGTTCTCTACTCATCATATATCATGGTCTTATCGTGCTATTGTTTTATTCGCATGTTTTATCGTATTGTCTTGACTTATTCTCTAGAACTAAAATAATAATTACTTAAACATTGGCTTCATGTTGATACGAAGATACCTACTGGGCATGTGTGCTCATTACCCTACTTTTCAATCTTTTTCAGGAAATTCTAGCTGGTCGGATTCGAATTACTCAAGTGATGGATCCAAGAGTGATTGATGGTTCGAGAGAAGTCGTAGTTGGTCTAGTCAAGAGTCACTTATGTAATTTTTGTTTTATTGAGTCCAGTTAGTCAATGAGTCAAGATCATGTACTTGATTATTATTATCAATAAAAGTCAGATTTTTGATCAATTATGGTGTCCATTCATCTTATGTGTGAATGATTTACGCTCTGATTGTTATTGTCACTTGTGGCTTCTCTTGCCGGCTGTTCACGTTCCCAATTGTTTCTGCTGTATAATCTCGGGGCGTGACAGTTAAGGTGGTATGAGAGCATAGGTCTCAAGACTTAATTATCCCAAAGAAAGAGATATGTCATAGGCTAAGTCCAAGGTTTAAGGACCCACACCTATGAACTAAGAAAGAAATTTCTCAACTATGTGATAATTGGGTAGAACCCGAGATGAGGTAGCCAATTAGAAATTATCTCTAGGATAAATTCCTCTTTACTCCGTAGGAAGTGACATAATGTTCTTCTTCTCAGGTACCCTATCCTCCTAATGGCTCACTGTGTCAACTGGGATGAGATGCAACAAATAGTCGCAGGCCTTACGTAGGCTCTGCAAACCGTGGCCCAAGCTGGCGCAAGGGCTTGCGAGGGTAGCTTGTACGACAATTTCTGGAGTTTAAATCCCCCACGATTCTCTGGATCTTCTAATCCAAATGAAGCAGAGAACTAGATTGATGAGATGAATCGTATATTCGACGTCATGCAATGCACTGACCAAGAAAAAGTCCATCTCGCCACCTTCCAATTGAACAAAGATGCGTGTACTTGGTGGAAAGCTATTCTGACACCGCCTGCAAATGCACCGCACACTTGGGAGGGGTTCCTCACACTCTTCGAGCAAAGTATTTCTCCGAACACGTTAAGGAGAGAAAGGACGCAGAATTTGCCGCACTTCGTAAAGGCATGATGTCAATGGCGGAATATGAACTTTAATTCTCTCGATTAGCACCTTTTGTGTTGTGTCCCCTTGTTTTGATGATAACTAATCATAAATCATTAGTAGATATCTGAGAAATATCTAACATATTTTGGTTTAATGTATAGACTAATCAAGCACAGGAGAAATACACTAAGTGATGGCTCGACACCATTTGGTGATGTCTCGACACATCTAGAAGAGATCTTATCAAACCACGAACGGTTGAGCTCCGGCATAAAGCATGTGTCGACACATCTGACCAATGTCTCGACACCTCTAGAAGAAATCAAACTGAAGCCGTTCTGTCTGGCCTCTGGATTGACCGATGTCTCGACACACTGAGTGAAAAGTGTCGACACCTCGGTTCCTCGAAGCAAGCCTCTCTGCTCCTGGCGCATAATGTCTTGACAACTTCGTGTGTCAACTCTGCACATGGCACATATGTCTTGACAACTTCGTGTGTCAACTCTGCACATGGCACATATGTCTCGAGACTGTTTGGTAATGTCGCGACATAGTCATTGTGACGTCTCGACACAACTTCAAGATATTCAATGGGATGCCTCGACACACTGTGTGTAAAGTGTCGACACATTCGTATTCGACCAGAACGGATCTGAAACTAATAGAAGTTGTCTTCAAGATTCAAAACTTGTCCTGGAGGATCCGTTCACTCTGGAAAAAGCCATCAAAGAGGCTACTTTGTCAAAGGACTATGTTCTGGCAGTGATATCCCCTGAAAGGACTGTACCTTTGCTTGTATGGTCTCCTACCTACCCACATATCTGCAGGCTTGACAGGAAAAAAGGTCAACTATGCAAAAGGAAGCAAATCAAATAATGTGGATGTGACATTCTGGGTTTAGCTCTGCAAGTGGACAACGTTGGTGTCGCAGCAAGTCACCAGTATATCAGGAGCATGAGCTCATGTTCGACACCAAGGCAAGCAAGGGAGAAAAGAAAATGCAGAAGACTTGCTGAAAAAGCCATGTCCTTCCTGGTGCTGCCGGAGTGAATGCAACAAAGAAGACGCTCCTCTTCTTCACTCAAGGAGACCTCTTAGCATGGCAGAAAGAACTTGTGAAGCTCCATCCAGTACCCTTGAGAGCTGAATCATGATCATCCCTCCCTCTTAAGGTCGTGGTGATGAACTAGGAAGAACAAGAAGAGAGAGCCAAGGAGTCCTCAAGCTCTTTCACAGACATGAGATTTCCTTCACACAGTGTTTTATAACGATACTCTGTCTGGCTGTTTCCATTTTAGTTTGCTTTTCTTCAAAACACATTCTCTCATATTTGTTCCCTACCTGTGAGTAGGAAGACAGATGGTGTGGTCACCAGTCTATGTGTTTTGGGTTGTGATCCCTCAAGCTGTTTGGCAGCGGAGTGTTGAGAGTGTATCTCTCGGATAGAAGCTGTGAATCAGCGGTTGTGCTTTTGCACCAGTGAAGCCTCACTATATTGTGTGAGGGGTGGACGTAGGTCTCTGGATTGAGACTGAACCACCTTAAAGATTGTGTCTTGTGGGTTGCTTTCCTTTATGATCTAACGGTAGAAGCTTGGTAGGACCGTTCATGGATACCATTTGTGTGTCGAGCTTCTTAGCTATTAACTAATTCCTACCTTATTAACATTTGTGTTAGATCTATTTTTAATTTCTGCAAAGAAGGGCAAAAGGGGGTTGATCTATTCACCCCTCCCCTCTAGATCTGCCAATCACCACTCTACACGTGGTATCGGAGCTAGTCTCTCTGTATGTGGTCTAACGACCTTGAGAGAACTAGTGATATGGCTACTAAGAGTCCTATGGCCAAAGGGCACTTCATAAATAGACCTCCCTTTTTCACTGGGACAAATTATCCTTACTGGGAAAACCGCATGCAGGTTTTCATTAGAGCCTAGGATCATGAACTCTAGCGAGTGATCAGTAGGGTGTTGTGCCAACGATCTGAATATTGTCAATTCCTAGGTGGTTGCCTAGTATCTTGGGCCTCTAAAAAGTAACACACTGTAGCACTCTCAACTGCAGAGGTAGAATGTGTTGCTGCAGGGAATTGTGCTACCCAGGTACTATGGATTAAACATCAACTTTCAGATTATCAGATAAGTCTGGGATGCATTCCTATTCTATGTGATAACACTAGTGCCATCTGCCTTACCAATAATCCTGTTCACCACTCTAGGACTAAGCACATTGATATTAAACATCATTTTCTTAGAGATGCTGTGGGAAAGAGTGAAATTGAATTAGTCTTTGTTGAAACTGAAAAAGAAGTTGCTAATATTTTTAGAAAACCTCTTGGAAATGAAAGATTTAAATATCTAAGAAGAGAACTGGGGCTTTGTAAATTTTAGCAAGAAAATGACTAATCTTTTTCTCTTGAGATATCTTTTAGAATGCTTGCAATAATTGGGTGCATGTTCTTAAACTTGTGGATAAAGTTGTTTGATGATAGAATAATCTCTTATGGACTGAGTACTTAAGTTGATGCACATCATCAGTTGGTATCATGAGTTGGAGTCAATGCATAGTTGGACATTTAATCGACGGATGGTTACGCATGTAGTCAATCAATTGCATTGTATAGACCTCATGTCGAAACATGCTCTACTCATAGTCTATGCATTCAATGCCTTAACTGCATAATAGGTCGAATCATTGCATATGTTTGTGAAATGCATACTGTTGTCAGGGGGAGGGTTGCATCATCTGAAATAAATTCAACTCCTTCACTGATTGGATAACTGTCTAGTGATTGGTTCATTATTGTGAGCTGAAATTATCACAACCCTTCTGTTATAAGAATCTCATGTGCTCATTGATTGAAACTAAGGTTTAACCTTAATAGACTATAATGTTCAAAAGACTGTCTTCTGAAAATAAGGTGATAGAAAGCATTTATAGCTCTTAACCTCTGTCTCATGATTATGATAGAACAAGTCTTCACAATACCTGAACATGACAGATTTAGTGTTGGTTAAGGTTTGAAAACCAAAAATTCTGTATTGTTCTTAAACAAGTCACTCCCAAAATCATAAGGGCAGCTAAAATTAAGATCTTCAAAGAAAAAGGAAGTGAACAAAGTGACAGAGCAATGACTGAGTTTCACTGAGAAACTGAGGTCTCCATCAAAGAAATGGAGAATACCTTAAGTCATGAAGTGACTCAGATTATCTCTGTTCCATTAGTCGAATCTACCAGGGAGATTTCACTGAGTAACTAGGGGTATTGGCCTCTGATCAAGGTATACCATTAACGTCAAAGGTGCAAATTATTCCTGTAGCTTTGATCAGAAATAGATATAGTAGTTTATGCTTAGTAACTGGGGGTATCAGCCTCTGATCAAGGTATACACCTAATGTCAAAGTCATAAATGATACTTATCTGTTCAATGAGTTCATGTTTCAGAAATTTGCGAATGAAATTGCTGTAACCCTACGAAAAACAAATTTCTTTGAGTGTCAATTGTTTATTCTCAATACAAATTCAGGTGACTTTCCTTGCTTTTCACTTTCTTTGAAGTAACTAGGGTCTTGTATCGACCTAGACCATTATGGTCATGTGACTTAAGTTCATTGCTATAACTGAAGCATATGTTCCTATCTCAGAAAGGCAGTTCTTTCTCCTCACCTTCTATCACTGTTAAACCTAATTGGCATCAAGAAAGCCATTGCTCGATTCATATATTTTGAGGATTGCGTCATAATGTGCTCACATTCTGAACTGCCACATAGAACGTTGCTCCTGTCTTTCCTCCTTATTTGCTGATGGCAAAGGGGGAGAATGTGCAGGGGGAGATGGGAGATGGGAGATGGGATAGGAGTCTCATTTAGTGCATACGTCTATTAGTGCATAAGTCTGTGCATGCATGAACTGATCTTATGGCATCTATTCATTGTGTTGCCATCATCAAAAAGGGGGAGATTGTTGTCCCCCCTGTGCCTTGATGATGTTATATAGTTTTGATGATAGTAACCACTAATGAATCATGTAAGATTGGAACTAGTAAATGTTCTGCATGCTTCATCGTTCTTCATACTTCAGCATATATACTTCATGCATGAAGAGGAAAGGGGGTGTGCGTTAACACAGTATGGGCATTGCATTGACGCAGCTATACGGTGCATTGTCTATTCTCTGTATCAGGTTGATTCTAGTTCGTGCATAGCTTGCATTGGTGCATTAATTATAGTTGCACGCCACATAGTCAATGCATTGACCATCTCTTGCATATCACTGATCGATGCGTGTTTGCATGTGTTAGCCATAGTCAGTGCACTTGTTTGTTTCAAGCGTACACTAAGTCTGCACACGGTTGGTTTGATGATTGAGCAAGTCTATACATCCGTTAGCTCAGCTCGTGGCTTAGTCAGTGCATCCGTGTTCATTGTGCATGTGTGCATCTTTCTCATCAAAGTATGTACATTCTTTAGTGGCTAGCCTGTACAGCCTCCGTTGTTTCACTCGACCAAGTCAGTACAGCCAGTGTTCTTCATGCATATGCAAAGTCAGTGCATCACGTTGCCTTATGCATACACAAGTACACAAAGTCTGTACAACCTGTGATGATACTAGCAATTAAGTTCGTGCATTAATTCATAAGTTTGTACAACTGTTGCTGGCACGAGCATTTAAGTTCATGAATCATCACACCAGCAAGTCTGTACATCGTTGTCGCACACACACTAAGTCCATACACTCGTTGATGGCATGTCCGAGCATTCATCGTCAATGTGCATACTTTCCTATATGCATATCGCATTACAAGCCAGCAAGTCTGTACATCATCTTGTACATTGCACACAAAGTCTATACATTCTCTGGTGGCACGTCCGTGCATTCACCTTCATTGTACATACTTTCTAATATGCATACTGCATTATGTGCATCAAGTATGTACAGACTTAGATCAAATCTCGAACCAACTTTGTGCTCTAACCTTTGCAGGATATCTGCTCGAAGAAATTAAGAAGGGCACGTGATCCAAGAATGAAGGATGTGCCAGGATCGTGACACGTGTAACGCAGTGAGCTGAAATGCTGCCACGTGGTCAAGGCGCTCTGGGCGGGAATTATGGAGGACACACACCCACCTCTCTGATGCTATAAATAGAAGACTTCTCCATCTGGAGAAATTGATCGTGCAAGAAGATCTGTGTGTGCTATTGAGAACAGAAGAAAAAGAGAGAGTGCAGCAGAGAAGAAAAGAAATGATCCACAGAGAAGAGAAAAAGATAGTTGAGTGAGAGGAGTCTGAGAGACTTTCTCTGAATGATTGTTCATCAGTTTCTTGGTTCAGATACCAGAACTGAGATTGCTCATTGTGAGCTACATTCCATTTGAGATTTCTTATTTTTCGTTTGTTTCTGTTTTGTTTTCTGAAACCTTGTTTTCAAGCTGTTAGTCAGTAGAGCTAAGCTGTATTGCTCAGCGGGTAGAGGAGGATTCCTCTGGATGGGTTAAGCTGTAGTCCCCAGCGGTTGGCAAAGCTGTAATGCCCAGCGGTCAAGCTGTTAGTCAGCGGTTGTAGGCAAGCTGTGAGGCCCAGCAGTTGAAGTTGTGAATCAGCGGTTGAAGCCACATTCCTGGTTGGAGTGTGGGGTGGACGTAGATCTCGGGTTTGAGATCGAACCACCTTAAAAACTTCCTGTCTCGTGTGTGATTGCCGTGCGAATTGTTGTGCATCATGATCATTTCCATTATACGCTGTAGATGCATGCTTAGGTCCGTTTAAGTTTAGATCTGCTATAGTTGATTTCTGTGACTGCTCTCTCTTACATTTCTGCCGTCCAGCAGCAATTTGTTTTATTTTCGCACTAGAAACTGTTGCAGTAGATTTTATTGGGTGACTGATCTATTGTTGTGCCCCCTATGCCTTGATGATGTTATATAGTTTTGATGATAGCAACCACTAATGAATCATGTAAGATTGGAACTAGTAAATGTTCTGCATGCTTCATCGTTCTTCATACTTCAGCATATATACTTCATGCATGAAGAGGAAAGGGGGTGTGCGTTAACACAGTATGGGCATTGCATTGACGCAGCTATACGGTGCATTGTCTGTTCTTTGCATCAGGTCGATTCTAGTTCATGCATAGCTTGCATTGGTGCATTAATTATAGTTGCACGCCACATAGTCAGTGCATTGACCATCTCTTGCATATCACTGATCGATGCGTGTTTGCATGTGTTAGCCATAGTCAGTGCACTCGTTTGTTTCATGCGTACACTAAGTCTACACACAGTTGGTTTGATGACTGAGCAAGTCTATACATCCGTTAGCTCAGCTCGTGGCTTAGTTAGTGCATCCATGTTCATTGTGCATGTGTGCATCTTTCTCATCAAAGTCTGTACATTCTTTGGTGGCTAGTCTATACAGCCTCCGTTGTTTCGCTCGACCAAGTCAGTACAGCCAGTGTTCTTCATGCATATGCAACGTCAGTGCATCACGTTGCCTTATGCATACACAAGTACACAAAGTCTGTACAACCTGTGATGATACTAGCAATTAAGTTCGTGCATTAATTCATAAGTTTGTACAATCGTTGCTGGCACGAGCATTTAAGTTCATGAATCATCACACCAGCAAGTCTGTACATCATTGTCGCACACACACTAAGTCCATACACTCGTTGATGGCATGTCCGAGCATTCATCTTCAATGTGCATACTTTCCTATATGCATATCGCATCACAAGCCAGCAAGTCTGTACATCATCTTGTACATTGCACACAAAGTCTATACATTCTCTGGTGGCACGTCCGTGCATTCACCTTCATTGTACATACTTTCTAATATGCATACTGCATTATGTGCATCAAGTATGTACATACTTAGATCAAATCTCGAACCAACTTTGTGCTCAAACCTTTGCAGGATATCTGCTCGAAGAAATTAAGAAGGGCACGTGATCCAAGAATGAAGGATGTGCCAGATCGTGACACGTGTAACGCGGTGAGCTGAAATGCTGCCACGTGGCCAAGGCGCTCTGGGCAGGAAATGTGGAGGACACACGCCCACCTCTCTGATGCTATAAATAGAAGACTTCTCCATCTGGAGAAATTGATCGTGCAAGAAGATCTGTGTGTGCTATTGAGAACAGAAGAAAAAGAGAGAGTGCAGCAGAGAAGAAAAGAAACGATCCACAGAGAAGAGAAAAAGATAGTTGAGTGAGAGGAGTCTGAGAGACTTTCTCTGAATGATTGTTCATCAGTTTCTTGGTTCAGATACCAAAACTGAGATTACTCATTGTGAGCAACATTCCATTTGAGATTTCTTGTTTTTCGTTTGTTTCTGTTTTGTTTTCTGAAACCTTGTTTTCAAGCTGTTAGTCAGCAGAGCTAAGCTGTATTGCTCAGCGGGTAGAGGAGGATTCCTCTGGACAGGTTAAGCTGTAGTCCCCAGCGGTTGGCAAAGCTGTAATGCCCAGAAGTCAAGCTGTTAGTCAGCGGTTGTAGGCAAGCTGTGAGGCCCATCAGTTGAAGCTGTGAATCAGTGGTTGAAGCCACATTCCAGGTTGGAGTGTGGGGTGGACGTAGATCTTGGGTTTGAGATCGAACCACCCTAAAAACTTCCTGTCTCTTGTGTGATTGCCGTGTGAATTGTTGAGCATCATGATCATTTTCATTATACGCTGTAGATGCATGCTTAGGTCCGTTTAAGTTCAGATCTGCTATAGTTGGATTTCTGTGACTGCTCTCTCTTACATTTCTGTCGTCCAGTAGCAGTTTGTTTTATTTCCGCACTAGAAACTATTGCAGTAGATTTTATTAGGTGACTGATCTATTCACCCCCCTCTAGATCGTTCATAGACCCTCAACACTTGGTATCAGAGCCTAACTCTTTTTCTGGGACTAACATCCTAAAGAGGAACGACCATGAACGCTAAGGGAATGACAGCAGAAGGACATTCAACCTCCAAGCCTCCGTACTTTGATGGCTCTAACTACGCCTACTGGAAGAACAGAATGCAGGTCTTTCTGAGAGCGAAAGACTACGAGATCTGGCGAGTAGTGAGCAAGGGACCATTCGAACTGCACGAGAATGAAGAGGTTTGGATGAGAGAGGAAATCAGAAAATCTACTTTGAACTGGAGTGCCATCAATGCTATCCAGTGCGCACTTCATCCTACTGAATTCTCCAGAGTGTCATCGTGCAAAACCGCCAAGGAAATGTGGGATACACTGGAGGTTATCTACGAAGGGACATCAAAGGTGAGAGAGACCAAGGCGAACATGTTGGTCTCTGAATATGAAGCATTCCAAATGAAACCTGGTGAGACTGTGACTGAGATGTATGCTCGTTTGACTATCATAACTAATGGTCTGAGGAATTTGGGAAAGAGCTATTCAGACTACGAGATTGTAAGGAAGATCTTGCGGTCTCTGACTCCTGTTTGGCACACAAAGGCAACAGTGATCGAGGAGTCAAGAGATCTTCAGACGATGAAAGTTGACGAGCTAATAGGTTCTCTAATGGCATATGAGATGAACCTTTCCAAAATTGATGAGCTCGAGAACAAGAAGAAACCAATTGCGCTGAAGGCTAGTTCCAACAAAACAAGCAGATCCAGCCACAGTGGATCATCAAGTGAGCAGAGCAGCCTATCTGGGTCAGAAATCGATGGAGATCAACTTGCTATGTTGACAAGAGAGTTCAGGCGATTCTTGAGAAAAGAAGGCAGAAATTTCGGCCGAAGACAATTCAGCTGCCGGCGACACAACAGGTATAGGTCCAACCCAGCTAAGAAACCTGACACTAATGTTTGCTATCATTTCAGGAAGGTTGGGCATATGAAGGCAGATTGTCCAGAGCTCCAGAAGCTGAATGAAAAGTCCAAGAAAAGTGCTCCCAAAGGAAAAGCAATGGTGAGCACATGGAGCGATGAGGACGAGGGCAATTTGAGCAGTACATCAGAAAGTGAAGACGAAGAAAAGCTCATCTGCCTGATGGCCAGGAATGATGAAAAGGAAGAAGAAGACTCCGATGAGGTATCCTCTCCCTTCGAGCACTATACAATTTCTGATTGGGAGGATGCTTACGGAGACTTCCTAGATAAAGTAGATGATATTAGAAAGGAGAACAGGCATTTGAAGAAGAAAGTAAACTCCATTTTGAATGATAAAACCATGTCTGATAAAATAGCCTGTCTGTAATCAGAAAATGACAATCTAAAAAGTTCATGTGCTGAGTTTGATGATTTGAAGCATGCTTTAACAGATACTAGAAAGGAAAATGAATTGTTAAAGAATGTTAATGATGATTTGAAGCTGAGAGTTCAAATGTTTGAAAATGAATTAAAATTTTCAAATGAGAAATATGAAGATGTCTTGTGTGTGAATTCTGAATTAAAGAAAACAGTTGAAAATTTAGAGAAAGAAAATGCTGACAAAAGGAAAATAATAGAAAATATGACCCAAGGCACAGACAATCTCAATGCTTTGTTAGGGTCAAAGGTGAACTTCAGAAAAGAAGGTTTTGGATTCAACTCACCTGCCACTAAAAGCCTTGCCATGAAAACCATATCATTTGTGACAGAGAAAAAGAAGGGACCTCTCATAAAAATGGCAAGTGAAACATCTGTTTCAAAAATTGTTAGTTCAAAAATGTCCAGTGCCAAGGACAAGGGTAAACAGAAGGTTGGTGAGCCCAACAGATCTTGCCCTTCACCCAAATGTGAGTCTCAGGTTCGGGGTCAGCCTCCAAGCAAGTCTAAACCCCAGGGCAAAGCCACCAAGTCTCCACCATCATCACTTGACCAGAAGAAGACCCAACATAAACATGTACATAAGTCTAGTTGGTCAACAATGCAGGGGAGACATAGTGCTGCATGGGGCCAGAACAATCACAATCACCAGCCCAAGGTCCAGACCTATTACACCTATCCTCAGAAACAGGTCCAACAATTCTATAGGTCTGGATGGAATCAGGTCCAAGGGAGGTCTAGATATCAACCTTTTCTCACTCATTGGCATATACCTCAATTTGCTAGCTGGGTTGGTCAGTCTAGGACTACAGCTGGCCGCAATTATCTGAGGACCTATTGGCCTGGGCACTGGCACAAAAATAATTTTGCTGCTAATAAAGATGGAGCCAGAACTCAATATAAACCAAAGCATCATATGAAGAAGGCTCAATTAGTTGGTGCTGAGAGAAAGAAAGATGATGAACAGAATGTCATGAATTCCACTAGGCCAACCATGTTTAGACAAATGTGGATGCCTAGACAATTGATGTCTTGTTTCAATTGTTCTGTTTCTGCTTCGGAGCCCAAACAGTTCTGGGTTCCAAAATTCTCTACCTGATTGTGATTGCAGGTATGCCTGGCAGCCAGAAGCAATATGTGGTATCTCGATAGTGGCTGCTCCAGGCATATGACTGGAGACAAGACCAAAATTTTCATGCTGACTGAGAAGAATGGAGGTCTTGTCACCTTTGGAGGAAATACAAAGGGTAGAATCATCGGATTAGGTAAAGTAGGTAAGTGTACTACCTGTTGCATTGAAGAGATACTGCTGGTTGATGGTCTTGCATAGAACTTACTTAGTATCAGCCAGCTATGTGACAAAGGACACAAGGTAGTATTTGACTCTCAATACTGCAAAATCTTTGAACCTGATTCTGATATAGTTAAATTTTCAAGAAAAGGGGTAAATAACATCTACTTGGTAGATTTAGATGATTTAGCTCATTCTAATCTTTGCCTAACTACAAATAAAGTTGACTTAGCATTCTTGTGGCATCGTAGATTAGGCCATGCCAACTATACGGTTTTGCATAAATTGAATAAACATAGCATGGTTAGAGGACTCCCTGAAGTTTCTTTCAAGAAGGAAATTAAGGTGTGCAGTGCATGTACACAGTCCAAGCAAACTAGGAAGTCATTTAAATCAAGAACTGAAAACATGTCCTTTAAACCTTATGAGCTGATACATATGGCTTTATTTGGACCCACACGTTCAGTCAGCTTGTCAAGGAGAAGATATGGATATGTCCTAGTTGATGACTTCTCCAAGTATACTTGGGTCTTTTTCCTTAAACATAAAAATGATGCATTCATGGAATTTCAGGAGTTCTATTTGAAAATAAAACAGAAAAATGAAAATTTGATTGAAAATATCTTATCTGATCATGGAGGTGAATTTGAGAATTCTCAATTTGATGAATTTTACAGGGTCAATGGGATTAATCATCGATTCTCCTCACCTAGAACGCCTGAGCAGAATGGAATAGTGTAAAGGAGGAACCGGACGATTGTGGAGATGGCCCGTACACTGCTTGTTGAAGGTGGCTTACCAAGAAAATTTTGGGCAGAGGCAGTTAATACTGCATGCCACATAATCAACAGAGCCATGGTAAGGTCTTTCACTCAGAAAACTCCTTATGTGATTCTGAAAGGTAAGAAGCCTTCAATTGCTTATTTGAAGGTCTTTGGCTGTAAATGCTTCATTCATGTTAATGATAAAAGAGATCTTGATAAATTTGAACCTAAAAGTGATCCAGGAATTTTTCATGGGTATTCGGAATACACTAGAGCATATAGAGTGTACAATCTTAATTCTAAAATAGTTGAGGAATCTCCACATATTGTCTTTGATGAATCCCTGACTAAATGTGAAAATGGTCTATACAGGAAAGAAGATGATGGAGAAATATTGAATGAAAGACAATCTGCAGACCAATCAGATCAAGAAGAAGAGCCTGCTGTTCAGGGGGAGGTAAATGAAAATCAAGGTAACCAAATTACCAATGTCAGATTCTTAAGAGACCATCCTATTGAGAACATCATTGCTGATTTGCATGAACCTCCTAGGACTAGAGGTTTTCTTAGAGCTCAAAATGAATTAAATGCATATGCATTGGTTTTGCATGTAGAACCCAAGTCCATTGACATTGCCCTAAAGGATGTGCATTGGATCAATGCCATGCACGAGGATCTTAATCAGTTTGACAGGAACAAGGTGTGGCATCTAGTTCCACCTCCTGTTGATGGAAATATCGTTGGGACAAAGTTGGTCTTTAGAAATAAAATTGATGAGCAAGGTAATGTTGTCAAAAATAAGGCCAGACTTGTTGCTCAGGGTATAACCAAGAATTCGGAATTGATTTTGAAAAATCATTTGCCCATGTAGCCAGGTTAGAAGCTATTAGAATTTTGTTAGCTTATGCATGCTCCCTTGGCATAAATCTCCAGGAGATGGATGTAAAATCTGCTTTTCTCAATGGCGAAATTAAGGAGGATGTCTTTGTTCATCAACCTCCTGGCTTTGAATGCTAAGACTTCCCTTCTTATGTATATAAGTTGAATAAAGCTCTCTATGGTTTGAAGCAAGCTCCTAGAGCATGGTATGACAGGCTCAGCAAATTCCTTACTGACAAGAAGTTCTCAAGAGGTGAGATTGACCAAACATTGTTTACAAAGGTAAGTCTCCCTGACATACTTATTGTTCAGATTTATGTGGATGACATTGTTTTTGGTTCAACTAACCCAAAGATGTGTAAAGAATTTTCTGACTTAATGACACAAGAGTTTGAAATGAGCTCAATGGGTGAGCTGAAACTCTTCCTTGGATTGCAGGTGACTCAAACAAAAGATGGAATCTTTATCACCCAGTCCAAATACATTAGGGACCTCCTGAAGAAATACAAGCTCGAAGACCTCAAGGACATTGCAGCTCCAATGGGTACCTCCACAAGTCTTGATCAAGATACAAAAGGTAACGCAGTGGATCAAAAGCTATATAGAGGTATGATCGGACCCCTTTTGTACCTCACTGCATCTAGGCCTGATATACAATTTGCAGTATGTTTATGTGCTAGATTTCAGGATAGTCCTAAGGAGTCTCATTTTAGTGCAGTGAAAAGGATTTTTAGGTATCTGTCAGGCACCCAAGAACTTAGTCTTTGGTACCCTGCTAGGTGTGAGTTCGAGCTTATATCTTACACTGATGCATACTATGCTGGGTGTCAGATAGATAGGAAGAGCACTAGTGGATATTGTCAATTCCTAGGTGGTTGCCTAGTATCTTGGGCCTCTAAAAAGCAACACACTGTAGCACTCTCAACTGCAGAGGCAGAATATGTTGCTGCAGGGAATTGTGCTGCCCAGGTACTATGGATTAAACATCAGCTTTCAGATTATCAGATAAGTCTGGGATGCATTCCTATTCTATGTGATAACACTAGTGCCATCTGCCTTACCAAGAATCCTGTTCACCACTCTAGGACTAAGCACATTGATATTAAACATCATTTTCTTAGAGATGCTGTGGGCAAGAGTGAAATTGAATTAGTCTTTGTTGAAACTGAAAAACAAGTTGCTGATATTTTTACAAAACCTCTTGGAAATGAAAGTTTTAAATATCTAAGAAGAGAACTGGGGCTTTGTAAATTTCAGCAGAAAAATGACTAATCTTTTTCTCTTGAGATATCTTTTAGAATGCTTGCAATAATTGGGTGCATGTTCTTAAACTTGTGGATAAAGTTGTTTGATGATAGAATAATCTCTTGTGGACTGAGTACTTAAGTTGATGCACATCATCAGTTGGTATCATGAGTTGGAGTCAATGCATAGTTGGACATATAATCGACGGATGGTTACGCATGTAGTCAATCAATTGCATTGTATAGACCTCATGTCGAAACATGCTCTACTCATAGTCTATGCATTCAATGCCTTAATTGCATGATAGGTCGAATCATTGCATATGTTTGTGAAATGCATACTGTTGTCAGGGGGAGGGTTGCATCATCTGAAATAAATTCAACTCCTTCACTGATTGGATAAATGTCTAGTGATTGGTTCATTATTGTGAGATGAAATTAGCACAACCCTTCTGTTATAAGAATCTCATGTGCTCATTGATTGAAACTAAGGTTTAACCTTAATAGACTGTAATGTTCAAAAGATTGTCTTCTGAAAATAAGGTGATAGAAAGTATTTATAGCTCTTAACCTCTATCTCATGATTATGATAGAACAAGTCTTCACAATACCTGAACATGACAGATTTAGTGTTGGTTAAGGTTTGAAAACCAAAAATTCTGTATTATTCTTAAACAAGTCACTCCCAAAATCATAAGGGCAGCTAAAATTAAGATCTTCAAAGAAAAAGGAAGTGAACAAAGTGACAGAGCAATGACTGAGTTTCACTGAGAAACTGAGGTCTCCATCAAAGAAATGGAGAATACCTTAAGTCATGAAGTGACTCAGATTATCTCTATTCCATTAGTCGAATCTACTAGGGAGATTTCACTGAGTAACTAGGGGTATTGGCCTCTGATCAAGGTATACCCTTAACGTCAAAGGTGCAAATTATTCCTGTAGCTTTGATCAGAAATAGATATAGTAGTTTATGCTTACTAACTGGGGTATCAGCCTCTGATCAAGGTATACACCTAATGTCAATGTCATAAATGATACTTGAAGAGGCGAAATCTCGCGCTGGTTCCTGAGCTGGCTGGTAATCACCAAGATGATGAACTGTAAGACAGGGAAATGGGTCAGAGGGCCTAGGGGGATTCCCTGGGGTAAAATCCTCTGACGCTCAAGTCAGTAGAGCAATGGTGGGAGCAGCGATAGGGAGGGGGAGATGAGGGTGCGAGATCTCTCTCCACCGATGGGGTGAAGTGATCCTTGCTCAGGAGTTCGGGGGTGGAATCATACCCTTCTTGACCTGCCTTTCGCCGGAGGGTATCCCATGTTTTTATAGTGCGCCGCCTTCTGGAGTCCTACAAGTTGAGAGGTCTCCGGTGGAGGTTACGTCCCCGTCGTGGGCTTTGATGGCCTCATCATGGGGGCGTTATCCTCGCGGGGAAACCGGAGCTCCTGGACTTCTTCTTAGTGTTTAGCCCGCTGTGGACTCTAACGGCTGCAATGATTTCATCGGTCGTCCCGAGCTTAAGGGGGCCGTCCCTATCGGGCGATAGGCCTAGCTCGGTGAGGAGATGGGTCGGATAGACCACCTAGCGCTTCCCCCCTTCGGGCGGAGGGGTAGCTCGTGCGCGGGTCTTCCTGTGACCTGACCGAGGCTCGGGCTCTCCGAGCCTTGGGGCCGCCTAGGAGAGTTGTTTCCTCGAGCATTATTTTATTGGGCTTTTCCGAGTGGGCCCTGTGGGCTGTCACTTGGGCGAGCTTGCCTCGTTGGGCCTTGTTCGGCCTAGTTGGGTCTGCTCTTTGAGTGGGCTGCAGGAATCCCCCTCTCCACTTGTCCCCCTCCTACTCCCGAGCCAAGGAGGCTCGGTTGAGTAGTCTTTTTGAGGCTTTGGACCGGCGTGGCTCGGGTGGGTGGAATCCTGTTGGCGTGATGGTGCCACGTGTAGTGGTCGCCTGGGCCCATAGTAATAATGATCCTGACGGATTTTGAAATGAAGGGGCCCCCTTTTTCTCGGAGGTTGAAATGGCGCGCTGCCTCCCGCGAGGGTTTATAGGCGTAGGGCGCTACTCGTTCTTCCCAGTCTTTTCAGGGTTATCGGCCTTTCCTCCATTTCTCTGTTTCTGGGGCTCCTTGATGCACCGTGAAGATACAGCGGGGGAGCAAGCCCTTGCGGTAGCATTTGAGGAGTTGGCGCGCATAACCGCGGAGGCGATCCGGCGGCTTCCTCCTCCTCCGGAGTCTTCGGGCTCTAGCGAAGGTTCTTCTTCCAGCTCGATGGCAGATCTGCGCTTGAAAATCGAGCAGGTGAGGCGGGAGCCCATCCCCAATCGCAGCGAGTTGGGGGAGGCTGACGTGAAGAAATTGGAGCATCGGTTTCGCCTGCCTCTCCGGTATAGCTTCGTAGCCGCTGCCCCGTATGAGACGAGTTTGGACAGCCGCACGGGCCATATTTGTAATTTTCTCCTGGCGTGGAAGAGAGGATTCTGCCTCCCCTTCGAGCCTTTCATCTTGAAGCTCCTCAATTTTTTCGTGTTGGTGCCTGTTCAGCTAGTGGCCAACTCGTATCTCCTGCTTTCTGCCTTTCGGATCCTCTGCCACCTGCAGGGGGTTCCCCCGTCCCCTGATCTTTTTCATTATTTCTTCGAGCTGAAGGCACATCCATCGGCGGGGAAAGGCTTCTATTTTATCCAGGCGCGCAGGAATCGAAGTTGTATTCCGCTGGCGGCGAAGGATTCTTCGCACAAAGGGTGGAAGAGGCAATTTTTCTGGGTGAAGGCGGAAGCAGTGGATGAATCCTGGAGGTGCCAGGTTATGCCCAACTTCCATCCGAATCTTCCCCCGCGGCAGGAGGAGTTCCCCGCCGATGTGGAGGAGTACGCCGCTCGCTTGTTGACAAATTACCGGTCGACTGAGGAGCTGGTGATGCTGGAGAACGTGGAGCAGTATCTGCTTACACAGCTCAGGCCATTAGGTGCCATTCTTCGGATTCTGCTGCGGGGTCGGAGGGTCGACTTTTCATTTCCTAACCGAATCCTCTTCTTCATTGCAGACATTCGGCGGGAGCCCTTGGAAGAGGTCACCGAGGTCGTCGATCTTGGGGATGATTCGGCGGCCGATGAACTTGTTGCTCCCGCGGGTCGTTCCCAAGCCCGGGATAAGGGCAAGGGGGCGGCCTCTGAGGGATCTTCACAGTCAAGCGGGGCGAAACGCAAGGACCCCCTGGAAGGAAGGTTGCGGGAAGCCGCGAAGGCCAAGAAATGGGCCAAGAAGGCCGGCCATCCTACCGCCGCCGCGGGTGATTCAGGCTCGGTGGCGCTCCCTTCTCGGGGGCAAGATGGGGCCGACCCTTCAGGGCCAGCTCCCCCACCTACCAGGCGAGAGGGGGCCGAGGAGACCAGGGGCCCCTCAGAGGGCGGAGATAGGTCGGTTCACTCCTCCCCGGGATGGAGGGGACCGGTGCCGAAGTGGCCGTCGCCGAGACCAGGAGACCAGTCGAGGTCGGCGATGTCTCGGGCGGCGAGGCGCGGGCCAAGACAGATAGGGATGGGAGTTCGCCTGCGAGGGCGTCGCAGCCCCCAGTGCTCGAAGTTCCCGGTGCGATCGATCCTGCGGCGTCGATCGAGGTTGGGGGTTCGCCCGGAGAGGCGTCGCAACCCCAACCGACCGCGGCGTACGGGGCGGTCGGCCCCGTTGTTCGACCCGAACCTTCTGGCAGGGCATCCGGTGGGGAGCGGGTCTCCATGTCGGAGGCCTTGGAAAGGCTCGGTGTTTCGGGCAACCTCTATCGGGTTTGCTGAGAGGTTGCCGCGAAGACGAGGGGGGGAGACAAGCGCTAATCCCCCGCCGGAATCCTCGACGTCCTCATGGAGGGCGGCCTAGTCATAGCTCGGACGGCGGCCTTCATGGCGGAGACGTACGCTCGGGCGGAGGCGGAACGGTCGAATCTCGCCTGGACCCTCGGGGGGTGCGAGAGGAAACTGGCCCGCCTCAGCGAGGAACATGCGGGGCTCCGACGGGAATTCTCCGCGTTCAGGGACTCGGCACAGGCGAGCCGGCTAGAAATCGAGGCGCTGACTGAGCAGTTGGCTAAGGCCCGGGGGTCACTCAAAAGGAAAAGCAAACTCTTGGAAGAGGAGCGTCTGCGTCACTTCGAGCTGGACGGCCGCTGGGAGCTCGAACGGGCCGAGTTACTGGACCGGGCGGAGGTAGCGGAGCGCCTTCGTTCCGTGGCCGAGGCGGACCGAGTCCGGGCGGAGAGGTGGTCGAGCGAGGCCGAACGAAGGATGGTTGCGGCAGAGGAATGCCTAGCGGGAGCAGAGGAGCGTGCGGCCGAGGCGGAGCGGGCTCGAGTCGAGCTCGTTGGAAGGACGGAGCAGATCGAGGCGGAGGCGGTCGAGCGATATAGAAGCTCGGATGCTTACTCAGCCGACCTGGAGAGAGACGCCCTACCATATTACGAGGTAGCGCTTCGCCGTGGCGCCCGAAAGGGGTTTAAGCAAGGTTATCGCCGGGCGGTGGACTACGCCTTCAATCGAGACTCCGGGATCGAGTTCCCTTTGGGCCAGGCTTATGACTCGGATGAGTCGGTTTCCAGTTCCTCTGCGTCGAGCGGGGAGGATCCAGGGGGGTCTCCATCGGCGGGGTCACCAACTCCGGATGCCTCGGGAGGGCTCGCGACCGAGACAGTTCTCACACAGGCGAGGTCAGTGCCCAGGTCGGCCGTCACCGAAGGTGCTGGGGGTAACACGCCTACTTCCGTTATTTCCGAGCGTCAAAGTGGGCCCGAGGCCTGATGTGTTTTGCCTTATTTTGCCCCTTTCTCTCGTTTGTCTCTCTTTCCTCCTTTAGGGAGTTTCCTTTTTATGAGATAATAAATGACTTAGTTGTTTGATCACCATCCTTGCCATGATTTGGTTGGCGTATCAGAAGTAGTTGGAAAGTGCCGATATGTCCTGCGTGGTTTTCGCATGCTGATTTGGTAGGCTTCTGACGGGGCGTCCTTCCGTTCCCTCATGCTTTGAATGTCAGGCCGCTTCGTGAATCCCGCTAGGGTGGGAAACGAGGAGTTGGAGGTGACTGTTCAGGGGAGAAATCCTTTGGTGTGTTTCTGAGGGGGGAGGGGTCGTTTAAGGCGTGTGGCCTCCTTTGGCTTATAAGAAGGACCGAAAGGCGCCCTTTCCTCTTTACCGCTTGGGATTTTCTCTAACAGTCTTTCCTCACTCCTTCCTCTTCACTCTGCGTCGTGCCGTTGCATTCGGAGCATGGAGGATCCTTCGGAGGGCGACGCCGCCGACGACGGGGAGCAGAGGGTCCTTGCCGTCCCAGCTTGTTGGACAGGTCCCACGGTCACCGCGCGGGTTTGAGACGGGTCCGACGGTCGCCGCGCGGATCTGGAGAGGGCTTCGACGTGTGAGGGCACGGCTCTTGCCCTTTCTCAGTTCCGGCGTGGCTTCCGGGCGGGCGCCGAGGCGGAGGATGGATGGGGGTATTAGGGAAGCCTGCCGCCACTCCCCCTCTGCATGGGGGGGGGAGGCGCATCAAGTTCCCTCCTCACCAAAGCTTTCCTCCATCTGCAGCCTCTTTTTCCCTCTTCTGCTCTTCATTTCTTTCACTCTTCGGAGGCTGCTTGCTCTCTGTTCCCTTCCAAAGAGTTTGGCGGGTTGAAAAAAAAGGGCTTCACGGTGCTCCTTCTCCCTTACCTCCATCAACTTGGAAGGTAGCCTTCTCCGACTTTAGAAGGTGGCTATCTTCTTTGTAGTCCCTCTGTCATCTTTGGGGGTCGTCTGAGTCAACTGGATCGGCCCCCTCTTGTCCGAGCCAGTTTCTACGCGAGGCAAAGTCAGTGGCTGGATGCGAGGAGATTGAGATCGAGTCAACTGAGCGATGCCCCCTTGCAGCGGTGGTAGACGGATTTTCTTGCTTTTTGTCATGCAATGTACTGGCCTTTGCCTTTCTGATGTATCAATAGTTTGGAATGAAAAGAAAAGGGATTTATTCCGTCCATCTTGCTGTACAATTTCAAAAATAGAATTTCCGTAGTGCGGCAGCGTTCCATGTCCGAGGAATGGGTTCCCCTTCCATTGTTGCTAACTTGTACGCACATTTCCCGAGCGTCTCGACCACTCGGTAGGGGCCTTCCCAGTTAGGGGACAGCTTGCCCGCCGCCTCTAGTGGTCGAGAGGCTTCAGCTTTCCTGAGGACGAAGTCTCCCGGTCGGAAGTGCCTACTTCGGACTCTGGCGTTGTAGTATCGAGTGAGGCGTCGCTGGTATTCGTCGCTCGGATGCTGGCAATGTCCCGGAGTTCATCTGCATGGTCGAGGTTCTCGAGTAACTTTTAGTTGTTTTCCTCGGTCGAGTAGCGGATGACTCGGAGAGATGGGTTGGCGATCTCCAATGGAATGACGGCCTCGGTGCCGTACACCAACTGAAAGGGGCTTTCACCGGTTGCCGTCCTGGGAGTCGTTCGGTGTGACCACAGTACGCTAGGCAATTCTTCGAGCCAACTTCCCTTGGTTTTGCTGAGTCTGGTCTTTATGCCTTTCAAGATAGTCTTGTTGGCATTTTTGACCAGCCCGTTGGCCTGAGGGTGGGCGACCGAAGTGAAGTGGTTGCGGATGTCTAGGTCGGCACATCTGTCTCGGAAATATCGAGAATCGAATTGCCGACTGTTATCGCTCACTATCACTCGGGAGATGCCGAAGCGACAAATGATCGATTTCCAGACGAAACTCCAGACTACTGTCTCGGTGATCCTTGCAGTGGCTTCGGCCTTGATCCACTTAGTGAAGTATTCGATGGCGACTATGATGAACTTTTTCTGGGACTGAGCCATGGGGAATGGTCCGAGAATGTCGATCCCCCACCGAGCGAAGGGATAAGGCTCGGCGAGGGTGACGAGTTCCGTGGCCGGCCGATGGACCAAGTGGTCGAACCGCTGGCATCGGTCGCACTATTGAGCATAGGCCGAGCAGTCGCGCTGCAGGGTGGGCCACCAGTACCCCTGTCGTAACAGGATTCTGGCCAGTGACCTTGCCCCTGAGTGCGCTCCGCACAGGCCTTCATGAACCTCTCTAATGGCTCGGCTGGCGTCGTCGGGGCCGAGGCACTTCAAGAGAGGGCCGGCGAAGGACCTTCGGTAGACTGTGTCATCCAGGACGACGAAGCACCGGGCTTGGTACTTCATTCGGCGTGCTCCCCGAGGGTCGGAGGGCTCTTGGGAGTCTTGAAGCCAAGATAGGTAGGGGGTGCGCCAGTCGCTCGGGACGGCCGAGTCAACAGCGAGGAGCTCCGAGTCGATGCTCGGGCGCTCTAGCTCTTCGAGGAGGGCCGATCGGGTACCTTCTGGGTCTAGGGAGGAGGCCCATCGAGAGAGGGCGTCCGCTCGGGAGTTTTCTTCCCAGGCTATTCGGACTACCTCGAATCCCTCGAATCATTGGGCCAAGCTCCTGACCAGCTGGAGGTATTTGATCATGGGTGCCTCTCGAGCTTCGTACTCGCCGTTGACCTGGCTCGCGACCAGCTGAGAGTCGATGTGGATCCTGACTCGCTCAGCCCCCAGCCGTCGGGCCATACGTGCTCCCGATATAAGGGCCTCGTACTTGGAAGCGTTGTTGGACGCCTGGAAGTTGAATTTCAAGGCGTACTGCAGCTCCACTCCTTTGGGGGATCTTAGGAGGATCCTAGCACCGCTACCGACCAAGTTGGAAGAACCGTCGATGTAGAGTTCCCAGGTTGGCCCGGGCATGGTCAGTAACCTCCCTTCGGCCGGGATAGTGCTCTCGGCGATGAAATCGGCGAGCGCTTGACCTTTTATAGCTGCGCGCGGGCGATACGAGATGTCGTAGGCCCTGAGCATAAGGGCCCACTTGACGAGTCGCCCCAAGGCCTCGGGGTGGGCCAAGATCTTCTTCAATGGCTCACCGGTTAGCACGGTGATGGGGTGCCCCTGGAAGTAGGGTCGGAGGCGTTTCGCCGAGGTAACCAGCGCTAGCACGAGCTTCTCGGTTGCGGGGTACCTCCTCTCGGCCTCGCTAAGCACTTTGCTGGTATAGTAGACTGGCCTTTCGATTCCCGAGTCATTTCTGACCAGGACCGAGCTGACCGTTGATGACGTCGCCGAGAGATAGAGAAGCAAAGCTTCGCCCGGCACGGGCTTGGAGAGCACCGGGGGCGAAGCCAGGAACTCCTTAAGCTCAGCGAACGCTTTCTGGCATTCCTCAGGTATCCCAGGGAGCTGATCGTCGGACCAAGCGAATACTCGGATGTACTCAGAAAGAAAATTCTTATATTGCTACTGTTCCTCGAGTGGTAGGTCGGCTCCGATCCTTACTCCTAGGGTCGGGTCGTCGTTTAGGAAGATCGTCGGCAACTCGCCTCCTGGCTTAGTAGCTACGGACTTCTCCTCGACTTCCTGAGGGCCCTTATTATTCCCGTCCGGCCGCGTGGCCTCCACCGAGATATTGTAGCACCTTCGGGCCGTGGCCTGGTTACCTCGGATTTCCCCTACCCCGTTCTTGGTGGGGAACTTCATTTTCTGGTGATAGGTAGATGGTACTACCTTGATCCGGCTGAGGATTCCCCGGTCGAAGATGGCGTTGTACGCTATCATCCCTTTGATCACCATGAAGTCTACCATGACCGTAACGGTTTTGGGTGGGGTGCCGAGGGTAACCGGCAGGCTCATGGCTCCCTCGGGGAGAGTGGCCAGGCCATTGAACCCACAGAGGGGCGTCCGGATCGGGCGGAGTTTGGATGGACTCTCTCCCATTTTGAGGAAATAGTCATAAGATAACACATCAGGGGCACTTCCATTGTCCACAAGAATCCGATCTACGTTACAATGGTTTATAGTGGCCGAGATAACGAGGGCGTAATTGTGTGGGGTGCTCAGCCCTTCCAGGTCTTGATCGGAGAAGACTATGACCTGGGGCGGGGCCTTGGGTGGCTCTGGGGCTCGGCTCGCCCGCTCGGCATGACGCTTCCTTCCACGGCCGCTATCGCCTCCTGATGCTATTCCTCTAGAGATGACGTTAATGTTGACCCCTCGGGGGGCGTTGTCAATCTCCTCTGCGGCGCCTTGATCTTCTCTGCGCTCGGCAGTGAACCGAGCCAGGTGCCCCAGGCGGACGAGGCGCTCGATCTCGTCTTGGAGCTGGTGGCAATCACCGGTGTGATGCCCGTGATCGCCGTGGAATAGACAATGTCTGTCTCACTTGCGGTTCTTCGACCTCATCGGCTCGGGCCGACGGAGAAGTCCCGAGTCTTTGACGTCTTCATAGATTTCATAGACTGGGGTGGTTAATGGGGTGTACCGCTCGTACTTCCGCTTGCGCTCTCCATCTCGATCCCGCTTCTTTCTCAAGCTAGGATTTGGCTCGGGGCCCCGCTTCTTGTCCCCCTCCCGACCCGAGCCGGTTGGGTCTCGGCAAGCGCTGAGCACTTCCTCGCACTCGGCATGGCGCAGGGCCAGAGTCACTAGCTTGGCAAGGGTCGAGGGAGGGTGGAGGATGAGTTCGCGGCGGAGATTCTCATCCCGGGTACCCCCGGTCAGTGCAGTTGTGGCCGAGGCCACATCCAGGCGGGGGATTCGGAGGGCTTCCGATTTAAACCGGTGGACGTAAGCCCGGAGCCTTTCCCCTTGCGCCTGTTTGAGGGCCAAGAGCCCCGCCACCGACCTTGGGGGAGCACTTTCGGCGAAGCTCTCCTTGAAGATTCGCCCGAACTGCTTGAAGTCTCGGATGGATCCGGGGGCGAGGGCCCGGAACCATGCTTGAGCGCCCTGGACCAGAGTGGTCACGAAGGCTCGGCACTTGATGGGGTCCGACGCTCCGTATAGAGTCATCAGGGCATCAAAGCTATCGTAATGATCGGCCGGGTCGCCTTGGCCATCGTAAAGCTTGAAGGTTGGTATGGGGGCTCTGGGAGATACCTCCGCCTTCAAGATATACTCGGAGAACGGGGATTTCTCCTCGTCTTCCGGGGAAGAGGCCTTCTGCAGGGCGCGAAGGGCGCGCTCCTGCTCAACGAAGCGCCTTTCAAAGTCTCGCAGCCGGAGGGATAGCCCTGGTTGCTGTCGTGCCGTGAGGCTAGGGGGGGTGCCTTGGTGGTCGGTTCTCCCCTCCCCGTAGTGGCGGTCTCTGGGGGCGTTGGCTTCCGGATCGGGCCGTCGCGCCCCCTGCCTTCCTTTCCTTGGTGTGGAGGAGGCCTCTTGCTCCGGAGGCGGAGCTTGCGAGGGTCCTCCGACCTTGTTACGGATGAGCTGCTGGCCGCGGAGGGTGAAGCAGCCCCCAGCTGTGTGCTGGGATGTACTCCTGCGGGGGAGGCTCCCTGACGGGGCGCGGGACCTTGCATCCCTGGCCACCTGGGTCTTTATGAGATCCACGACGACATCCAGTTTGGCGTTGAGGGCCTGGAAGGCTTCGGCGCCACCGTAGGGGGGTAGCCCCGCTGTCGCGGGGGGGGGGGGGGTGGTGGTGGTCCGTCGGCGGGGATGCTGGCGTTGGAGGTAGGGTTCTATGAGGCCCTGGAAGGGCCATCCCCTGCCGCTATCACGGCCTTACCCCTCTCGCCGGCGGACCTCCTCCCTGAGCTCCTCCTCACCATGTTGGCTCTTCGTGCGTTTCCCACAGACGGCGCCAGATGAAGAGGCCAAATCTCGCACTGGTTCCTGAGCTGGCTGGTAATCACCAAGATGATGAACTGCAAGACAGGGAAACGGGTCAGAGGGCCCAGGGGGATTCCCGGGGGTAAAATCCTCCGACGCTCAAGTCAGTAGAGCAATGGTGGGAGCAGCGATAGGGAGGGGGAGATGAGGGCGCGAGATCCCTCTCCACCGATGGGGTGAAGTGATCCTTGCTCAGGAGTTCGGGGGTGGAATCATACCCTTCTTGACCTGCCTTTTGCCGGAGGGTATCCCAGGTTTTTATAGTGCGCCGCCTTCTGGAGTCCTGCAAGCTGAGAGGTCTCCGGTGGAGGTTACGTCCCCGTCGTGGGCTTTGATGGCCTCATCATGGGGGCGTTATCCTCGAGGGGAAACCGGAGCTCCTGGACTTCTTCTTAGTGTTTGGCCCGATGTGGACTCTAACGGCTGCAATGATTTCATCGGTCGTCCCGAGCTTAAGGGGGCCGGCCCTATCGGGCGATAGGCCTAGCTTGGTGAGGAGATGGGTCGGATAGACCGGCTAGCGCTTCCCCCCTTCGGGCAGAGGGGTAGCTCGTGCGCGGGTCTTCCTGTGACCTGACCGAGGCTCGGGCTCTCCGAGCCTTGGGGCCGCCTAGGAGAGTTGTTTCCTCGAGCATTGTTTTATTGGGCTTTTCCGAGTGGGCCCTGTGGGCTGTCACTTGGGCGAGCTTGCCTCGTTGGGCCTTGTTGGGCCTAGTTGGGTCTGCTCTTTGAGTGGGCTGCAGGAATCCCCCTCTCCAATACTTATCTGTTCAATGAGTTCATGTTTCAAAAATTTGCGAATGAAATTGCTGTAACCCTTAGAAAAACAAATTTCTTTGAGTGTCAATTGTTTATTCTCAATACAAATTCAGGTGACTTTCCTTACTTTTCACTTTCTTTGAAGTAACTAGGGTCATGTATCAACCTAGACCATTATGGTCATGTGACTTAAGTTCATTGCTATAACTGAAGCATATGTTCCTATCTCAGAAAGCCAGAATCTTTCTCCTCACCTTCTATCACTGTTAAACCCAATTGGCATCAAGAAAGCCATTGCTCGATTCATATATTTTAAGGATTGCGTCATAATGTGCTCACATTCTGAACTGCCACATAGAACGTTGCTCCTGTCTTTCCTCCTTATTTGCTGATGGCAAAGGGGGAGAATGTGCTGGGGGAGATGGGAGATGGGATAGGAGTCTCATTTAGTGCATACGTCTATTAGTGCATAAGTTTGTGCATGCATGAACTGATCTTATGGCATCTATTCATTGTGTTGCCATCATCAAAAAGGGGGAGATTGTTGTACCCCCTGTGCCATGATGATGTTATATAGTTTTGATGATAGCAACCACTAATGAATCATGTAAGATTGGAACTAGTAAATGTTCTGCATGCTTCATCGTTCTTCATACTTCAGCATATATACTTCATGCATGAAGAGGAAAGGGGGTGCGCATTAACACAGTATGGGCATTGCATTGACGCAGCTATACGGTGCATTGTCTGTTCTCTGCATCAGGTCGATTCTAGTTCGTGCATAGCTTGCATTGGTGCATTAATTATAGTTGCACGCCACATAGTCAGTGCATTGACCATCTCTTGCATATCACTGATCGATGCGTGTTTGCATGTGTTAGCCATAGTCAGTGCACTTGTTTGTTTCAAGCGTACACTAAGTCTGCACACGGTTGGTTTGATGACTGAGCAAGTCTATACATCTGTTAGCTCAGCTCGTGGCTTAGTCAGTGCATCCGTGTTCATTGTGCATGTGTGCATCTTTCTCATCAAAGTCTGTACATTCTTTGGTGGCTAGTCTGTACAGCCTCCGTTGTTTCACTCGACCAAGTCAGTACAGCCAGTGTTCTTCATGCATATGCAAAGTCAGTGCATCACGTTGCCTTATGCATACACAAGTACACAAAGTCTGTAGAAACTGTGATGATACTAGAAATTAAGTTCGTACATTAATTCATAAGTTTGTACAACCGTTACTGGCATGAGCATTTAAGTTCATGAATCATCACACCAGCAAGTCTGTACATCGTTGTCGTACACACACTAAGTCCATACACTCGTTGATGGCATGTCCGAACATTCATCTTCAATGTGCATACTTTCCTATATGCATATCGCATTACAAGCCAACAAGTCTGTACATCGTCTTGTACATTGCACACAAAGTCTATACATTCTCGGGTGGCACGTCCATGCATTCACCTTCATTATACATACTTTCTAATATGCATACTGCATTATGTGCATCAAGTATGTACAGACTTAGATCAAATCTCGAACCAACTATGTGCTCTAACCTTTGCAGGATATCTGCTCGAAGAAATTAAGAAGGGCACGTGATCCAAGAATGAAGGATGTGCTAGGATCGTGACACGTGTAACGCAGTGAGCTGAAATGCTGCCACGTGGTCAAGGTGCTCTGGGCGAGAATTGTGGAGGACACACACCCACCTCTCTGATGCTATAAGTAGAAGACTTCTGCATCTGGAGAAATTGATCGTGCAAGAAGATCTGTGTGTGCTATTGAGAACAGAAGAAAAAGAGAGAGTGCAGCAGAGAAGAAAAGAAACGATCCAGAGGGAAGAGAAAAAGATAGTTGAGTGAGAGGAGTCTGAGAGACTTTCTCTGAATGATTGTTCATCAGTTTCTTGGTTCAGATACCAGAACTGAGGTTGCTCATTGTGAGCTACATTCCATTTGAGATTTCTTGTTTTTCGTTTGTTTCTGTTTTATTTTCTGAAACCTTGTTTTCAAGCTGTTAGTCAGCAGAGCTAAGCTGTATTGCTCAGCGGGCAGAGGAGGATTCCTCTGGACGGGTTAAGCTGTAGTCCCCAGTGGTTGGCAAAGATGCAATACCCAGTGATCAAGCTGTTAGTCAGCGGTTGTAGGCAAGCTGTGAGGCCCAGCAGTTGAAGCTGTGAATCAGCGGTTGAAGCCACAATCCAGGTTGGAGTGTGGGGTGGATGTAGATCTCAGGTTTGAGATCGAACCACCTTAAAAACTTCCTGTCTCTTGTGTGATTGCCGTGCAAATTGTTGTGCATCGTGATCATTTCCATTATACGCTGTAGATGCATGCTCTAGGTCCGTTTAAGTTCAGATCTGCTATAGTTGGATTTCTATGACTGCTCTCTCTTACATTTCTGCCGTCCAACAGCAGTTTGTTTTATTTC
Organism: Amorphophallus konjac; assembly: GCA_022559845.1. Classification (NCBI taxonomy): domain Eukaryota; kingdom Viridiplantae; phylum Streptophyta; class Magnoliopsida; order Alismatales; family Araceae; genus Amorphophallus; species Amorphophallus konjac. The sequence continues at coordinate 260,683,557 of CM040119.1, read as the reverse complement.
TGCACTAGAAACTGTTGCAGTAGATTTTATTGGGTGACTAATCTATTCACCCCCCTCTAGATCGTTCATAGACCCTCAACACATGGTATCAGAGCTATTCAGACTACGAGATTGTAAGGAAGATCTTGCGGTCTCTGACTCCTGTTTGGCACACAAAGGCAACAGTGATCGAGGAGTCAAGAGATCTTCAGACGATGAAAGTTGACGAGCTAAGAGGTTCTCTAATGGCATATGAGATGAACCTTCCTAAAATTGATGAGCTCGAGAACAAGAAGAAACCAATTGCGCTGAAGGCTAGTTCCAGCAAAACAAGCAGATCCAGCCACAGTGGATCATCAAGCGAGCAGAGCAGCCTATCTGGGTCAGAAATCGATGGAGATCTACTTGCTATGTTGACAAGAGAGTTCAGGCGATTCTTGAGAAAAGAAGGCAGAAATTTCGGCCGAAGACAATTCAGCGGCCGGCGACATGACAGGTATAGGTCCAACCCAGCTAAGAAACCTGACACTAATGTTTGCTATCATTGCAGGAAGGCTGGGCATATGAAGGCAGATTGTCCAGAGCTCCAGAAGCTGAAAGAAAAGTCCAAGAAAAGAGCTCCCAAAGGAAAAGCAATGGTGAGCACATGGAGCGACGAGGACGAGGGCAATTTGAGCAGTACATCAGAAAGTGAAGACGAAAAAAAGCTCATCTGCCTGATGGCCAGGAATGATGAAAAGGAAGAAGAAGACTCCGATGAGGTATCCTCTCCCTTCGAGCACTATACAATTTCTGATTGGGAGGATGCTTACGGAGACTTGCTAGATAAAGTAGATGATATTAGAAAGGAGAATAGACATTTGAAGAAGAAAGTAAACTCCATTTTGAATGATAAAACCATGTCTGATAAAATAGCCTGTCTACAATCAGAAAATGACAATCTAAAAATTTCATGTGCTGAGTTTGATGATTTGAAGCATGCTTTAACAGATACTAGAAAGGAAAATGAATTGTTAAAGAATGTTAATGATGATTTAAAGCTGAGAGTTCAAATGTTTGAAAATGAATTAAAAATTTCAAATGAGAAATATGAAGTTGTCTTGTGTGTGAATTCTAAAATAAAGAAAATAGTTGAAAATTTAGAGAAAGAAAATGCTGACAAAAGGAAAATAATAGAAAATATGACCCAAGGCATAGACAATCTCAATGCTTTGTTAGGGTCAAAGGTGAACTTCAGAAAAGAAGGTCTTGGATTCAACTCAACTGCCACTAAAAGCCTTGCCATGAAAACCATATCATTTGTGACAGAGAAAAAGAAGGGACCTCTCATAAAAATGGCAAGTGAAAATTATGTTTCAAAAACTATTAGTTCGAAAATGTCCAGTGCCAAGGACAAGGGTAAACAGAAGGTTGGTGAGCCCAGCAGATCTTGCCCTTCACCCAAATGTGAGTCTCAGGTTCGGGGTCAGCCTCTAAGCAAGTCTAAACCCCAGGGCAAAGACACCAAGTCTCCACAATCATCACCTGACCAGAAGAAGACCCAACATAAACATGTACAAAAGTCCTGTTGGTCAACAATGCAGGGGAGACATAATGCTGCATGGGGCCAGAACAGTCACAATCACCAGCCCAAGGTCCAGACCTATTACACCTATCCTCAGAAACCGGTCCAACCATTCTATAGGTCTGGATGTAATCAGGTCCAAGGGAGGTCTAGATGTCAACCTTTTCTCACTCATTGGCATAGACCTCAATTTGCTAGCTGGGTTGGTCAGTCTAGGAGTACAGTTGGCCGTAATTATCTGAGGACCTATTGGCCTTGGCACTGGCACAAAAACATATTTGCTTCTAATAAAGATGGAGCCAGAACTCAATATAAACCAAAGCATCAGAGGAAGAAGGCTCAATTAGTTGGTGCTGAGAGAAAGAAAGATGATGAACAGAATGTCCTGAATTCCACTAAGCCAACCATGTTTAGACAAATGTGGATTCCTAGACAACGGATGTCTTGTTTCAATTGTTCTGTTTCTGCTTCGGAGCCCAAACAATTTTGGGTTCCAAAATTCTCTACCTGATTGTGATTGCAGGTATGCCTGGCAGCCAGAAGCAATATGTGGTATCTCGATAGTGGCTGCTCCAGGCATATGACAGGAGACAAGACCAAATTTTTCTTGCTGACTGAGAAGAATGGAGGTCTTGTCACCTTTGGAGGAAATACAAAGGGTAGAATCATCGGATCAGGTAAAGTAGGTAAGTGTACTACCTATTCCATTGAAGAGGTACTGCTGGTTGATGGTCTTGCATACAACTTACTTAGTATCAGCCAGCTATGTGACAAAGGACACAAGGTAGTATTTGACTCTCAATACTGCAAAATCTTTGAACCTGATTCTGATATAGTTAAATTTTCAGGAAAAAGGGTAAATAACGTCTACTTGGTAGATTTAGATGATTTAGCTCATTCTAATCTTTGCCTAACTGCAAATAAAGTTGACTTAGCATTCTTGTGGCATCGTACATTAGGCCATGCCAGCTATACGGTTTTGCATAAATTGAATAAACATAGCATGGTTAGAGGACTCCCTGAAGTTTCTTTCAAGAAGGAAATTAAGGTGTGCAGTGCGTGTACACAGTCCAAGCAAACTAGGAAGTCATTTAAATCAAGAACTGAAAACATGTCCTTTAAACCTTATGAGCTGATACATATGGACTTATTTGGACCCACACGTTCAGTCAGCTTGTCAGGGAGGAGATATGGATATGTCCTAGTTGATGACTTCTCCAGGTATACTTGGGTCTTTTTCTTTAAACATAAAAATGATGCATTCATGGAATTTCAGGAGTTCTATTTGAAAATAAAATAGAAAAATGAAAATTTGATTGAAAATATCTTATATGATCATGGGGATGAGTTTGAGAATTCTCAATTTGATGAATTTTGCAGGGTCAATGGGATTAATCATCGGTTCTCCTCACCTAGAATGCCTGAGCAGAATGGAATGTAGCTCACAATGAGCAATCTCAGTTCTGGTATCTGAACCAAGAAACTAATGAACAATCATTCAGAGAAAGTCTCCCAGACTCCTCTCACTCAACTATCTTTTTCTCTTCTCTCTGGATCGTTTCTTTTCTTCTCTGATGCACTCTCTCTTTTTCTTCTGTTCTCAATAGCGCACACAGATCTTCTTGCACGATCAATTTCTCCAGATGGAGAAGTCTTCTATTTATAACATCAGAGAGGTGGGCGTGTGTCCTCCACAATTCCCGCCCAGAGCGCCTTGACCACGTGGCAGTATTTCAGCTCACTGCGTTACACGTGTCACGATCCTAGTACATCCTTCATTCTTGGATCACGTGCCCTTCTTAATTTCTTCGAGTAGATATCCTGCAAAGGTTAGAGCACAGAGTTGGTTCGAGATTTGATCTAAGTCTGTACATACTTGATGCACATAATGCAGTATGCATATTAGTAAGTATGTACAATGAAGGTGAATGCACGGACGTGCCACCAGAGAATGTATAGACTTTGTGTGCAATGTACAAGACGATGTACAGACTTGCTGGCTTGTAATGCGATATGCATATAGGAAAGTATGCACATTGAAGATGAATGCTCGGGCATGCCATCAACGAGTGTATGGACTTAGTGTGTGTGCGACAACGATGTATAGACTTACTGGTGTGATGATTCATGAACTTAAATGCTCGTGCCAGCAACGGTTGTACAAACTTATGAATTAATGCACGAACTTAATTGCTAGTATCATCACAGGTTGTACAGACTTTGTGTACTTGTGTATGCATAAGGCAATGTGATGCACTGACTTTGCATATGCATGAAGAACACTAGCTGTACTGACTTGGTCGAGTGAAACGACGGAGGCTGTACAGACTAGCCACCAAAGAATGTACAGACTTTGATGAGAAAGATGCACACATGCACAATGAACACGGATGCACTGACTAAGCCACGAGCTGAGCTAACGGATGTATAGACTTGCTCAGTCATCAAACCAACCGTGTGCAGACTTAGTGTACACATGAAACAAACGAGTGCACTGACTATGGCTAACACATGCAAACACGCATCGATCAGTGATATGCAAGAGATGGTCAATGCACTGACTATGTGGCGTGCAACTATAATTAATGCACCAATGCAAGCAATGCACGAACTAGAATCGACCTGATGCAGAGAACAGACAATGCACCGTATAGCTGCGTCAACGCAATGCCCATACTGTGTTAACGCACACCCCCTTTCTTCTTCATGCATGAAGTATATATGCTGAAGTATGAAGAACGATGAAGCATGCAGAACATTTACTAGTTCCAATCTTACATGATTCATTAGTGGTTGCTATCATCAAAACTATATAACATCATCAAGGCACAGGGGGCACAACAATCTCCCCCTTTTTGATGATGGTAACACAATGAATAGATGCCATAAGATCAGTTCATGCATGCACAGACTTATGCACTAATAGACGTATGTACTAAATGAGACTCCTATCCCGTCTCCCATCTCCCCCTGCACATTCTCCCCCTTTGCCATCAGCAAATAAGGAGGAAAGACAGGAGCAATGTTCTATGTGGCAGTTCAGAATGTGAGCACATTATGACGCAATCCTTAAAATATATGAATCGAGGAATGGCTTTCTTGATGCCAATTAGGTTTAACAGTGATAGAAGGTGAGGAGAAAGAACTGGCTTTCTGAGATAGGAACATATGCTTCAGTTATAGCAATGAACTTAAGTCACATGACCATAATGGTCTAGGTCGATACAAGACCCTAGTTACTTTGGAGAAAGTGAAAAGCAAGGAAAGTCACCTGAATTTGTATTGAGAATAAACAATTGACACTCAAAGAAATTTGTTTTTTTAAGGGTTACAGCAATTTCATTCGCAAATTTCTGAAACATGAACTCATTGAACAGATAAGTATCATTTATGCCGTTGACATTAGGTGTATACCTTGATCAGAGGCTGATACCCCCAGTTACTAAGCATAAACTACTATATCTATTTCTGATCAAAGCTACAGGAATAATTTGCACCTTTGACGTTAAGGATATACCTTGATCAGAGGACAATACCCCTAGTTACTTAGTGAAATGTCCCTGGTAGATTCGACTAATGGAACAGAGATAATCTGAGTCACTTCATCACTTAAGGTATTCTCCATTTCTTTGATGGAGACCTCAGTTTCTCAGTGAAACTCAGTCATTGCTCTGTCACTTTGTTCACTTCCTTTTTCTTTGAAGATCTTAATTTTAGCTGCCCTTATGATTTTGGGAGTGACTTGTTTAAGAACAATACAGAATTTTTGATTTTCAAACCTTAACCAACACTAAATCTGTCATGTTCAGGTATTGTGAAGACTTGTTCTATCATAATCATGAGACAGAGGTTAAGAGCTATAAATGCTTTCTACCACCTTATTTTCAGAAGACAGTCTTTTGAACATTACAGTCTATTAAGGTTAAACCTTAGTTTCAATCAATGAGCACATGAGATTCTTATAACAGAAGGGTTGTGATAATTTTAGCTCACAATAATGAACAAATCACTAGACAGTTATCCAATCAGTGAAGGAGTTGAATTTATTTCAGATGATGCAACCCTCCCCCTGACAACAGTATGCATTTCACAAACATTTGCAATGATTCGACCTATCATGCAGTTAAGACATTGAATGCATAGACTATGAGTAGAGCATGTTTCGACATGAGGTCTATACAATGCAATTGATTGACTACATGCGTAACCATCCGTCGATTATATGTCCCACTATGCATTGACTCCAACTCATGATACCAACTGATGATGTGCATCAACTTAAGTACTCAGTCCACAAGAGATTATTCTATCATCAAACAACTTTATCCACAAGTTTAAGAACATGCACCCAATTGTTGCAAGCATTCTAAAAGATATCTCAAGAGAAAAAGATTAGTCATTTTCCTGCTGAAATTTACAAAGCCCCAATTCTCTTCATAGATATTTAAATCTTTCATTTCCAAGAGGTTTTGTAAAAATCTCAGCAACTTGTTTTTCAGTTTCAACAAAGACTAATTCAATTTCACTCTTGCCCACAGCATCTCTAAGAAAATGATGTTTAATATCAATGTGCTTAGTCCTAGAGTGGTGAACAAGATTCTTGGTAAGACAGATGGCACTAGTGTTATCACATAGAATAGGAATGCATCCCAAACTTATCTGATAATCTGAAAGCTGATGTTTAATCCATAGTACCTGGGCAGCACAATTCCCTACAGCAACATATTCTGCCTCTGCAGTTGAGAGTGTTGCAGTGTGTTACTTTTTAGAGGCCCAAGATACTAGGCAACCACCTAGGAATTGACAATATCCACTAGTGCTCTTCCTATCTATCCGACACCCAGCATAGTCTGCATCAGTGTAAGATATAAGCTCGAACTCACACCTAGCAGGGTACCAAAGACCAAGTTCTTGGGTGCCTGATAGATATTTAAAAATCCTTTTCACTGCACTAAAATGAGGCTCCTTAGGACTAGCCTGAAATCTAGCATTCATGGTCATGAAGTCAGTGATATCTCGCTCGAGCTGGTAGCGAAGGCGGAACCGTATTTCCTTATGGCAGCGCAGAACCCCACACTATTGTGATGTGGGTGGACATGAGGGGCTTCAAACATGGACCCCATAATCCATGCGGCGGGTTAGGCTGTCAAGCGTCGATGCACCACGTGGGTCCCATACCCCACGTGGAGCAGCAAATCACAAGGGAGACGCTGGAAAATCCAACAATCTCCCCCCCAGCGACACCCGGGGGATTTGAACCCGCGACCTTGCTCTGATACCAGTTTATATTGAGTTCTGGCTCCATCTTTATTAGCAGCAAAATTGTTTTTGTGCCAGTGCCCAGGCCAATAGGTCCTCAGATAATTGCGGCCAGCTGTAGTCCTAGACTGACCAACCCAGCTAGCAAATTGAGGTCTATGCCAATGAGTGAGAAAATGTTGATATCTAGACCTCCCTTGGACCTGATTCCATCCAGACCTATAGAATGGTTGGACCTGTTTCTGAGGATAGGTGTAATAGGTCTGGACCTTGGGCTGGTGATTGTGACTGTTCTGGCCCCATGCAGCATTATGTCTCCCCTGCATTGTTGACCAACTAGACTTCTGTACATGTTTATGTTGGGTCTTCTTCTGGTCAGGTGATGATGGTGGAGACTTGGTGGCTTTGCCCTGGGGTTTAGACTTGCTTGGAGGCTGACCCCGAACCTGAGACTCACATTTGGGTGAAGGGCAAGATCTGCTGGGCTCACCAACCTTCTGTTTACCCTTGTCCTTAGCACTGGACATTTTTGAACTAACAGTTTTTGAAACAGAATTTTCACTTCCCATTTTTATGAGAGGTCCCTTCTTTTTCTCTGTCACAAATGATATGGTTTTCATGGCAAGGCTTTTAGTGGCAGTTGAGTTGAATCCAAGACCTTCTTTTCTGAAGTTCACCTTTGACCCTAACAAAGCATTGAGATTGTCTGTGCCTTGGGTCATATTTTCTATTATTTTCCTTTTGTCAGCATTTTCTTTCTCTAAATTTTCAACTGTTTTCTTTAATTCAGAATTCACACACAAGACAGCTTCATATTTCTCATTTGAAAATTTTAATTCATTTTCAAACATTTGAACTCTCAGCTTCAAATCATCATTAACATTCTTTAACAATTCATTTTCCTTTCTAGTATCTGTTAAAGCATGCTTCAAATCATCAAACTCAGCACATGAAATTTTTAGATTGTCATTTTCTGATTGTAGACAGGCTATTTTATCAGACATGGTTTTATCATTCAAAATGGAGTTTACTTTCTTCTTCAAATGCCTGTTCTCCTTTCTAATATCATCTACTTTATCTAGCAAGTCTCCGTAAGCATCCTCCCAATCAGAAATTGTATAGTGCTCGAAGGGAGAGGATACCTCATCGGAGTCTTCTTCTTCCTTTTCATCATTCCTGGCCATCAGACAGATGAGCTTTTCTTCGTCTTCACTTTCTGATGTACTGCTCAAATTACCCTCGTCCTCGTCGCTCCATGTGCTCACCATTGCTTTTCCTTTGGGAGCTCTTTTCTTGGACTTTTCTTTCAGCTTCTGGAGCTCTGGACAATCTGCCTTCATATGCCCAGCCTTCCTGCAATGATAGCAAACATTAGTGTCAGGTTTCTTAGCTGGGTTGGACCTATACCTGTTGTGTCGCTGGCCGCTGAATTGTCTTCGGCTGAAATTTCTGCCTTCTTTTCTCAAGAATAGCCTGAACTCTCTTGTCAACATAGCAAGTTGATCTCCATCGATTTTTGACCCAGATAGGCTGCTCTGCTCGCTTGATGATCCACTGTGGCTGGATCTGCTTGTTTTGCTGGAACTAGCCTTCAGCGCAATTGGTTTCTTCTTATTCTCGAGCTCATCAATTTTGGGAAGGTTCATCTCATATGCCATTAGAGAACCTATTAGCTCGTCAACTTTCATCGTCTGAAGATCTCTTGACTCGTCGATCACTGTTGCCTTTGTATGCCAAACAGGAGTCAGAGACCGCAAGATCTTCCTTACAATCTCGTAGTCTGAATAGCTCTTTCCCAAATTCCTCAGACCATTAGTTATGATAGTCAAACGAGCATACATCTCTATCACAGTCTCACCAGGTTTCATCCGGAATGCTTCATATTCAGAGACCAACATGTTCTCCTTGGTCTCTCTCACCTGTGATGTCCCTTCGTAGATAACATCCAGTGTATCCCACATTTCCTTGGCGATTTTGCACGATGACACTCTGGAGAATTCAGTAGGATGAAGTGCACACTGGATAGCATTGATGGCACTCCAGTTCAAAGTAGATTTTCTGATTTCCTCTCTCGTCCAAACCTCTTCATTCTCGTGCAGTTCGAATGGTCCCTTGCTCACTACTCGCCAGATTTCGTAGTCTTTCACTCTCAGAAAGACCTGCATTCTGTTCTTCTAGTAGGCGTAGTTAGAGCCATCGAAGTACGGAGGCTTGGAGGTTGAATGTCCTTCTACTGTCATTCCCTTCGCATTCATGGTCGTTCCTCTTTATGATGTTAGTCCCTAAAAAAGAGTTAGGCTCTGATACCAAGTGTTGAAGGTCTATGAACGATCTAGAGGGGGGTGAATAGATCAGTCACCCAATAAAATCTACTGCAACAGTTTCTAGTGCGGAAATAAAACAAACTGCTGCTGGACGGCAGAAATGTAAGAGAGAGCAGTCACAGAAATCCAACTATAGCAGATCTGAACTTAAACGGACCTAAGCATGCATCTACAGCGTATAATGGAAATGATCATGATGCACAACAATTCACACGGCAATCACACAGGAGACAGGAAGTTTTTAAGGTGGTTCGATCTCAAACCCGAGATCTACGTCCACCCCACAATCTAACCTAGAATGTGGCTTCAACCGCTGATTCACATCTTCAACTGCTGGGCCTCACAGCTTGCCTACAACCCCTGACTAACAGCTTGATCGCTGGGCATTACAGCTTTGCCAACCGCTGGGGACTACAACTTAACCCGTCCAGAGGAATCCTCCTCTGCCCGCTGAGCAATATAGCTTAGCTCTGCTGACTAACAGCTTAAAAACAAGGTTTCAGAAAACAAAATAGAAATAAACGAAAAACAAGAAATCTCAAAAGGAATGTAGCTCATAATGAGCAATCTCAGTTCTGGTATCTGAACCAAGAAACTGATGAACAATCATTCAGAGAAAGTCTCTCAGACTCCTCTCACTCAACTATCTTTTTCTCTTCTCTCTGGATCGTTTCTTTTCTTCTCTGCTGCACTCTCTCTTTTTCTCCTGTTCTCAATAGCACACACAGATCTTCTTGCACGATCAATTTCTCCAGATGGAGAAGCCTTCTATTTATAGCATCAGAGAGGTGGGCGTGTGTCCTCCACAATTCCCGCCCAGAGCGCCTTGACCACGTGGCAACATTTCAGCTCACTGCGTTACACGTGTCACGATCCTGGCACATCCTTCATTCTTGGATCACGTGCCCTTCTTAATTTCTTCGAGCAGATATCCTGCAAAGGTTAGAGCACAAAGTTGGTTCGAGATTTGATCTAAGTCTGTACATACTTGATGCATATAATGCATTATGCATATTAAAAAGTATGTACAATGAAGGTGAATGCACGGACGTGCCACCAGAGAATGTATAGACTTTGTGTGCAATGTACAAGACGATGTACAGACTTGCTGGCTTGTAATGCGATATGCATATAGGAAAGTATGCACATTGAAGATGAATGCTCGGACATGCCATCAACGAGTGTATGGACTTAGTGTGTGTGCGGCAGCGATGTACATACTTGCTGGTGTGATGATTCATGAACTTAAATGCTCGTGCCAGCAACGGTTGTACAAACTTATGAATTAATGCACAAACTTAATTGATAGTATCATCACAGGTTGTACAGACTTTGTGTACTTGTGTATGCATATGGCAACGTGATGCACTGACTTTGCATATGCATGAAGAACACTGGCTGTACTGACTTGGTCGAGTGAAACAACGGAGGCTGTTTAGACTAGCCACCAAAGAATGTACAGACTTTGATGAGAAAGATGCACACATGCACAATGAACACGGATGCACTGACTAAGCCACGAGCTGAGCTAACGAATGTATAGACTTGCTCAGTCATCAAACCAACCGTGTGCAGACTTAGTGTACGCATGAAACAAACGAGTGCACTGACTATGGCTAACACATGCAAACACGCATCGATCAGTGATATGCAAGAGATGGTCAATGCACTAACTATGTGGCATGCAACTGTAATTAATGCACCAATGCAAGCTATGCACGAACTAGAATCAACCTGATGTAGAGAACAGAAAATGCATCGTATAGCTGCGTCAATGCAATGCCCATACCGTGTTAATGCACACCCCCTTTCCTCTTCATGCATGAAGTATATCTGCTGAAGTATAAAGAACGATGAAGCATGCAAAACATTTACTAGTTCCAATCTTACATGATTCATTAGTGGTTGCTATCATCAAAACTATATAACATCAGCATGGCACAGGTGGCACAACATTCTCTCCCTTTTTGATGATGGCAACACAATGAATAGATGCCATGAGATCAGTTCCTACATGCACAGACTTATGCACTAATAGATGTACAGACTTATGCACTGATAGACGTATGCACTAAATGAGACTCCTATCCCATCTCCCATCTCCCCCTACACATTCTCCCCCTTTGCCATCAGCAAATAAGTAGGAAAGACAGGAGCAACGTTCTATGTGGCAGTTCAGAATGTGAGCACATTATGACGCAATCCTTAAAATATATGAATCAAGCAATGGCTTTCTTGATGCCAATTAGGTTTAATAGTGATAGAAGGTGAGGAGAAAGAACTGGCTTTCTGAGATAGGAACATATGCTTCAGTTATAGCAATGAACTTAAGTCACATGACCATAATGGTCTAGGTCGATACAAGACCCTAGTTACTTCAGAGAAAGTGAAAAGCAAGGAAAGTCACCTGAATTTGTATTGAGAATAAACAATTGACACTCAGAGAAATTTGTTTTATTAAGGGTTATAGAAATTTCATTCACAAATTTCTGAAACATGAACTCATTGAACAGATAAGTATCATTATGCCGTTGACATTAGGTGTATACCTTGATCAGAGGCTGATACCCCCAGTTACTAAGCATAAACTACTATATCTATTTCTGATCAAACCTACCAGAATAATTTGCACCTTTGACATTAAGGGTATACCTTGATCAGAGGCCAATACCCCTAGTTACTCAGTGAAATCTCCCCGGTAGATTCAACTAATGGAATAGAGATAATCTGAGTCACTTCATGACTTAAGGTATTCTCCATATCTTTGATGGAGACCTCAGTTTCTTAGTGAAACTCAGTCATTACTCTGTCACTTTGTTCACTTCCTTTTTCTTTGAAGATCTTAATTTTAGCTGCCCTTATGATTTTGGGAGTGACTTGTTTAAGAACAATACAGAATTTTTGATTTTTCAAACCTTAACCAACACTAAATCTATCATGTTTAGGTATTGTGAAGACTTGTTCTATCATAATCATGAGACAGAGGTTAAGAGCTATAAATGCTTTCTATCACCTTATTTTCGGAAGACAATCTTTTGAACATTACAGTCTATTAAGGTTAAACCTTAGTTTCAATCAATGAGCACATGAGATTCTTATAACAGAAGGGTTGTGATAATTTCATCTCACAATAATGAACCAATCACTAGACATTTATCCAATCAGTGAAGGAGTTGAATTTATTTCAGATGATGCAACCCTCCCCCTGACAACAGTATGCATTTCACAAACATATGCAATGATTCGACCTATCATGCAGTTAAGGCATTGAATGCATAGACTATGAGTAGAGCATGTTTCGACATGAGGTCTATACAATGCAATTGATTGACTACATGCGTAACCATCCGTCGATTATATGTCCAACTATGCATTGACTCCAACTCATGATACCAACTGATGATGTGCATCAACTTAAGTACTCAGTCCACAAGAGATTATTCTATCATCAAACAACTTTATCCACAAGTTTAAGAACATGCACCCAATTATTGCAAGCATTCTAAAAGATATCTCAAGAGAAAAAGATTAGTCATTTTCCTGCTGTAATTTACAAAGCCCCAGTTCTCTTCTTAGATATTTAAAACTTTCATTTCCAAGAGGTTTTGTAAAAATATCAGCAACTTGTTTTTCAGTTTCAACAAAGACTAATTCAATTTCACTCTTGCCCACAACATCTCTAAGAAAATGATGTTTAATATCAATGTGCTTAGTCCTAGAGTGGTGAACATGATTCATGGTAAGGCAGATGGCACTAGTGTCATCACATAGAATAGGAATGCATCCCACACTTATCTGATAATCTGAAAGCTGATGTTTAATCCATAGTACCTGGGCAGCACAATTCCCTGCAGCAACATATTCTGCCTCTGCAGTTGAGAGTGCTACAGTGTGTTGCTTTTTAGAGGCCCAAGATACTAGGCAACCACCTAGGAATTGACAATATCCACTAGTGCTCTTCCTATCTATCCGACACCCAGCATAGTCTGCATCAGTGTAAGATATAAGCTCGAACTCACACCTAGCAGGGTACCAAAGACCAAGTTCTTGGGTGCCTGACAGATACCTAAAAATCTTTTTCACTGCACTAAAATGAGACTCCTTAGGACTAGCCTGAAATCTGGCACATAAACATACTACAAATTGTATATCAGGCCTAGATGCAGTGAGGTACAAAAGGGATCTGATCATACCTCTATACAGCTTTTGATCCACTGGGTTACCTTTTGTATCTTGATCAAGACTTGTGGAGGTACCCATTGGAGCTGTAATGTCTTTGAGGTCTTCGAGCTTGTATTTCTTCAGGAGGTCCCTAATGTATTTGGACTGGGTGATAAAGATTCCATCTTTTGTTTGAGTCACCTGCAATCCAAGGAAGAGTTTCAGCTCACCCATTGAGCTCATTTCAAACTCTTGTGTCATTAAGTCAGAAAATTCCTTACACATCTTTGGGTTAGTTGAACCAAAAATAATGTCATCCACATAAATCTGAACAATAAGTATGGCAGGGTGACTTACCTTTGTAAACAACGTTTGGTCAATCTCACCTCTTGAGAACTTCTTATCGGTAAGGAATTTGCTGAACCTGTCATACCAAGCTCTAGGAGCTTGCTTCAACCCATAGAGAGCTTTATTCAACTTACATACATAAGAAGGGAAGTCTGAGCATTCAAAGTCAGGAGGTTGATGAACAAAGACATCCTCCTTAATTTCGCCATTTAGAAACGCAGATTTTACATCCATCTGCTGGGGATTTATTCCAAGGGAGCATGCATAAGCTAACAAAATTCTAATAGCTTCTAACCTGGCTACAGGGGCAGATGATTCTTCAAAATCAATTCCAAATTCTTGGTTATACCCCTGAACAAGTCTGGCCTTATTTTTGACAACATTACCTTGCTCATCAGTTTTATTTCTAAAGACCCACTTTGTCCCAACGACATTTCCATCAACAGGAGGTGGAACTAGATGCCACACCTTGTTCCTGTCAAACTGATTAAGCTCCTCGTGCATGGCATTGATCCAATGCACATCCTTTAGGGCAATGTCAATGGACTTGGGTTCTACATGCGAAACCAATGCATATGCATTTAATTCATTTTGAGCTTTAAGAAAACCTCTAGTCCTAGGAGGTTCATGCAAATCACCAATGATGTTCTCAATAGGATGGTCTCTTAAGAATCTGACATTGGTAATTTGGTTACCTTGATTTTCATTTACCTCCCCCTGAACAGTAGGCACTTCTGCATTATTTTCTTCTGGATCTTCTTCTTGATCTGATTGGTCTGCAGATTATCTTTCATTCAATATTTCTTCATCATCTTCTTTCCTGTACAGACCATTTTCACATTTAGTTAGGGATTCATCAAAGACAATATGTGGAGATTCCTCAACTGTTTTAGAATTAAGATTGTACACTCTATATGCTCTAGTGTATTCCGAATACCCAAGAAAAATTCCTGGATCACTTTTAGGTTCAAATTTATCAAGATCTCTTTTATCATTAACATGAATGAAGCATTTATAGCCAAAGACCTTGAAATAAGCAATTGAAGGCTTCTTACCTTTCAGAATCTCATAAGGAGTTTTCTGAGTGAAAGACCTTACCATGGCTCTGTTGATTATGTGGCATGCAGTATTAACTGCCTCTGCCCAAAATTTTCTTGGTAAGCCACCTTCAACAAGCAGTGTACGGGCCATCTCCATAATCGTCTGGTTCCTCCTTTCTACTATTCCATTCTGCTCAGGTGTTCTAGGTTAGGAGAACCGATGATTAATCCCATTAACCCTACAAAATTCATCAAATTGAGAATTCTCAAACTCACCTCCATGATCAGATAAGATATTTTCAATCAAATTTTCATTTTTCTATTTTATTTTCAAATAGAACTCTTGAAATTCCATGAATGCATCATTTTTATATTTAAGGAAAAAGACCCATGTATACCTGGAGAAGTCATCAACTAGGACATATCCATATCTCCTCCCTGACAAGCTGACTGAACGTGTGGGTCCAAATAAATCCATATGTATCAGCTCATAAGGTTTAAAGGACATGTTTTCAGTTCTTGATTTAAATGACTTCCTAGTTTGGTTGGACTGTGTACACGCATTGCACACCTTAATTTCCTTCTTGAAAGAAACTTCAGGGAGTCCTCTAACCATGCTATGTTTATTCAATTTATGCAAAACCGTATAGCTGGCATGGCCTAATCTACGATGCCAAAAGAATGCTAAGTCAACTTTATTTGTAGTTAGGCAAAGATTAGAATGAGCTAAATCATCTAAATCTACCAAGTAGATGTTATTTACCCTTTTTCCTGAAAATTTAACTATATCAGAATCAGTTTCAAAGATTTTGCAGTATTGAGAGTCAAATACTACCTTGTGTCCTTTGTCACATAGCTGGCTGATACTAAGTAAGTTGCATGCAAGACCATCAACTAGCAGTACCTATTCAATGCAACAGGTAGTACACTTACCTACTTTACCTGATCTGATGATTCTACCCTTTGTATTTCCTCCAAAGGTGACAAGACCTCCATTCTTCTCAGTCAACATGAAAAATTTGGTCTTATCTCCTGTCATATGCCTGGAGCAGCCACTATCGAGATACCACATATTGCTTCTGGCTGCCAGACATACCTGCAATCACAATCAGGTAGAGAATTTTGGAACCCAAAACTGTTTGGGCTCCGAAGCAGAAACAGAACAATTGAAACAAGACATCACTTGTCTAGGAATCCACATTTGTCTAAACATGGTTGGCTTAGTGGAATTCATGACATTCTATTCATCATTTTTCTTTCTCTCAGCACCAACTGATTGAGCCTTCTTCTTCAGGATCCTAATATTACCAATGTAAATTTGGTTACCTTGATCATTCTGGTATCTGAGCATTTACCTTGATTTCTGGTGAGTGATCATGAAGTCTGGGGCTTTGTAAATTTCAGCAGGAAAATGACTAATCTTTTTCTCTTGAGATATCTTTTAGAATGCCTGCAATAATTGGGTGCATGTTCTTAAACTTGTGGATAAAGTTGTTTGATGATAGAATAATCTCTTGTGGACTAAGTACTTAAGTTGATGCACATCATCAGTTGGTATCATGAGTTGGAGTCAATGCATAGTTGGACATATAATCAACGGATGGTTACGCATGTAGTCAATCAATTGCATTGTATAGACCTCATGTCGAAACATGCTCTACTCATAGTCTATGCATTCAATGCCTTAACTGCATGATAGGTCGAATCATTGCATATGTTTGTGAAATGCATACTGTTGTCAGGGGGAGGGTTGCATCATCTGAAATAAATTCAACTCCTTCACTGATTGGATAATTGTCTAGTGATTGGTTCATTATTGTGAGCTGAAATTATCACAACCCTTCTGTTATAAGAATCTCATGTGCTCATTGATTGAAACTAAGGTTTAACCTTAATAGACTGTAATATTCAAAAGACTGTCTTCTGAAAATAAGGTGATAGAAAGTATTTATAGCTCTTAACCTCTGTCTCATGATTATGATAGAGCAAGTCTTCACAATACATGAACATGACAGATTTAGTGTTGGTTAAGGTTTGAAAACTAAAAATTATGTATTGTTCTTAAACAAGTCACTCCCAAAATCATAAGGGCAGCTAAAATTAAGATCTTCAAAGAAAAAGGAAGTGAACAAAGTGACAGAGTAATGACTGAGTTTCACTGAGAAACTGAGGTCTCCATCAAAGATATGGAGAATACCTTAAGTCATGAAGTGACTCAGATTATCTCTGTTCCATTAGTTGAATCTACCAGGGAGATTTCACTGAGTAACTAGGCGTATTGGCCCCTGATCAAGGTATACCCTTAATGTCAAAGGAGCAAATTATTCCTGTAGCTTTGATCAGAAATAGATATAGTAGTTTATGCTTAGTAACTGGGGGTATCAGCCTCTGATCAAGGTATACACCTAATGTCAACGGCATAAATGATACTTATCTGTTCAATGAGTTCATGTTTCAGAAATTTGTGAATGAAATTGCTGTAACCCTTAGAAAAACAAATTTCTTTGAGTGTCAATTGTTTATTCTCAATACAAATTCATGTGACTTTTCTTGCTTTTCACTTTCTCTGAAGTAACTAGGGTCTTGTACCGACCTAGACCATTATGGTCATGTGACTTAAGTTCATTGCTATAACTGAAGCATATGTTCCTATCTCAGAAAGCCAGTTCTTTCTCCTCACCTTCTATCACTATTAAACCAAATTGGCATCAAGAAAGCCATTGCTTGATTCATATATTTTAAGGATTGCGTCATAATGTGCTCACATTCTGAACTGCCACATAGAACGTTGCTCCTGTCTTTCCTCCTTATTTGCTGATGGCAAAGGGGGAGAATGTGCAGGGGGAGATGGGAGATGGGATAGGAGTCTCATTTAGTGCATACGTCTATCAGTGCATAAGTCTGTACATCTATTAGTGCATAAGTCTGTGCATGCATGAACTGATCTCATGGCATCTATTCATTGTGTTGCCATCATCAAAAAGGGGGAGATTGTTGTGCCCCCTGTGCCTTGATGATGTTATATAGTTTTGATGATATCAATCACTAATGAATCATGTAAGATTAGAACTAGTAAATGTTTTGCATGCTTCATCGTTCTTCATACTTCAGCATATATACTTCATGCATGAAGAGGAAAGGGGGTGTGCGTTAACATAGTATGGGCATTGCATTGACGCAGCTATACAGTGCATTGTCTGTTCTCTGCATCAGGTCGATTCTAGTTCGTGCATAGCTTGCATTGGTGCATTAATTATAGTAGCACGCCACATAGTCAGTGCATTGACCATCTCTTGCATATCACTGATCGATGCGTGTTTCCATGTGTTAGCCATAGTCAGTGCACTCGTTTGTTTCATGCGTACACTAAGTCTGCACACGGTTGGTTTGATGAGTGAGCAAGTCTATACATCCGTTAGCTCAGCTCGTGGCTTAGTCAGTGCATCCGTGTTCATTGTGCATGTGTGCATCTTTCTCATCAAAGTCTGTACATTCTTTGGTGGCTAGTCTGAATAGCCTCCGTTGTTTCACTCGACCAAGTCAGTACAGCCAGTGTTCTTCATGCATATGCAAAGTCAGTGCATCACGTTGCCATATGCATACACAAGTACACAAAGTCTGTACAACCTATGATGATACTATCAATTAAGTTCGTGTATTAATTCCTAAGTTTGTACAACCGTTGCTGGCACGAGCATTTAAGTTCATGAATCATCACACCAGCAAGTCTGTACATCATTGTCGCACACACACTAAGTCCATACACTCATTGATGGCATGTCCGAGCATTCATCTTCAATGTGCATACTTTCCTATATGCATATCGCATTACAAGCCAGCAAGTCTGTACATCGTCTTGTACATTGCACACAAAGTCTATACATTCTCTGGTGGCACGTCCGTGCATTCACCTTCATTGTACATACTTTCTAATATGCATACTGCATTATGTGCATCAAGTATGTACAGACTTAGATCAAATCTCGAACCAACTCTGTGCTCTAACCTTTACATGATATCTGCTTGAAGAAATTAGGAAGGGCACGTGATCCAAGAATGAAGGATGTGCCATGATCGTGACACGTGTAACGCAGTGAGCTGAAATGATGCCACGTGGTCAAGGCGCTCTGGGCGGGAATTATGGAGGACACACGCCCACCTCTCTGATGCTATAAATAGAAGACTTCTCCATCTGGAGAAATTGATCGTGCAAGAAGATCTGTATGTGTTATTGAGAACAGAAGAAAAAGAAAGAGTGCAGCAGAGAAGAAAAGAAACGATCCAGAGAGAAGAGAAAAAGATAGTTGAGTGAGAGGAGTCTGAGAGACTTTCTCTGAATGATTGTTCATCAGTTTCTTGGTTCAGATACCAGAACTGAGATTGCTCATTGTGAGATACATTCCATTTGAGATTTCTTATTTTTCGTTTGTTTCTATTTTATTTTCTGAAACCTTGTTTTCAAGCTGTTAGTCAGCAGAGCTAAGCTGTATTGCTCAGCGGGCAGAGGAGGATTCCTCTGGACGGGTTAAGCTGTAGTCCCCAGCGGTTGGCAAAGCTGTAATGCCCAGCGGTCAAGCTGTTAGTCAGCGGTTGTAGGCAAGCTGTGAGGCCCAGTAGTTGAAGCTGTGAATCAGCAGTTGAAGTCACATTCCAGGTTGGAGTGTGGGGTGGACGTAGATCTCGGGTTTGAGATCGAACCACCTTAAAAACTTCCTGGCTCCTGTGTGATTGCCGTGCGAATTGTTGTGCATCATGATCATTTCCATTATATGCTGTAGTTGCATGCTTAGGTCCGTTTAAGTTCAGATCTGCTATAGTTGGATTTCTGTGATTGCTCTCTCTTACATTTCTACCGTCCAGCAGTAGTTTGTTTTATTTCCGCATTAGAAACTGTTGCAGTAGATTTTATTGGGTGACTGATCTATTCACCCCCCTCTAGATCATTCATAGACCCTCAACACAGGGGACCATTTGAGCTGCCTCCGGACGAGGACACATGGACTAAGGAACAGATCAGGACATCAATGCTGAACTGGGGTGCCAAGCACATCATGCAGTGCTCCCTTCATCCAACCGAGTACTCAAGGGTGTCAACTTGCGCTACTACAAAAGAAATGTGGGACTGCGTTGAGATAATATATGAAGGGACACAGTAGGTACGTGTAACCAAAGCAAACATGTTGGTATCTGAATATGAAAAATTTAGAATGAAATCTGATGAGTCCATTTCGGACATGTATGCTAGGCTAACCGTGCTCACTAATGGCTTGACCGAGCTAGGCAAGACCTATTCTGAGAAGGAGATAATAAGGAAGATTCTGAGATCACTAACCCCTATTTGGCATACAAAGGCCACAGTGGTTGATGAATCAAAAGACTTAACCACCATCAAGGTAGAAGAACTCATAGGGTCCCTGATGACCTATGAGATGAATCTAAAGAACAAAGAGGCTGAGGTAAGTAAAATGAAGCCTCTGGCTCTTAAAGTTGAACCAAGTACCAAGGACTTGTCTGAAGATGAAGAGCCTTCAAGTAGCAACACAGAAGAGGACGAAGTTGCTCTATTGACAAGGAAGTTAAGAAGATTTTTAAGAAAGGAAGATACTGGCTTCACTAAGAAGAAGCCCCAGGTAAAAAGGGGTTTCAGGCCAAGACCTGAAAATGTTAAAAAATCTGAAAAGCTTGTCTGCTACTCTTGCAGGAAACCAGGACACATCAATTCTGAGTGTCCAGAAGGAGCTAAGAAAGCTATGCCCAGGTGGAAGAGCAAGAAGAAGCATGCCATGATGTGCACTTGGAGTGATGAAGAAGTGGAAGAGACTGATGACAATTCCTCTGAAGAGAAGAAAGATTATCTCTGCCTAATGGCCAAAGGAGAAAATGACAGCGAGGTGAGCTCTCCCTTTGAGCACTTCTCTACTGATGACTGGGAAGAAGCTTACTTCGAATTGATGAATAAGTATGAAGTGTACAGAAAAGAAAATAAAACCTTAAAGAAGAAGGTTGACTCCTGTGGGCATGATAAAACTCTTAATGAAAAGATAATCCCTCTAGAAACTGAAATTGAGGATCTAAGAAAAATGAATGAAAATCTTGAAGAAGGAAGAAAAGAGATGAAAGATTTGGAGGATGAAAATGAAAGACTGAGAGATGAAATTGATGAGCTGAAACTAAAAATGCAAAACTATGTGAAGGACAATAATCTGTGCAATGAAAAGTCAGAAGCCTTTAAACAAGTCAATTCACAACTGTTGAAAGAAAATGAAAATTTTCAAAAGGACCTTGCAGATAAACAAACTGCTCTTGAAAATTTTGTTGATGGAAGTGAGAACTTGAATGCCCTACTGGGAACTAAAATAAACGTTAAGAGAGAAGGGCTAGGGTATGAGCCAACCAAAAAGAAAATATGTGGGCTAAAAACTACCACCTTTGTCTCATCTTCTGAAGCATCAACCTCCAAATCAACACACCAAGAAAATGTTGAAAATAAAGGAAAAGAAAAGGTAGGAGAATCAATCAACAAAACTTCTCTACAAACCAAGAAGGGTTACCAACAATCCCAAACAGGCCGACACCAGTCCAAGCCTAAGTCTACACATCCCAGAAGAATGAACAGTTATAATGTTGGAACAGGTCGGGACTATCCTCAAGACAGGCCGACACCCACATGGTCAAACGCCCAACAATATCCTATGTTTGCACCAAAAGGTCGACACTTTCATAGCAGGAGGTCGACACATCCTTCATCCAGAGACAACCATAGATGGATAGAACGAGAGACAGGTCGAGACTTTACCGTCTATAGGTCGACACCTTCATGGGTTAGGAGCAGTTATGTTCCCTATGGTCATAGGTTCACTCAACCTCAACAACCTAGGCACTATAACACCTCCTATTCCTCTAGACCAACCAACTGGAACAGATGGTTTAACAAATAATCCTTTTCCACCATTCCCAAAAACCATAAAGTCCAAAAGACTAAAGAGAAGAAAAACCAGAACTCCTAGCAAAGCAAAAATGCTAAGAAAGTCTAGATTTCAAAATCGATGTTATCTTGCTTTACAGAAATGAAGAAATTATTGGGACCCAATTATCCTTGGGTTCCAAACGTTGTCACTTAATTCCTTGTGCAGGAGTGTCTTCCAGCCGTGCACAACCGCTGGTATCTTGACAGTGGCTGCTCAAGACACATGACTGGAGATTGAACCATATTCTGTCTCTTGGTTGAAAAGGAAGCTGGACATGTCACGTTCGGAGGAAACAACAAAGGAAAGATCATCGGTACAGGTAAAGTTGGTAAGAACCCCTCCAACTCAATTGATAATGTATTACTTATTAATGGTCTGGAGTATAATCTGCTGAGCATAAGTCAACTGTGTAATAAAGGTCATACTGTAGTCTTTGACTCTAATGAATGTAGAATCTTGCAACCTAATTCAAAAGAAACCAAGTTTTCTGGTAAAAGAGTCAATAATGTGTACATGATTTACTTAGATGACCCTGCTCACATAAATCTCTCTCTTGCTGCACCCAAATATGAATTAGCATGCTTGTCGCATCGTAGACTATGTCATGTTAGCTACAATACTCTTCATAAATTGGTGAAGCATTCTATTGTCAAAGGTCTGTCTGAAATAAAATTCAAACCGAACTCTAAGATTTGTGATGCATGTGCTCAAGGAAAGCAAACTAGAAAGTCGTTTAAAAGTAGAATTGAAAACTTATCATCAAAACCACTTGAACTAATCCATATGGACTTGTTTGGTCCGACCAAAATAGCTAGCTTAAGTGGTAAAAGATATGGTTATGTTTTAGTAGATGACTTTACTAGATTCACTTGGGTATTTTATCTTGCACATAAAAATAATGCCTTTGATGAGTTTCAGGCACTTTATATGCAAGTGAAGCAAGATGGTAAGTTTAAGATTTCCAACATAATATCAGATCATGGTGGTGAATTCGATAATACTGACTTTGCAAATTTGTGCAGGACTGAAGGAATCATTCACAAGTTTTCATCGCCAAGGACTCTTGAACAAAATGGGATAGTTGAGAGGAAAAACAGAACTCTCATAGAGATGGCACGCACAATGCTTGCTGAAAGGCATCTACCAAGGAGATTTTGGGCAGAAGCGGTAAACACTGCATGTTATATCATCAACCGCTCAATGGTAAGGCCACTCACCAAAATGACCCCATATGAGCTGCTAAAAGGTAAAAAGTCATCTCTCTTTCACATGCAAGTTTTTGGGTCAAAGTGCTTTGTTCATAACAATGATAAAAGAGTTATAGACAAGTTTGAGCCTAAGAGCGAAGAAGGGATATTCCTTGGGTACTCCGATAAGTCAAGAGCTTATAGAATCTATAATCTTAAGACCCTTTGTCTGGAGGAATCCCCTCACATCACCTTTGATGAGATTAATCATGACAACACTTGCAGGGAAGATGATGATGGGGAATTCCTGAACATAAACAGAAAAGAGGAACTTCCACATGAGGAGACACAAGCAAATGAAGATCAAGAAGGGCCAAGCAATGCTATGGTCACCGAAGCAGATGGAGGTAACATTCAACCTAATCTAAGAGTGTTAAAAGACCATTCTTTAGAAAACATTTTAGGTAATCTGCATGACCAAACCAAAACTAGGTCTCATTTCAAAATTATGGATGAAATTGAGCAACTTGCTCTTATGTCTCAAATTTAACCCAAAAATATTGTAGAGGCCTTAAAAAATGAAAACTGGATAGATTCTATGCATGATGAATTAAACCAGTTTGAAAGAAACTAAGTCTGGCATCTAGTTCCCAGGCCTCAAGAGAAATCAGTCATAGGAACTAAATGGGTCTTCAGAAATAAACTAAGTGAAGATGGAAAGATAATAAGAAACAAATCCAGATTGGTGGCTCAGGGGTATAATCAAGAATTTGGCATAGATTTTGAAGAGTCTTTACCCCTGTAGCTAGACTAGAGGCCATTAGAATTCTGCTAGCATTTGCATGTTCTCATAAAATCAAACTGCAGCAAATGGATGTTACGAGTGCTTTTCTAAATGGTCTTATTAAAGAAGCAGTTTATGTAGAGCAACCCCCCGATTTTGAATGCACATATTTCAAAGATCATGTTCATAAGTTGGACAGGACTTTATATGACTTGAAGCAGGCACCTAGAGCTTGGTATGATAGGCTAAGCTCATATCTCACCGAACAAGGGTATTCAAGAGGTAATGTAGACCAGACACTATTCACCAAGAAACAAGGTAAGGATATCTTGATAGTTCAGATTTATGTGGATGACATAGTGTTTGGGTCCACTAAACCTCAAATGTGTTAGGAGTTCGCTAAACCCATGACCAATGAATTTGAAATGAGTCTAATGAGTGAGCTTCAATTCTTTCTTGGCTTGTAGATTAATCAAAGCAATGAATGTTGTTTTATCAATCAAGCTAAATATGTGAAGGAGTTGCTGAAAAAGTTTGATCTGACAAACTGCAAACCATTAGGAACTCCAATGGGGACTGCCACTTCACTGGATGCAGATGAACAAGGTACTATTGTAGATGCAAAAACGTATAGAGGTATGATCGGGTCATTACTCTATCTAACTACATCTAGACCAGACATTCAGTTTAGTGTTTGTCTTTGTGCTAGATTTCAGTCTAGTCCTAGAGAGTCCCACTTGACTGCTGTCTGTAGATCGTGATTAGAAATCCACTTAGAATAAAAATAATGAAAGAATATGCAATATGCATAAAAGGGATAAAAGGGTATAAGCACATGGTGCTAAAGGGAAGTGTGATCGCCAGAGGGCGAGGCCTCAAAAATATAACAATAACAATATGGAGGGATCGCGAAAAATACCTTTAAAAGAGCGGGTGATTGTGAGTATTCCTTTCTCTTCTAGATCGGCCGGCCGATGAAGAGAGTTTTTCTATTTGATTACCTTTGTAAAACAAAGACAAACACCAATAGAAAATTGAATTAGAAACAAGGTGAGTGTAGCATCAATTCATGTAAAAGATAAGCATGAAAAACATGTATAAGAACACACCTTGTGGGTGTTAGCCCTTAAACCCCTATGCAAAAGGGTGGGGAGATGAATGATATGAATGATGAATAATATGCAAAGTAGATAAAGGGTGTGCAAGAGTGCACTGTGGGGAGATTCTCAACGGTGGAGAAGAAAAATAGAGAGATGCAAGATGCGTATACGTATGAACTAAGCCATAAAATAAAAATAAAAGAGAAGAGAAGATAGATAGAGAAAATCTGCTTGTTGGCTCCTTTTGGCTTTGATACTCGATGAGGAGAAAAACTCCAAGAGGTGATGGAAGCAGCGAAACGCACAGGAGCCTTCCTCCTGAGCTAGGAAGCAGCAACAACACTTGCGTGAAGGTTAGAAAAGAAAGAAGAAACAGAGAAAACAGGGAAGAAGAACCTCGGAGGAAAAGAGGGGGGGAACCTTTACAACAGAGCCATAGGGCTCTATTAATAGGATTGAATCAGGATAAGAACGGCAACAGTCCAACATGGGAAAAATAAGAATGGGCAAGGATCAAACAAAGCAGGGACTCTCTGGGAAAGGGCTGCGTTTGTTTAGAACACGAAAGATGAAACACGACTTGGATAGAGGCGTCAATTCTGAAATTGACGACCTACCGAAGGGCGTTAATTTAAAACGCGCCTTGGAACAAGGCATCAATTCAGGGATCATTTTTTAGAAATAAATATTTCTTTCTTTTTTTGAAAATTGTGAAACACGCCTCAACCAAAGCCGTTAATTAAAAACGCGCCCTACCAAGGGTCGTTAATTCAAAAATAATCAAAATAGGGCTATTTTTCATTTCTTAATATTATTTTCCCATTTTTCAGGTGGAGGTGCATCTCAATGTGCTGATTCCAACGACTATTTTTACGTATTTTTCTGACACCCGAAAGGCCAATAAATCACCTCTGGAAGAGGGTTAAAAAAATTATTAAAATATTCAATTGAAAAGTGACGCCCTGTCCACATGTCGTTAATTCTAATTCTTTAATTTTAGTTTTATTTAAAATAAAGGCAACGTACTATGATAGGTCGTTAATTCCAAAAAATTCTGAAAAAACTTCAGAAAATTCTAGAAAAAAGGGAATTTGAGAGAAATGGATGCCCCTCACTATAGTCGTTAATTTTATTTTATTTTATTTTAATTTTCTTAAAAAGAAATGACTCCCCTCTTTAGGTCGTTAATTCTGAAAAATTCATAAAAATAGAGAAAAATGTCCAGAAAATCTAGAAAAATAGGAAAAAATAAGAAAATGGAGGAAAAATAGAGAAAACCAAGAAAAGTGAGAAAAACCACTCAAACAGAGGTAATTTGAGGGTCAAATTGGGGCATTACAAGGTAATATGAGATGTGCTCACAGTAACGTCAATTTTGACGTGTCTACAGCTGCCCCGCCTTGGCGTCTGCTTTGCAAGGGAGCAGAGCGAACTGAAAAGTATATGCCAAGGTGTGATGAGACACGCAATCAACATCACTTGATGAGAATGAAATCAAAAGCTCGAGATGAAGTAATCTCGGGAAATTCAATGAAATCAACGATGTTTGGATAAAAGAGGGAGTGTGCACGCGGGCACGAAGGAGAATGATCAACTTCCAGCGCGGTGGAAGTACCCCAGGTCACAAACCTGTAGGTTTCACCATTGGGGAGCGGTTACCAGCCAATGTGGACGTGCTGCAGCCAAGGTGGATCAAAGGAAAAGGTTAAAAATAAGATGATAGAAATCCAAACAAGGAGCTTTCGAGTAAATGACCCAAAACAGCGACAAAACGAACTGAGGAATCCATTCAGCAATGAATATCTCATATCTGGGAAGATTAAGATCAATTTGACTCTCCAAATCAGCTTATCAGAATGATTTTCCAAAATTGTTTATTCAAATTCCTACATGAATGCATGTTGGGTTTAAAGGGAAAAGTTAAAACAAATTAAAATATAAGATAATCAAGGATAATATTGTTAAACTGTCAAATCTGGGTCAAGAAACCGATTTCGCGAGCTGATACTAAGCCGAAGCCCGTTTATCCGCGCACCAACTTGCAACAAGGAATCATCGTCCCCAGTCTTGGACGGCTCGACGGCCTATCCAGATGCCTCTGGAATCATCATCGTTTTTGATGAAGGGGAACTCAAATTCCAGATTTACCAAAGCCACAAGGTCCTTGATATAATCTAGTAGCGTATGTAACATATAGTAGAATGCATACAGGGGGGATGGTGATAGCAATGAGCATGGGGGAACAGAGAACTAAGATGCAAGCACCGTGGGGCTTGGGTGATGATGCCCAGTCGGTGGGACTAAGAGCTTCTTCCTGCGCTCAAAAATTCATCAGCCAAGATATAAAAGATAACAAGCAATGAATAAGGCATTTAAGCATAGCAAGCAACATCAAAGCAATCAAATTTTGTATAAATAGCATTCAAACATGTATAGCATGAATAGCATTGCATTGCAAAACATCATTGTTTGTCGTTTTGTCATGAGGATGACAATCTTGACATGTGAGATTGAGATTGAGATTGAAATCAAGCAATGCCCAATGACAGAATGATCAAGCGAAATCAGCAGGAGTTGATTAAATGGTTCTGGAGATGAACGATTAATTAATGCCCAGTATGACGTGAATGGAGAGATGATAATCAGGAATGCCCATAGTGACGAATCATGATGATATTGGGAAGAATCAAGAGATTGATAACGGTGAATGGAGAGGACTCATCCCGTGCTCTTGGTCCTTGCGAAGTTGTTGTCCCTGCAAAAGCACCATGAGAGAAATATAATGCAATTTTTTTAGATTTTTGGGATATGCAAGTTTTATGGGTTTTGAAAATATTTAAATTTTTGTTAGATTTTGATAAGGAAATATTCAATTTTTTTGGATTTTTGATTTAGAAAATATTCAAAGTTTTTTGGATTTTGGCTTAGAAAATATTCAAGTTTTTTTTTGTTTTTCTTTTGTTTTGATTTTTTTATTTTATTTTTTGTTTAGACATTGTTAATGCAGCATCAAAGGGTGTTTTTGAACCACTGGCTAGGGGTCCTTGTTCCTTCCCCTCTTGCTAAAAACTGCCCAAAGCCAGGCGTGCATTTAAAGGGTGGCGTCCTATAACTGACTGCCCTTGATTAACGGTGCTCCTACCAAGGCCATACCCGAGAAACATTCGGTCTTAGAGGGAGAAGAGAAGAATAATTGAGGATAAGCTTTATGCAGGATGGGAGATGTCGAGACTTGAATTCCTTCCAAGGTGTTTCCCCTCAAAGAGGTAGTCTGTTGTGCCGGGGCTTTGTGCCTTTGATTTTTAGACCCTTGACATGCATACGACCAGGGTTTTCCCTGCGGGGACTTTGCCACTCTTGACATGCCATAATTCATAATTTTGCTTTTATCGAAATTTTGACTTGATTTTCATAATAGCCCTTTTGGCGAGATGTATATCATGAAAACTCATATGAAAACTCATTGATCTTGGGTCAAGACTACCCCTATTTGAGACTCCTCTCGTATTGGGGATTACCCTGGGTGGGTCATCTCATCCGTCAACCTCTTGCCCCTGCACGCGGCCGAGTAAAGAAGAGAAAAAGACTTTCAGATATACTCATGGCATGGCCAAAGTAGCAACGGTGTTTTATCCAAAGGAGCCGGCTAAGGACGCCGTGAAGTGTGTGGATGCCCAACTAAGGGTTGCTCTTAACAAGCGGGGAGAGAACGTTGAATTCCCAGCGCGGGGTTCTTATAACCAAAGTGTTGCAGAAGCAAGCCTAAAGACTCTTTTTAAACAATGATTCAATTAAGCCTAAGATAAAGATCTAAAACACCACTTTTAATCTTGTTAAGAAGCACTTCATTTTGAAAATCATGCGTGAATTAATGAGATAATGATATCATGAAATGAGTACTTACGCCAATATGTTACCTTGCAACCTTTGTAGAAGCAGCTGTCAGAGGCGAGGTTGATCATCGTGGGATAGTCCTCTTTGGCAGTCAAAAGGATTGGAAGCAAAGGGTTTGAAAGTGGCTTAACAAGAAGGAGTGGTGCCAAGACCAGACTCAGACGAATAAGGAAAAAAAAAGGAAGAGAGGCGAGGGCTAGAACTCCCTCACTAAGGTGTGGAGACCCTGATCACATGGAAGGTCTACAGAAGAAGCGGAGAATTAGAAGGAGGAGTGAGGACTAAAGCCTCGAAAGCAGTGAGAGAATGGACAGACGCCCAAGGCAGTGGATGTGGAAGAAGTTGGGTCGGACCCAGGATTAGGGGGAATTAGAAGAAGAAATTGATAGATGGAAAGAGGCGGATCTGGAGGGTCTGGCGGCAGAGGAGGAGAATCATGATAGGAGGAAGAATCCGGAGGCTCTGGAGGGATAAGATATCGAGGGACGCGGTGCCCTGGGAAGAAATATGGAAAAAGATGATGGAAGAGGAGGAAGAAAATGAAGGATGTGATGCCCTCGAAGAGCAGAAAGATGAATCGGAAGAAAGATGGAGGGTCCGGAGGTTCCGGAGGAATGAGATGCCGAGGGACGCGGTGCCCAAGGATGAGTGGATGAAAAGGATCAGGAGGGTCCGGAGGTTCCGGAGGGATGGAATGCCGAGGGACGCGGTGCCCGGGGAAGAATGGATGAAAAGGATCAGGAGGGTCCGGCAGTTCCGGAGGGATGGAATGCCGAGGGACGCGGTGCCCGGGGAGAAGAGAAAAATTCGGAGGTTCCGGAGGGAGAAGACGGAAAGGGGCGCGATGCCCAAGGGATAAAGAGAGGGGTGAAAGATCCGGAGGTTCCGGAGGAATGAGATGGAAAGGGGCGCGATGCCCAAGAAGGAAGTCCGAAAATTCCGGGAGAATGAGATGAAAAAGGGCGCGATGCCCTAGCAGGATAAAGGAGAAATCCGGAGGGTCCGGATGCAGGAGTTGGAAAGGGGCGCGATGCCCTAAGAAGAGATTGGAAAGGGGACAATGCCCGAGCAATGAGGATGAAGATGAATAGGATGGGAAATGCGGAATATCCAGAGGTGCCGGAAGGCGGGGAAGATACGGGTTTGGAAACCCGGGCAAGAAGAAGTGCAAATGTATGCGAATGCAATGCAACATATGTGATGAATGCATGGATGCAACAGAATGCATGAGATGTAAAGAATATGACGAACATGAAGGGTGAGAGGATGAGATCCTCCTCCTTACCCTTGGGGTGGCCCATGTGGAAGATGTGATAGACAAGAAGGTGGATGAAATAGAAGAAGGTCTTTCGGAACCAAGGTAACCGCCCTTCCATGGCAGTGAAAGTGTACAGTCAATTGGCCCAATGGATGAAGCACAAGCCCATGACGAAGCTTCAATAGTAAATGACAACTCCCTTGGAAAGTGAAAAGTAATAGTGTGAGGGAGTTGGAAAGTTGGGATAGAAAGTCTCGTGTTGTCCAAGGATTGCGGCATATAAAGAGTGTTGAACAAAATGGTCTTTTGCCCCTTGTATGGAAGAATGAGTTCAAGCTTCGGAAGTTGGGACAAGGGGTGCCCTGCCCGGCCCTTACACATCATCAATGCTTGACATTCTCTGAGCAATGGTGGTGACTTGGCCTTTTCAATCGTTCTTGGCACAATAACCCGGATTGACATCCGGCAAATAAACTCTTGCATCTTGAATAGCGTAGCCATGGCCAAATCTTTCTTGCCCGGCTCCAGATGATCTTCGGCACAAGTGCTTGTAGAAAGCCTCCCATTCCGAGTGGTAGGGGAAGGTGAAGCGGAGGCAGAAGGCTCCATGGATAGTAGGGGTATAATGGAAGGTGTTGGAGAAAAGGTGAGTGGAAGTGGAGGTTCAAACACATCGAGCTCTTCCTTTTGCTCGGAAGCAGTCGGGATTGGCTTGAGTGCAAAAAGGGGTGGATCCTGCTCAGGATTAACCATGGGTAAGGGTAATAGGTTAAGTGGTGAAATGGGAGTGGCCAGGTTTGGGGTTACAGGTGTAATGGAGGGTTGAGGTGGCGGTAACGGGAGACTAATTGGGGAAGGTTCGATGGCGGACTCGGTGGAGGGCGGTGGTGTGGAGGTTAATGGCTTAATGAGTGGAGGTTTAGTGGAAGGCTCAGAGAAGGCTGGTGTCATGAAGGTTAATGGTATAGTTGGTGGAGGTGTAATTGGTGGAGGTTCGGTGCTGAGAAAACGCCGAATGGGGTGAGCGGCGTTAAGGACAGGAGGAGACTCCAGATGTGCCGGCGCGGGTGATTGGAGTATCGACCCATCATCGTAACACCAACTAGTCTCATAAACGGAGGTTGGATTGGGTATGGTGGCTTCATCCTGAGCAGGGGGTTCATCAAATAGTAATGGGGGGAGAGGGAAACGAAGGAAACTCGGAAGGGGTGCCTGTGCAGGTTCATCATCGTATATTGCTTCAAATTCTTCAATCACCGGCTCTTGCTTGCTTGAACCGCCGATGCCGTAATCGTCTCTCCTGTCTTTCCACTCTTTCTCCATCTTTGTAATGTCATTTAAAGCAGCATGAAGGGGATTGACTGGAGTAGGAGGAGCGGGCCGTGGGCTCGTAACCCTCTTTAATTGTTCCTCCAAAGAAGCGACTTTGTCGATAAGAGCTTGCTGGAGGGGTGTGACCTGAGCAACATAGGGTTGACAGGGCCTTGAAGGAGGGGCCGCATAAGAAAGCCGTGGAAGGGGATTAATGGGCCGACCCATAGAAGAACTCGGATGGGCCGGATTGCAAGGAATAGATGGGCCTTGGGGCCGTGATGGAGGAGGAATAGAAGGAGGCGGGTGTCGGACCACCCGAGTAGGAATATGAATAGAAGAGGGAAGTGGGTGATGGGCCACCCGCATAGGATTGGAAGGAGGATGAGATGAATGAGCTGCACCCTCAACAGCGGCCTTAGGGCTTGAATTTGCTGAGGGGTGAGATGATCTAATGCATGAATGATTTGGGAAACCTTCTCATCATTGGGACGAGACGGTCCCGTAGGAGTAGTGGCTCGCGATTGGATTGAAGGACCATGGGATTGGATATTGCCCATGGGTCGGGCAACACCGTAAGAATGAGGACGTGGTCCTTTGAAAGAATTATGGTGAGAATGATGAACATGTTGAAATTGAGGGGAATAAGATGTGCTAGGTTGATCACCCTCATGAACATTAATTGAGTTGAACATGTTGACTTTCTTATCAAGGTAATCCAAATAATTCAATGTGCAATCAAAACAGTTCACAGAAATAGCAAACGAGTTGGGATGGTTACCTTTGACTTCTTATGTTTGAACCTTGGTGAATTAAGGATTTTTAACAAAATTATGATTCACACAAGGGAGGAACCTAGTTTCAAATGTGATTTCAACTCCGGTGCTAACTAGGAACACTCTCTCACCGTGTATGGCCAACTAAACCCGGGACTTCAAAGGGTACAACCTGCCCGGCGTCCGTGAGGGAATCCACGGGTGCGGGGACTTACGGAGGCTTGGTTTAGGAATTTCCAATCCAAAGAGACGGAGTGCTCAATGGAGGGTCCTTCCTTCACCAAGAGGGTGTGTGGAATCCTAGTGTAGAGAGAGGAGGTCTCCCAAACCAATGCAAATGAATGAATGCAGGAGATATGAACGAATCATAGCAGTAAGATCAATCAATGAATATAAGCATGAATCAGCATGAAAAATCACAAACGGGAGGGTTCTGTAAACCCACAGGAAAGATACGCCCTGGCAGGAGTCGCTACCAAGAAACAGACGACAGCGTAGCTGTCGTGAATCGCTGTGAGGGCCCAGAAGCAGTGAAAAGCGTGCCTTGGAGTGAGGCGCTATATATAAAAGGACGCCCCTGGGTGAGGGCGTCAAATGTAAACATGCGCCTTGATGTGAGGCGCTAAGCAACAAAAAGACGCCCTGGGGAAGGGCGTGAATTCACAGAAAGTAGGAGATGTGATGGAAGATGCCCTGGCAGAAGGCGTTACACATAAAGAAGACACCCTGGATCAGGGCGTTAAAATAAAACGCGCCTCTGTCTAAGGCGTTAATTTCCTCTATCTCCATAAAACTCCACGGCCAGAAATATCAAACACTCACAGTCAGAGGCAATCAACAAATATATGAATTAAGATATTAGCATGCTCATCAAAATTTTTGGATAAGTGGAAATTTAAAAAAAAACCTATCAAACTGACAGATCACATGGGGAGAGTGCAATGCACAATGGAGGGTGCCCGTGGGGCACAAAGGAAGCGCACCGTGGGTGCAAAAGGGGAGATGGCACACGTGGGTGCCCAAAGGAAAGGGTAATCAAAGAAAAACGAAAGGGGTCCCACCGTGATCGCTAAATTGTAGATCGTGATTAGAAATCCACTTAGAATAAAAATAATGAAAGAATATGCAATATGCATAAAAGAGATAAAAGGGTATAAGCACATGGTGCTAAAGGGAAGTGTGATCGCCAGAGGGTGAGGCCTCAAAAATATAACAATAACAATATGGAGGGATCGCAAAAAATACCTTTAAAAGAGCGGGTGATTGTGAGTATTCCTTTCTCTTCTAGATCGGTCGGCCGATGAAGAGAGTTTTTCTATTTGATTACCCTTGTAAAATAAAGACAAACACCAATAGAAAATTGAATTAGAAACAAGGTGAGTGTAGCATCAATTCATGTAAAAGATAAGCATGAAAAATATGTATAAGAACACACCTTGTGGGTGTTAGCCCTTAAACCCCTATGCAAAAGGGTGGGGAGATGAATGATATGAATGATGAATAATATGCAAAGTAGATAAAGGGTGTGCAAGAGTGCACTGTGGGGAGATTCTCAACGGTGGAGAAGAAAAATAGAGAGATGCAAGATGCGTATACGTATGAACTAAGCCATAAAATAAAAATAAAAGAGAAGAGAAGAGAGATAGAGAAAATCTGCTTGTTGGCTCCTTTTGGCTTTGATACTCGATGAGGAGAAAAACTCCAAGAGGTGATGGAAGCAGTGAAACGCACAGGAGCCTTCCTCCTGAGCCAGGAAGCAGCAACAACACCTGCGTGAAGGTTAGAAAAGAAAGAAGAAACAGAGAAAACAGGGAAGAAGAACCTCGGAGGAAAAGAGGGGGGGAACCTCTACAACAGAGCCATAGGGCTCTATTAATAGGATTGAATCAGGATAAGAACGGCAAGAGTCCAACATGGGAAAGATTAGAATGGGCAAGGACCAAACAAAGCAGGGACTCTCTGGGAAAGGGCTGCGTTTGTTTAGAACACGAAAGATGAAACACGACTTAGATAGGGGCGTCAATTCTGAAATTGATGACCTACCGAAGGACGTTAATTTAAAACGCGCCTTGGAACAAGGCATCAATTCAGGGATCATTTTTTAGAAATAAATATTTCTTTCTTTTTTTGACAATTGTGAAACACGCCTCAACCAAAGCCGTTAATTAAAAACGCGCCCTACCAAGGGTCGTTAATTCAAAAATAATCAAAATAGGGTTGTTTTTTATTTCTTAATATTATTTTCCCATTTTTTAGGTGGAGGTGCATCTCAATGTGCTAATTCCAACGACTATTTTTGCGTATTTTTCTGACACCCGGAAGGCCAACAAATCACCTCTGGAAGAGGGTTAAAAAAATTATTAAAATAATCAATTGAAAAGTGATGCCCTGTGCACATGTCGTTAATTCCAATTCTTTAATTTTAATTTTATTTAAAATAAAGGCAACGTCCTATGATAGGTCGTTAATTCCAAAAAATTTCGAAAAAACTTCAGAAAATTCTAGAAAATAGGGAATTTGAGAGAAATGGACGCCCCTCACTGTAGTCGTTAATTTTCTTTTATTTTCTTTTAATTTTCTTAAAAAGAAATGATGCCCCTCTTTAGGTCCTTAATTTTGAAAAATTCATAAAAATAGAGAAAAATACCCAGAAAATACAGAAAAATAGGAAAAAATAAGAAAAGGGAGGAAAAATAGAGAAAACCAAGAAAAGTGAGAAAACCCACTCAAACAGAGGTAATTTGAGGGTCAAATTGGGGCATTACAAGGTAATATGAGATGTGCTCACAGTAACGTCAATTTGGGCGTGTCTACAAAGCGTATTTTTAGATACCTTGCTAGCACTTAAGAATTGGGATTATGGTATCCTACATCCTGTGAACTTTCACTTATTTCATATTCAGATGCAGATTATGCAGGATGCAAACTGGACCGCAAGAGCACTAGCGGCTATTGTCAATTTCTTAGTGGGTGTTTGGTTTCTTGGGCCTCCAAGAAATAGCACTCGGTTGCCCTCTCAACTGCAGAAGTAGAATATGTTGTTGCAGGGAGTTGTGGCACCCAAGTACTGTGGATCAAACACCAACTCCAAGGCTATCTAATAGATCTTGGCTATGTTCCCATTCTGTGTGATAACACAAGTGCTATAAATCATGCAAGAAATCCAGTCATGCACTCTAGGACTAAACACATTGAAATTAGACATCATTTTATAAGGGATGAAGTCCTCAAAAATCACTTTGAACTCCATTTTGTTGACTCAGAAAATTAGATTGCAGCTATCTTCATAAAACCTTTAAGCAATGACAGGTTCTCAACATTAAGGAGAGAGCTCGGTCTATGCAGACCTCAATCCAATCAGGTTTGAGCTAACTATTCCTTTTTTTTCAATGCTCAAGTTACTTGTCTTTGCTATGATTGGAAAAGCATGTCTACTTTGATCTAGAACTGGTCTATTGACTGTGTAACCCATGCCTTGAATGATGGTCACACTCAGGGGGAGCTTGTGTGCATTTCTAGTTGTTTTTTGTTGAATATCATCTTATGACTAAATGGTATATCAAATGTCGAGAAGTGGAAAGACAGGTCACACCTATCAGGAAACTCTCTTCATGCGTAAGGACAGGCCTCCGCCAAGTACCATGAGTCAGAAATGCATATTGATAACTGTATAGTTGATTTCTAGTGCACAAGCATGTTTAATGCTTTAGCATCCAATAAAGCACTTCTCAGAGGCAGCAAAGAGGTAAAACCATTCTTGAATGATTGTCTGAAAAAAGTAAGTCAGAGGCACTGGTTGTAGAAGCTGGCAGGTGTATCTCAAAAATAAAGATTCACAGAAGCTGGCTGAGCACAGTTTATTGAACAGTCATGTGTCGAGACATGCAGGACAAGATCTAGTGAACAGGTCGACACCCTACATATATGTGTCAAGACATGCAGGGCAAAGTCCATTGAACATGTCAACACCTTACAGTCATGTGTCGAGACATGCAGGACAAGTCTGTTAAATAGATCGACACCCTCCAGTCATGTGTCGAGACTGCCTCTCAGCGGCTCTTGGGTTTGAAGATCCAATGGAGAGTTTCTCTGATTCTTTCTTCCCACTGTCTCCTTCATTTCCACTTCAAATCTTTTTGCCTCTGAACCTTCACTTTTCACCGAGCATTAATTGAGGGGGAGTTGAGAATGTTTTCATTAGTTTATACAACCCTAGGTGAGTTAATCCATTTTACTCCTGTTAAGGAAATGGTTTCTTGTTTGTAATCCTCATTTTCGTTAATCGTTGCGTTGAGTTCTACCAAAATTGCTCTCATAATAGGATTAAAACATTCATCAAGTCCATGAAAATGACCATTGCCTAAATGTTTGAAAGTTCACTGCAAATATGCTTCTTGGTTTATGAATTGATTGGCATGTATTATCCTTAAACAAGTTACCTAACTTGAAGTCAATTAGAGAATATGCCTCCTAAAAATCATACTGCAATAATTACGGAGCAATGACCTCATCTTCAGAGAAATTAGATCCTCCATCAATGAAATGAACGTTAATCTAGTCATGATGAAGACTGTCAACTCTATTCATAAAAATTTAGAAAGATAAGCTACACGGAGTAACCAGGGACTCTGGAGTCTAAACAACGTGTTTCCTTGAGTCAAAAAATGAATACTATATCAGACTATTTATGATGGAAAACCAACCTTGGACCTATTTAGCAAGCATTCAAGTTTGAGCAGCGGACTCACACTAGCGAGCTCACCCGTATGGCGCACACTAGTACCCGATGGCGACTAGGCGATGTTGGAGAGGGTCCGAGGCGGGACCTTTAGGCTCCAATGGTTGGCTAGCTTGGGAAGAACCCCAAATGGGCCTATGATGCCCAAATCATGGGTGGCCAACACACCAAGGGTGTGGGTTAAGTGGATTCACTCTCAACTTGCCCGCGGTGGTCACTCACGGTACTAGCAATTTGAGCCAAGCTCTCACTCTCCGTCCGACGAAGCAATAGCAATAATACTAAGCTAAGCAAGTGATTAAACCAGTCAAGAGAGGGTCCGAGGCTCACCTAGCCAGCGTGAAGACGCCGACTCCGGCCGGAGACGGGGGCGAGCGGGGAGGCGAGGGTATGCACCCGCACGCCGCGTCGATTGAAGCTTCAAACCTGCGACTTAATAATGACATGAACTACACCCCATGCAAGGGGGGGGGGGATCTCGGGGTGGGGGTTATGTGAATTACAGTCAAAACTACCTCCGCGCAGGGAGGGGCCTTCAGCCAGCCAAGCGGGGTGGGGAATTATGAAGAAAACTCGACGTTCGGATTGATGCCGGTTCTGCCAATCTTCAGAATGACTGGACAGGGGTGCGGTGATGATGCCGCCACAAATTCCACAGAGCTCCGAACTTGATGAGACTTGCGCCAAAATCTTCCCAACGGACCAAGGATGATCTCTGAATTTTTTCTGAGCTTGGTAAAATCGTTGCTAGCCGGGGCAGAGTCTGGAACCGGACTGACTAGTTCTGCCTCTGTCTGGTGCAGAACAATGTGGCCTGTTGCAGAGGGTGCCACGATCTCTTCCAAACTCTGATTTAGACGAGACCTAAACCGTTGGAACCGTGGTCGAGTCTTCTTTCTTTCGTCGCCAACGGCGGGGTCGGCAGATGTCGGAGAAGACCGGGGCGATCAGATGAGTAGAGGAGTGTCAGTTCTGGATCCTGTAAACTGACCTGACACACTTGGAGTAAAAAATTCGTAACTTTAGATGCCAATGTCCAAATGCAGCTCTGCTTCTTGAGGATGAAAGAGGACTTGAGAGGGAAGAATTCTTTTGAAGAACACTTGATCTGAATCCCAAAACGTTCGCCGTGGCCGAGCTCCCACTCTCACTCTAGTTCTCTGCCTGGGGTCTTCTGCGCTGTCGAGGGAGATCGGATCCTGTGGACAGCTCCGACCTCGGATGTTGACGAAACCACCTCACCTTGAAAGCTCTCTGGATGACCTTTCCATAGATGTAGGCCTTGACACCTGGAGGACTAGGGAGAGGCCGGACCCGATGCAATCTTCAGGACCCAACTCTGCTGCCTGCGACCTGCTATCTGAAACTGCAAACTAGCAAGAATAAAGGGAGTGGAAGGGGGTTAGCTAGGCTTTTGAATGATGGCTGAAGGTTTAGGGAGAGGGGGAGGACGTGGCTAGGGCTCCAGGAGGTCAGGAGTGGCAGTGGTGGAAGGAGAGGGGGGGATGGAACTGCTAGAGGTGGAGATGGGGGAGTGGGTGTGCACAAGAGAGAGGGTGAGAAGAGAGGAGGGGGAGGAGGGCGACCAGACCAAGGGGGGTCTGGTTTGGGTCGACCTAGGGTGTGGGAGGGATGGGAGAGGGGAGGGAAATTCGAATTTGGGCTTTGGGAGGGATTAATTCAGCCTTGGGAAGGTGGAGAGGTGCCTAGGGAAGTGGTGGTGGTTGGGAAGTAGGGTTTAGATTGGTGGAGGGTTGTTGGGACTAGATGGAGAGTAAAGGAGGGTTGTGGGAAGTTGTGGGGAGTTATTGGAGGTAGGTGGGGGTTGGAAGTGATTGAGGGGGGGGGAGGAGAGAGAGAATGGGGTGAATTCTTCCCCTTGAGAGAGAGAGAGAGAGATAAAGAGAGAGAGAGAGATATTGAGAGAGAAGGCTAGAGGGATTTGGAGTATATCTGGAATTCAATATTCATGCATAAGTTCTTACAAATGAGAGAGGGGTGGGGCTATTTATAGACTCCACACTTTTCCTAAGACCAAACTGACCCTGACAAGCTAACTAATGACCAAACAGTCCAAGGGAGGGGCGCCCCTGGGCCTAGCCCAATGGTTTGGGCCCATTAACTAATCATACCAACATAATGACTTCAAGACTTAGGAAAATGACTCACCAACCTAGGTACATGACTCAAATAAAGGGAAAATTACATGATATTGACTCAAAGAAAATGTGAAGATTACATGACTAGACTCAAAAATACATGACTAACATAATGGCGCTAGCCGACGAACAATCCGAGTCTGGAGAAAATGTGGAGGGGCAAGGGATGCCCTCATCATACCCCCGGGGTGGGGAAAACTTGACCCCGTCGAGTATGGGTCCACCAGGAAAGTAGTACATCGAACTGCGGCTCTGGGCGATCCACGATCTCCATACTCAACCCGCGACCATAGTCGGGGAACGGTGCTTCAGCCTTTCGAAGTGGCCCGGACACACCCTCATGCTGGCTATGATGTCTTGCTTGCCTAGTATTGCTGCCGTGTGCTCACGTCGGGCTCTCGGGCTAATTTGTGGTGGCACTCCGAAGGTGTCCCTCACAAGGATAGGTGTAAGCTCAAGGCACTCACTAGGATCCATCGTGGTGCCCTTAGTGGGTGTTGGATCCGCTTCATGAGAAATGGGGAGAATCCTAAAACCCTTTTGGAAGTTCAACCCATAAGCCGGGTTGCCAAAGCCACTCGGAACTTGGCAAGGTCCAAGTCCTCGTGCCCTCGATTTGGAGGTGACCCCAGGGTAGAGCCACTCCAAAGTCATCATCGTCAAGTTACCAACTTGGAATTTTAAGTGGCGCACATGAGTTTTTGCTTGCTTATTATGAATCTCACCGCTTGCTGCTTGATATTTGCTTGGATGCATATGCCATGCTTTATGATGCGGTGTGAGTGGACAATGTATGGTATGCAAAGGTGGTCCGGGACAGCCAAATGTAGTTCGATCATGCTTTGATGCCATGAAGACTGTGACAGACTTAGGGGGCCCGGGACATCCAGAGATGAACCTTTTATGTATGGGTAAGATAAATGTCGGGGGACCCGGACGTCCATGTATGCTCCTCTCATGTTTAAGACTCATGATTAATGAAGGTGGGCCAATACATCGAAATACGGTCCACTTATACTTCCTACTTGACATGTGGGTGATGTGAATGAATGTTCCCGACTTATGAATCATGCCAAGTGGTGTTGTATGCCAAGACTTATGCACTCTTGTGACAAAGATGTCTCCTATGTGTGGGCTTTTAGACTTCCATTGGAATGGGTCAAAGGGGTCTAGCAAGGTTGATATCATGAAATGAGACACTTCCTCGATCCCTAGGTGTATACCACCCAAAGTCATGGCTCTCATGGTGTAACCCGGGTCTGGGATGGGGTGGATTGGATCAAATATGGTGGGTTGGGGTAGGGAAAGGTAGGTGGTGGTTAAGGTGGTTGGGTCACACGGGTTCCTTGACTCCCATTGGAATGGATCATAGGGATCATAGTAAGGGTCATCTTGGTAGGGGTACTCTATGCTCTCAAGGTCCTCGAATGGTGAGTCATCCTCCTCAATAATTGGGCCAAGGTT
Organism: Amorphophallus konjac; assembly: GCA_022559845.1. NCBI lineage: Eukaryota > Viridiplantae > Streptophyta > Magnoliopsida > Alismatales > Araceae > Amorphophallus > Amorphophallus konjac. The sequence goes on along the minus strand of CM040119.1, from coordinate 260,643,243 downwards.
GCTAATGGGTTGGCCGATCAAAGCACTTGGGATCTCAATGGTTGGGGAGTGGACTAGGATAGGTTCTTCCTCCATGGGAAGAAGGAGGATGATCTCACTAGTAACTTGGCCATTAGTGTAGATGGAAGTGATGGAGCCAATGGTGGGATATGCTAGGCTAATGGTGTTAGTTTCGGGCGGCCTCATGGCTAGCATATTGGTCAAGTGAATTTGCCAATGTAGGTAGTTCACTAAGTCTTCCAAATCTTCCACACAATAGGAAGTTTGATAAGTGACAGGTGGTTGAATGGGAATGATTTGGGATTGATATCCCATGGGTAGGTGGCATGGTTGTGAACTAGGAATGGTGAGACCTTTCTTGAGCCATTGGAGTATGGACTTATCTATGGTGAGGTTGGGTATTTCTAGAGGAGCTAAGCTAGAGGTGTGTGAGTTGTTTGGCCTTTGGATTTCCTCTATGTTGGGAGGTGGATTCGGATGGGCATCCTTCTCCACTTGGGTAGGTGTGTGGGTAGCAACTTCTATTGCTAATGGAGTAGGGGGATCTAGGGTGGGTGGTTGGGTGATAGCTAGCGTATGACACACCCGGGGTGGTGAACAAGCATGGGCTTGGGTTGGGATAGGAAGGGGAAGTAGAGGAGGCCTAGGTTGGAGAAAGATTGGTGTAGGAAGTGGGAGGTGGGTTGGGTGAGGGGTTTTGGGTTCGGGGATGGTGGCCATTATGGGATTAGGTGGGGAGGTGGAGGCCTTGGCCACTTGGGTTCTAGTGGTAAGGGTTTGGATGGGTGGGGTTGGAGGAGTGGGAGTGCTCCTCGAGTTTTGGTAACCCGGGTAGGAAGGGGACATATATTTTGCTCTAAGTTGCTCCTTCATGTCCTTCCAAGTGGGGATGGGAGTTTCCCTTCTAAGTACCTTTAGCCCGACAATTTGCATCCAATAAGTTTCGGCCCGTTTGGTAAGTTGTATTTTAGCAACCCATGCCTTTTCATCCTCGGACATAGGATACAAAGTGAAGTATTGGTCCATTGTAGCTTCTCAATCTAAATATTCTCTAGGAGATGTTCCATCAAAGGTGGGAAGTGGGAAAGGGGCCATCCTATCGTCCGTCCTTGGGGTGGGCCTATTTTCTCCAAGTTTGTTGAGTCGGCCCGATATGTTATCAAGCCGCTCATTAGCATAGGTCAAGGCTTTCATGAAGTAGTTGACATGGCCCGGGAAGTTATGGGTGTTAGTGGTAGGCATCTCTTGGTGGCTTGGACTTATGGAGTGGGCCGATTGGTAAGGTCGATATGAGGTGGCCATATTAGGGGACAAAAGTGATGCACTTGAAGACTCTAAATGCATAGACATGCCCTAGGACCAACTTGATAGAGACAAGTTGTGAACTTGCTCTGATACCACTTGATGTAAAACCAACCTTGGACCTATTTAGCAAGCATTCAAGTTTGAGCAGCGGACTCACACTAGCGAGCTCACCTGTATGGCGCACACTAGTACCCGATGGCGACTAGGCGATGTTGGAGAGGGTCCGAGGCGGGACCTTTAGGCTCCAATGGTTGGCTAGCTTGGGAAGAACCCCAAATGGGCCTAGGATGCCCAAATCATGGGCGACCAACACACCAAGGGTGTGGGTTAAGTGGATTCACACTCAACTTGCCCGCGGAGGTCACTCACGGTACTAGCAATTTGAGCCGAGCTCTCACTCTCCGTCCGACGAAGCAATAGCAATAATACTAAGCTAAGCAAGTGATTAAACCAGTCAAGAGAGGGTCCGAGGCTCACCTAGCCAGCGTGAAGACGCCGACTCCGGCCGGAGACGGGGGCGAGCGGGGAGGCGAGGGTATGCACCCGCACGCCGCGTCTATTGAAGCTTCAAACCTGCGACTTAATAATGACATGAACTACACCCCATGCAAGGGGGTGGGGATCTCGGGGTGGGGGTTATGTGAATTACAGCCAAAACTACCTCCGCGCAGGGAGGGGCCTTCAGCCGGCCAAGCGGGGTGGGGAATTATGAAGAAAACTCGACTTTCGGATTGATGCCGGTTCTGCCAATCTTCAGAATGACTGGACAGGGGTGCGGTGATTATGCCGCCACAAATTCCATAGAGCTCAGAACTTGATGAGACTTGCGCCAAAAGCTTCCCAACGGACCAAGGATGATCCCTGAAGTTTTGCTGAGCTTGGTAAAATCATTTCTAGCTGGGGCAGAGTCTGGAACCGGACTGACTGGTTCTGCCTCTGTCTGGTGCAGAACAATGTGGCCTGTTGCAGAGGGTGCCATGATTTCTACCAAACTCTGATTGAGACGAGACCTGAACCGTTGGAACCGTGGTCAAGTCTTCTTTCTGTCGGCATCAATGGCGGGGTCGGCAGATGTCGGAGAAGACTGTTGCTATCAGATGAGTAGAGGGTGTCGGTTCTGGATCCTGTAAACTGACCTAACACACTTGGAGTAGAAAATTCGTAACTTTAGATGCCATTGTCGAAATGCAGCTCTGATTCTTGAGGATGAAAGAGGACTTGAGAGGGAAGAATTCTTCTGAAGAACACTTGATCTGAATCCCAAAAGGTTCGCCGTGGCCGAGCTCCCACTCTCGCTCTGGTTCTCTGCCTGGGGTCTTCTGCGCAGTCGAGGGAGATCGGCTCCTGTGGACAGTTCTGACCTCGGATGTTGACGAAACCACCTCGCCTTGAAAGCCCTCTGGATGACCTTTCCAGAGATGTAGGCCTTGACACCTGGAAGACCAGGGAGCAGCCAGACCCGATGTAATCTTCAGGACCCAACTCTGCTGCCTGCGACCTGCTATCTGAAACTACAAACTAGCAAGAATAAAGGGAGTGGAAGGGGGTTAGCTAGGCTTTTGAATGATGGCTGAAGGTTTAGGGAGAGGGGGAGGACGTGGCTAGGGCTCCAGGAGGTCAGGAGTGGCAGTGGTGGAAGGAGAGGGGGGGATGGAACTGCTAGAGGTGGAGATGGGGGAGTGGGTGTGCACAAGAGAGAGGGTGAGAAGAGAGGAGGGGGAGGAGGGCGACCAGACCAAGGGGGGTCTGGTTTGGGTCGACCTAGGGTGTGGGAGGGATGGGAGAGGGGAGGGAAATTCGAATTTGGGCTTTGGGAGGGATTAATTCAGCCTTGGGAAGGTGGAGAGGTGGCTAGGGAAGTGGTGGTGGTTGGGAAGTAGGGTTTAGATTGGTGGAGGGTTGTTGGGACTAGATGGAGAGTAAAGGAGGGTTGTGAGAAGTTGTGAGGAGTTATTGGAGGTAGGTGGGGGTTGGAAGTGATTGAGAGGGGGGGAGGAGAGAGAGAATGGGGTGAATTCTTCCCCTTGAGAGAGAGAGAGAGAGATATTGAGAGAGAAGGCTAGAGGGATTTGGAGTATATCTGGAATTCAATATTCATGCATAAGTTCTTACAAATGAGAGAGGGGTGGGGCTATTTATAGACTCCACACTTTTTCTAAGACCAAACTGACCCTGACAAGCTAACTAATGACCAAACAGTCCAAGGGAGGGGTGCCCCTGGGCCTAGCCCAATGGTTGGGGCCCATTAACTAATCATACCAACATAATGACTTCAAGACTTAGGAAAATGACTCACCAACCTAGGTACATGACTCAAATAAAGGGAAAATTACATGATATTGACTCAAAGAAAATGTGAAGATTACATGACTAGACTCAAAAATACATGACTAACATAATGGCGCTAGCCGACGAACAATCCGAGTCTGGAGAAAATGTGGAGGGGCAAGGGATGCCCTCATCAATTTAATTAATCAAAAAAATAGTTTGGGGTTGACTCTATACCTTACTTCACAACAAAAAGGTTTTTGTTTACTTTCAATACTTGCTTATCTTCCTTTTCCAATCATGCCAAATGAACGTGGTGAGTAAGCCAAATAGGCTTGGTTGCATTTTCTTCAACTTTCTCAAGTGTTTTAGTCTTATTATTTGTTGCAAAAATGGTTTCTCTCAAACCTTCATTACTCAAAAATGAGCTTATAAGCTTTAAACTGTTCTGAAATAAAAATAGGGGTATTTTCGCCATTTCTTATTTCAGGGTTGTTATTTCAAAAGGCAAAAATCTTAACTCTCCTTATTTACTTGGCAGTGAAAAACTTTTTCTTTACCTTTCCTCATTTTGAAACCCTCTTCTCTCCCGTATCCGATCTCTAGCGCATCGGCACACCCTCGCCGTGGAGGTCGACGCCCTCGCTCGTGCACCATCTCCCTAGCTAGCTCCAGCAATCTCTCCATCACCTCTCCTCCTTTCCTTCCACCCTCTCCATGGCTCCTCCGGTCACCCACGGCAAGAAGAAGGACGCGGCTCCGTCTAAAAAGGCTACTGCCTCGAAAACAAAGAAGGGCGCTCCAAGAGTATTGAAGACCGCCCAGCTGCAGAACCAGCCGAGAGAAGAGCTGCCGAGGCCCAGGGTTCGAATAGTGACAAGGGCACGCCGTAACAACCCAAGGCCAAGCGGACATGACTGTCCGCAATGGAAAAAGGGAAGGCCAAGGCTCAGTCAGTACCACCGCAGCCCAGTGTTGCTCCCTCTGTCAGGGAAGAAGAAAGTGATCCCACTAGGATCCTCTTCCCTAGGTATGTGGATTTTAGTGACCACGAGATGCTTGAGTATTTTCCTGAACTACTACCGTTATTTGAATTTCAAGGATGGTGAAGATTTCTATCAGACTCCAGGGTGTACTACGCATTTCTGGTACAGCAATTCTCTAAGAACCTTGTGTTTGGTGAGAACAACAATGTCCTTAGGACTGAGGTAAAGGGGGTCTCCATCAAGCATACAACAAAGCTTCTTCACAGAGCTTTACACATACCACGAGATGGGAAAATAAAATCTGAGGTTGAGATTGATTTGTCTGATGCATACACTATCCTAACTGGAAAGCCTCGCAACCCTCAGGATGCCACCCAACTTCTGGTCAAATCCTTTGACACCAATCGGTTTCCCCCCTCACAACGTCTACTGCACCACATTTTTACTACCATGATTACCCCACAAGGGGGTGGTAGAAGTAGACTCATTGAGACCCAAAGATTCCTCTTTTATTATTTGTTCAACAAACACCAGATTTGCCTTCTAGAGATTATGCTTCAGATTATGGACAGTTGCACTCACACCAGGCGTAGCCTGCCCTATGCCGCACAAATTACTGCTATATTTCAGAAGGTTGGCATCCCTCTTGATAATGAAAAGTCCATACATATCCCCAGAAGCAATGTTTATAGCATGAGGTTCATAGAGAACTACATGCACTTCAAGAAAGAAGGTGACAGAATTGTAAGGAATCTGCCTGGCCATTTACTTGTCCCACCAGTACAGCCAGCTCCACAGGAACAGCCTACACAGGATCAGCCTGACCAGCCAGCTTCAGATGCACAGTTAGACCAGCATGAAGAAGTGTTCGATGCAGACACTCACTTTGAGCAGGCCCACCTGCAGCAGCAGTCTGAAGATCACATGAACCAGCCTGGGATGCTGACATCATTTGGGATCCAACCTCCACTGTCTCCTGACAATGAGCCTCAAGTGTTAAGTGCACGAGATGCACCTCCTGAATTTCATACAGAGGCCTCCACCTCACGAGGTCCTGCTTGTGGTGCCACTGGTGGTCTCATGGACATTCACCATACTCTTATCCAATTCCTCACCGCACAGTTTGGGAGCATGAACTCCTCTTTTCGGCAACTCAGTCTGCAAGTGGACAGAATCGAAGCCAGACAACTTCACTATGAGCAAGTCCAAACCAGTAGATGGGAAAATTTTGTGAACGACAAACATAAGTCATATGAAAGGTTGAAAAGCTTTATGAACTCCCTGATTAATGTGTGTGAACGAGCAAGGAGAATCATGAAAAGACTACGAGAGATCCACACTGAAAGGCAGGAGAAAACTTCTGAAATGGTCATGCATGCCTATGACATCCGAGAAGATCAAGGTAATCTCAACATCAAGTGTGCCCGGCTGATGGACACTGCCAATCAAATTGCACAACAGGTGGATGCAGCAGCACTATCCATCAAAGAACAAGTGACCACGGAGGCCACTAGAACTATCAATGCCACATCCAATTTGGAAAGAACAGTTAATTCCACTACTAACCGGCTAGTTGATGCCACCCACTGGATGAAAGGGAAGGTCTATGTTGACTGCAACAAGCTCCTTGATGCTTCCTCCAAGCTGGCAGAAACAGTCTATGTTGGGTTCGTGGCACTCCCTTCTTTCTCTTTATCTTTGATAATGGTTTTGATGATTACAATATATTGTGCGGTTTGCGTTTGCATTGAAGTGAAATTCATTCATGATTATCTTGTGGAAAACGTCTTGTTGAAATGAGCTAAAACATGTTATCTATACTATCAATTGGCTCTAAATGTCTGGGTGCATGAATTATGTTCAGGCTGCTTTTGACTGAGAATGAATTGATTGGATTGAATATTGAAGGTTTCTGGACTGAATTTGATATTTTCGGGTTGACTAGAACCCATGTATGTGGTTTACTTGAGCTACTTTAATAAATGATCTTGATGAAACTCTGTCATTTGGCATATTCAAGTAGCACTGAATTGAACTTGCATATAGTGTTTTGACGAAGACATAATATGACATTTATGTGATTTGCATTGAGGAGTGTTTGTTCAATATGAGTTCTTTTTGTCAAACTTGTTAAATGGCATCACAACAGGTTTTCAATGAACTTTGCTTAATGGCCCTCAACTAGATCTTAATGCTTGTGTGATTCAATTGAGATCAGCTCATTACACTGAACATGAATGCCTTATTTTGGATTGAAGTTTGAAAGCTTTGACTGAACTTGGAAATATGTGTTGGTCACATGAATGGCCATCTTTGAGCTGGCACTGATACACTAATCAATTTGGTTGTGTGTTGAATGGATTGTGTGAGTTCATTGGACTGGCCTTGGAAACTCTGGATTGAACTTGACTGTCTTGGTTTGAAATAGAATTCATGTGAAGCTTGATTGAATTATTTGAAACGTGGGACTTGTGTAGAGAATGGGCTTCCTTGAGTTGATAGTGAAATGTCTCAACTCCTAATTGACGTTTCGATACTTTGAAAATGCTTTCATAGATACATTTCCAGTGGTATCGTAGCATCAAAGAGTCTCATGCTTTTTCTTTTGGGCTTTCAAGATGCTTAGTCCATTGACATAATCATTTATTGGATTGTGGTGAAAAACATGCCAAATTTACTTTTAATTTTCAGTGAGGAACTTGGTGAATCTTGGGTGAAAGGCTTTCTTATAGTGCTTGATGGATGGTTCAATGTATTTGACCTTTAAATGAGGGAAAGTGTATTTTTTAGTGGGTTTCAATTGTGTTTAATGCATCCTCTTCAAAGAGCTCTTTATGGTCCTTCATCCTTGTGCAAACTAATTGGCTTAATTTGTGTTGAAGGTGGTCTTTTCATGTATGAATTATTTCTAAAATGAAAGCTTGTATGGATGAATTGCAAAAGCTCAATATGCAAGTTAAGAGATCTATTCACATGACAAAGATCTAAGGTAGTTGCTCTTTTCACTTAGCATTGATGAAAGAATGATGAGGTTGAACGTTCATAAAGTGCAGGTTCAAATTGTGCTCTTAAATCATGAAAGACAAGGAGAACGATGGGAAGAAGGAGGGAGGCTGAGGAAGAGCACGGGATTCATCTACTTCCATCCATTTCTGGAGCTCATGATTGAAGAAAGAAAGGAGCAGATCGAGAAGAGGAACGCGTGGATGTCCTCAACGTCGGCATTCGGCTATCCTCCAGCCCGAGCATCAGAGATTATCAACTACACCTAATTTCTTCTCATGGGGAACTACTTCCATATCTTGTTTACATCTATTTGTGTCATTTGCTTTTGATTTTTGGGGTTGCATTGATCATATCTTGTATTTCCGATTTCTGAACATACATTTCTGTGAACCGTCTGCGGACGGGTGTTTGTGTGAAGGCGGAGCTGCGTCTCCGCGTGTCTGGATTTATTGTGGGGAAAGTTTTCCCCAAGTTTGTGAGTGTAGATGGAGCTTCGACTCTGTGTGGTTTTAGTGTCCGGGGTTTGTTCCCCGATTCTCTGTGTGGGTGTGTGTTGCGGTGGCAGCGTCTTGGGGCCAGGCCCCGTGTGTGCATTACTGCGGAAGCAGCGTGTGTGGTGTTAGGGTTCGTCCCCGTGTTGCTACGATTGTAGAGTGTAGTGAAGCCTCACTGGGGTTCGGTGAGGGGTGGACGAAGGGAGCCCGTCATGATCCCGAACCACCTAAAAATCTCCGTGTTCATTGTGAATGCCTGTGTGATTGTCCATTTCCTCTATCTTCATTCACAGGTCAATTTTATAGGTTTTTATTCACTACATCATCGCACATAGCTTCATCCGCTATCCGTGTTAGGATTAATTTTGATTGTTATTTGCATTGTTAATCCGTGTGAGATCGGAAAGATCGAGAGAACATTTTAATCTCACTCAAGTTTAGAGTAATTAAGTTAGTTTATCATTTTCGTTGTGTTTAGTTTACAAAGTTTTTTAAAATCCGCCATCTCGATTGGGGGATAATTCAACCCCCTTCTTGTCCGCCATCTACTCTGGGTCAACAATTGGTATTAGAGCCTAGTCTCTGATTTTTATTCAGCGGACCTCACTATCTAGGAGAAAAGATCTTTTTATGATGGCTAGTCTGAATTCAGTTCCTGTCTTCGATGGTTTTGATTTTACATCATGGCTTGAAAATTGTGTGTTTGGATTTCTGGGATTGATCCGAAGCTTATGAGATTAATCACCGATGATCCTCACGTTTTGTTCGAAAATGAGTCAAGATGGACTGATGAACATAGGAAAAAAAATTCTGATTATTTTTTTGTTTTGAATGCTCTTAAAGCTGCAGTATGCATTGAGAAATTTTCATTTGTTTCTGATTGTAGATCTGCCAAAGATATCTTAGACGGGCTAAGCAAAGCCCAAGAAGAAAGTTGGAAGGATGAGTGCCTCGTGGCAAACAAAGAAAATGAAGGCCAAAGCGAGAAAAACTCTAAGGTAAACTCTGATTCCGAGAAGAGGATGAACTGAGCTATGATGAGTTAATGAATACCTATGATGAATTGTTTGAAAGATACAAAAAGACTAAATCTGAAAATAGAAAAATAAAAAAGAAACTTGATGATCTTTCACATGTTAACTCTCCATGTGCTAAGTGCTCTCAAATTGAAAATACTTGTGATGATAATTCTTCACGTGAGAAATGCTCTGAGCTTAGGAACTTGAATAAAAATTTGTTGCATCATGTTGCTGTGCATAAAGAAACTATTTCAATTCTGAAAGCTGAGAATGAATCTTTATTGGATAAAATTTTAGAACTTCAACAAATAGAAAAAGATAATGAGAAGCTGCAAATGTTGAATACTGCCATATCTGACAAATTGCTTCTTCTTGAAAAAGGGAAAGCTAATCTTGATGTTGACAAGTCTGAAAAGTTGAAGGAACTGAGAAAGGAAATAGAAAGCTTTAGGAACATAAATGATAAATTTGAAAGCAATGAAACCATGAATAGAATGTTTGATGAAGATGTGAGTTTTCAAAAGAATGAACCTGAACATACCTCCATGACTGCAATTTCATTTGAAAAACTTCAAAATGAAAAGCTTGCTGAAGAAGTGAAAAACCTCAAAGATCAAAATAATGTGCTGATTGAAAAACTCAATTCACTTGAAAAAGGAAAAAGTGTAGTTATTGATGACTTTGAAAATATGTATGTTTTAGAACATGAAGTTGCAAGCTACAAATCTATCAATTCTATGTTGAATGATAAAGTTGCATTGTGTGAAGAATAACTTGCTAATTATGAACTGCATATCTCATCATTGGAAAATGAGATTAAGAATTTGAATGAGTCATTCTCTACTTGTGATAAATAAAATCAAAAATTGAAAAAGATTGTTGATTGCTTTTGTATGCATGGAAAACTTTCATTTGTTAAACATATTCATGCATCAACAAAAAGAGTGAATGTTTCATGTTTTTACTGTGGGAACTTTGGCCATGATATGTATGATTGCTTCTTGATGAAACTTGATGATGATGAAGTATTAAAGTCAAGATTGAAAAATGTTGATGAGTCCAAAAATCTTGAAAAACCCATAAAGAAAAGATTCAACAATCATTGCTTCTATTGTGGGTTACATGGACATGTTTTTAAAAATTGTTTCACAAAGAAAAATGATGATGGATAGTTTTTCCAAAAGAATTTTTCATGTTATTACTGTGGTGAACATGGACACATGATGAATAATTGTTCTCTAATGAAAAATGATAAAAAAATGGTCCATGAAAAGAAAATTCTCTTATTGTCATTATTGTGGTAAGAATGGTCATTTAATGGATGACTGTGCCACAATGAGATTTGATGATGATCGCTGTGCTAGGAAATATGGGAATCCACTTGCTCATGTTGTTACTAACCCCTCGGGACTCAAGATGGCTTGGGTACCCAAGTCTCCAAAATGAGAATCTATTTTGTAGGGGTGCCTTAAGGAGGAAGAATTTGTTGACAAATAAGGATCCTTCAAGGCAAGAAAAATGATGAGCTTGTCATGTAATGAATTTGGTATATTATTTGTTTTTGGATTACTCAACTTTGATAAGAGTTGAATTTTGAGAAAAACATGTTGCTTCAAATTACAAATCTATTGTCATGATTGACCATCCATGTTTGTTAGTTTACACACTTGTAAATAAAGTCAAATCTGACATTCATCTGAATTTTAAATTACCCTCTGTTGACTTTGGTAGTTATAAAGAAAAATAATTTGGTTTTAAAATTCAGTTTGATTAAGTTCATCTTGAAAAATGTGAAAAGGTAAAATTTGAGTTTGGACACAAAAATTTTACAATCAAGTAGATGCATTTCTACTTCATTGATCTTGGCATCTTCTGAAATGTTGAGATTTTGTGAGTTCCTTGGTTAGATGACTTGAACACATTTCTCTACACTTCTTGTGAATAATTTTTGGTTTTTGACTTCTTAACATTGCAGATGTAAGGTCCTTTATACACACTTTCTCTTTCGATTTGCAAATAACAATTCAGTCTTGAATGCTTTGGTCTGTGAATAGAGTTTTTCACACTTTCACTCACAGTTTGCAAATAATGGTTCATTTTGCATACATATCATATACATCCTTGCATGTTTGTAAATAAGGATAATTTTTGATCATCTGTCCATTTACTTGCGTATACTTGCATACATAGAAAACACAATGCACATATCATTGTATATTTGTGAATAGAAATAATTTCACATCAATTTTGCATTCACGTGTATTTGCTTGTGCATACCCTCTATCTTTGCGTACTTGAATGTCATGATTATCCGGTATATCAAATGGTGGTCAGAGAAGGTTGGATTATGTCCAACTAGACACTTCCACTATGCGCGATGGTGGTCTTCGGACCTACGTTTTCGGCCACGTATCGGAAATCATCTTGTTTGAAAATTTTGAAAGGTCCTTACTTGATTATATGTATATACTTTATACAGCCACTTCTTGATATCCTTCTATGACCTTTTACCGTGCTAAATGAAAATGCATTGATTTAGACATGTTTGTTACATGGCATATATTAAGGGGGAGGTTCATTTTATAACTGTGCATACATTTAGGGGGAGACATAACTGTATTGTGACTAATTCATCTTTTATATTCAGTACAACCACCCACACATCTTGCACCTTTTTGAGTTAAATGATTCAATTTAATAAGGATTTTAGTTATTCCTCTCAACACTTTAGAGGACTCTTGAATCTCTACATGGAAATCACTTGTCTCGTGAGGAAAAAGATGTTTGCCCCACCAAAAAGATGTATAAGTGGAACGTGAAACTGAGTAACCGGGGATCCCCCCTGAAACAAAGGAGGAAACTCGTGTAGAAAGGAGAAACATATCCATATCTAGAATAAGTGTGATTTGCCACCGAGTAGCCGGGAAGTGTCCCTGAGACAAATGATATAACTCACGTAGAAAAGTGATAAAATCCACAGTTAATATAAGTGATAAAATTGAGTAACCGGGAAGTGTCCCTGAGACAAATGATACAACTCGTGTCAAAAGGTTAGTCACACCATTTATAGTAAGTTTAAAAAAAAAACATTGGGGTCATACGTAGCTATCAATATTCGAGCATTGTGTATGAAAGTGTATGGATGATAAGTTTTTTTTAGTGTTCTTTAGAAAATCTGATTATCCATATTACTTTAGAATTCATTGCTCAATCTTTCACATATACACCTTGGGTTTGATTGTATGAATGTTCTTTATGAATCAGTCATGTTTCATAGTTAATGTAGTACCTCTTTATGTAAGCACGACCTTCTTAGTATTGCACATGTTCATCATGTTCAACAATCAATTGCATCATTATTACACCTGTCCCGAAGGGACTTGCTTGAGTATATATTTCATTATGCATGCTTGAGTGCTTTATTGCTTGATCCTTTTTATTCATATCATACTTCATTTCATATTAGTAGATCTTTAGATCATACATGTACATTTCAGCTTAAATAACCCCGTTGTCAGTCAGTTTTTGTTAATGACACAGGCGGAGAATAATGTGCTTTCAGCAAAACTTGTGCATAGTTTGGTCATCTTGCATATAATTTTGAACAAAATTCAAAAATTGAGCATTTGCATATAATTTTGTCATTTTACATACTGCACATCAAATGTCATTTCTTGCTTGGTCTTCATGGTTCACACACCTTCCTTTAATGGTCGGTCATTACTGGGTTCGTGCGCCATTGATATTTCATTCTATATCATTCATGTTGGAATTCCACATTTGTCATCTTAACCCCCACTTTTTGATAATGTCAAAGGGGGAGAGAGTTTTGGTGGCCACAATATATTGTCATCATCAAAAAGGGGGAGATTGTTGGGTTTGTGGCACTCCCTCTTTTCTCTTTATCTTTGATAATGCTTTTGATGATTACAATATATTGTGCGATTTACGTTTGCATTGAAGTGAAATTCATTCATGATTATCTTGTGGAAAACATCTTATTGAAATGAGCTAAAACATGTTATCTATACTATCAATTGGCTCTAAATGTCTGGGTGAATGAATTATGTTCAGACTGCTTTTGACTGAGAATGAATTGATTGGATTGAATATTGAAGGTTTCTGGACTAAATTTGATATTTTCAGGTTGACTGGAACCCATGTATGTGGTTTGCTTGAGCTACTTTAATAAATGATCTTGATGAAACTATGTCATTTGGCATATTCAAGTAGCACTGAATTGAACTTGCAGATAGTGTTTTGATGAAGATATAATATGACACCCAAAACTCTCTCCTCCTTTGACATTATCAAAAAGTGGGGGTTAAGATGACAAAAAGGGGGAGATTGTTGGGTTCGTGGCACTCCCTCTTTTCTCTATCTTTGATAATGGTTTTGATGATTATAATATATTGTGCGGTTTGCATTTGCATTGAAGTGAAATTCATTCATGATTATCTTGTGGAAAATGTCTTGTTGAAATGAGCTAAAACATGTTATCTATACTATCAATTGGCTCTAAATGTCTGGGTGAATGGATTATGTTCAGACTGCTTTTGACTGAGAATGAATTGATTGGATTGAATATTGAAGGTTTCTGGACTGAATTTGATATTTTCGGGTTGATTGGAACCCATGTATGTGGTTTGCTTGAGCTACTTTAATAAATGATCTTGATGAAACTCTGTCATTTGGCATATTCAAGTAGCACTGAATTGAACGTGCAGATAGTGTTTTGACGAAGACATAATATGACATTTATGTGATTTGCATTGAGGAGTGTTTATTCAATATGAGTTCTTTTTGTCAAACTTGTTAAATGGCATCACAACAGGTTTTAAATGAACTTTGCTTAATGGCCCTTAACTAGATCTTAATGCTTGTGTGATTCAATTGAGATCAGCTCATTACACTGAACTTGAAAGCCTTATTTTGGATTGAAGTTTGAAAGCTTTGACTGAACTTGGAAATGTGTGTTGGTCACATGAATGGCCATCTTTGAGCTGAATTGAAGTGCCTTACACTAATCAATTTGGTTGTGTGTTGAATGGATTGTGTGAGTTCATTGGACTGGCCTTGGAAACTCTGGATTGAACTTGACTGTCTTGGTTTGAAATATAATTCATGTGAAGCTTGCTTGAATCATATTTGAAATGTGGGACTTGTGTAGAGAATGGGCTTCCTTGAGTTGATAGTGAAATGTCTCAACTCCTAATTGAGGTTTCAGTACTTTGAAAATGCTTTCATGGATACATTTCCAGTGGTATCATAGCATCAAAGAGTCTCATGCTTTTCCTTTTGGGCTTGCAAGATGCTTAGTCCATTGACATAATCATTTATTGGATTGTGGTGAAAAACATGCCAAATTTACTTTTAATTTTTAGTGAGGAACTTGGTGAATCTTGGGTGAAAGGCTTTCTTATAGTGCTTGATGGATGGTTCAATGTATTTGACCTTTAAATGAGGGAAAGTGTATTTTTTTGTGATTTTCAATTGTGTTTAATGCATCCTCTTCAAAGAGCTCTTTATGGTCCTTCATCCTTGTGCAAACTAATTGGCTTAATTTGTGTTGAAGGTGGTCTTTTCATGCATGAATTATTTCTGAAATGAAAGCTTGTATGGATGAATTGCAAAAGCTCAATATGCAAGTTAAGAGATCTATTCACATGACAAAGATCCAAGGTAGTTTCTCTTTTCACTTAGCATTGATGAAAGAATGATGAGGTTGAACGTTCATAAAGTGCAGGTTCAAATTATGCTCTTAAATCATGAAAGATAAGGATAACGATGGGAAGAAGGAGGGAGGCTGAGGAAGAGCACGGGATTCATCTACTTCCATCTATTTCTGGAGCTCGTGATTGAAGAAAGAAAGGAGCGGATCGAGAAGAGGAACGTGTGGACGTCCTCAACGTCGGCATTAGGCTATCCTCCGACCCGAGCATCAGAGATTATCAATTACACCTCGTTTCTTCTCATGGGGAATTACTTCCATATCTTGTTTACATCTATTTGTGTCATTTGCTTTTGATTTTTGTGGTTGCATTGATCATATCTTGTATTTCCGATTTCTGAACATACATTTCTATGAACCGTTTGCGGACGGGTGTTTGTGTGAAGGCGGAGCTGCATCTCCGCGTGTGTAGATTTATTGTGGTGAAAGTTTTCCCCAAGTTTGTGAGTGTAGACGGAACTGCGACTCCGTGTGGTTTTAGTGTCCGGGGTGTGTTCCCCAATTATGTGTGTGGGTGTGTGATGCGGTGGCAGCGTCTTGGGGCCAGGCCCCGTGTGTGCGTTGCTGTGGAAGCAGCGTGTGTGGTGTTGGGGTTCATCCCCGTGTTGCTACGATTGTAGACTGTAGTGAAGCCTCACCGGGGTTCGGTGAGGGGTGGACGTAGGGAGCCCGTCGTGGTCCCGAACCACCTAAAAATCTCCGTGTTCATTGTGAATGCCCGTGTGATTGTCCATTTCCTCTATCTTCATTCACAGGTCAATTTTATATGTGTTTATTCACTGCATCATCGCACATAGCTTCATCCGCTATCCGTGTTAGGATTAATTTTGATTGTTATTTGCAGTGTTAATCCGTGTGAGATCGGAAAGATCGAGAGAACATTTTAATCTCACTCAAGTTTAGAGTAATTAAGTTAGTTTATCATTTTCGTTGTGTTTAGTTTAGAAAGTTTTTTAAAATCCGCCATCTCGGCTGGGGGATAATTCAACCCCCCTTCTTGTCCACCATCTACTCTGGGCCAACAGTCCACACTGACACAGCACAAATTCGGAACAGCACCACCAAAGCTGAGGCCAAAATGAATGTTGTGTACAACAAACTTGATATGGTTGGCATTAAAATTCTAGAACTCATTCATCTGCATAAAGCCCAACTCCAACCGGCCTTGGTCGATGCAAGTGATGAATGGTGCCCTCCTCCTCAAATAGAAGCAACCTCTTCTCGTTTACCACCACAAGGCTCCCAATAGAGGGCAGAGACATAATACATTTGTGAAATGATCTATACCTGGCTAAAGGATATCAATGAAAACATCAAGACTTTACACCGGTTTGTCAGACAAAGGGATGAGCAGCTAACACAGAGGGTTGATTCTCTAGCAGCAGTTATCTCGCACCTACAACAGGAATACCAAGAGGCACAGATCCTTCACTTTTCCAGCTCTAGCACCATGCCTCCTCCACAGTAGCCTCCTCCTTCACCCCCTCCTTGCTGATGACAAAGGGGGAGAAGTACTGAAGACTTTCTGAGAAATGCTACAAGCATCATCATCTATCATGTAGTTAGTTTTCATCTACATTTTAACTTTTGCATCTAGATAGTGCAATGTAAATGCTTGAATACATATCCTTGTTTGATCTGTATAAAACCTTGGTTGATCAATAGTACAAGCATTTTTGTTGAAAAATCATAACGTTCAGTTGTTGTGTTGGTTGGCTGAATCTCACTTGTTTGATGGCTCCTCAACCAAAATGTTGTAATGCTATATGAATGCTTGGATATAATGATTTATGGTTGTCATCATCAAAAAGGGGGAGAATGTTGTGTCCCCTAGTTTTGATGATAACTAATCATAAATCATTAGTAGATATTTGAGAAATATCTAACATGTTTTGGTTTAATGTATAGACTAATCAAGCACATGAGAAATACACTAAGTGATGTCTCGACACCATTTGGTGATGTCTCGACACATCTAGAAGAGATCTTATCAAACCACAAACGGTTGAGCTCCGGCATAAAGCATGTGTCGACACATCTAACCAATGTCTCGACACCTCTAGAAGAAATCAAACTGAAGCCGTTCTGTCTGGCCTCTGGATTGACCGATGTCTCGACACACTAAGTGAAAAGTGTCGACACCTCAGTTCCACGAAGCAAGCCTCTCTGCTCCTGGCGCATAATGTCTCGACGCCTTCGTGTGTCAACTCTATACATGGCGCATATGTCTCGACACCGTTTGGTGATGTCTCGACACAGTCATTGTGACGTCTCGGCACAACTTCAAGATATTCAATGGGATGTCTTGACACACTGTGTGTAAAGTGTCGACACATTCGTATTCGACCAGAACGGATCTGAAATCGATAGAAGCTGTCTTCAAGATCCAGAACTTGTCTTGGAGGATCCATTCACTCTGGAAAAAGCCATCAAAGAGGCTACTTTGTTAAGGCACTCTGGTATGGTCTCCTACCTACCAACATATCTGCAGGCTTGATAGGAAAAAAGGTCAACTATGCAAAAGGAAGCAAATCAAATAATGTGGACGTGACATTCTGGGTTTAGCTTTGCAAGTGGACAACGTTGGTGTCGTAGCAAGTCACCAGTATATCAGAAGCATGAGCTCCTGTTCGATACCAAAGCAAGCAAGGGATAAAAGGAAATGCAAAAGACTTGCTAAAAAAGCCATCTCCTTCCTGGTGCTGTCGGAGTGAATGCAACAAAGAAGACGCTCCTCTTCCTCACTCAAGGAGACCTCTTAGCATGGCAGAAAGAACTTGTGAAGCTCCATCCAGTACCCTTGAGAGCTGAAGCATGATCATCCCTCCCTCTTAAGGTCATGGTGATGAACTAGGGAGAACAAGAACAGAGAGCCAAGGAGTACTCAAGCTCTTTCCCAGACAGGAGATTTCCTTCACATAGTGTTTCATAACGATACTCTATTTGGTTGTTTCCATTTTAGTTTGCTTTTCTTCAAAACACATTCTCTCATATTTGTTCTCTACCTGTGAGTAGGAAGACAGACGGTGTGGTCATCGGTCTGTGTGTTTTGGGTTGTGATCCCTCAAGCTGTTTGGCAGTGGAGTGTTGAGAGTGTATCTCTCTGATAGATGCTGTGAATCAGCGGTTGTGCTTTTGCACCAGTGAAGCCTCACCGTATTGTGTGATTGGTGGACGTATGTCTCTGGATTGAGACTGAACCACCTTAAAGACTGTGTCTTGTGGGTTGCTTTCCTTTATGATCTAATGGTAGAAGCTTGGTAGGACCGTTCATGGATACCATTTATGTGTCCAGCTTCTTAGCTATTAACTAATTCCTACCTTATGAACATTTGTGTTAGATCTGTTTTTTATTTCCGCAAAGAAGGGAAAAAAGGGGCTGATCTATTCACCCCTCCCCTCTAGTTCTGTCTATCACCACTCTACATTATGCTCTCCACCTGGTTAGCACATACCTATTAAAGGCCAACCGATTCATGGACAGTTTAAGGCCCGGATTTATTCAACAACTTGGATCTCAAAATATCTGCACCTATACGGAAATGGTCCAACGGGCACATCTATGTGAAAGAACCCTGGAGACGGTGGAGAAGCTCTGAGGGAGGGAAGAAAGGTCGAGCCGGAAACATGATAGGCAAGAAGAGAGAGAAGCGGATGATAACGAACCCCGTTATAGTAAGAGGTCCCGTAATGGGAATGATAATGGAAAAAGAAATGGAAATGGCAATGGGAATAGTAAAAGAGTTAAGGAAGGAACGCAAGTTGCCACGGCTTGCTCATTCTGTGAAAAATTTAGGCACTCGGCTGAAGAGTGTTGGAAGCGTCTTGACGCTTGTCTCAAATGTGGAAGTCGGGAGCATCGCTTGCCCATGTGTCCTCTTATCAAGGACCAATCTTCAAGGGATAACAACGGACGCGGGCGACGAGGCCGACTAAATGCCATTCTGGACGAGGAAGGTAAAACGATTGAAAGTACCAACCTAACCTATTTACATTGTCTTAATTATTAGTGTAAGTGATTAGATAATTAAAACACACACGCTCTCCATACAAATCCATGCATTGAATTTGGGGACCAAATTCTCTTAATTGGGGGAGGGTGTAACACTCCAGATTTTTCTAGAAATTTTCTGGAATTAAAATATAATTACTAAGTAATTTTAAAGTCTTAATGGGCTATTAAGAAGAAATTAAGGATTATTTAAACTATTTAAAGGCCTTATATTCATTAAAAGGCTCAACCCAACTTAAATTGGCCTATAGACCAATTTCTAAGTCTTTTCGGCCCAAGCCCATTAATAGAAACATAAATTAAGTAATTTACGAATTTAAATAGGATATACACATCAACTTAGGGGATAAATAAGAGATAATACGAAAATCCAGATTTTTCGGATTACATGCACCCTTGCAGTCTATCGCGTGACCGCCAGGCTCTGGGAAACGGTCCGAGCTAGACCGCTAGGCAACCCCAGTTCCGTAAAAGAGAGGAAACGTGAAAAGCTTAGAATTTGGGCGACCTAATCACCTTAGATCGAAGTTACCTGGCATGGATGACTCTCTAGAACTCTCCAACGAATAACACTACTCTGATTTAGGACTCTAGGTTCGTTCAAATCTCTAAAACTCTAGCAAACCCTATAAATAAACCTTAAGTTCAATCCATGTCACCCTTACATTTGGCTCGCGTGGAACTAAGGTAAGGAGGTATTATTTCGGGTAGGTTCTTTAGAATATTTTGTTCACAATAGTAAGGTCTAACTTTCCACAAAATTTCATCTTAGGAGATCAAGCCTACAAGAAGTTAGAAGTTTACAAAGTCGCTGGATTAGCACAAGCAACCCAGAAACCAGTGCAACGGCCCAGTGAAGATCAGGGGAATAGAAGCCCTAAACGAGGTATTTAGGCGTTATGGCTTTAGAACATTCTGTTCTCCTTTGTATCCTCTCTTTAGCCTCCAATTTTCATGGAATTAGGTTAAGGGAATCAAGAGATAGAAGGACGGGAAGTTTCTGATTTAGCACCGGACGTGCAAAAACTAGGGTTAACTTCCAGCCTTAAATTCGAAGTCTAAAGCCTAGGATAAAGGTAGGTTATCTCATGAAAGGCTTAAACTTTATGTCAGGGATAAAAGCCCTCTGATTTCAGTCAATTTAATGCACTGTACATCGAGAATGTTATGATTTATTGGGACAATGCACTTAGTGTACTCCTCATGCACAATTCTTAACCCTAATTAAAGTTAAAAGGAGAATTTTCTTGTTTATTACACAAACCCATGCATATTGTTGGCCTATACTTGTTCTATCATCCTATAAGAGTTTATATATGTTGATTTCCAGGCATGATATGGCTTAGATTAATATTTTTTTTGGTTTCCTGTAACACAGGAAGAAACGGTCTTCCTATAGACCGCCAGAAATCCTAGCGGTCACAGGATAGACCGCTTGGCCCAGTGAAACGATCCTCTACTAGACCGTTTGAGTTTCTGATTTTTATATTTAAGGTAACCCAAAACTTAATGCAGAATGGCCCTAATTAATATATGATAAGCCTAGTTAAGTAAGTTTTATTCTTGTTTCAAGTGCTATTTTTATACATCTAGTTATGTTAACAGAGCGTTCTAATAGATTTCATGATTCCTTATGTACTTAGAACTATTTTTACACTTATGTTATTTTCATGACCAAATCATATACTTTTATAATTAACTTGAATTTATATGATCTATGGACTAGTCATGGTTTAATCGTTGTTTTACCATGGTATCTCTCTTCTAAGAGTCATTTTCTTAAGTACATGGCACATATCCTGGTATGTTGTCATTAGTTACACCTTTGCACATTAAGTACATAATCTTGGACTTGATAACCTCTCCATTGGATATTCCTTCCAACGGACTAAGAAATCTTGTTTCAAGGCCTCCGTAAGACTCCGCAAGCCTAGGATTCCCACTAGGACGCTGAGCTGGTTGTACCGTTAAAACCCATTGTCTAGAAAAGCACTTACCGGTGTTTTGTGTATTCTGAACCTTAGCGGCCCTCTGGACGATCGTCTGATTTCCATAAGCGGCCCTTCACTAGACCACTAAGGGATACTAAACAGCCATCCGCTAGACCGCTAAAGCTCCTGATGATTTTACTGCATTGATGTCTTTATGAAACAGTCCATGAATAGACCGCCAGGCATGCTAAATGGTCCAGTAATAGACCGCTTGGTTCCTGATTTAGTCTAACCCAAGGTTTGGCCTTTGGGGTTGGTTTTCTTGAGTCCCTAGATGATCTTAGAATTATATGGAGTCTCAACCTATGTTAATAAGATAATGTTAAAGTTATGGAACGTAATGAACATACCGTTATGATGCCGAATTTCTTCTGTAGCATGATGTCCATTTAAGTCTTCCTTGAAATCTCTTGTTCATAATTGAAGCATTCTTACCTTGGCTACGTGATCATGGAACTATTATTGAACTTGTTATGTTACTGGCCATACTTTATTATTATACTCGTGAAAGTAGCTTGATTTATACATGAAGATGCAGTTCGAGCACTGATTGTGTTCAAGGGCTCTATACTAGTCCTCTCGGCTGATTGTCGGAAACATACTATAAACCATGGGGTATGATGCTACTGGCATCGCATTACGCTGGGAGTACTTTCTTTATAAATAAGTGAAAATCACGAGGATCTATTGATTGAATCGCTACATGCTTGTTACATGACATTCTAGTGCGTAACCTTTATGGTTATGAAAAGTGAAAAGTGAAAGTGCGTTCTTGATACATGCAAGCATATTCTTGTTCATGAAAGGCCAAGTTACATTCTTGTTGTATTCAACTTGATCTTGTTCTCTACTCATCATATATCATGGTCTTATCATGCTATTGTTTTATCCGCATGTTTTATCGTATTATCTTGACTTATTCTCTAGAGCTAAAATGATAATTACTTAAACATTGGCTTCATGTTGATACGAAGATACCTACTGGGCATGTGTGCTCATTACCCTACTTTTCAATCTTTTTCAGAAAATTCTAGCGGGTCGGATTCGGATTACTCAAGTGATGGATCCAAGAGTGATTGATGGTTCGAGAGAAGCCGTAGTTGGTATAGTCAAGAGTCACTTATGTAATTTTCATTTTATTGAGTCTAGTTAGTCGTGAGTCAAGATCATGTACTTGATTATTATTATCAATAAAAGTCAGATTTTTGATCAATTATGGTGTCCATTTATCTTATGTGTGAATGATTTGCGCTCTGATTGTTATTGTCACTTGTGGCTTCTCTTGCCGGCTGTTCTCGTTCTTGATTATTTCCGCTGCATAATCTCGGGGCGTGACAATGGCAGTCAGAGTTGGTACGATTAGGAATTTTTGAGGCTCGTGAGGACGACCTTGACATGCCCTCGTCCAGTGGTTTGGACCAGTTGGGCAGTTTGGATATGGAGGTGGTGAATAATTGAGGCTTCCCATAATCTCTTCTCCTCTCCTTCACTCTATCTTCTCCCTCCTCTAACTTCCTCTATCCTTCTTCTCTCCTCCCCCGGCTGCAGACGGTGGAGGGTGAGGGAGCTCGGTTGGACAACAATGGCGGTGAACGATAGCTCACAGGAGTAAGGAAGAGGCGATTCATGCAAATAAGATCATGGTTCGCACGTTTGGTTCAAATTTCAAGGTGATTCATCGAAGAATCGGAGTTATTCCAGGTATTTAATGAGTGGGAGTTCTCTTTCGGCGTGTGGTTGATGATGACCGATAGACTTTCGCGACCAAGCTACTACCCGACGGGGCTAGATAGAGAGTGGCGTGGTCTGAACCATGGTGTTGTGAGGCCTTAGGTGGCCGATTGTGTTATCTTCCTTTGGTATTGAGAGTGTCCAATAGAAGCTTGGTATTGGGGCTGGAACTGCTCCAGTGATATTTGATGGCGACTCAGCTTGTAAAGTATCAAATGTTGGTGGCATGGAATCGAGGCAGTGAAGCGAACATTCTAAAGGGTTGGATAAGATGAGCAAGGCTGGGGGACGCTGTGATGGGGACATCGCTTACCACTTCCTATTTCTCCACGGGTCCCGTTGCTTGCTAGCTATGCGTCATCATGTTCGCAGCATTTTTTCTTAATCATGGCTTGTAATTTTTATATTTTATTGAGTCATAAATTATGTAATTTCCCTTTTATTGAGTCAAGTACCTAGGTTAAAGAGTCATCTACCTAGGTTAATTGTCATTAGAGTGGTTAATGAGTCAGTAGGGCCCAATTAAGTGGGCTAGGCCCATAGGCACCCCCCCCTTCCCCCTTGGTTTATTGTCATTAGTCAAAAACTCAGGGTCTTTTGTTAAATTGTGGGTTTCCTATAAATAGGACCCCAATCCCCCCCATTTGGAGCTAATGAAGTATTGATAGAATTTGTCAAGCATTAGTGCACCTCTCTCTTTCTCTCTAGCTCTCTCTCTCTCTTCTTCTCTCTCTCTCTCTCTTACTCTCTCTCTCTCTCTAGGGCGTCACTTTCTCTCTCTTCCCCCCAAAATTTCAAAATTCTCTCTCTCTCCTCCTCATTCACTCCTCATTAAACCCCTCTCCCTTCTCTATACCTCCCATTTACTCCCCCCCAACCTCCTAGGTGGAATACCATTCTCCTAGACACCTTTCCCCTTCCCCATTCACCCTTTCACCTTCCCAAGGGGGAATCCATTCTCCCAAACACCTCTTCCCCTCCCCAAGGCAACCCTTCCTATTCTCTAGGCTACCATTAATCCCTTTCCATTAAACCCATTCCAAATCCAAAGGAGGGAAACCATTGCCCCCCCCACCCACTTGTGCCCCCTCACCTTCCCCCTTTCCCTCCAAGCCCAATTTCGCAACTCCCCTCTCAGCCACTGCAAACACCTCCTTCCAGGCCTCATTCTCCCCCTCCCACTTCTTGGAACACCCCCTCCCAGACCCCATCACAGCCAAGGGTCATCCCCATACCCATCCACCTCACTTCCCCTCCCATAAACCCCATTTTCCCCCCCATCTTCTTCAAATTACAGCTCTCAGTTCGAGTGTAGCAGAAAGGGTCGACTTGCAGAAGCAACCATGGAGTCATACGGCAACATCTGAAGTCGTATCATACATTTCTGGAAAGTTCGTCCAATCAGCTTCGTAGGCGAGGTGATCCTGCCCCATTCTGAGTCCGGGGTTGTCCGGGAGGACCGATCTCCCCCGACGGCGCAGAGTCACCCTTGCATAGTACCTGAACCAGGTTAGAGCCTGTACCACGATGGACCACGGAAGAATTCGGCCTTATGCTCTTCTACAAAGTTCTCCCTCGTCCAATCCTCTTTCAGAATCAAAAAGCAGAACGGAGTTCGGCCTCCGTGGGAAAGAGTTACCATTTTTCTCCCTCGGCTGCACGGGTCTGCCTCCCACAGTCTGCAACGACCTGCCTTTACTATTTTGAGTCCCCCAGTCCTCTCCAACATCAGACGGCTTCCCTGTCAGTTTTTCTGCGAAGAGGGCTCGTCCACGATTCCATAAACTTCGGCGGTTCGTGATTAGGAGTCCAGAAGCGATCGAGACACTCTCTGCAACCTGCTGTGTGAGATCAGAAGCTGCCAGTCCCAGATTCTGTCGCGCTGTTCGAACCTCCACCACGGCCAGCACCAACATCAGAAGAATTCAACATAATTCTGAGGCATCCCAGCCCCAGTTACAAAGAGATCCTCACTGGTCTCATCATCGGAAAAATTCCAGACCGGGAGTTACGACCTCAACAGTGACTGTCAGTCATCCACCACAGGAAGCAGGCAGATTCGACATCGGCTTCTCCTTTCGCAATTTCGGCGAATCTCCCCTCCCCGCCTGGCCGGCTTACCGCCCCTCCCTGCGTGGAGGTAGTGTTTGCGTGTAAATCAACATCCCCACCCCAAGTCAACCCTCCTGTGTGAGGTGTAGTGCTTGTATTAAACAGGATTCAAGCTTCATCGGCGCAGTGTGCGGGGATCCCACACTTCCCCGCTCGCCCATCATCTCCGAACGAGGTTGGTTTCTTCAAACCAACCAGGTGAGCCTCTGCCCTTGCTCCCCTAGTATCTGTTTGTTTAATATCCATCAAGCTAGTCCGCTGGCTAGTAAGAGAGTGCCCGTTCCCGGATCCACCATCTTGAGTGGTCATCGTGGATAATAGTGAGTGAGTGACCTAGTGCCCCCAAGGCACCCGGCTGCCCTTGTTTGTGGGCATCATACCTTCGGGAGGGTGAACCTTAGTTGTGCTGGCCCTCTACCAGCAAGGGTCTTGTTCCACCACCTCGACTCAGCATCACCGAGTCACCACGGGTTGCGGGTGTGCACGGTGGTTCGGTCCAATTTCAAAGAAATCTCGAATCTTGAGTTGTGTTTTGCAAATTAAGTCCGAGGAAGCATAGTGTCTTGCTGCATTCCCATCGTCGTTTCACATCAAATTGGTATCAGGGCAAGTTCTAGACTTGTCTCTACTAAGTCTTGTCCTAGGGCGCATAAGCATTTAGAGTCATTCGGTTCATCAACATGGCTACCTCTCTTTGGTCCCACTCGGCCCTCCACAAAGGTCCGATCGACCACCCATTTTCGGACATCCTTATAGATGAGAGTATCACCTTTGATGGGTAACATCTAGTGATTATGTTAGGTGGGAGGCTTTCATGACAAAACACTTTGATAGGACTAGGGTCTATGGACACGCTAGAGTCCGCAGGGCCACAGGGCGACTTCGGAGACAAGCCAAGAAGGAGTGGGAACGCATAGTGAGCTTAAGAAGGATTTGGCGGCAAGAACCCATAGAATCATGGGAAGAGATGAAGATTGAGCTTAGGAAGATCTTCACTCCCCGACCACCCCACTCCTACCGTGAGGACCATAACCCGAGGAGCACTCCCACTCCCCCTTTTCCTCCCAGTCAACCCAAGACCTCCATTAGGACCCAAACCCCACCACCCAAAGGACCCCTAGATTCATTGGAAGAGATAAGGATTGAGATCAGGAAGATCTTCACTCCCCAACCTTCCCACTCCTACCTTGAGAACCATAGCCCGAGGAGCACTCCCACTCCTCCTTTCTCCCCCAGCCAACCCAAGACCACCGTTAGGGTCCAAACTTCACCACCCCAAGTACACCATGCCCCAACTTTCATCACCCCATCCCCAAAAGACCTTCCCATTCCCTTGGGTCCTCTTTGATTGGAGAATAAGTTAAGGGGGATATCAGAACATGGGTTAGGGTGTACTAAAAAATAAACAATATTACTTTGATTGTATTCGGGTTAGCTTATTCCATCCTTTTGCTAGAATATGCTTAACTCACCTTTTTGGCCCTTAACCCACCTTTTTGTCGGAATACCTTATTTCGACAACCAAACCAATTAGCATGAATAAGGATGGGGTACCCCACCTTATTCTTCAATCAAAGAGGGCTCTGGAGAATAAGACCCCCACACCACAAAGGGATAAGATTGTAATTGAGGTACATGAGGCCTCCCCCGATTGGGAAGAAGAATATGAATCACAATGTCATGGGTTAGGCCGAGAAGTTCCCATCCCAGGTGGAAGAAGCATCATGGCTCACTCCACCCTCACCATTCAAACCCACGTGGACCCCATGTCCACCCCTCCACCTAGGCCCGTGATAGCCACCATTCCCCAACCCAAAGTTACTCACCCAACCCACCTTCCACTTCCAACTCCTATCCTACCCAAACCTAGCCCCCCGCTACTTCCACTCCCAACCCCAACCCAAGTCCGGCTTCACTCACCACCCTGGGTACACCATACACCAACCGTTATCATCTCGCCCTCAGAGGACCCACTCACCTCCCTGGTAGAGGAACCCATACCCGACCCCATAGTGGTGAACACTCCGGACCCAACCCCCGCTATGGAGATCACCCATGTCCAGGAAGAAGAAGAAACTTCACATGGTGGTCTTCACCTTACACCACCCTCCCTAGTAGGGGCCGAGCTCATCTTAGGAGAACCCCTT
Source organism: Amorphophallus konjac (assembly GCA_022559845.1). Lineage (NCBI taxonomy): Eukaryota > Viridiplantae > Streptophyta > Magnoliopsida > Alismatales > Araceae > Amorphophallus > Amorphophallus konjac. The sequence goes on along the minus strand of CM040119.1, from coordinate 260,616,441 downwards.
TCACGTTGGTTAAAGAAGAACCCATTTAGAGATCTCATGGCCCATGTTTGCCCTCCTATGGAACAAAACCTTCCTATAGTACCCTTACCCACCTATCACACCACAATCCAATCATCCTATCAAGTGGAAACATTAGGGGATTTTCTTAAGGGTCTATCTTGACAAATGGAGTTAACTGGCATGTTGACCACTGTAGCCGACCAACCTAGGAGCCTTGACCTCCTACACCTATGTGTCGGGTCCATCTCCTCGATATACACTGTGGGTTGCTACACTAGCGACCTTCTTTTATTCCTCCCAACACCCGAAGAGCCCGATGCTATCTGCGAATTAGAGTTACTTATTTCGGGTAGGATGCCAAGCCCTCCATTCATGGCCAACCAACCCGCCAAGGACTTCAGTTCAATTACTGCATTTGAGGAGGAGGACTCACCATCATTTGAAGACCTTGAGGAGATAGAATACCCCTTCCTTGGTAACACATTCCATGACCCCTTTGATCCCTCCCTATGGAAGACATTGAACCCATGGGACCTAGCCGCCTTACCCACCACCCACTCCCTCCTACCCTCACCCACCATGTTGAACCCAACCCACCCATTCCACTACTTAGTTCACACTATGAGAGCCATGACCGAGGGTGACATCCACCTAGGAAATGAGGAAGTGACCTATCCCAAAATGTCCACCTTCTTGAACCCCTTCGACCCCTATGAGTGGAAACCCCCAAATCCACCCCCACCTAAAGATGGGACCATCTTGATTGTAATACATGTGTCACATCAAATTGCATCATGTAGTAAGGCTAGTCACGTCATTTATATCATTCACACACTAGGTCCAGTGCACGACATGTTTACATTTGGACATGCTGGTCCTCCCCCACTCTTCATCCACCTCATGCATGATAGGGCCATTTCTGGCTGCCCCGGTCCACCTAAGTACATCAAGGTCCACATGGTTTCTAAGCATGATAGGTCAATTCATGGATGCCCTAGTCCTCCTAAGTCTGTCAAAACCAATCTAACACTTGATAGGGCTGAATTTGGTTGTCCAGGCCCTCCCTTCATCCCTATAGGATCATCATTCATGACATTGCATGGTAACATTCGCAAACACAACAACAAGAGCAGCAAGGTTCTTAAGGAATTGGCCGATTCCCACTGTCGCCACCAAGAAATCCATATCGGTGATTTTGTGATGGTGAGGACTGAGATTGTCTCAAAACTGAGGACTCGTGGAGCAGGCTCCTTTCAGGTGTTGAGGCGCCTTGGCACAAATACTTATGTGTTGGACCTCCCCGAAGAGTATGGAGTAAGCCCCACTTTCAATGTGGCTGACCTGGTGCCCTAGAAGGGTCCCACGGTGACACCCAGTGAGGAGATCCAGCCTATCCCACCCCTTGAGAGAGCCCCCACACCAACGAGAGCTCCATCTGGCCAGAGAAACCAGTGTGATCAAGTGGAGCGGATATTAGAAGAACAGATCACAACCACACGGAGCAAGGCGTATGAGCGATATCTGGTTTGGTGGAAGGGACGACCACCTTCGGTTGACACCTGGGTGATTCGGGAGTATCTCCAGCAGCTGGATCCTGACCTATTGGAGCAGTACCGCAGCAGGGAGGACCCTTACTCGACAGAGTCGAGTTCTCTGCACCCCAGGAGTATGATGGGGACATCGCTTACCACTTCCCATTTCTCCACGGGTCCCGTTGCTTGCCAGCTATGCGTCATCATGTTCGCGGCATTTTTTCTTAATCATGGCTTGTAATTTTTATATTTTCTTGAGTCATAAATTATGTAATTTCCCTTTTATTGAGTCAAGTACCTAGGTTAAAGAGTCATCTACCTAGGTTAATTGTCATTAGAGTGGTTAATGAGTCAGTTGGGCCCAATTAAGTGGGCTAGGCCCATAGGCACCCCCCTTCCCCCTTGGTTTATTGTCATTAGTCAAAAACTCAGGGTCTTTTGTTAAATTATGGGTTTCCTATAAATAGGATCCCAATCCCCCCCATTTGGAGCTAATGAAGTATTGATAGAATTTTCCAAGCATTAGTGCACCTCTCTCTTTCTCTCTAGCTCTCTCTCTCTCTTCTTCTCTCTCTCTCTCTTACTCTCTCTCTCTCTCTAGGGCGCCACTTTCTCTCTCTTCCCCTTCAAAATTTCAAAATTCTCTCTCTCTCCTCCTCATTCACTCCTCATTAAACCCCTCTCCCTTCCCTATACCTCCCATTTACTCCCCCCCCCAACCTCCTAGGTGGAATACCATTCTCCTAGACACCTTTCCCCTTCCCCATTCACCCTTTCACCTTCCCAAGGGGGAATCCATTCTCCCAAACACCTCTTCCCCTCCCCAAGGCAACCCTTCCTATTCTCTAGGCTACCATTAATTCCTTTCCATTAAACCCATTCCAAATCCAAAGGAGGGAAACCATTGCCCCCCCCCCACCCACTTGTGCCCCCTCACCTTCCCCCTTTCCCTCCAAGCCCAATTTCGCAACTCCCCTCTCAGCCACTGCAAACACCTCCTTCCAGGCCTCATTCTCCCCCTCCCACTTCTTGTAACACCCCCTCCCAGACCCCATCACAGCCAAGGGTCATCCCTATACCCATCCACCTCACTTCCCCTCCCATAAACCCCATTTTCCCCCCATCTTCTTCAAATTACAGCTCTCAGTTCGAGTGTAGCAGAAAGGGTCGACTTGCAGAAGCAACCACGGAGTCATACAGCAACATCTGAAGTCGTATCATACATTTCTGGAAAGGTCGTCCAATCATCTTCGCAGGCGAGGCAATCCCGCCCCATTCTGAGTCCGGGGTTGTCCGGGAGGACCGATCTCCCCTGACGGCGCAGAGTCACCCCTGCAGAGTACCTGAACCAGGTTATAGCCTGTACCACGACGGACCACGGAAGAATTCGGCCTTGAGCTCTTCTACAAAGTTCTCCCTCGCCCAATCCTCTTTCAGAATCAAAAGGCAGAACGGAGTTCGGCCTCCGTGGGACAGAGTTACCATTTTTCTCCCTCGGCTGCACGGGTCTGCCTCCCACAGTCTGCAACGACCTGCCTCCACTATTTTGAGTCCCCCAGTCCTCTCCAACATCAGACGGCTTCCCTGTCAGTTTTTCTGCGAAGAGGGCTCGTCCACGGTTCCAGAAACTCCGGCGGTTCGTGATTCGGAGTCCAGAAGCGATCGGGACACTCTCTGCAACCTGCTGTGTGAGATTAGAAGCTGCCAGTCCCAGATTCTATTGCGCTGTTCGAACCTCCACCACGGCCAGCAACGACATCAGAAGAATTCAACATAATTCTGAGGCATCCCAGCCCCAGTTACGAAGAGTTCCTCGCTGGTCTCATCATCGGAAAAATTCCAGACCGGGAGTTACGACCTCAACAGTGACTGTCAGTCATCCACCATAGGAAGCAGGCAGATTCGACATCGGCTTCTCCTTTCGCAATTTCGGCGAATCTCCCCTCCCCGCCTGGCCGGCTTACCGCCCCTCCCTGCGTGGAGGTAGTGTTTGCGTGTAAATCAACATCCCCACCCCAAGTCAACCCTCCTGTGTGAGGTGTAGTGTTTGTATTAAACATGATTCAAGCTTCATCGGCGCAGTGTGCGGGGGATCCCACACTTCCCCGCTTGCCCATCGTCTCCGAACGAGGTTGGTTTCTTCAAACCAACCAGGTGAGCCTCTGCCCTTGCTCCCCTAGTATCTGTTTGTTTAATATCCGTCAAGCTAGACCGCTGGCTAGTAAGAGAGTGCCCGTTCCCGGATCCACCATCTTGAGTGGTCATCGTGGATAATAGTGAGTGAGTGACCTAGTGCCCCCAAGGCACCCGGCCGCCCTTGTTTGTGGGCATCATACCTTCGGGAGGGTGAACCTTAGTTGTGCTGGCCCTCTACCAGCAAGGGTCTTGTTCCACCACCTCGACTCGACATCACCGAGTCACCACGGGTTGCGGGTGTGCACGGTGGTTCGGTCCAATTTCAAAGAAATCTCGAATCTTGAGTTGTGTTTTGCGAATTAAGTCCGAGGAAGCATAGTGTCTTGCTGCATTCCTATCATCGTTTCACATCACGCTGTTCTGACGGTGTTTACTTATTCAGGAGATGTGGAAGCCAATGTTTCGATGGGCTTGCCAAGCGAGGTTACCCCAGCGAGTGATTGCTTGTGGTGCGGGCCATGATTTTTTACGATGTGAAGCTGGCACCAAGTGCTATTTTAATTCGTGAAGATCTGGGAGGTTCGAGGCTTGGCATGAATGGCGGATGAAGAATAAGGTAATTCGGCCAAGTGTGGTGGTCTGGTTGTGTCCCTCGAGAAGTGCGCGGTTGAGATTGAAGAGTTGAGCTCGACATGTGGGTTATCATTGGAATAAAAATTATAATTTTTATTTTATTTGAACCCCCCTCCCCCATTTCTCTCCCTCTTTCTCTTGAATTCTCCTCTCCCTCTCTCTCTCATTGTCTCCCTCTCACTCTTACGTCTATCCCTCTCTCCCTCTTCTTCTCTGACGGCCGACGGGGAGGACTTACAAGTGAGGGAGAGGGTGGAACGGGCGACGAGTGGTGAGGACCAAAGTGTGGAATGGGAGGCGGTGTCACGGCGGTGAGTTCCCATGTTTTCGTGAAGAACCGGTTGTGGAGCGAAACATTTTCAATGTGGATCAACCCCAAACTTGCATGGTTCCTTCGAAAAAGGTAGGGGGGTGGATCCTTGACCTTTTTTACTTTAGTTCCCTACAATTTCTTGCCGATTAGAGGGAGTTCGAGTGGGTTTCCCTTTTGTTGGGGTTAAAAAACATGTTTTGGGGTGAGAGACGATTCCGCCGATTTGGGCGATAGTTTGTAGTTTAAAATGTGGTTTCCGGTGGTTTGGATGGCGGGGAATGAGTTCCCCTTGTTTTCCCCCTCGTGCGGAGCGAGTGGGGAGTGGAATGGGACCTTACGGAGGGGTTCCTGTCGTAGATGAACCAAAATTGGTTGACCGATCCCTGGGTTCGGTCGACCAATTAGGGACCAGGTTGAGTAGGTTACCTCTGGGAGGGTTCGGTCGACCGCCAAGGGCTGGTCAGTCGACTGAACCACCAAGTCAGTTGATCAACCAGGGTGGTTGGTCAACCGACCTGCCCCCGCATAGGTCGACCGACCAGCACTACTAGTCGACCAATTTGGGGCCTGATTGGCCTAGTTGACTCTCGTGAGCGGGTTTTCACCTCGAAATATAAAAATTAATATTATATACATGGAAACTCATATAAATCAGGCCATTTCAGCCCTGTGAGGGTGGCGGTCGCTCGAGAATGGATTCACATAATACAAGGTTTCATAGATTCCCTACAGTGGGTTTGGCTGTATATCTATAATATTGTTTCCACGTGGCTTGCGTGCCCGTGGTGAACTATATCCGCGAGAGTTCTGTGATCGCGGAGGGTTATATCCATGTGAGTTTAGTGACCACAATGGGTGGTCCTTGTGTGAGTTCAGTAGGCTGGCATCCACTAGTCCCCATCATCCGGCCATGGATGGTTTCTCAGTACTCGTTGGTGTCATGTCGTGGTTGACGGTGGTCCACGTGCGTGCGTACGATCATTCTCGAGATTCCCACGAGACCGCAAATGATAGTGTTATATGGTGGATTCCTGTGAGATCGCAGAAGATTGTGTTTTCTTGTTTCACTACCTTGAGGGCATTTCGTGTCAGGCCAAGCGAGGGAAAACTAGTGGCCTATCGTGGTCGAATCGAGCAAGACCGCCCAGTGTGTATGACACTCCTTGTGCAGAGGCAAGACCGCCTGAGCGTATGTACCTGGGTTAGGACAAGTGTACGTCACTGACGGGTGCAGGGGTGCATACCCCATGTCAGGTAGCAGGACACGGCCATGCTGTTGGGCATAGAGGCACGGACCCTAACCAATCCCAGGGTGTGATGTGTGTGTGTGTCTCCTTTGCTCCTCCCGAGACTCGGTGTGGGTAGTGTGCGCACATATGAGACCTTGGCCCAGTATAAGACGTTAGTGACGCATCTGGTCTCGTTGTGTATAATTGAGTGGCAGACCCTATGCCACTAAGGTTGAGGTACCGATAGTGTTGTCGATGGCCCTTCCGGTAGACAGGTCAGAGTTACCCTATGTAGAGGGCATGGTTTTCTTTCTAGTTTTGGTTCGAGACTGAGGTTTACTAGTGTCGAGGTTGTCCTCCCTAGGGGGGAGGTTGTGTATGACCGCGTGGCCTCGATTGTGGTTCCATCAGCGAGGATGGATTGTTACGACCGCATTGTCTTAGGTTTTCTCTCGATAATAAGACCGTGGTTTCACCATGGGTCAGCGGTTCCGACTAGAGGTCGTGGCTTCCTTGTCAAGAGTCAAAGTAGAGTGGAGACTCTGTAGCTCTGTCATCTACCATTCTTAATATCTCTGCCACTGCTGTTATTTTATTGTTGTTATTATCGTTATTGTTGTTGTTGTCATTGGATTGTTACTGCTTACCTCCATTGTTGTTGTGGGGATCTGTGGGACCCCCACTGAGCCAATGAGATGAGACTCACTCTCTGCTTTTCAGGTGTGGCGCTCTTCCTCAAGCTTGGTGCAGCACTCAGGTGGTCGTTAGTAGCCATCTTGCCAGTGTCGAAGTATACCCCATAGCAGTGTACGTTCCTTTTCTAGTTAACTATACTTGTCGACTAGACTCTGTAGTTAAATTATTTAATTATAAAATGTTAACTTTATTATTGTTATTAAATTGATTAGTCATGTAACTTATTTCATGTAATTGTTTGAATTTCAATGCATCTCCACAACACCAAAATAACCCTTCCGAGCCTCTCAGCTCGTGGGTGACGATGCAAGATTCGAATGGTATCAGGTTCTTCTCAGTATCTGAATTCTGGGTCGTTACATGTACCTTGACTAGTCTTGGAGCAAGGAAGAAAGATTCTACATCATCCCGCTACCATTTTCTGAATGCAACATAGACAGTGACCGCGTTCTTCAGAATGCGGTGGTAACGGTGATTGCGTTTTCATCCAGGCCCCTTTCTGACCCGTTTGTCTTCTTTCTTAAGTAAGTAGTGTGCATCCCTTCATCCTTCATATTATTCGCATGCTATTAGCTTCGGGGGCGATCACGGATCTTATCTTTTCTTTATCTTTCATTGCATGCACCCCACCCCCTTTATTATCCATCTCCTAGTACCATATATTATTCATATCATCTTGATATTCATCATTTGATTGTGGGGTGATCATTTGACTGATATATATCTATGTTTTATTTTTATGATCTACAAGGAAAAACTCAACAATCTCCCTCTTTTTGATGATGGCAAAACTCATGAAGAGTAAGACCAATGTAGTCAACAAGTAGATGCAATCACTCTCCAACAACGAGATCATCAAGTAGAAACAAACACTCTCCCTGAACAATCACTCCCCCTAAATGATATAACTCCCCATGAATGATAGCCAAAAAATTACAATGTAAACAAATTAACATGGAGAATCGCATTAACCACATGGAAAAGCACATGAGGAAAGATGCACACCGAAAACACACCAATCTCTCTCCCTCTTTTTGTCATCAGTCAAAAAAAAGAGAGGAATATAGGAGTCTTGAGAAATATAATGTAATAAAGTAAAGTGACTAACAGATAATATCCAAAATTTTCCAACAAGAGAGGGTAGACAATCTAGGACAAGTAAAAAAAATTAAGGAACAAAGGACGAAGCAAAGAGGAATATAGGAGGAAAGAATAATTGAAGTCCAATCGGATGGTCAAGAAAGTGTCCCCAAAAAGAAATAGGCCAATGTTAGAATGTCATATTTCATATCAAGTTTGTCTGTCACTCAAGCTGGCGGCCAGTCAACTCAGCCTAAGTTCTCATATCCCCTCGATGAGTGATCGTGCATAAGAGATGATAAGCCCAAGGTTCATGTCAACCTGTTCGATGTGTCATTACCTCTGCTAACCCTTGAGACGGAACTACACGGGGGAGAAAAGAAGAAGAAGATAGAAAGTCTCCCAACCAGTTGGCAAGATCCGCTATTTGGTTCCCTTATCAACTCAACCCTCCTTGTGGATTTGGTATTACTTTTGATGCGAGGGATTTTGAACTTTGTATGGCCTTTTGCTTTTTCCTGAGGGTGCATACTTTTTGCCACTCTCTTTTGTCTGCCTGAGGGGAGGTACGTACTTTTTGCCACCTACATTCCTTTGGCTCTTTCATGATGTATATATTTTTTTGTTATCTCCCTTTTTTAAAAAAATGACTTCCTCTTTGGGGGTGCAAAGCGAGTTGGTCCCGTATTACGAATCTCAACATTCTTTTCATTCAATCGAATAAGAGAAGAAATGGGTAGTCTTATCCTTTGGGCCAACTCAAATAAGTCTACAACCTTCTGGGTCTCCACTTGCCTCTACCTACCAAAGTGTATAAAAATCATTCCCACACATGCTCCTTACGGAGGAGGAGATACTCCGAACTTTTGAGATTGCATTAAGGTAACCTTGACCAACAATCAGACTCGGGAGACACAAACTATCGTTAAGACTCTCTGTGACACAAGACCAATGTGGGGGAAAGGTGGAAGGCAAGAAATGGAAAGGAGAGAGGTCGTGGAAGGGAGAAAGAGTGACACAAGAAGGAATAGGAAACCAAAGAAGAAAATGTGAAAGGAATGAAGGGTTTCCTCTTTTTTTGGGTGTTTGAAAATGGTTGGACACTAGGAGAGACACCATCTTTCTGGATCAAAAATCTGAACATAGATGACGTGGTGTTTGAGATTGGTTGGACACCAGTAGAGACACCAACTATCTGGTTCAAGTAAATGAACAAAGATCCATGGTGTTTGAGGTTGGTTGGACACCACCTGTCACACCCCGATTGCAGAATACCGAGACGTGACGAGATATAAACGGGTCGATCGAGATACATATGACGAATATGGACAACAAAATAGACAATGCCATAATTTCATTGCAAAATCTGACATTTCCTATAAATGACTTTTCAATATTTTTTTCAATACTATCCACTCTCAATACATTTATTCTCTAAGTAGATAGACTAGGAAGAAAATCTTCTAAGACTTTCGACACTATCAATCACTCCAGCCTATTCCTGTCATCTTTTGAATTTCCTAAAAAATTATCAAAGTACATTGGGTGAGCTAAAAGCCCAGTAGGACTTATATCTCTATACTGGGCAACTTAAATGATGGGGACATCACCTACAGTTCCCTCTGGCTCGGCTCGCCGCCTCATCTCGGAGACACGTAGGTTCGGTTGTCGCCTTGTTTGAGTCATACTATGTATTTTTCAACATTTATTTGAGTCATATCTATGTATTTTCCATTTTATTTGAGTCTTGTCTCTAAGTTTTAGTCATTTTTCCTATGTATGAAGTCATTATACCCATGGTTTATTCCCTTGGACAGCAAGGGACATTTTGTGTAAAGCCAAGGATAATGTGGTCTTGTAAAAAGTTGGGCTCCTATAAATAGGACCCCTTGGGCTCTTGAGAGAAGTATTGAGAAATTGAGTATTTGAAATCCCTCTTGAGTGTGTTTCCTTGGTGAGAGGCCAAGCCTGGGTGAGAGGCCCTTGGGAGTGAGAGGCTCCCCATACCCCCATCGCCCCCTCCCTCACTTCCTCGAACCTGCGCCCCTCTCTCTCTCCCCACCCTCCACATCATCTTCCACCTCAACCCAGCCTGCCACCTCACCTGCCATGTCACCGTGACTCCTCAAATCCCCCAACACCCATTCATTTCCCTCATTAACTCCACAACCCCCTAGACACCTTTCCATTCTCCAACCCACCTCTTCCACTCCCCAAGCCAACCCTTCACTCCCTTAGACACCCCTCCACCTTCCCAATACCCCCTTGACTCTCCCTAGACCACCCATCAAGGAGAGACCCCTCCCTTCCCTACCACCTTACTGCCACAAAGGCCCCCCCCTCCAACCCCCCTTCCCTAACAAGGCCGCACCCCACCTCCCACTCTCCCTCCCTTGGATAGGTCGCACCTCTCCCTTCCATTCTCCCCAAGCCTGCCACTCCACCCTCTCTCTACTCCTTCCTCTCTTCTCTCCTTGCTGGAACCCCTCTCACCCCTCCTCCTCCGTCTGCTCTCTTCCCCATCCATCCCGAGCTCCCCATAATCCCTGTAGTAGCAAGGAGTAGGCACTAAGGCAGTAGCTCCGACAAATCCATGCGGTGTCGGTAGCAGATTCAGGTTGGTCACCCCCAACAGAATCCAGCCGTGACCTCTCTCTCCACTCTGGCCCATGGGACGCCTACGTTCTCCGGCTGCACTCGCTAGGGTCTGTGACAAGAGAGCAGAAACGCAGTCCCTCTCCTCATCTACTTGTCTGCCCGCTCCAGGAGTGCAGTCTGACAGCAAGTTCCGCACACCGGCGAGGGCAACCCGGACCTCTTGCGACCTTCACAATAAATTAGTAGACATCCATGGTGTCTCCTTCAGCAGTCCGGGATCCCGTCGGCATCGACTCTTGGACACCGCCCTGATCTTCGTCACACCCAACCTGCTATTCAGTTCTGGGCTGGCCTGCACCACCACGCAGACCTGCGACCCCGACCAACAGCGGCCCCATCTGGCTCCCACAGCGCACAGCTTCGGACAACAAGTTCCAAGCCCTCCCCAAGAAGGCCCCCACTCTGCCATCCACCTCTAGGAAGGTCTGTCGAATAGCAGCGGCTTTAGCAAGCATCCGAGTGCGGACTAGATCAGGACGGCCAAACTTGGCCCGTCTCGACTTTCCCCCACCCCGCGCCTGGCTGGCTGACCGCCCCTCCCTGCGTGGAGGTAGTTTTGGTTGTAACAACCTATCCCCCACCCCTGAGCCAACCCTCCTGCACGAGGTGTAGTGATGTAATAGTAGATCGTAGGTCAAGCTTCACCGACGTAGCGTGCGGGTTGCATTCCCACTCTTCCCCACTCGCCCCCGTCAACGACTGGGGTCAGTTTCTTCAAACCTGCCAAGTAAGCGCTCAACCCTTGCTCTGTCTTCCTATCCATCCCGGATTCTCTTAACTCTCTGTCGGTGAGGAAGAGAGTGCTCGGCCCTGAGGCTCCACCCTCGTTGAGTGGCCACCGCGGTGGGAGAGTGGGAGAGTGGGAGCAAAACTCGTGCCCTCTCAGCGCGAGGTCTGCCCCATTGAAACATGTAACCATACCTAGGGGAGGGTGACTTGAGCCCTGCTGGCCCTCTACCAGTAAGGGACTTCTTCAACCATCTCGACTCAATATCCTTGAGTCACCCCAGGTTGGGTCGCGCCGTGAAAGTCTGTCTACCGATTTCGATTTCTTGTTCGAATTAGTGTGCTTTTCATTGTAAGTCCTTGGTGCATTAAGTCTGTCGCCATAGTCTCCTTAGTGGTCTCACGTCATTAAAGTGATTAGCATATTGGATAATCTAGATGCTCATGAAAAACATATAATAAAATAGGTGATAAGTGAAATAGAAATCAAGATCAAGAAGCCATAAATTTTAAGAATAGATATCATAGAATTCAATTGTAAGCATGAAGATCAATAACATGTAGAGAATGTAAATTTTTTCCATATAACAAGGATGTTAAGTACTCATTCAGTCAACAATATCATTTATAAATTAAATAAGAAGTCAAGCATGTAACAAGTGAATTATCCAGTTCAATCTTACATGTCAATTCGTGCAATGTCACACCTGATCATTCAACTCCCTCGGGCACAAGTACTTTCAGGTTTAGCTCGCCCAGGACCAGATCAGTGCCCCAAAACTGCCAGGCATCGAGTGTCAGGTGGACCAAAAGTCTCAAGTAATTTCTAGAACAATTCAATAATAAAATGGTCAACCGAATTTCAAGAAAAAGCTCATGAAGCGTAGTATACCACACAACTCAACATTCAGCTATGTACGACTCTAGAGGTGACCCCTAAATTCTCAAGAGGTTACTCCCGTTATGTAGCACTTCCCTACATGCTCAAGACGTGGCTCCCGCTATGTAGCACTTTGCACCATTTCGGCCTCAAGAGGTTGCTCCCATAACGTAGCACTTTGTCCTGCATGGCACTTAGCTCCTACACTTTTGAATGGTAGTTTATGGCTAAAGTACAGATATAGCAAAAAATTTTCATTCAATGATATATTGTATAAGAAGTACAAGTGAAGTTTACAAGAGAGGTTCAAGGATAATTTTATGGATCATGTTCAACGACATTAAGACAATAAAAAGAATGAGTTACTAGTTAAGACATGATCAGCTTTCGCAGAAGATTTTACAAAATAGGTTTAGATCAAGTTTTTCACAGTCTGGTCCTTCAGTAGAAAACTAATGAAATCATGGCTAGGTAAGAGGTGGGATAGTGGAAGGCTCTCCTCACATTTGTAAGGTTTTAATTAAGTAACCACTTGCCCGCTTAGGCGATTGCCTGTCAACCTCTAGTCTTAGACACCCGCCTTTCTTGGTCAATTGCTAGGCATATACAAAACTTGTCAAAAATGCGTAATCACATAAATCAAATAGAAACCATTACTGCATAATCTAATATGTTCATATGTAAAATACATTCATTAAAAGTAGATTCCAGCTTTAAGATAGAGTTTATATCAAACAGACAAGGTCAATCAAGTATAGAAATTTACGAAAATTAGAGCATAGTTGTTTGAACAATTAAATATAGCTTCACGAGTTTATTACCTAGTCAATTCTTTTTGGATGGCAATTTAAGGCAAGAACATGATTTTAAAATTTAAAATTTTAGATTTTGGAATATTGTATGTGAAACGGAGTGATTCAAATGATCGACACATAAAATGAGATGGACCAAAGATTGGCACGTAAACAAAGGCATTTTGGAGGGTAGGCTAGGTCGCGGTCTCCTTGGGAACCACGACCTGGTCACAATCATCACGATGACTGCATTCAGGCCGGTCCTCTAGGGTGTCTTCGTTGGATCGCAGTCTATCAAGGTGTTGTGTTCAGGTCACGGTCTCTGTAAGGATCGCGTTCTCAGTCCGAACCAGAAAATGGCGAAAACAAGATATCTTGACTTTAGAACCTAAAATTGGTGTTAACTACAATATCATGATGCACATAACTTGCATAAAATCGAAGTATACATGTAAATAAATAAGTATGGAGATCTAATTAGGTTTAGCTTGAGAGAAAACCTACATATTTGATGATCAAAGGAAGAAGAGGAAAAATGGGAAGAACACTTCTCCAAGCTCCAATTCTCCCTCTACTCACGCCCAACAGCTTTGATTTGGGTTCAACTGGGTTAAAACCATACCTTATTTAGAGGTTAGAGTCTCCAAATAAATTATAATGGATTTAATCAAGAATCCTTATTTCACCAATCCACATTTGACAAAAATTTGAATTTTGGCACATTGTTCGGTGCAATAATTTTTTATTTCCCATCTAATGATGTATGCAATGATGTTTTTGACTTAATCAAGATTAGATTAAGGATAATAGTTAATCATCCTTAATCTAATTTCTATAGTGTCACTACAGTATTTTTATAGTATCACTATAGTATCGACGATTTCGCCTTCTCAGAATTGTGTCGCGAATCTCGTCGTTCGCGTTATCACGTGGGATTAGGGTTTATGTTAATGTATCTGATACTTTGTAGACCTAAAAGAAAATATTTTATAATTTATTTTATTTTTATCTTTCATAATTTCTTTTCATATATATTATATATATGTATATGAAATTTCGAGTTGCTATACCACCCGAGACACCAACTATCTGTTTGAAAGAAATGAATAGAGATTTGCGGTGTTTGAGGTTGGTTGGTCACTGGGAGAGACACCAACTTTCTGGAATGTGAATCTTATCAGAAAACCAGTGAAAAACAAAAATAATTGACCCAAATTGAAGAAAAAAATAAGATAGATATATATCCATTAATGACTCCATGCATCGTATATGAATAAAAAACTCTCAAATTAAATATATTCTTCACTAAGTGATTTATCGACAATATCTTCTTGTTGATTCAGCACAAAACGATCCTTAGAAATATGATCATGCAAAAATGATGACAAATATCGATATATTTGGTGCATGAGTGTTGGATTTTTTTGAAAGATAAATTCACTAGTGTTACCATACACAAAAAAATATTAGAAACTCAGCAATGCACCAATTTAAGAAAATCTAACTAAAACTATGCACACATGTCAACACTAAAAAGAAAATTTGGATGACTGGTTATGAGGTAAAGTAACAACCCAACCATACTTCGATAGAGCTTGTCGTCCACCTTTTTACCTGTTACATTCTTGTTAAATTTTGGGAATGTTGCCATGACAGTAAATAGTGATTTTATGTTATTCAGCCAAACTTTTGAGCCTTTCCTATCTTGGTGTATTTTCCTTACTCTATGAAGAGTCTTTTTTTTTTGTTAACATGATCCGGAGGCCTCCATCTTTTCTTTCATGGGGGATGAATTGACTTTTGTCTTCCATCATATGCCTTGAGCATCAACTGACACGGTACTAATTTTTATGTAGAGCTCCAAGGCATCTCTGCAAAAATAAATTCTCAAGTATTATTTTTTGACACCCAAGCAATGTTGGGTTTAAGAGAGTTAGTAGTATAAACAAGTAAAAGATTTTGGCACCCATTTTATCTTTCCATTTTGAGCACGCTTTTTAATGGAACAATCTCTAGCAAAATGACCTTTTCTTCCACAATAATTACAAGTGGTAAACTGAGCACTTGAAGTGGATGCTTTTACAATATATATTTTCTTTATTTTTTGTTTTATGTTGGGATTATATCATATATCTTCTTTACAAAAAAAACCAACACATGAACCACACGTTGCATCTAAATTATCTCTACCTTTAACGAATTTAGCAAGAGTGTTTTTGGACTTCTCAACATCAATTTGTAAAGAAGATATTTTATCCTAAAGGTTAGAAATTTCAAGATTTGTAGCTTCAAATTTAGCTTTCAAGATGACATTCTCTTTTTCCAAATTTTCATTTTCAAGTTGCACATTTTTTATTTCTTCCTTAATTGTTGAGTCCTCATGAGCAACAAGCAAGTCTTTCTTCAAAATTTTATTTTCATATTTTAATTTTTTATATCTTGAGTATAGTTCATTGAAGGCATATTAGAGTTTGACAAAAGAAATGAGACTAGTTTCAGAATTTATCTCTTATTCATCATTTTGGGCCACAAGACAAAGATTTACCATAGCATCACTCTACTCATCAATGGAGGATGAGGAGTCTTCATCACTCCAGGCAGTGACCATCACATTTTTCTTCTTCCCGCATTCCTTTTCCTTTTTTTATTTCTTGTTCAACTCTAGACATTCATTTTTTATGTGACCCATCTTACATTCATAGCAAATGATTTCAACGTCTTTAGATCTCTCTCTATTAGGAGATCCTCTCTTGTAATTCCTTGAACCACGAATCTTGTTTGTACATATGAACGTTCTCACTTGCCTTACAATTATGTTAATCTCATCTTCTTTATTCTTGTCATGATTACTATCACCACCTGAACTAAAGGAAGATGACACAACCTTGAGTGCTATGGATTTCTTCTTTTTAATTTTATCATCCTACAGCCTTAAGATGCTAATTTCATATGTCATCAAAAATCCCATTAACTCATCTAAAGATAGAGTAGATAAATCCTTAGCCTCTTCAATGACTGTGACTTTAAGACTCCATGAGGTAGGAAGTGATCATAGAATCTTTCTCACTAAGTCCGCATTTGAGTAGATCTTATAGAGCAATTTCAGGTCATTCATTATATCACCGAACTTAGTGGACATCTCACTGATTGTTTCATCAATATTCATCTTGAACAGTTCATACTTATGCACAAGGAGATTTATTTTTGTCTCCTTCACTTGAGAGGTCCCTTCATATGTACCTTGTAATTTATCCCAAATTTTCTTAGCAGAGTTATACATAGAAATTCGATTAAACTCATTTGCGTCAAGTGCACAATGTAAAATATTTATAGCTTTAGCGTTCAAAGAGAGCTTTCAAAAATCCTCATCTTTTCACTCCTCTTCTTTCACTTTAAGAATATGTGGTCCTCTCTCAACCACCCTCCACATTTCATAATTCATTACTTGCATGAAGATTCGCATACGATTTTTTCAATAACTATAATTAGATCTATTGAACAATGGAAGTCGGATAGAAGATTGACCCTCACTAAAGAGAAATGAAGCACCGGGATTAGCCATGGATCTCTTTTAGGCAGTTAAGCCTTCATCAAGAGAACCCGCTCTGATACCAATTGAAAGAAAATCCGGACTGAATAATCCAAGCGGGGAGAGGTGAATTAGATTATTAACCCAAATCGCAACTCAAAAATTAAATCTAGTAAATCAAAAATTCATTTCACAAAAACTCTAGAAGAAGGCGAATGGGAGACAATGATCCAATCACATAAAGATAATGTAGCGATTTTATAGTGGTTCAAAAAGTGCCATGTTGACTTACATCATCTATCCAAGAGCACCTTGGATTTCCACTAAACACCACTTGACATAAGGGAACTAGCTCACAACTAAAAATCACTTGACATCAAGGTGCAAGTTCACCACTCAACCCGCTAGACACAAAGACGCTAGCTCGCCTCAACTTGCTAGACACGAGGGGGCTAGCTCGCCACAAATCACACTAGACATAAAGACGCTAGTTCACCTTGATATCACAAAGAATAAAACAGATTATCCTTCCAACTTAGAAGGATCCAAATACAAGACTAGAACCTTTAGACAACATAATAATAAACACATAAGAAAGTTTAAGTTCTAGAGATCAAATCTAGAGAATGAAGGATGAAGCAGCTTTTGATCCACAAGAGATCTTGATGAAGATCATGTCCTCTTAGTTGGAGGATTTCTGCAAGTCTAAGTAGCCGTCATCGTTACATATGCTTGGAGACATCATTGTTCTTCAAGGAATAGCCAAAAGGATGTTGCTCTGTACCGTTGATTCCCTTTTTTTTGTTTCTGCTGCTCCCTCCTTCAACTGTAGTAGCACCGCTTCGTTTTCAATGAGGCTTCTCTCTTTTTCACTTCCCCTTTACTCCCACACACTTTTGATTCTCTTTTAACAAAAAACCGACAACTCATCGATCCCGTAAATCTCCCAAGTTTTTGGCTAGTATTCATCGTACAAAATAGAAAAAATTAACTCTAAGAGAATATCTCTCAACCACTTAACAAAATAAGACCAAATCAAATTAACATCAGTTATGTAAAACATAAATTCTAATTACACAGGTGGGGTTTGGCGTGGTTAGACGTCAAGTGCAGATACTGTAGACAGTTTACAATGATTCTTGATTTTCTTCGAGATATCAACCTAAGTTTGGAGTCAACAATTTTTAAACATACTTAACAATGAAATTAAATTATAAGATATAATCATCAAAATAAATCTAAGAGAAACTCAACATATATACAACTGTCGCCCGCCCCCGCCCCCAAATACACAAACACACACATAGTGGTCCTATATCATATTGACTACTGTTTGTCGGTTAGAGGAGTTAGTTCTCAATTTTTTTTGTCCCGTCTTCAAAGAGGTAAGAGCTTGGGACGTCTCCCTACTTTTTTTTTTTAACAAAACCTTGTCCAAGGGTTAAATTGAAGGCATTTATTAAAAAAGATACATGTCAGTCTTATTAAAAAAAAGTTGTGTACATCTTTGATCCTCTTACCAGTCTTATCCGCCCCATGAATCGCACAATTTCTAATTTCTACCCGGGCGATGCTAACGCGTTGAAGTGCTGTGTGAGTACTCCTTGAAGTCTAATTAGTGATGTCAAAAATATTCGTAAATTTGATTATCTGTATCACTCGATCTATGATGGATCAGATAATATTCGAATAAACGAATATGTATTCGGATTCGGATTTAGATATGTTTAACATATCTATTTCATATTCAGATAGAGTATAGATTTAATGCACTCGAATCTATACCGGATTCGAACTCGTTCTTAATAACTCATTGTGCATGTTAGGCCTATGATTCTGGTATAAAGTCAACCCGTTATCCTCTTTGTTAGATCTGTGAGTTTGACCTTCTTGCTAAAATTGTAACGATGTTTTTATAAAATATAAAAATTACTTTGATAAGAAAATTATTGACTGACTTCTCGTTTTTCATTTTCCATAAATCTCACCTTCCCTTGAATGTAGATGTGGACTCATAATTTATAAACAGATACGGATATCCACGGACATATCCATACCCGTGATAGATATACATGTACTTATACCTACGAAAATAATAAGGTACTATTTAAGTATGATATTTATAAAATTTTCACGGATAAGATATGATAGTGATCTTTCCGAGTCAAATACGATCCATTTCCTTCCCTAAATCTAACTAACGTTTGTTAAGAAGTGTCTTAAGACGAGTCTGGGTTTTATTATCGGACCTATTTAGACCTTCGTATTTTCCAATCTGATCATGTTCGCTTACCCAACATATATATCTGTTATCCCTAATGTTGGATAAAATTTTAATGATATTTGTTTAAAGTTGGGTGAACACAAAATAGACACACGACTCACCCAAGTTAACTCGAATAGCCAACAGCTTTAATGGGCCTCTTACCAGTTCGAACAAAGCCGCTGTTCGTCTGGGCCTACGCATCCCACTTGCCTTGACGAGGAATTCCTAGTAGCTCATGCTCTCTTTTCGAGAACTACTTAATCCAGCACGCTGTAATTTGTTATCCTGTAGGTTGATAAAAGAACAAGAGAGAAAAAAATGAGGAAGAACTGAGGAAAACATTAGTTATTCTATTAGACAAGTTTAAGTGGAGATCTGCAAATTGAGCGTTCTCGTAGTTAGAAAAAGGCTGTCGCCTACCATGCTAAGGCACCAAGAGCTAATTTTGATATTATATATATATATATATATATATATATATATATATATATATTACTTAGTCGGGCATAGCAATGCACACGATGAAGTGTCCGTCATTCTAGGACTACTTTTTGATGGCATAGAAGAATCCTACATCTTTAAAAGTGACACAGTAATGTGCACACGTTAGAGGTGCAAGACAGTCCTACACCTTGTGCTACCATTGGTCCAACGAGGATCGACAGGATAGTGAAGTGGCGTGGTCGTAGAGTCCTACATCTCTAAGGGCCGGTTTGGTAATAGAATTGTCGGGGAATACGATATACGATGAGAGAAAAATGAGGGTGGGGCCCACACCCCCCCTCACACACAGCCTCGTTATTCAGGGCCGAGCGGCGTGTTCGACCCTCCGAGGTCGAACAACGCTATCCTACAAGAAAAATAAAGAGGGTCTAAGAGTAATACTTGCTACACACCCGAGAGGTGTACGATATATAGACCAATTACCTTACACCTCGCGCATCTATTGGTTCAACGAGAAAAGAAGTGCAACGAACTAACGTGACCCCTAATATTTCTCTAAAAAAATTCTGTCGGTCTTCAAATTCTTCTTCAAGCTTTTGTGTGCGGTGATCTTGAATCGAAAATAAGAATTAGAAGAAAAAAAGTGTGTCATGATAGTTAACCAATAACCGTATCTTCACCTTTATTTGAGTATTTATGACATACTAAATGTCAAGAAAATATTGAGAAATGAACTCACTTTTGGTCGTTAATGTTGTGTCCCTGAGGTCATTTGAGTCATTCTGTGGTCACATGGGTCATGCGGCATCATTCTATAGTCATATGAGTTTTGTGTATTCTTGGTTTTGATAATGGCTTAACACTATTAGTCATTGTTATTTTCCACGCTCTTATGACTGACATATGTGATATTTTGTTCATGACAGATGTGCACATGAAAACTCAATGTTGCGCCCTCGCATGCGGATCGACCTGCGCGGTCAGGTCGCGGGGATCGACGGGGCAGCGCCCCTTGCGGGGGTTTCCGGGGGCGGAGCCCCCGGAACAAAATTTAGAAATGCTTACAGCATAATCTAAATTGATTTCAATCCCAAAATACATGAAATTGATGAGAACATGAATACCTTGACCTATGGACATGTTTCCTTGGGCTAACAGTTCAATTTTGCAGGTACAGGTCTTTTCGGTCGACCTACACGCCTTGGCCGGTCGACCTAATTTGCCAGAGCCTCAGAATGTCAACATTTACAGATTTCGGTCGACCGATACACCTTGGCCGGTCGACCGGTTTTCCCAGAACCGAAATGATGACATTGTTACAGGTTTCGGTCGACCGCCCCCAGGCGTCCGGTCGACCGGTTTTGCCAGAGCCGAAACGTTCTAGCTGCAGCAGGTTCCGGTCGACCGGCCCATGAATTCCGGTCGACCGCCAGCCCCGATGCAGCCTTGTTTGACCTCGAAATCTAACTCGTGGCTAGCCCCTTTCCATGGATTTGTTTAATCAAATCTTACCTAATCTTCCATGATTTGTGGATCTGGTCTAGGGGGCATCTATGGACCATTCAAGGGTTATAAAACCAACACTTGAGGGGATGGAAAACCTAATGCTTGAAGGGGTTACAAGGGAGGCTGCTAGAGTGTGTTCAAGGGAGAGGAATTCGGAGCACTGTAGCAGTGAACAGTACTCCGTGAAGAAGGTCTTCATCCTCAAGTGTTCAAGCTCTTCAAGTGGAGATCAAGATCAAGGCCAAGAGAAGAGAAAGCTGCATCCTCCATCCTCTTCATCATCTCAAGGGGATCCATTGAAGCTCACTATCAAGGGAAATCATCTTCATCCATTCAAGTTCTTTCAAGTTCATTCAAGGTGATATTTCAAGCATTCAAACTCCTAGAAGCTAAAGAAGCAATCAAGATTCAAGGTAGCTTCATCATCTCCTTCATTCATTCAAAGAAAATCAAAGAGAAGATCAAGAGAGAAGAATTGAAGGAAGAGGTACTGTTCACGTGAACAGTACTCCGTGAAGAACATTCATCCAATCAAGGGTGAATCAAGAAGATTGAGTTGAAGCCAAGATGATCCTTGTTGCTGATCAACATTTCATACAAGGGCCAATTCATTTCTACTCATAACTCAATCTCTTGTTTTAATTCATTCACATTTGTTTTCCTTTCAATATTGTTAAACATTGAAGTTGTGATTCGTCCCTACCGTTGGTTAGTAGGAAGGCAATCGGAGGTGTTTCCGATCTGCGGTGTTGACGTCCCTACCATTGGTTAGTAGGAAGGCAATCGGTGGTTTCCGATTTGCGGGTTGGTGCGCTGCACAAGTGAAGCCTCACCGGGTTTTGGTGAGGGGTGGACGTAGGGCTGAGGATTCAGTCCGAACCACCTTAAAAATCCTGTCTAGTGTGCTTTGCTTGTGTGATTGATTAGTTCTAGATGCATGCTTAGGATCGAATTATTATATATCTTGCTTATCTTGCTAAGTGAATCATAGCATTCTTGGAAGCTAGTTTCTATTCCGCTGCAATTTATTTTAACTAGCTGTTTAGAGGGCCGCATTGTGAGAAGTGGGGCTGATCTATTCACCCCTCCCCTCTAGATCCGCTGTCCACTACACAACAGTTAATACGTGTGCCCAGGAGTGGTGGCGAGGTACAACTTAATTAGTTTGGTGTCACATAACAAGATGATGATCCAATTAACCTACAAAGGTAAGCTCGAGAACATCTTATGCCCAAAAGAATAAGTTGTCTCATTCCACTCAGGAATCATCGGGCCAACTTTAAAAAATAAATAAATAAATAAATGGAGAAGTGAAGCAGACGACCGCTTCCTAAGTGACAAAACACAAGGGAAAAGATAATACGATTTTGGAGAGGGAGAAATTCGCGGCCCATTGCTTCTGACCCAAAAGCCCACTAAGACTTGATCGGTCCACTAAGTGACAGCCCACCTCTGCTGGTTAGGCCCACTGATGGGAATCGACGCCGAGCATGTACATTTTATTTTGCATTTGTGTCCTTTAGTTTATTTTTATATCCATGGGAAAGTATAAGCGCAATTGTACGGCTTTGTAAGCCAATGCGTCATTCCCTTGGATTGTTTGGGTTTCTATATAATTTGTCAGTAGGACCAGCAAGGGGGCCCTCAGTCCTTTCCCATTGGTCCATGTCATCCATGTGGGGCTGGTCAACCATCCTAGGTGGCCTTCTAGAAGGGTTGAATGCCAATTGACCACATGGGAGACAAAGGGGGTAAATTTTCCAAGGTAGGCTACCTACCATGTCAAGCTTGTCTCCCACTTAGATTATTTTATTTTTTTGTGTGTGTGTTGGTCACATTTAATCTAGGCCCTTCCTTCCCCATCCCTAGATCCAATGGTGGAGATTTGATTTGATGTGTAGCATATATATACTTGTATTTTTTCCATTTAGAACAATTAATGAGAAGAAAAAAGCATTTTGGCAAGAGCCCCTTGTGAGAATTTCGACCCTCTCTCTCTCTCCCTCTGGTTTTCTTCATCCCCAACCTCATTTCTAGAGTGGTAACCCTTCTATCATCTCCTCTTCACCTCCGGTAATCATCGGTGCCGCCGCCGCCGCCGTTCGTGCCGCCTTCGAGCCGCCACGGGATCGTCTTCGGTGTTCTGTCCTGCTGGACAGAGGTGCAGCTCGAAAATTCCTCAGGCCAGCCACGAGTTCCAATCGACATAAAATTTTGAGGGTTGGTTCCTACCTTATAGACCCTTCCCCACATAAAAATTCACCTCCAAATTCCCCCGTTTCATATTGTTTCCACTTCGTTCATTCCCCAAACTCAAATCAGATCTGTCTCTGTCTACAGTGACAGAACCTTTGAGTTCGTCCCCTTCTACCACCCTTTTGAATTTATTTTGCCCTCCCAATTTAACTGGGGTTTCTGTCCATTTTTCCATACCACCACAATTTTTATTAATTTTTTTTGAGTCTTTTACCTATTTTTCAAAATTCATGTTCTACCGGAGCTACAGTACCTCTAGCCAGATCTCAGATTCGACCTTCTTCCAGTAAACAAATCATATAAATTCATAGACACATCCAAACGTGTCCAAACCAACTTTTCCGTCTTTCCAACTCAAAATCCTACAACTTTCATGAAGAAGTCGAAGTCTGAATCCAAGGTCCTCCTAACGGTCAACGGCAGTTATCAGAGATCAGCTCTGCAGATCTGAGTGTTCAGTTACTGTACAACAGGAGGTTGTAAATTCCACAAGTCCAGATCAGCGAAGATCCAGGCCAGATCTCTAGGCCTACATTGAAGTACTTCGTGTCAGCTTTCCAACGGCGCTAATTTCGTGTCAATCCGACATCGGATCTGACCGCAGCGTCCGTTCTCGCCGGACAGCGCGCTGAAAACCAGAAACTGCAGATCCGTGGGAAGTTTTCCCGACGGGCGCCGGCCGGAGCCGCCCGGCCTCCGATCATCGTTCCAGCGTGCCGCCAGCCCGGGGATCGCTTCCATCAGTGTCCCCCACCACAGCGGTGACCCGGGTCCCACACGGCCCCTCAGGACAGCACGTGGGCCCCACCGTCACGTGTTCGGGTGTTGCCGAAACAGCGCGAGAAGCCGCCCGTCAACCCGAATTCGGTCCTCCCGGACCCCATTGTGTAGCCCTTTACCTCCCTGCGTGGAGTGGGCAGCGGCTTACATTTCTGTAATATTGTGTAATATTGTTCCGGGAGTACGAGTTCGGCCGGGTCCGTCGTCCCCACGCCGAGCGCGTGGAGGTATCGTCTTCGCTCCTACACTTGGCATTTCGCTTATTTCATATATGCTTGTTTATGCCACTGCTAGAGAGCATGTTTTAGGACCTAGCTCGTTATAATTTCATATCACCGTTGCTGCGAGAGAGTGAGCGAGACCGTCCCGTGACCCGATCCGGGCACGAAAGTGCGAATCGACCACCCTAGCTCTTGCCGGTTTCTCAACCGTGCACGTCCGACGCTTCCCTCATCAAGGGACGATCGCGAGCTTGTCGTGTCCTTGGTCCCGTCCCGCATCAATTTGGTATCAGAGCAGGTTGAGTCTAGGGTGTTTGCATTCAAAAAAAAAAGTGTCATGTAGTCATTAGTCGGTCTAAGTCGTGTTTAGGATCATCATATTTTTAAAACAACAAAAAGAGTCGTTTTTGGGTCGCATACATCCCTTTACTCGGTATATAAAAAGGTGTTGTCCGACCGTTAGGTTACGCCTATCGGGAAGGCCGCACACTTGTGCGAGTGACCTTCGGGTCGATTGTCTCCGCCCCGTACCGAGTCTTGGTTTACGTCTAGGGTCCTTAGTGTGCATTAGTTAGTGCATTCCAACTTTGCATTACTTAGTGTCGTGTCTAGTGTTTTGGTCCGAGTGTCGGCATGGCCATCCACTAGTTTCCCCGTGTCCCATGGAGTCCCAAACTCCCGGATGGTGGCGATACTATCTCAAATGGAAGGACCACCCGAACCACCCCACGAGGCCCGAAACCCGGGATTTCTACGGGTCCGATGACCCGAGTGTCTATCTAGAATGGGAAGCCATTATGGATGATTACTTTGAGGTGTACATCATGTACGGGCCCATGCAAGTCGATGTTGCCAAAAGGCGACTTTTTGGTGAAGCCGCTGCAACTTGGAGGGACATCAAATATTGGAGGGAGGATAGGAATCTAAGGCCCATCAAGTCATGGTGGGAAATGAAGAGAATGCTTAGGAGGGCCTACGTTCCCCGCCCACCTACCTCCAACCACGGAGGTCATTCCACTCACCAACCCCACCAACTCACCCACAATCAAGTGGGCCACACCTCTACCCAATCCCACCCCTTCACCGCCGTCCAAGCCCACCAAAGTGACCCCAATCTAGTGGCCCGCCCATGCACCACCAACCAACCTCCCCTTGGCACTCCCATCCCAACCCACTCAAGCACCTCCAACCGAGTAGAAGTCCCGCTTATAACCGAGCCTAGGCCCACACCCGAGCCGAGAGTTAAGGAGCTAGTCCACCCCAAGGTCCCTCCTCCAACCCGCTCCTTAGAAGAAATAAAGAAAATGATTTCGGATTGGTGGGAAAGGACACAAGCTACTCCACCACCCATGGATGCTCCATTGTTATCTACCTCCGGTCTTCATTCGAAACCATCAAAGTGGGAACTACCAAAGCCCGAGCCACCCGTGTTTCTTACGGGAACACTTTACATAGCCGAGCCACTTCTTAGATGGCTCAAGGATGGCTTGGTCCCACATCTCTTCCCATCAATGGACCCCACACTACCACTAGTGCCGGTCAACTCATTCCATACCACATTTCGATCTCGTCACCATGTTGATACGTTGGATGATCTTGTCATGGGATTAGATTCACAATGGGAGTTGACGCATCTTTTGGCCCGAGGCTTTGACCAACCCGCTAGTCTTAGCTTCACCCATCCGGCCATAGGGTCCATTACCTCCGAGTGCACCGTGGGTTGTGTCACCACGGAGGTTCTTCTACTTCTCCCGCTACCGGATGAGCCCGACTTCATGACTTTGCTTCCGAGGGAGGAGTCATATTTCCTATACACGGTCCCATCTACCATGACGGAGGAAGGTGACCACCCGCACCTTCAAGAATTTCATGATTGGGACCATGTCATGTTGGAACCCACTTCATGGGGTCACACCTTCTTCGACCCTTTTGACCCCTTCACTAGTGACCCTCCCGAGTTTTCATACTCGTTACCCTTCTTCCGCGGAGTTCACTATCCCACCTTTTCCATTCGGGCCAAGCAAACTCCACATAGCCATAGGTCCGAACCATCCCTCGGGGGTAAGGAAGACTTTGGTTTCCCCGATCCCTCTAAACCACCCGCACCTCCCGGACTTCCCGCATCCAAGCCCAATGTCCATGATTGGTGCATCATAGTATGTCTAGGAGTTCCCCATGACGTCAACCTCCAGTTACGTCAAATGCATGTATGGCACATATTCGGGTGTCCTGGTCCGCCGTCATCCATGTACGGGTCTGACTAACATTAGGTGTGTCTAGGGTCCTAGTTGAGTCGGTGTGTTTTTTGTGTGGTTTGTTTGTGTGGTGATTTTGAGTCGATTGTTTGTGTGATTTTCATTCATGTGTCAGTGCATGGTGAGTCTGCATGTGTCTTGTGCAAGCTCGTGTCGTTCTCTTATGAGTGTGAAGCGAGTCGACTCACTTGATGAGTATGGGATCGGTTCTACTTCTATACCCGGATCAGTCACCTATAGGGACTCAGCGGTGATTCCTAGTGAGTCTTCGAGCTGCTTCCTTCCTTTTTGAGAGTGCCCCTTCGGAGTGACCACCTTTAGCCCATAGCAGTTCGCATATCGAGTATATATGGAATGAGCAGGTGCCGATCATTTGGAGTGGAGCGTACCCGCGTTACTTGGCACGGTGACGGATCCGCCGGAGTATTCGAGCATCCTTACCCCTACTCGACGGGGTCGAGTTCCTCCCACCCGGGGAGAGTTGATGGGAATCGACGCCGAGCATGTACATTTTATTTTGCATTTGTGTCCTTTAGTTTATTTTTATATCCATGGGAAAGTATAAGCGCAATTGTACGGCTTTGTAAGCCAATGCGTCATTCCCTTGGATTGTTTGGGTTTCTATGTAATTTGTCAGTAGGACCAGCAAGGGGGCCCTCAGTCCTTTCCCATTGGTCCATGTCATCCATGTGGGGCTGGTCAACCATCCTAGGTGGCCTTCTAGAAGGGTTGAATGCCAATTGACCACATGGGAGACAAAGGGGGTAAATTTTCCAAGGTAGGCTACCTACCATGTCAAGCTTGTCTCCCACTTAGATTATTTTATTTTTTTGTGTGTGTGTTGGTCACATTTAATCTAGGCCCTTCCTTCCCCATCCCTAGATCCAATGGTGGAGATTTGATTTGATGTGTAGCATATATATACTTGTATTTTTTCCATTTAGAACAATTAATGAGAAGAAAAAAGCATTTTGGCAAGAGCCCCTTGTGAGAATTTCGACCCTCTCTCTCTCTCCCTCTGGTTTTCTTCATCCCCAACCTCATTTCTAGAGTGGTAACCCTTCTATCATCTCCTCTTCACCTCCGGTAATCATCGGTGCCGCCGCCGCCGCCGTTCGTGCCGCCTTCGAGCCGCCACGGGATCGTCTTCGGTGTTCTGTCCTGCTGGACAGAGGTGCAGCTAGAAAATTCCTCAGGCCAGCCACGAGTTCCAATCGACATAAAATTTTGAGGGTTGGTTCCTACCTTATAGATCCTTCCCCACATAAAAATTCACCTCCAAATTCCCCCGTTTCATAGTGTTTCCACTTCGTTCATTCCCCAAACTCAAATCAGATCTGTCTCTGTCTACAGTGACAGAACCTTTGAGTTCGTCCCCTTCTACCACCCTTTTGAATTTATTTTGCCCTCCCAATTTAACTGGGGTTTCTGTCCATTTTTCCATACCACCACAATTTTTATTAATTTTTTTTGAGTCTTTTACCTATTTTTCAAAATTCATGTTCTACCGGAGCTACAGTACCTCCAGCCAGATCTCAGATTCGACCTTCTTCCAGTAAACAAATCATATAAATTCATAGACACATCCAAACGTGTCCAAACCAACTTTTCCGTCTTTCCAACTCAAAATCCTACAACTTTCATGAAGAAGTCGAAGTCTGAATCCAAGGTCCTCCTAACGGTCAACGGCAGTTATCAGAGATCAGCTCTGCAGATCTGAGTGTTCAGTTACTGTACAACAGGAGGTTGTAAATTCCACAAGTCCAGATCAGCGAAGATCCAGGCCAGATCTCTAGGCCAACATTGAAGTACTTCGTGTCAGCTTTCCAACTGCGCTAATTTCGTGTCAATCCGACATCGGATCTGACCGCAGCGTCCGTTCTCGCCGGACAGCGCGCTGAAAACCAGAAACTGCAGATCCGTGGGAAGTTTTCCCGACGGGCGCCGGCCGGAGCCGCCCGGCCTCCGATCATCGTTCCAGCGTGCCGCCAGCCCGGGGATCGCTTCCATCAGTGTCCCCCACCACAGCGGTGACCCGGGTCCCACACGGCCCCTCAGGACAGCACGTGGGCCCCACCGTCACGTGTTCGGGTGTTGCCGAAACAGCGCGAGAAGCCGCCCGTCAACCCGAATTCGGTCCTCCCGGACCCCATTGTGTAGCCCTTTACCTCCCTGCGTGGAGTGGGCAGCGGCTTACATTTCTGTAATATTGTGTAATATTGTTCCGGGAGTACGAGTTCGGCCGGGTCCGTCGTCCCCACGCCGAGCGCGTGGAGGTATCGTCTTCGCTCCTACACTTGGCATTTCGCTTATTTCATATATGCTTGTTTATGCCACTGCTAGAGAGCATGTTTTAGGACCTAGCTCGTTATAATTTCATATCACCGTTGCTGCGAGAGAGTGAGCGAGACCGTCCCGTGACCCGATCCGGGCACGAAAGTGCGAATCGACCACCCTAGCTCTTGCCGGTTTCTCAACCGTGCACGTCCGACGCTTCCCTCATCAAGGGACGATCGCGAGCTTGTCGTGTCCTTGGTCCCGTCCCGCATCACCCACTTATGAAGAGCCCGAAGGTCAATGGTCCAAAGCGCATGCACCATACAGCCACGACATGGTCGGTCATGCAGAAGATTTCCCCTAAGCTCGGGAGGAACCTCAATGCTACTCAAGCCAACAGAAGGCTATCAAGGCAAACTCCCTCGGCTAAGCTCATGATAGGAGTAAAACCTGGAAAGCCTAGCCCCCTGAAACCTTTGCCTAGAGGAGGAAAGACCCATGGCATGGCTCCCCCTCTTCGATCAGGGAAAGCCTATCCAAGGTGGGCATTTATCCTGTGCAACAGAAGACGTATCTTCTACGAGCATAAGAGAGTGAAGAAGACGGAAGGACTAGGGGAAACACAAGAGTCCTTCAACGATAGAAATGTGTACCAAAGAACGTAACTCTCCCACTACATGATCCCTCTGTAACCTCTGCGGATTCACTAAGGGAGGTCGCCACTATTTAATCCCAGGGATTTCCCCCGTAAAAGGTAAGAGATCATAGCCCCTCAACTGATGAAGAGCAACCCCATGCCTCCTGTTTTTCCCTTATTTTCTCTGCATTTAGCTCATGCCCACATTGACTTAGGTATCGGAGAGTTTAACCTGGGATCTCAATCCTAGGCCCCCTGACCTTTGCCCTTCCTACGGAGATTTCTACCAGAGGTGGCCAGCAAGATCTACTCGATGGGCTCAATTCCATTGGATCGAACGGTCTACGATCAGGTACGGGATCCTACCTCTTCATCCAGCGTCGTCTATGGGAAACGAATGAGAAGCCAAATGGTGCGCAAGAGCAATAGTAGAAGGGTGAACGGCGATAAGGGAAAAGCCCCGACAGCTGGCGTCCAGGAGCTTGCGCCATCCTACTCCACAACCGGCCCCCTAAGGTCGATCGCGGGGCTCCTAGAGCTCAAGCAGGCCCCTGGGGAAAAGCTGTGGGACTATATCAACTGATTTAAAGCGGAGGCCCTACGCACCGCCTTAACCGGGGGAACCCAAGACGAGGGGCTTCGACACGAGCTAGTTCTCCACCCTCCCTCCTCTCTTGCCGACCTCGTTACCTTAGATATGTGCCACGCGGAGTGCAAGAAGGTCCTAACTACCTGTCGAGATAGCTCTGGCCAAGACAAGGAGGAAAGGCTACACCAATCTGATCAGCCCCCCAGCAGGGGAAAAGGAAGAACTACGAGGGTGACAGGAGAGAGCCGCCAAAGAAGTTTGAGTGATACACTGTGTTGGCCACCCCGATCAATGAGATCTAGCGGGAAATCAAAGACTCGGGGCTTCTTCACCAAACAGAGCCAATGAAGTCTGACCCTCGGCGCCGCAGCCGACATAAGCATTGCCAATTCCATGACGACTACGGCCACCATACTGGTGACTGTCAATAGCTCAAGGATGAGATTGAGACTCTCATCTAACGTGGGCACCTGGCCCAGTACGTGGCCGAATGCCGTGATGTACCCCTGGACCCCTCGAATGAGATCGACAACCACCCTCGAGGTGTCCACATTAATGTCATCTTAGGAGGGTCGACTTCTGGAGGGGATACAAGTTGGGGGAGAAAGTGCCATGCTGAGCTGGCTACCCAAGGGAGTGACCCAGCGAAGCCCGTGACACCAGCTCCTGAATAGTAGATCGTGACCTTCTCTGATAAAGACCTAGAGGGGGTGCTTACCCCGCATGATGATGCACTTGTAATTCCTTCTACAATAAATCATTTTAACGTAGATAGGATCCTCGTGGACAATGGTAGCACTCCAGACGTTTTATCTTATGATTGTTTCTTGAAGATGGATGAAAATCCATCGAAGTTGCGCCCGGTCTGAACCCCATGTGTGGGTTCAATGGTCAAGCTACCTATCTCAAGAGAGTACTTAGCCTGCCAGTTACCCTTGGAACTCCCCCAAAGTCATAACATTTGTGTTCAACTTCATTGCGGTAAAAGGGATGACAGCCTATAATGCCATCTTTGGCCAAGGTATTATCGGTCGAATAAAGGCAGGCAATGGCCTCCACTTTCCACCAAAAAATGAGGTTCCCCACCAAATACGGTGTGGGAGAGATAAGGGGTAGCCAGGCCATGGCAAAAAGGTGTAATGTCATTTCTGTCGAAACCACAAGACCTGAGGAAGAAAACCGAGGGAGAGGGATCATTGAGGAAAAGGAGGCGACAAGTGAACCTGGAGGGGAGCTTTTGCCGATCTTCTTGCGAGATGACTTAACTCTCGAGGTTAAAATCAGGGCAGACTTGTCACTAGAAGGACTGGAGCAATATATATAAGAATGTCTTTTTGGAGTACATCCACATCTTTGCATAGTCTGATGTTGACCTTTTCGGGATCTCCGCGGAGGCCGTGACGCATCGGCTTAACCTCGATCTATCCGTCAAGCCTATTCAACAACGGAAGAGAAGGCACACCCTGGCTAAATATGTGATTATCAAAGAATAGATCATCTAGGGTAGGAAAATCAGGTTGTTTCGCTCGGTCCTTTATCCGAGCTGGCTGGCCAACGTCTTCCTAGTGCCTAAGGCTTCTGAAAAATGGTGGATGTGCGTCGACTTCACCAACCTGAACAATGCCACTCCGAAGGACTGTTACCCGCTCCCAAGCATCGACCAATTAGTCGACTCTACATCGGGAAACGATCTGCTCAACTTTCTCGACGCCTACTCTGGATATCACCAGATCTGGATGCACCCCGAGAATGCGGAGAAATCGACCTTTACTTTGGACTCTGGCATGTACTGCTATACGCGAATGCCCTTTGGGCTCAAGAATGTTGAAGCAACATACCAAAGGCTAGTGAATCATATATTTGAAGATAAGATTGGTAGAAACATGGATGTCTACATCGACGATATGTTGGTCAAGCCCCCGAAAGCCAGAGACCATTTTGCCAACATGGCAGAAACATTTGAAGCACTCCAGAAGTACAACATGCAGCTCAACCCCACCAAATGTACTTTCGGGGTTAAGTTGGGAAAGTTACGGGGCTTCTTAGTCACTCATCGAGGGATTGAAGCAAATCCCAAGAAAATCCAAGCCATCCTAGATATGTGGCAACCACAAAACATCAAAGACGTCCAATGGCTAGCCGGGTGGATCGCCGCGCTCAATCGCTTTATGTCTCAAGCCGCGGAGCACTGCCTGCCTTTCTTCAAGCTTCTGAGGGGACCCTAGCCCGCTGCCCTAACTTTCTCCTGGGACAACGAGTGCGAGTAGGCCTTCGACGAGCTAAAATAGATCTTGATGAAACTGCCTATACTCTCGAAGCCTGTCCCAGGAGAAACCCTATATCTCTCCCTCTCGGTGACACCGTCCACCATTAGCTCAGTGTTAGTTCGAGAGGACCAGGGGGTTCAGAGACTAGTCTACTACGTCAGCAAGGTGCTCCTGGACGGTGAAAAGAGGTACCCTACAACCGAAAAACTCATGCTAGTGTTGGTGACCTTTGCCAAATGGCTTCGCCCCTACTTCCAAGGGCACAGATCGTAGTTCTTACCTGTAATCCCCTGAAGAAGGTCATGAACCATCCTGAGGCTTCCGGTTGCCTTGTGAAATGGGAAATGATGTTGTGGGCATGTGATATCTCCTATCACCCACGCACTGCCATCAAGGGCTAGGTTCTCACCGATTTCATCGCAGACAGTACCGTCAAGCCCAAGGAACCTCTGTCATCTACTGCTGGCCCAGCCTGGGAACTCTACGTTGGTGGGTCCTCGTGCTCGACCGGTAGTGGCGCAGGAGTTATCCTAAGCTCCCTTGAGGGAATAGAGCTATACTATGCCATCAAATTCAAGTTCGTGGCATCCAACAATGCTTTCAAGTATGAGGCTTTGATTTCAGGGGCTCGTATGGCCAAGCGGCTGGGAGCAGAAAGGGTCAGAATCTTCACCGACTCGCAGCTGGTCGCTAGTCAGTTCAACGGATACTATGAAGCCCGGGAACCTCAAATGGTTAAGTACCTCCAGTTGGCTAGGGAGCTGGCTCAACAATTCGAGAGCTTTCAAGTCTTCAGAATCGCCCGGGAGGCGAACTCCCAAGCGGACATGCTCTCTCGTTTAGCCTCCTCCTCTTCTAGCCTGACTGGGGCCCGGTCAGTTCTCCTGGAAGACCTGGAGCACCCCAGCACTGACTCTGAGCTTGTTGGCACCGTCCAAGAGTTACCCAATGACTGGAGGACACCCTATGTACTATGGTTGAGAGATGGTCGACAATCTCCCAACCCTCGGGAGGCGAGATGTCACGCCCCGAGCGCGGAAGAAACCCGGGTAATGCGCGAGGAGTTTATACCAATCATGTCAATCAGAAGCAGGAGGTAATTCGACACATAAGACAAAGTGCGCAAAAGACAAGAAATAACCAAGTCCTTTATTCATTAATAACCTCAAAGTATACCTTTCATTACATACCGAATTGACTCATAATACTCCAAAGACATCTGGACTCAGTAAAGAGCAAATTATAATAATAGACTCAAGCAAAATAGAAAAGACTCGATGTAGATATTTTGGATGGCTTCTACGCTCATCACTCTTGGACATCCCCGTCCGAATGAGTCTCACTATCAGAATTACCTAAAAAATAGAGGAAAACACTAAGTGAGCGAACGCTCAGTATGGATTACATCTCAAGTTCAAGTTTGCTTTAAGTAGTTTACATGTTACATGAAATGCAAGTATAGCTAAGCATAAATAACGTCGATAGTGAGATAATAAGAAGTGATTAGCAAGTTTCAAGATAAATCATGTAAAGTTATCAAGGATATCAAGCATGTAATATCAAGTCATGTTATGAGAATTGGCTATTCAAGCAAGTAAATACCCATTCTGGGTCACGCAAGTCACGTCATGTAAATATCATGTCAAGTCAAGCACGGGATCATGAAATGTCATAATCAAGAAAGTCATGCAGTTCGGTGCAATGTCACACTATGGTCAATATACCTCCCATGGGCACAAGTACTTTCGGGTGCTCCTCCAGGGACCAGACCGGGTCCCAGTAATGCCAAGAATTGAATCATGTAAATATTTAGACATCCACTATAGTTTATAGCCAATAGAATTCCAAAAAAATAAGCCATTGTAGGATAATACAGTATATTTCACGGAACAGAGGTTTCAAGGACAGAATTTTGAGTAAAGATGACATGGCGAAAAATCTCACATAAACCCAAGACATTCATGAAACTGGGTAATTGGCGTCCACTCAGACCGCCGTCAATTACAGAATCTGTGCCCACTGTAGTGGTCGTCAATTCTGTGAACAGTACATGCACGAAGTAATAGCGTCCACTGTGACAGTCGCTATTTCAATTTTGGGGTCCACTGGCCGGGCCGCCAATTCCAAGCAGAGACAGACTCTCACAGAACACCATAAATAACGCTCCGTGATGGTTAAGGTATCATGTTTCTTCAGAGTGACATGACAATCAGAGATTCTAAGATTTTGAGGGTACAACCCGCTCGACTGTCTTGAGGGAATCCAAGCCTAGCAGAGACTTACGAAGGCCTTAAAGAAAGAAATTCTAGTCCGGCAGAAGGAATATCTGACGGAGGGTCTTTCAATATCCAAGAATTGAAGTGTAAACATGAAACAGCGTGAAACATGGACTCTATCTTCGAACTTGAGATAGAAGTGCCATAAGACCCGCAGTATGGGTCAAAAATCTAATAAAACATGAGAGATAAGAAAATAGCGTCCATTCAGACAGGCGCTATGTAGTGACCCAAGATCCGAATACCGGGGAGGCCCGATATCATTCGAATCCTGACCTGTCACCCACGAGCCGGGAGGGCTCAGAAGGGCTAAAAGGAGTGTGGAGGCACAAAGAAATAAGAAATAAAGTAGGATAATTCAACAATTAATAGAAATAAATAAACGACTACTATAACAGAGTCCAATCCAACAGAAAGTACAATCTAAAGTAGTAAAACGTACCACACGCCAAGTCAACACTCGGCCCGACGAGCTGGAAACTAAGAACCACCGAACAGCAGCCTCGACCCACGAGGAAGAACCGCCGCACCTAAAATGTAGGGGTGAGCCTCCTGTCACTGGCTCAGTAGGGATCCCGCGGAATCCCAACTGAGAATAACGGCGGCACGGAAAGCAGTGACTACAATAGTAGTAGGAACAGTAAACACGGTGGCCGGTCAAAACACGGCACTACAGCTACTCCTACTACGCCGGAAAGGAAAACCCTGCCCTCACAAGCGGGAATCGGACTATACTAACGCCACTCATCGAGGTAAAACCCACGGCAACCCTGCCATAGCGGCCTATCTTTCAGGACAAGGCCAACCTGGACATGCTATCCAAGGCGCAACCGCGACCACTTGGTCGCGGGAACCGCACCCACAAGACACAACCTCGGTAATGCCACTAGCACCCTGGCCACTAACTTGAAAACACCGGTCGGTCCAGAAAACCTCTTCTCGCAGATGGAAAACGAAACCCGGAAACAGGAGAGTCACGTCTCGCGTGACAGGAGTACCTGCCCACCAGAAGCAAGGCCGGATGCGTCCACTGACAGCTTAAACCGCGCCTCAGGTGTCCCACTCGATCCCTAGTGGAACGGGGACACCGTACAAGTAACCACAAAATAAGTGTCTAGCCGGGGTCGTGCCCATCAGCACGCGTCCGAAGTCCCCGACCACGTGTGCACACACACACCATGCGTCTCTGGTCTGGCCCTCTGACTGGTTTTCCCCTCCGCCGGACTTTGGTTGGTAGACGTGGGGCCCGACGGAAACTAGTGTAAAGCCGTCTCTCAAGGTAGCCTCGCCACCACTCCCTGGTGGGACCACTCGCGTGTCGGAAGGCTACGACTAGTGGGGAGTCACTGAAGTGACCACTCTCCAAGAAGAAACTTCGAGAAACACGCACGCACCCCGCGTGAAAGTCGAGAAGAACCAAGTGGCGCCGAACCACTAGACTCTAGACAGTCCTCTAGACTCACTAAACTCAACGGTCCTTGAGTCACAAGACTCAGGGTCAAGACTATCGTACGCAACGGCACAACGTCGTTAATCTCACCTAATCCCTAGGTCTAAAATCACGGTAGCACGAATACCGAGGAAGCTCATGAGCTACCGAGACCATCCCCTCAAAAGGAAACTC
This sequence comes from Amorphophallus konjac, assembly GCA_022559845.1. Taxonomy (NCBI): domain Eukaryota; kingdom Viridiplantae; phylum Streptophyta; class Magnoliopsida; order Alismatales; family Araceae; genus Amorphophallus; species Amorphophallus konjac. Next base: position 260,580,837 of record CM040119.1, on the reverse strand, counting down.
AAGAGATCTTCAGCCCCAGGTTGGGTGACTGGACTCACAATCCAAGGTCACACACATGGCCCACGTGGAGAGCACAGAAGCATGATTCCCAAGGCAGCACACAAGCCACCATGCCAATTTCCCATCCCTCGGAAAGCGGCAAACCTCCAGCTCCAAGCTGGATGACTGGACTCGCAGTCCAAGGCCTTACACGAGGCCCACACGGGAACCAAATTCCGCAGAAACCTACGACATGCGGGGAAATCCCACCGCACTCACACCGATACATGGTGACTCGATCAAGCGTAACACGAAAGCCCAGAACACATGGGGTCACCCGGACCCACTACTTCTATGGACACGCTAATCGAAGTAACATGGTACCTCCAGACATCCTAGAAATGCTGTCACAAACCCACAGGATTTTTGGGACACTCACAAGGCCGAAGGTCGACCACTGGGTCACAATTGGGTCGACCGGAGACCAACACAATGTGAAACCGACATTACGAGCATGAAAGTCACTTGACGGTCTAACCCTAGGCCGCCACGAGGCGTAGTGGTCTACTCTTGGACCGCCAAGGAACGGCTAGCGGTCTTACCCTTAACCGCTACAAACTGAAATCACGTACCTTTAGCGGCCCACCGTTGGACAGCGAGCCATTGGCTAGCGGGCCTTCTCTGGACCGCTAAACCCACGGAACACACGGAACTCAAGCGGTCATAGCAGTCTAACCTTGGACCGCCAAGGACCCTGGCAGTCTATCACGTGACTGCCATCCTTGAACCGACACCGGGAGACCCAAAGAGGTCTACCCTTGGTCCGCTGGGCACCCTTAGCGGTCTCTAGAACGACCGCCAAGGCGTCCCGAACCCGAAACGGCGGGAAATGCCCTAAAAATCTGATCCACGCCCCAATCACCCCCGGGTGATGGGAAACAAGGGGGAATCCATCCCCAAGCCTCCTAACATGCATCTATGCCCTTAGATCTGTCAAAAACCTCATGAAACGGGAGATCCGGCTCACACCCCAAAATCATGGTTTTTCCCCAAAAAGCTCAAATAAGCCCGCTCGGCTCACCACGGCCTACCAAACTCGCGGGAAAGGAAGTACACGAGCTGTGGGTCCATCTCCTTACCTCCACCGAAGATTCTACACGCCACGGACGCTTGTGGATGCACTTTTTATTTAAATCATTGTTGGTTATTTGTCAATTGGGTTTATTAAGTGCGTGGGCGTGACAGTCACAAAGTGATGATTTATTTAGGCTCCGAAGAGCCACGGGTGCGCTCGATCTGACTCAGTCAGGCGATTGCGTGGTTCGGGTCGGGACTGAGACCCGTTGTGCCATAAAGGTCACACCGTCATTTACATCCCCTCAGAGAGAGGAATACCCTTGATTAATTGCCGGAAATAAGGGCTCCACGACTGAGAGAAATACTAATTCATGCAGGAAGGAAATGGTAGCCGGGCTATGCGGTAAGCCCGTGGTGAGGGCATGAACACTCAGATTATGTAGGTCGCCGACGGACCATTCCATGTTTGGATAGAAGTTCATACAGAAAACAAGACGGTAACGGGGGGACGAATCCGTGCAAATGTCTGCCAAGGGACGACAATTTCAATACAGGGGGGGAAGTCAGATCCCAGTGAGAGAGGGGACCCTGATGCGATATTGGCCCGAGGTGAGGCCGGGCGGTCACCATGACGAGAGAGACGACTCCCAAGGATGATGTTCGGCTCACAAGAGCATCATTAATATTCCCAAGTTCGGAATCCAAGAAGGAGAGACGAGGGTCGTACCGTTATGTTCGTGGGTTGCCTCGAGTGACATTCATCATTATCATTCATTTATTAGCATTACCCCTTTCGCTGACTGTCTTTTACCGTTCACAGACCATGAATTCTTTTCTTGTTCATTGCTACCACCTCCCTTTTGTTATTTTATGTTTGGTTAGTATTTCTATTGGAGCTACCCTCCCCCCTGTTTTATCATGATTATTATTATTTATTGTTCCTTTAAATATATATATATATATATATATATATATATTATACATATATATATATTTGTTGGGGAATGATGGAGTGTACTGCTGGAGGGCCGAGAGTGTGTCGCTGGAGAGTTAAGAGAGTGGGCAGTGTGCCGCTGGGGAGGATGAGAGCGTACCGCTGGAGGTTAAAGGGGAGCGTACCGCTGAAGGGTAAAGGAGGTGTACTGCTCAGAAGGCAAAGGAGAGTGTACCGCTGGGGGATCTAGGAGTGTGCCGCTGAAGGTGAAGGGGAAAGAACTGAGGCATACCGCTGGAGGCAGGTGGGAGTGTACCGCTGGGAAGAGTGGAGAATGAAACCAAGCAAAGTGTGCCGCTCAAGGAGTGGGCCAGGGTTCAAGAGAGGGTCCCTTGTCCAGTTCATGTCTGATAGAGAGTCCCAAATGGTTAAGCTTTCAGTTTCCCTGCCATGTGATCAAATTCCAGGTCATGCTCAATGGTGCAGTTCTTTGAGTCTTATTCAGCCGATTCCTGGAGCATCGCATAGTTCCCTTAGTTGATTAGAATGTTTCATTATTGTCGGTTTCATTTGTTTGTTGCCCCTTTTTTGTCTTCTAACTTATTATTATTTCTGATAAAAATTCGGTAGCATCTTCCCTTAACCCGGGTGATAAGGGAATAACAAGGGACATGCCCACAAAGAGTGACATGAACCAACAACTGAGGTGTGTGCCTAGGCAGCCACCTTTGGGGAAACGTCGAAAAACTCGAAGAAGATGCCGAACGAGAAACCTTCAGACTGATACGAGCTATGAATGCACTGGAAGAATGATAATCAAGGTGTGCCGAGCTAGCAGTCTAAGAGTGTGCCGCTGAGCAGACCAGTAGAGGAGGTGTGCCGCTGAGGCAGCCAAGGAAAGTGTACCGCTAAGCAGAGGAACATGAAGGGTGTACCGCTGAGCCAACAAACGGGAAGGGCGTGCCGCTGGGCAACCTAGGGGAGTCTGTGCCGCTGGGCAGACAAATGGAGGACTATGCCGCTAAGCAGACCCAGGAAGGTGTGCCGCTGGAGGGCTTGAGTGAGCTGATGGCTGGGAGGCCTGAGCGTATATGTGTACACTACTGGTTCTGAAGGAGGGCCGAGGAAGACGCTCTAGGCATTAAGGGGATCCAAAGTGTCAAAAGGAGAGTAGACCCCCACAGACCTATTTTAGAAAAGGCTCAAGGGTTGTTGTACTAAGGAAAGCCCCGGGAAGGGGAAGAGACCAGCTCTGCCCCGTCAAGCCAAGGGTAAAACCCATCCACTAGGTAGGCCAGTGCCATGGGAGGTGAGATGGAGCCAGAGGTTGGAAGGTTGGGAGCAGACGCATGAAACTCACAGATCAACGCTAAGAAGAAAGCAACCAATGCAACGAAAGAAGGCGAAGCCAGAAGATGTTTCATTCATGATGAACTAAAAATGACAGGGGTCATGACCCAAAGGCCAAACGTGACGCATTACATCCAAACAAACGGGAGAGGAGAACAGGGGAAAGAAAAAAAGAAACTTGGGGAGAGGGTTAGGATGAGGAAGGGTGACCATTCCCTTCACCTCCACTCCTTCCCTCTCTACTACATAGCACACTCTCCCTTTCTCTCCTTGCTCTCCTCTACTTGCTTCTTCTTCTCTTCTTCTTCTCGTTCTGTTCTCTTCGAACGGGTGCCTTCGCATGAATTCTCTTTCTTTCTGAGAGGCTTTTATAGGTGGGCCGTTGGAGGGGGTAGATGTCATGATGGCACTGCCATCCGCGGTTGACTTCAGTCTCCTCAATGTCAGGTGATGATCTCTCTCATCCAACCAGAGGGCGACACCAAGGCGGGTGCTAGCTGGCTTTGAAATGGCCGAGCTGCGCGCTAAGGGGCTCGCCTACTGACCGTTGTGTCTTCTGCCGGCTCGTGCCGTCCTGGGAGGTTCAACACTGTGCCGCTGGGGGCTGAGGGGTTGTGCCGTTGAGGGGGCAGAACGCCTATGCCGCTGAAGGACATGACGATTGTGCCGCTGGGGGGGCACAACTACTGTGCCGTTGGAAGGGCATTGGGGCATTGTGCCGTCGAAAGGGGCTTCCAAGGGGTGTGCCGCTGGAAGGCACCAAGAAGGGTGTGCTGCTGGGAGCACCCCCATAGAGTGTGCCGCTGGGGCAACTGGCAGTGTGCCGCTGGGGCACTTCAGGGAGTGTGTCGCTGGAGGCCTCTAAAGGGTGTGCCGCTGGGGCACTCGAAGAGTGTGCCGTTGAACGACTGTTTGGGTGTGCCGGTGGGGCACCGGAAGAGCGTGCCACTGGGGGCTCGTTCAGGTGTGCCGCTGGGGCACCTGAAGAGTGTGCCGCTGGAGGCACCTCAGGGGTGTGCTGCTGGGGCCTTCCAGGCAGTGTGCCGCTGAAAGGGCACGGAGTGTGCCGTTTGAAAGAGTTTCTATTTTTTTGCTTCAGGAACTTTAAGTTGTGCACTCTTTGGGGTATTTCTTCACCGTTAAGGACTCGACGGTGGGTCCATAGCAGTGTATAAATTCAGGAGGGATATCATGTGTTTTCTTTGTCATTTAATGCGCCCGTGCAAATGTGAGGATTTACCGGATAGTAGTATTCTCTCGGAGCCCTGGATGGCCAGTCTCCCCGGGTCTTCTCTTTTAGACTTTGACATTAATGCGGGGACTTGGCGGGACATATGGACGTATAATTTTATACGTCCACAACGCCGTTCCGCGAAGAAAACACCGCAAAACCCTCGCCGTTCCACGAACCCGCGGCCGAGCTTCACCGCGCCTCCACTGCCTCGATCTCACCCATCCTCACTTGTGCCTCGCCCGCGTCGTCCCCACCTCGCCCGCGCTCCGCTCCGTCGGTCGCCAGAGAGAGAGGGAGAGCGGAGAGACCGTGAGAGAAGAGAGAGGGAGAGAGGAGAGAGCGTGAGAGAAGAGAGAGGGAGAGAGTGAGAAATGAGAGGGGAAAGAGAGAAAGGGTTAATATATATGGAAAAGCCCAAAAATTGTAAAAATTCAGAAAATTATGAAAAATTACCTCCATGATCCTCGAGAGGAGCACAACGCACTAGTCACGTCCTGGAGTCGGAGAACGCCATGGTTTACCCTGCACAAGGTTCCGAAGTCACATCAGGAAAAAATACGAGTAAAGTATAAAACACACTCCGAGACTCACGAAAATGATCCGAAACTCACGGATCCAGATCCAAGAAATATCTAAAAAATTCGGGACATTACAGCCCTCCCCCATTAAAGAAATTTCATCTTCGAAATTCAGGACTAGCACCAAGTCACAGGGGAAGAACACCTTAACCAACTGACAACGCTACCAAAGCCCCAGCACAGAAAACTTCGATTCTCACGAAAGCTCCGATCCTGAGGGACACAGCCAGACTATAATCACGAACAACACCTCGCTCCTCACGCCGCACACACCGGCCATCAGAGCAGGCGCACACAAAAGTACAAGTCTGGTATCACCTCAGTTACAACGAAAAACCAATCATGGCACCATTGCCACCATCTCGCTCACCGAGGAGACATAGTCCTCATCATGAGAAATAGCTACCGATCCATCCTATGGTCGGCGGACAATTCACACATCAGCTTCAAAACCAGCTGACCGGTCGCACACCCTTCTCAACGGAACAATCAAAACGGAGCCTCCAACAGCTCACGCAACCATCTCAACAGGCCGCAATCAGATCATCGGCTCAGCGCCAAGGATCACCTCACACCTGGCAAGCTGAAAGCCAGACATATCACTGGGCCAACTCTGCCAGAAGATAAACTTCGACAAAGCCCAGATCCCATCCGAAAAAGCACATCACGAAAATGACCACCAAATGTCTCACTGATACACGGCTCTCACTGTTCTCGATGCACAACCACCAGCATCTTCTGTCTGTGAAAAGACCATCCACTAGTTACCAGATACACATCAACGGGAAACCTTCGCCGGCCCAATAGGCACGATCCAATTTACAACAGGCCATCCGCTTACTCACACAGATAATTACCACGCCTCAAGCTGCACTTCTCTCGGACACCGCATCCGATCTTGATCGTCGCACCAACTCAACCCTCGCAGGGGAGCACGACGAAACCAATGACAAGACTCAGGAGTTTTCGGTCATCACCTCACTTGACTCAGACTTACAGGTAATTTCTCCCAGGCTGGTCACAGACCCGAGATAACCACTCCAATGCCAACGTCCTATCAAGGACCTCCACGCACAGGCATCACTCTTCCGTCCTATCTCATCGAATCCTATCTCAACTTATCTAAGTGGACACTTGCCAATCCCAATTCCGCCCTCATCACAGAGCCACGGGACACCACCGAAACAATTCACGGCACACATCTCTAGGGGAGGAAAGTGCCATCCAAAATTATGGCAACCTGGTCGCCAACACCTACGACCAATGCACACTGGGTCCCCAGTCGATTATATCTCACCGTCACAATCCGACATGACCATATAACCAACAGACGCTACTGTGGTCGATCACACGGTTAGGCTTACCAACCACTCACAGTTGCCAACTGGAACCCATAATCTGCCAGAGATCACTTCTTCAAAAATGATCTCATCAGAGGACACGACTTCCAACACAAGTCGGGCATCAAGCCACCGACTCTGACCAACACGTCCTCGACCTCCGTCAGGCGACATCCTCAACAACCCCATCTGGGTCACCCCGACGCCTGACATGGCTTCCATCACAGGAACAAGGTACTCATGCGGCACACTTGCCAACATTTTTCCCAACACTCCATCCTACCCGTGCCAAGAACCATAATACCTCGAGCAACGGCACGACAACAACACGTCTTGCACAGAGGAACCAATCCTCCAATAATCAACGCAACCTCAGGAAATCCGCCCGTAGCACCAAACGCTACGATCCTGAACCTGTGGGTTATGGGCCCACCACGCTTCCGCTGCGCACTCTGATCCACACGCGCACAGCCAACACGGCAACTCGAGACTCGCCATCTCGACGATCCACAACTCGGCTAGCCAACTTCAGAAAATAGGGTGAGGAAAGCTCCCTTACCTCGAACCCCAAGCACAGATTCACTCCCAAATTTGGCAATCCTCTGCAACTCTGCAGGCTCCGAACTACCACACATCGGAAAGTTCCAACACCAGCCAAGAATTCTCGCGGACACCGCCCAACCGGCACTCGTCCTTCGGGAACAGCAGTAGCACCCTTACACAATAGGGAACATGGGCACAACTCCCACAGGCAACCACCTTGCCAAAACACGGATCACGTCTCGCACGGACTTCATGGCACACGAAGGCCAACCAATCCGAACACACAATGCAAGACGACGAGCCTAAATCAAATGCAATCTCTCCAACCAAAGGAGAAACCAATCACACCTCTGACCAAAGGAAAATATCCACGCTCGACCTGACCTCAAACCTCGCGCATGCTGGGAACAGCACCGAGAAAACCATTGCCACGTCAGGTCAGTGCCTCCAACACACTCGACGAGTGTCACGTCGGACCACAATCACAGCCTCTCTCGATGCACCACCACTGCAATTCCTCGAACTACAACACACCACGCCAAGAGCCACAACACGAGCCATAATTGACAACTGCCGACGCTCATCCTCGAGTCCCAAAACTCACCGCGGAACCTCCACAACTCAAACCAAATCCAGGGTGAACACCACCCATTCGCACACAAGAGCGCAGGAGCAAGACTTACTGGGACAACTCCGCCCAATCCTACCTCAAAATCTGCAAAAACAATCGGGACCGACACATCATTTCTGATGCTACAGAGCATGACAAGAACACCAGGCTCGACGAAACATCAGCTCACCGAGAAGATCCTCCACTCACCCGAGCACACCTCTCGACCAGAGCACCCGCTCTGCGACCTGATCTCGCAGCAGACACCTCGAACGCAGCACAATCGGGGTCACCACCGATGAGGGAGAAACTCTCAACCTTGATCCGCCGACCCCACGCCGGTATGAAAGCCGCGAACAGCAACCGCCTTCACAGCGCCACGCAGCGCACTCAAGCTCTCAAGCGAGAAATCCAGCGGAAAATATGCACGAAACCCTAAGCCAGCTGCCGACTGTACTGGACCTTATGGACTCTGATCACTATAATATCTCGAATTCACATGTACTCCCACAACCACCGCTCTGATACCAACTGTAGCGACCCAAGATCCGGATACCGGGGAGGCTCGATACCATTCGAATCCTGACCCGCCGCCCACGAGCTGGGAGGGCTCGGAAGGGCTGAAAAGAGTGTGGAGGCACAAAGAAATAGGAAATAAAACAGGACAATTCAACAATTAATAGAAATAAATAAATGACTACTACAACGGAGTCCAATCTAACAGAAAGTACAGTCTAAAGTAGTAAAACATACCACACGCCAAGTGAACACTCGGCCCGGCGAGCTAGCAACTAAGAACCACCGAACAGCAGCCTCGACCCATGAGGAAGAACCATCGCACCTGAAAAGTAGGGGTGAGCCTCCTGTCACTGGCTCAGTAGGGATCCCGCTGAACCCCAACTGAGAACAACGGCGGCACGAAAAGTAATGACTACAGTAGCAGCAGGAACAGTAAACACGGTGGACGGTCAAAACACGGCACTACAGCTACTCCTACTACGCCAGAAAGGAAAACCCTACCCTCACAAGATGGAACCAGACTATACTAATGCCACACACCGAGGTAAAACCCACGGTAACCCTATCATAGCGGCCTGTCTCCCAAGACAAGGCCAACCTGGACACGCTGTGTAAGGCCCGTGCCTTAATGGATCCTTCGTGGTATTTGTTCTATTAATTGTTCTGGAAATTCCGGCTATTTTCCTGGATTTTTAGGAATTTGTCTGGCATTTTTCCGGATTTGTTCGGAGCTGTTTGAGGGTTATTGAATATTAATAAGATTTTTATATATATAATGATTATATTATATATATATTAATTTTATTTATTTTTTTTATATCTCTCACCCTCACTCTCTCTCCCCCGTCGATCTCTCATTTCACCCTCTCCCTCTCTCTCTCCTCCGTGCGGCCACCTCCTCTCCTCTCTTAGGGATCGGGGTCGAGACGGCGTCGGATTGAGACGAGGTTGGCACCGTTGGATTCCTCGCGTCGAGTAGAGCGCGTGGGTGTCCACTTCGGCGTGGATCGGTGATCGTGGGAGCGAGGTGGAGCGTGGAAGCTCCGTGGCTATTCCTCCTTGCATGCGGCCCGTTCGACGGTTTCGGCTTGCGAAAGGTAGGGGGATGGAACCTCGATCTTGCTAGGATCGTTTCCTTTAGCTCGCTTGTTGATTAGCACCCCGTAGCATGCATGATGTTCATATTTCCATTTTTGGGGTTTTAGCCTAAATCTTGAGTTTAATGCGTTTTAGGCCTTGCATGTGCTAGATTTAGATGTTAGATTGTTGTCTAGCATGCGTGGTTTGACAGGTTATTAGGTTTCTCGTCGATACCCGGCGTTTTCAGCCGTCCGGGAGGGCTTCGGTTTACAAACCGTACCCGCCCGTAACCCAGGTGCAGTGACGGTCCTGCCAGGAACCGTCACTTGCCCGACGGTCCAAGGTGGACGCGTCACTACCAAATAGCGGCCCAATGGGGGTGCGTTACTTGGAGAGTAACGGTGGGGCTCCCATCCGTTACTCATCAACTGTTTTCCGTGATTTTGGTCAGGCGGTGCGCCCGGCGGCCAGTCGGCCGACCGTCGTTTCGGTCCGGCGCGCCTAGACCGGGGCGTTACTTCGCCTGCTACCATTTAGAACGCTGATAGGTGGTTTGAGCCTCGGGTGGATGTGACGGCGGTGACCCCACGCGTCGCTTCGAAGTAACGCGCAGGGCCCCCACCGTTACATGCCTTTGGTGCCTCTTGAGCTGGAATCCTGAAGGGAGTGACGGATGGGGACTGGAGCGTCATTCTTGAAGTAACGCGCCGACCCCCGACCGTCGTTTGCATGTGGCGCGTGGGTCCTTGACCGCCACTTCCCTGATGGCTGCAATATATTCCCAGCCCATTGCTTATGCGTTCCGTTCTATATTCATGCCATAGTTGTATTGTTTTACTATATTGTGGCGTGTTTTATGTGCCAATAGAGTAGCTTTTCTTTCCAGGCAATGGAGCCACTGTTGTTGCCCTAAGGTCTGTTGAGTACCGACCCGCTTGAGGATGGCGGAGGGGTATATTTCCCATTCACGGTTTGTAAGCTAGTTCCGTGGGCTCCCAGCCAATGGTAGCGTCCTGCCAAGGGAGAAAACTAGTTAGAGGGCCTGGCTCAGGCTAGAGTCACTGTGTGCACACGTGGTCGGAGACTGTGGACTGACGCCGACGGGTGTCACTCCGACTGGTCACTTGGTCTGGTACTGTTTGCGCGCTTAGCTTGTCGCTTGTCGACTGCGAGTGCTTGAGACGCAGTGTAAGCCGTCAGTGGACGCTTCTGGTTTCTGCTCCAGTGGTTGTCCTTCCTTGTTGCTTGGACTAGTTGCAGCTCATTCTAATTGGTAGTTTTAGCTTTAATCGCTTGCATTTAATTAGTAGCGGCATGTGTTAGCTGTTATACTTGCTTAGATAGAGTTTACAGCTTTCTTGTGATTAGATATTCATGCCATTGCCTGTGTATTTATTTGAATGCATGCTTTAATTGCTGTTAATTATGCATGTTCGCTTGTTTAGTGCGAGGTAGGGATCCGCGTGACCCCTACTGAGTCTGGCTGTGACTCACCCTTCTCCTTTCAGGTGAGCCGCGCCCGACATCTCCCGGAGTTTAGCGTGCTGTTTCGGGACCGTTCCTTAGCTGCCAGCTGAGCACGAGCTGCCTTTTTGAGGCTTGTGTTGTACTTTTGCCGGGGTATGCCCCGCGTAGTTGTGCCCTGTGGACTAGTGTTTGTGACTCTGGACTAGTTATATATATCACTCTGGTTATTTTAAATTGCTTCCGCACTTGTGTTTAAATCTTAAATACTTATTTGTATTGCGCGCCCCAATTCGCAATTAATTATGCATATTCCTCAGCTAACCCCCCACTAACCCTTCAGGGGCCTCATCAGCCTCTTGGGTGGCCTCCCCAGTTCTTGGTGTCGGTATACTGATGTTATCGGTATATCGGTATCCTGAACTCTGGGTCGTCACAGATGGTATCAGAGCTTGAAGTTGAGGATTTGCGTAAAGAATTGGAATTGACGCTTGGTCCAGAGCTAGTCCTGTTGTTGTCTCTTGCTGGCATAGGATGTTTTCCGTATGATTGATGGATTTCATTGTTGATTGTGTTTTTGGCAGCATAATTATGCCGCCTCGTCGAGGAAGACCTCCTCGAGCTCCTCGTGTTCCTCGAGATGCGCCCAGGGAAGATAGCGGTTCTGCAGTTCCCGCTGTTCCTGTCGTTCCAGTTGCTCCTCCAGTGCCGATCGTTCAAGCTGAAGTGCCTGGCAGTCGAGGCAAGGCTTTGAAGGAATTTCTGATGTTCAATCCGCCTGCTTTCGATGGCCAAGCTGATCCAGAAGTCGCGAGGCAATGGATGGATGCGATAGAGCGTGTTTTTGTCTCGATGGAGTGTGCTGAAGATGAGAAAGTCATGCTCGCTGCCTTTCAACTCCAGGGTACGTCCATTGCGTGGTGGAAAGCCGAGTGGCAGATTTCCTTTCGATCCAGACCTCTTCGGCAAATCACTTGGGCAGAGTTCGTTGCTGCTTTTGAGCGTGCCTATACTCCTGCCTGCTTGCAGATGGATAAGATGTATCGGTTTATGGAATTGACCCAGGGCAGTATGACCGTGCTTCAGTACAGGAATAAGTTCTTGGAATTGGGTCAGTATGCGCCCCATGTGCTGGCCAGCGAAGCTTTGAAGACCCAGCAATTCTTGCGAGGGTTGAGGCCAGAGTTGAAGATGCCGTTGATAGCGAGTCGTGTTGCGGATCTCGATACTGCGTGCCAGACAGCTGTAGCTTTAGAGCTGGAGATGGCGAGACCGGGTGGATATCCCCAGGCAGGGTCAGTGCAGCCGGTGGCTCAGGTTCAGCAGGCTTACCGACAGCCCGTGCCTAGTGTTCCTTCGGTCCAGTCAGAGGTTTCCAGTGCTTCCTCTCCTTCTAAGCCCAAGTTCAAAAGGTTCAAGAAGAAGAAGAAGTTTGTTCAGCAGCCGTCCGGTGCAGATTCTGTTCAGCAGCCGACAGCACCTTCTTCTCAGACTCGACAGAGCTCAGCTGCTAGTCAGCCGTGGACGTGTCGGAGATGCGGTGGTCATCATAAGGGCCAACCGTGTTCTCTTCCTGTTGTTTGCTTTAGGTGTGACCAGCCAGGTCATGTGGTTCGAGATTGCCCGCTGAGGCCGAATCCATTGCAAGCTCCTCAGTTTTCTCAACCTCAGCCGCAGTTTAGACCTCCTGCACCTCAAGCTCCACAGCAATTTTTCTCTCAGGCGTCGGCGTCTTCTCAGCAATCTTCAGTTGGTTCTAAGAAGCAGAAAGGCAAAGTTTCTCATTTGACGAGAGCTGATGCTGCTGCGTCCCATCTTGTGGAAGGTACGATTATGCTTTATGGTCATTCAGCTCATGTCTTATTTGATTCTGGTGCTTCTCACTCTTTTATTTCTGAGGATTTTATGGCTTGTATTGAGGAACCAACTTCTGAGCTGTCTTGTGAGTTGTTTGTGGAATTGCCTTCTGGAGATTTCATGGTTACTCCCTTGTGTTTGGATGAGTCTCCTGTGATGATTGATGATCACCAGTTGCCGGCGAGATTGTATGCGTTGCAGCTGGCAGATTATGATGTTATTCTGGGAATGGATTGGTTGGAGCATTATGGAGCTGTGGTTGACTGCAGATCGAAGAAAGTCTATTTTCAGCCCCAGGGAAAATCAGCCTTTTATTTTCAAGGTATTCGATCCCGTTCTTCTCGTATGATTATTTCTGCTATTCGAGCCTATAGGTTGCTTAGCACAGGTTGTCAGGGATTCCTTGCTTCAGTGGTGGCTGTTGAAAAACCACGACGGGATGTTTGTGATATTCCGGTTGTCTGTGAGTTCCCTGATGTGTTTCCTGACGAGTTGCCAGGCTTGCCCCCAGAGCGAGAGATTGAGATGGTGATTGAACTGATTCCAGGTACTGGCCCCTTAGCAAAGCCGCCGTACCGAATGGCTCCAGCTGAATTGAAAGTACTGCGTGCACAGCTACTAGAGTTACTGGAGAAGGGTTATATTCGTCCCAGTTTTTCTCCGTGGAGTGCCCCAGTACTGTTTGTGAAAAAGAAAGATGGAAACCTGAGGCTTTGTATTGATTACAGGCAGCTGAATCAGGCGACTATCAAGAATAAGTATCCGCTCCCCAGGATTGATGATTTGTTTGACCAGTTACAGTCTGCTGCTGTCTTTTCACGGATTGATCTCCGGTCTGGCTATTTTCAGTTGCGGATCCGGGAATCTGATGTGGAGAAGACTGCTTTCAGTACTCGATATGGTCACTTTGAATTTTTAGTCATGCCGTTTGGTTTGACTAATGCCCCAGCAGCCTTCATGGATCTAATGCAGCGTATCTTTCGTCCATTTCTGGACCATTTTGTGGTGATCTTTGTTGATGATATCTTGATATATTCTGCCTCTGTTGATGATCATGTGCAGCATTTGAGGATCGTTCTGCAGACTCTAAGAGATCACGAGCTTTATGCGAAGCTCAGTAAATGTGAATTCTGGCTTCGGGAGATTCATTTTCTTGGCCATGTGATTTCTAGTGATGGAGTAGCAGTAGACCCTGCAAAGATTGATGCCGTTTTGAGTTGGCAGAGACCGAGGACCATCACGGAGATACGAAGTTTTTTAGGATTGGCTGGGTATTACCGCAGATTCATTCAGGATTTTGCGAAGATTGCAGCACCGATGACTAATTTGACACGGAAGGGTGTGCCATTTGTCTGGTCGGATCAGTGTGAGGCTAGCTTTGTTGAATTGAAAAGGCTGTTGACTTCTTCTCCAGTGTTGACTTTGCCTTCCGACTCGGGTGGTTTTCTTGTTTGTACAGATGCGTCTCGAGTAGGTTTGGGTGCAGTGCTGATGCAACATGGTAAGGTTATCGCATATGCATCTCGGCAATTGAAACAGCATGAAGGAAATTATCCCACTCATGATCTAGAGCTAGCTGCAGTTATTTTTGCCTTGAAGATCTGGAGACATTATCTGTATGGTGAGAAATTTCAGATTCTTACTGATCATCAGAGTTTACAGTATATTTTCTCCCAGAAAGATCTGAATCTCAGGCAGAGGCGATGGATGGAATACATGAAAGATTATGACTTTACACTCTCCTATCAGCCAGGTAAAATGAATGTTGTGGCTGATGCTCTGAGCAGGAAAGTACAAGTCAGTCATTTGTTGCTTCATGAATGGAAATTGTGGGAACAGCTTCCGAGCGAGGCATTGTGTGTAGAGATTCCTGCCGATCCGAGGATGGCAGTTTGTGCTAGCTTGGTTTTGGGTTCAGCTTTGTATCAGCAGATTCTAGAAGCCCAACAAGCTGATTCTGATTTGGCCCGTGTTATATCAAGATATGATGTGGAATTTGATGACGAGCTGGTCGTCAGTTTCCAGGGCAGATTGTATATTCCTGTTGATGATGATTTGAGGAATGAGATTTTGAGTGAAGCCCATGGTTCCCGTTTTGCTATTCACCCTGGTGTCACCAAGATGTATCAGAATTTGAAGAAGCAGTTCTGGTGGCCCGGCATAAAGAAGGACGTGGCTATTTTTGTTTCTAAGTGCTTGACTTGTCAATTAGTTAAAGCCGAACATCAAAAGCCAGGTGGTCTGCTTCAGCCATTGGAAATTCCGATGTGGAAATGGGACCATGTTACTACAGATTTTGTGGTGGGTTTGCCTCGAACTTCTCAAGGTTTTGATGGAATCTGGCTGCTTGTCGACAGATTGACGAAAACCGCCAGATTGTTGCCAATTAAAGTTACTTGGAGTGTGCAGAGATTGGCCGAGCTCTATGTGCAGAAGATCGTGCCATTGCATGGAATTCCTGTTTCACTTGTGTCAGATCGTGACCCGCGTTTTACCTCTGGCTTCTGGCGTAGTTTCCAGAAAGCTTTGGGCACTGAGTTAGCTTTCAGTTCAGCGTATCATCCACAGTCAGATGGACAGTCAGAGAGAACTATTCAGACTTTGGAAGACATGCTGAGATCATGTTGCCTTGATTGGCAAGGTTCGTGGGGTCAGCATTTGCCACTTGTTGAGTTTGCTTATAATAACAGTTTTCACTCCAGTATTGGCATGGCTCCTTATGAAGCGCTGTATGGTCGTCCTTGTCGTACTCCTCTGAACTGGTTTGATGTTGGGGACCGACTGTTGACAGGACCGGACATGGTACAGCAGTGTTCTGATGTGGTTCGTCTGATCAGACAGAGATTGTTGACGGCTCAGAGTCGACAGAAAAGTTATGCAGATCGGCGCAGACGTCCACTACAATTTGAGCCAGGAGATATGGTGTTTGTTAAAATATCTCCAATGAAGGGTGTTTCCAGGTTTGGGAAGCGTGGAAAGCTTAGTCCGCGGTATGTTGGCCCTTTTCCGATTGTTGAAGCTATTGGTTCAGTGGCTTATCGTTTGCAACTGCCGGCGGCCATGCAAGCTATTCATAATGTGTTCGACGTGTCTCAGTTGAGGAAATATGTGTCTGATGCTTCTCATGTTCTCGATGATTCAGTGTGGCCCGAGGTGACTGCTGATTTGTCCACGCCAGAGTTTCCTATCCGAATTGAAGACCGTCGTGAGCAGCGGTTGAGAAATAAGGTTATTCCTCTGGTAAGGGTTGCTTGGCAGCGTCACTCTGGTAACGAGTCTACTTGGGAGCGTGAAGATGAGATGCGTCAGCTTTTTCCTTTCTTGTTCCAGTGAGGTATAAGTCCTTTCTCAGTTTCCTCCTTTTCGGTTATTGTAAATTTCGAGGGCGAAATTTCTGTAAGGAGGGAGGGACTGTAAGGCCCGTGCCTTAATGGATCCTTCGTGGTATTTGTTCTATTAATTGTTCTGGAAATTCCGGCTATTTTCCTGGATTTTTAGGAATTTGTCTGGCATTTTTCCGGATTTGTTCGGAGCTGTTTGAGGGTTATTGAATATTAATAAGATTTTTATATATATAATGATTATATTATATATATATTAATTTTATTTATTTTTTTTATATCTCTCACCCTCACTCTCTCTCCCCCGTCGATCTCTCATTTCACCCTCTCCCTCTCTCTCTCCTCCGTGCGGCCACCTCCTCTCCTCTCTTAGGGATCGGGGTCGAGACGGCGTCGGATTGAGACGAGGTTGGCACCGTTGGATTCCTCGCGTCGAGTAGAGCGCGTGGGTGTCCACTTCGGCGTGGATCGGTGATCGTGGGAGCGAGGTGGAGCGTGGAAGCTCCGTGGCTATTCCTCCTTGCATGCGGCCCGTTCGACGGTTTCGGCTTGCGAAAGGTAGGGGGATGGAACCTCGATCTTGCTAGGATCGTTTCCTTTAGCTCGCTTGTTGATTAGCACCCCGTAGCATGCATGATGTTCATATTTCCATTTTTGGGGTTTTAGCCTAAATCTTGAGTTTAATGCGTTTTAGGCCTTGCATGTGCTAGATTTAGATGTTAGATTGTTGTCTAGCATGCGTGGTTTGACAGGTTATTAGGTTTCTCGTCGATACCCGGCGTTTTCAGCCGTCCGGGAGGGCTTCGGTTTACAAACCGTACCCGCCCGTAACCCAGGTGCAGTGACGGTCCTGCCAGGAACCGTCACTTGCCCGACGGTCCAAGGTGGACGCGTCACTACCAAATAGCGGCCCAATGGGGGTGCGTTACTTGGAGAGTAACGGTGGGGCTCCCATCCATTACTCATCAACTGTTTTCCGTGATTTTGGTCAGGCGGTGCGCCCGGCGGCCAGTCGGCCGACCGTCGTTTCGGTCCGGCGCGCCTAGACCGGGGCGTTACTTCGCCTGCTACCATTTAGAACGCTGATAGGTGGTTTGAGCCTCGGGTGGATGTGACGGCGGTGACCCCACGCGTCGCTTCGAAGTAACGCGCAGGGCCCCCACCGTTACATGCCTTTGGTGCCTCTTGAGCTGGAATCCTGAAGGGAGTGACGGATGGGGACTGGAGCGTCATTCTTGAAGTAACGCGCCGACCCCCGACCGTCGTTTGCATGTGGCGCGTGGGTCCTTGACCGCCACTTCCCTGATGGCTGCAATATATTCCCAGCCCATTGCTTATGCGTTCCGTTCTATATTCATGCCATAGTTGTATTGTTTTACTATATTGTGGCGTGTTTTATGTGCCAATAGAGTAGCTTTTCTTTCCAGGCAATGGAGCCACTGTTGTTGCCCTAAGGTCTGTTGAGTACCGACCCGCTTGAGGATGGCGGAGGGGTATATTTCCCATTCACGGTTTGTAAGCTAGTTCCGTGGGCTCCCAGCCAATGGTAGCGTCCTGCCAAGGGAGAAAACTAGTTAGAGGGCCTGGCTCAGGCTAGAGTCAGTGTGTGCACACGTGGTCGGAGACTGTGGACTGACGCCGACGGGTGTCACTCCGACTGGTCACTTGGTCTGGTACTGTTTGCGCGCTTAGCTTGTCGCTTGTCGACTGCGAGTGCTTGAGACGCAGTGTAAGCCGTCAGTGGACGCTTCTGGTTTCTGCTCCAGTGGTTGTCCTTCCTTGTTGCTTGGACTAGTTGCAGCTCATTCTAATTGGTAGTTTTAGCTTTAATCGCTTGCATTTAATTAGTAGCGGCATGTGTTAGCTGTTATACTTGCTTAGATAGAGTTTACAGCTTTCTTGTGATTAGATATTCATGCCATTGCCTGTGTATTTATTTGAATGCATGCTTTAATTGCTGTTAATTATGCATGTTCGCTTGTTTAGTGCGAGGTAGGGATCCGCGTGACCCCTACTGAGTCTGGCTGTGACTCACCCTTCTCCTTTCAGGTGAGCCGCGCCCGACATCTCCCGGAGTTTAGCGTGCTGTTTCGGGACCGTTCCTTAGCTGCCAGCTGAGCACGAGCTGCCTTTTTGAGGCTTGTGTTGTACTTTTGCCGGGGTATGCCCCGCGTAGTTGTGCCCTGTGGACTAGTGTTTGTGACTCTGGACTAGTTATATATATCACTCTGGTTATTTTAAATTGCTTCCGCACTTGTGTTTAAATCTTAAATACTTATTTGTATTGCGCGCCCCAATTCGCAATTAATTATGCATATTCCTCAGCTAACCCCCCACTAACCCTTCAGGGGCCTCATCAGCCTCTTGGGTGGCCTCCCCAGTTCTTGGTGTCGGTATACTGATGTTATCGGTATATCGGTATCCTGAACTCTGGGTCGTCACACGCTATCCAAGGGGCAACCCCGACCTTTGGGTCACGGGAACTGCACCCACAAGACACAACCTCGGTAAAGCCACTAGCACCCTAGCCACTAACTCGGAAACACCGGTTGGTCCAAAAAACCTCGTCTCACCGATGGGAAATGGAACCTGGAAACAGGAGAGTCACGTCTCGCGTGACAAGAGTACATGTCCACTAGAAGCAAGGCCGGATGCATCCACTAACAGCTTAGACCGCGCCTCACGTGTCCCCCTCGAACCCTGGTGGAACGGGGACACCGTACAAGTAACCACAAAACAAGTGACTAGTCGGGGTCGTGCTCATCAGCACGCGTCTGAAGTCCCCGACCAGGTGTGCACACACAGACCGTGCGTCTCTAGTTTGGCCCTCTGACTGGTTTTCCCCTCAGCCGGACTCTGGCTGGTAGACGTGGGGCCCGATGGAAACCAGTCTAAAACCGTCTCTCAGGGTAGCCTCGCCACCACTCCCTAGTGGGACCACTCGCGTGTCGGAAGGCTACGACTAGTGGGGAGTCACTGAAGTGACCACTCTCCAAGAAGACACTTCGAGAAACACGCACGCACCCCGTGTGAAAGTCTAGAAGAACCAAGTGGCGCGGAACCATTGGACTCTGGACAGTCCTCTAGACTCACTAAACCCAACGGTCCTTGAGTCACAAGACTCAGGGTCAAGACCGTCGTATGCAATGGCACAACGCCGTTAATCTCACCTGATCCTTAGGTCTAAAACCACGGTAGCACGAATACCCAGGCAACTCACGAGCCCCGGAGACCATCCCCTTAAAAGGGAACTCAAGAGATCTCCAACCCCAGGCTGGGTGACTGGACTCACAGTCCAAGGCCACACACATGGCCCACATGGAAAGCATAGAAGCATGATTCCCAAGATAACTCACAAGCCTCCATGCCGATTTCCCATCCCTGGGAAAGCGGGAAACCTCCAGCTCCAAGCTAGACGATTGGACTTGCAGTCCAAGGCCTTACACGAGGCCCACACGGGAACCATCTTCCGCAGAAACCTACGACATGCGGGGAAATCCCACCGCACTCACACCGATACACGGTGACTCGATCAAGCGTAACACGAAATCCCAGAACACATGCGGTCACCCGGACCCACTACACCTACGGGTACGCTAATCGAAGTAACACGATACCTCTAGACATCCCAGAAACGTAGTCACGGAACCCACGGGATGTCCGGGACACTCACAAGGCCGAAGGTCGACCACTGGGTCACAACTGGGTCGACCGGAGACCAACACAATGCAAAACCGACATTACGAGCATGAAAGTCACCGGGTGGTCTAACCCTAGGTCGTCACGAGGCATAGCGGACTACTCTTGGACCACCAAGGAATGGCTAGCGGTCTAACCCTGAACCGCTACAAACTGAAATCACGTACCTTTAGCGGCCCACTGTTGGACCGCGAGCCATTAGCTAGCGGGCCTACTCTAGACCGCTAAACCCACGGAACACACGACACTGAAGCGGTCTTAGCAATCTAACCCTGGACCGCCAAGGACCCTGGCGGTCTATCACGTGACCGCCAGCCTTGAACCGACACAGGGAGACCCATAGCAGTCTACCCTTGGTCCGTTGTGCGCCCTTAGCGGTCTCTGGAACGATCGCCAAGACGTCCCGAACCCGAAACAACAGGAAACGCCCCAAAAATCCGATCCACACCCCAATCACTCCCGGGTGATGGGGAAACAAAGGGGAATCCATCCCCAAGCCTCCTAACATGCATCCATACCCTTAGATCGGTCAAAAACCTCACGAAACGGGAGATCCGGCTCACACCCCAAAATCATGGTTTTCCCCAAAAAGCTTAAATAAGCCCTCTGGCTCACCACGGCCTACCAAACTCGCTGGAAAGGAAGTACATGAGCTAGGGGTCCATCTCCCTACCTCCACCGAAGATTCTACGCGCCGTAGACGCCGTTCTACGAGGAAAACGCCGCAAAACCCTCGTCGTTCCACGAACCCGCGGTCGAGCTTCACCGCGCCTCCTCCGCCTCGATCCTCACCCATCCTCACCTGTGCCTCGCCCGCGCCGTCCCCGCCTCACCTGCGCTCCCCTCCTTTGGCCGCCGGAGAGAGAGGGAGAGAGGATAGAGCGTGAGAGAAGAGAGAGGGAGAGAGTGAGAAATGAGAGGGGAGAGAGAGAGAGGGTTAATATATCTAGAAAAGCCCGAAAATTACAAAAATTTAGAAAATTATGAAAAATTACCTCTGCCATCCTCGGGAGGAGCACAACGCACTGGTCATGTCCCGGAGTCGGAGAACGCCACAGTTTACCCTGCACAAGGTTCCGAAGGCACATCAGAGAAAAACACTTGTAAAGCACAAAACACACTCCGAGACTCACGAAAATGATCTGAAACCCACGGATCCAGATCCGAGAAATATCCAAAAAATCCGAGGCATTACACGCTATATCATATATTGGCGTCTATTTACAAAGTCGCTAAATCAATAATTTACCAAATTTTAATAATACCATAATAAATTGGCGACCTTCCAAGAAGGCGCCATATCTTTAAATAGCATCTATGTGATGGACGTTAATTCATAAATTTCCATAATTTATAGATATTTCATAATTTACATGATTTGGCATCTGTTCGCACAGGCGCTATTTCATAATCCGCGTCTGTTCAAACGATCGCTCATTCTTTTCTGATTACATAACACTATGCATGGGCCAGGTACATTTATAGACAGAATTAACTGTTCATTTTCTTTAGGATGGCATGAACAGTAGCATATTGATGTTTAAAGGGAATTTCAGAAAACTAAAGATATGGAATTATAGAGAAAAATATGGGGATTCTAGAAACATGCTCATGAAGAAATATTAACGTCAGGGTTCATAGTTATTAAATTTTAAACATGCGTTATTTATTAAATACGCTATAGGAAATAGCGTCAGGGTACTGGTCGCTAATTAATTAGCGTCCATAAGATGGTCGCTAATTCCAGGAATTAGCGCCTTTGTAAACGGGCGCTCATTAATCAACGACCACTGCTCTGGTTGCTGTTTTCAGATGACAAGGATTATGTAATCATAACAGAAATCAAGGATTTTATATGTTGTACCCCTGTGGTTTTGATGACGTCAACACTATGACCAATCTGGTGTTGCATTGGAATAACTTTGTGGTCACTATGGATGTCACACTATGGATCATCTGTGCATGATTGGTATGAGTTCTGTGCTTGATTGTCACACTATCCTCAGTCCTATCTCGGTTTGACAGTAAACCGCACTCTGGCGGTCTAGTATGGGCACGTCACAGGGCTGTGACGATTTATCGTAGGACCGTTACAGCATTGTAACGCTCCTGTTATGGTGCGTCAGAGACAACTGAGAAACTTTAAATACAACAGGGGCTGTGACGGCTTGTTGTAAGACCGTTACAATCGTCTGACGGTCCTAGTATGATGCGTCAGAGTCCCTGCTAAAAATAAAAAGACTATGATTTGAAACCATGTTATGTTTTTAAAAGATTTACTACCCTAATCATGACAAAAACGAAGTACATGTCATCTAGATGCATAGGTTGCAGTGAATTAACAAGATAACATCTTTGATCTTTGATTAGGGCTAAGAATATGTATGTATGCATGAACCCACTAAAACATGAAATTCATAGTCTATAATGCATGAAATCAAACACAATCAGAGGGCTTTTATCCCTAACAAGACGTTTTTGCCAATCATGAGATAACCTACCGCTTAACTAGGCTTTAAACTTCTAATTTGAGCTTTCAAGGACCGCCCTAGTTCCTCTCTTTTTGTGACTCTTCAGCAACTTCACGCAGCCCTAGCTCCTCAGCCTCTTGACCTAAGGACGTGAAATTTTGAGGGTAAGAAGATGAAACTAAGGTGAACAAAAGGTTCTAAATAACTGAACTCTAATCACCTTGTTCAGACGTCCTAATTCCCTGATCTTCAGTGGCCTTTAGCTCTGATTCCTGGGTTACTATGGTCAAACCAGCAACTTTGGAAGCTTCAATCTCCTTGGTTGCTTGATCTCCTATTAGTCTAAAGTATACTAAACAAAATCTTCTAAAAGATTTACCTAAAATTATATCTCCTTACCTTGATTCTTCAAGAGCCAAAAGTAAGGGTCGCTCAGTTCAGAACTAGGTCCTATTTATAGGGTTTTGAAGATTAGATCGATTCTAGAGTCCTTAATTTGCTAGAACCTAATCCCTAAGAGTCTTTAGTAATGTTATAAACTCTCCCAAGTCGATCTCTTGTAGATAAGATCCCAAAGTTCTAATCTTTTTGCTCGTTCTTTCATTCACGGAACTGTCAGAGTGTAACGCATCCAAATTGGTGCGTTACATGCTTGTAGCGGTCGCCCGATAGACCGTTACACCAAACGTATATAGAGTTTCAATTAAATAAAACTCTCTTGTTTATTTATCCTTATAATTATCTATAAAAAATAATATTTTTCTGTAAAATACGTGAATAAGTCAATTAACCTTTTAGAATATGGGCCAAACTTAATGGGCTTGGTCTATTAACCTTTTGGATTATCTTAAAATAGGCCAGGTTAATTATTTAATCTAATTGGGCCTTATAATGACTTATTGATCTAATATTCTATTTATTAATTTATTTAGGCCTTTATAAATTCCTAAAAATAATTAAATATTCCAAGAATAGTTTATAAAAATTCTGGGGTCTTACACCCTCCCTCACTTAAGAGAATTTAGTCCCCAAATTTAATACATGGATTATGGAGAGTGTACTTACAGTTGAATAATTCAGAAAATCTTCTCCGCATGACTGTTTCGGTTTCCCATGTTGCTTCATATGGCCATGTTTTCTTCCATTGAATCTTGACCATAGGAATAACTTTATTTCTTAGTTGACGCACTTCCCGTTCCAGAATCTTTATTGGCGTTTGCTCGTACGTCATATCCTTCTGAATCTCCAGATTGTCATAAGTGATAATATGGTCAGGATCATATACATACTTCTTCAGCATAGATACGTGAAATATGTCTTGAACTCCTGCTAATTGTGGAGGTAAAGCCAGTCTATAAGCTACTTCACCGACCCTTTCGAGAATTTCAAACGGACCAATGAATCTTGGAGTTAGTTTGCCCTTAATACTAAATCTCCGAATACCACGACCTGGAGAAACCTTGAGATACACATGGTCTCCTACTTGAAATTCCAAGTCGCACCTTTGATTGTCAGCATAAGATTTTTGCCTATCTTGGGCCATCTTCATTCTCTCTTGAATGAGCTTGATTTTCTCTGTAGAATCTCTGATAATATTAGGGCCTAGGAATTATCTTTCCCCTATTTCACTCCAACATATTGGTGATCGATAACTTTTTTCATATAGAGCTTCAAAAGGTGCCATTTGTATGCTGGCCTGATAACTGTTGTTATAAGCAAATTCTACCAGAGGCAAGTGATCATGTCAACTACCTCCAAAATCAATTACGCAAGCCCTGAGCATATCTTCTACCACCTAATTTGTTCTTTCTATCTGACCATCAGTTTGTGGATGAAAGGCTGTGCTGAAATTCAATCTAGTCCCTAGTGACTGTTATAGACCTTTCCAAAATTGTGATGTGAATCGAGGATCTCTATCAGATATAATAGTAACAGGGACACCATGTAATTTAAAATTTTCCCTTATGTATAATGCTGCCAGAATATCCACAGACCATCGACTTTTGATTGGTATGAAATGTGCAGATTTAGTTAATCGGTCTATGATTACCCATATACCATCGTGTCCACCTCTTGTCTTAGGTAACCCTATAATGAAATCCATCCCTATACTCTCCTATTTCCATTCGGGAATGTTCAAGGGATGCAGTTTACCTACGGGTCTAAAATGCTCTACCTTTACTTGTTGACAAGTGAGACAGCGAGATACGAAATCAACTATTTCTCTCTTCATGTTGGGTCACCAGAAATTTCTTTTATGATCTTGATACATTTTTGTACCACCTGGATGAATGGTGTACTTGAAATTATGTGCTTCTTCTAGAATCAATTTCTTCGTATCCTCATGATCCGGTACACACACTCGGCCCTTGAATAGCAATCTTCCATCCTCCGTAATAGAGAAATCCGGCCGTTATTTAATATTAGCCTTAATTTCTAGAAATATAGGATCATCATTTTACAACTTGACTAGATCCTCTATTAAGGTAGGTTGAGCTCGAATGTTAGTCATGAAGTAATCTTCTTCCTTCCTGTCAATATCTAAGTTCAACTGAGCAAATTGAGGAATAAGATTAGTCATACTAATCATAAGACTTGATAGCATCCCTATTAGTTTTCCGCTGAGTGAATCCGTAACAGCATTAGCCTTGCCAGGATGATATTGAATAGAAAAATCAAAATCTTTGAGATATTCCAACCATCTTCTCTGCCTCATATTTAGCTCTTTTTGAGAAAATAAGTATTTCAAACTTTTGTGGTCCGAGTAGACCATAAACGTTTCTCCATAGAGATAATCACGCCAAATTTTCAAGGCAAATATGACAGCTGCTAATTCCAAATCATGTACAGGATAATTTTCCTCGTGACGCTTCAATTGTCTAGGAGAATAACAGATCACTTTTCTATTTTGCATGAGGACACACCCTAAGCCAATACTAGATGCATCGGTATATACTTCGAATCCACCACCTTCCATCGGTAGTGATAGAATAGGAGTTGTAGTAAGATGATTCTTAAGAGTTTGGAAACTCTTCTCACATTCCTCTGACCAGACAAAAGGATTTTCTTTTCTCTTCAGTCTAGTTAAAGGAACTGTAATCTTTGAAAAATCTTTAATGAATCTTCTATAATAACCAGCTAGACCCAGAAAACTTCGTACTTCCGATACGGTCGTTGGTCGGCTCCAATTCTTGACAGCTTCTACCTTAGAAGGATCCACAGCGATACCTTCTTTTGAAATAATGTGGCCTAGGAATGAAACTTCCTTGAGCTAAAATTCACATTTATTTAGCTTGGCATAGAGTTTATGTTCTTTAAGTGTTTGCAATGTTATTTTCAAATGTTCTTCATGTTCCTCCTTTGTCTTGGAGTATATCAAGATATCATCAATGAAGACGATGATAAACTGGTCCAGATATGGCTGGAAAATACTGTTCATAAGTTGCATGAATGCTGCCGGGACATTAGTTAATCCAAATGGCATTACCACGAATTCATAGTGGCCATAACGACTTCGAAAAGTAGATTTATAAATGTCCTCTTCTTTAATTCTAAGCTGATGATAACCTGATCTAAGGTCTATCTTAGAAAAATATTCTGCTCTAGAAAGCCGATCGAAGAGCTCATCAATACGCGGCAATGGATACTTGTTTTTAATTGTGACTTGATTCAGTCACCGGTAATTGATGCATAGCCTGAGAGAACCATCCTTTTTCTTGACAAATAGAACCGGTGCACCCCAAGGGGATGTGCTAGGTCTGATGAAGCCCTTGTCTAGTAATTCCTGCAACTGCCTTTTTAATTCCTTGAGTTCTGTGGGGGACATCCTGTAAGGGGCTATAGAAACAGGTGCTGCTCCTGGGATGAGTTCAATAGTGAAGTTCACTTCCCTTTCGGGCGGTAAACTGGGTAATTCGGACGGGAACACATCGGGGAACTCATTTACAATAGGAATGTCCACTAAGATAATCTCCTTGGATTCGGTAACAATGACATAAGCAAGAAAAGCTTCACTTCCTTGCGAGATAAGTTTACAAGCGTGAAGAGAAGATATGATAGTAGGATGCTTCTTGTACTTGATGCCAAGAAAAGAGAATCTCGGAAGACCGGGCTTTCGAAAGGATATAATCCTATTTCAGCAATTGATATAAGCATCATGATCTACAAGCTAATCTAGCCCTAAAATGGCATCATAACCTTTCATGTCAAGGCATACTAAGTTTGCGGTGAGATTGTAACCTTCTACTATCACTTCTCTATCAGGATAATAGTCGGTAAGCTTTGTTCCAGAACCTAAGGGTGTGAAAATAGCGAGATCTGAAGGTAAGGGGATTGATGCAAGTAATAATATTTTTGCAAAAAAAGTGGAGATAAAAGAATGAGAGGCACCAGTGTCAAATAGCACAAATGCAGGACGAGAACAAATTTGAAAAGTACCTTCCATAAGCCCACCATCCCTGGGCGCTTCCTCTTCTTCTAGAACGGCATTGAGGCGAGCCTGCCTCCTACGTCCTCCACCAGACGATTGGTCTTTCATAAGGGGGCAATCTGGCATGCGATGCTCCCTACTTCCACAACATAAACAAGTGCCAAGGCGCTTCTGACACTCCTCAGCTGAATGGCCAAATTTTTCAAAAAATGTGCAAGCCGTGGCGACCTACTCCTTCTCCTCCTTGACTTTCTTTTGCTTATGGGAACTTCCACCATTCCCATTCATGGATCTTTTCTTACTATCACGGCTCTTGTAAGGCTCCGTGATGCTGAACTTTTCTTTCTTATAACGCCGATTTGAGCATCGGCTAGACTCCTCTCCTTTCCCTTTTAATTTTTCGACCTTTTCCAAGGTCCTTTCACACAAATACGCTCGTTGAACCATTTCCGCATAAGTACGGATGTTTTGGGTCCCGAGCTACTAAATGAAACCGGGTCGTAACCCGTCCATGAACCGATTAGCCTTCAATAAATCGGTGCTGATAAGATGCGGTGCGTAAGGTGCAAGCCATGAGAATTGCAGTTCATATTCGGCAACCGTCATCATTCCTTGCCGAAGAGCGGCGAACTCCATAGCCTTTCGTTCCTTTACGTGCTCAGAAAAGTACTTGGCACGGAATAGGGTAAGAAAACCATCCCATGTATGAGGTGCATCAGTCAGAGGTGTCGGGACCGACTTCCACCATGTGCGAGCATCTTTGTTGAGTTGAAAGGTTGCGAGACGCACATTCTCCTGATCGGTGCATTGGATAACATCAAAGATATGGTTTATTTCATCTATCTAGTTCTCTGGCTCGTCAGGATTAGAAGAACCATAGAAACGCGGAGGGTTTAAGCTCCGAAAGTTGCGATGCAGATCACCAGCCCTTGCTCCTGCGCCAGCTTGCGCCATGGTTTGTAATGCCTGAGTGAGGCCAGCAACCGTTTGTTGCATGCCATCCCAATTGACGCGATGAGCCATAATAATAATAGGGTACCTGAGAGAAAATAACAACTTGTTATTTCTCGTGGAATTGGAAGGAAAAATCAATCTTAAAACTAATTAACTATCTTATCCCGGGTTCTACCCAATTCTCACATGGGTGTAGAAATTTCTTCCTTAGTTCATAGGTATGAGTCCTTAAATCTTGGACTTATCCTAGGACATGACTCTTCTTCCTAAGTCCTGAGACTTAGGCTCTGATACCAACTTAACTGTCACGCCCCGAGCCTTTATGACAGCGGAAGACTCGCTCGAGAAACGCAAACAGCCGGCATGGTAATCCTCTTGTAAGCAAGAATGATCAGAGCGCAAGACAATCACACACATAAATACAATTACACAATATTTACTCAACTTCAACTTTATTTCATAATAATCAAGTATTCAAATACAACCACTAATTCAACTTATTCCAATCTATCAGACTCAAGAAATAGGAAAATTACATAGACCCAATCTAAACAATATAGACTTTCCTAAGTCTTCACTCTCATCTTTGACAATACTTTCATTCGCTCTCGGACCCGCTACTTGTATAACCCGAATCCAAATTCGAATCACTTTCATTTCCTGAAAAAGAATGGAAATAGGTAATGAGCACACTTGCCCAGTAGGTATCTTCGCATCAACATGAAGGCATCATTAAAGTAATTAGCGTTTTTGCTCTAGAGGAATAAGGTAAAATCATGCGAATGCAATGAAACACGCGATTAAATCAAAGTAAGACGATGATCATGAAGATAGAATGAGAACAAGTATGAACTAGTAAAGCATGATATGGCCGAGAATGTACTAGCAAGCCACATAATCATCACTTCCAGAATCTTTTGCTTATGAGCAAGTACTTCGTGAATTTTTATGGAATATCAAGAAAGTCAAGTATCAATCATGTTGTATTGTGTTGTGGATTTTCACTTGTTTATAAAGAAAGTACTCCCAGCGCAATGCGACGCCAGTAGCATCATACCCTATGGTTTATAATAGTATGTTTCCGACAATCAGCTGAGGGGACTAGCATAGAGCCCTTGAACACAATCAGTGCTCGATCGCATCTTCGAGTATAAATCAAGCTTTTTCCACGCATGTAACAATAAAGTATGGCCAAGAATGTACAATTCCAACAAGCTCTTGATAGCAACAATTCAATAAATGAATGCTTTAATGAGAATTATGAGAAATCAAGAATGACTTATACTATGTTATGCTTATGGAAATAAATCAGCAGCATAATGGTACATTCTTTATCTTCCATTTATTATATTAGGTTTCTTGATCAATATGATAAGTTCTAGATCATCAAGAGTCCATCTAGAGACCTTAGAATTTCAACCCTTGGTCAAACCTTGGTTAAAATATTCAAGCAGTGTGACGGTCGTGTACTGGGCCGTTACATGATGTGACGGTCTAGAGTTGATGCGTTAGAAAGACTAAATCCAGAAACATTAAATGAGACTCAGTTAACTATGCCGGTTGTATATTGGGCCGTTACATATGCCTGACGGTCCAATATAGGTCCGTTACACTACTGATAACCAGAAACATCGATAGTGTCATCTAATCACTTGGGTTTTAATGGTACAACCAACTCGACGTCATAGTGGGAATCTCAGGCTCGCGGAGAATTACGGAGGCCTTGCGACAAGATTTCCTAGTCCATTGGAAGGAATATCCAATTGAGAGGTCCTCATGTCCAAGAATAGTGTTCCTATAGTGCAAAGTGTAACTAATGGACATATATCTGAATATACGCCATGTACTTAGAGAATTTACTCTTATAGATAGAAAAGAATGTGTAACAATGTGAAACCAAGATAAAATCCCGTCAATACATCCTTGGAAAAATCATGATTTAAATACAAAACTATAGAGTTTAGCCAATGAAATTAGCATAACCTAAAATAACTTAAAATACTTTAATCATACAATTTCCTATCATGAATCAATTAAGAAACTCAAAGTCATGAAAATAAGGTTTAAAACATAGATAACTAGGCTTATTCATAAGTAAGCTTGGCTATCCTCAGTCCTATCTCGGTTTGACAGTAAACCGCACTCTGGCGGTCTAGTATGGGCGCGTCACAGGGCTGTGACGGTTTATCGTAGGACCGTTACAGTATTGTAACGCTCCTGTTATGGTGCGTCAGAGACAACTGAGAAACTTTAAATACAACAGGGGCTGTGACGGCTTGTCGTAAGACCGTTACAATCGTCTGACGGTCCTAGTATGATGCGTCAGAGTCCCTGCTAAAAATAAAAAGTCTATGATTTGAAACCATGTTATGTTTTTAAAAGATTTACTACCCTAATTATGACAAAATGAAGTACAGGTCATCTAGATGCATAGGTTGCAGTGAATTAACAAGATAACATCTTTGATTAGGGCTAAGAATATGTATGTATGCATGAACCCACTAAAACATGAAATTCATAGTCTATAATGCATGAAATCAAACACAATCAGAGGTCTTTTATCCCTAACAAGACGTTTTTGCCAATCATGAGATAACCTACCGCTTAACTAGGCTTTAAACTTCTAATTTGAGCTTTCAAGGACAGCCCTAGTTCCTCTCTTTTTGTGACTCTTTAGTAACTTCACGCTGCCCTAGATCCTCAGCCTCTTGACCTAAGGACGTAAAATTTTGAGGGTAAGAAGATGAAACTAAGGTGAACAAAAGGTTCTAAATAACCGAACTCCAATTACCTTGTTCAGACGTCCTAATTCTCCGATCTTCAATGGCCTTTAGCTCTGATTCCTGCGTTACTATGGTCGAACCAGCAACTTTGGAAGCTTCAATCTCCTTGGTTGCTTGATCTCCTAGTACGAAATTTGGAGAACTATTAGTCTAAAGTATACTAAACAAAATCTTCTAAAGAACTTACCTGAAATTATATCTCCTTACCTTGATTCTTCACGAGCCAAAAGTAAGGGTCGCTCAGTTCAGAACTAGGTCCTATTTATAGGGTTTTGAAGATTAGATCGATTCTAGAGTCCTTAATTTGCTAGAACCTAATCCCTAAGAGTCCTTAGTAATTTTATAAACTCTCCCAAGTCGATCTCTTGTAGATAAGATCCCAAAGTTCTAATCTTTTTACTCGTTCTTTCTTTCACGGAACTGTCAGAGTGTAACGCATCCAAACCGGTGCGTTACATGCTTGTAGCGGTCGCCCGATAGACCGTTACACCAAACGTATACAGAGTTTCAATTAAATAAAACTCTCTTGTTCATTTATCCTTATAATTATCTATAAAAAAATAGTATTTATCTTTAAAATACGTGAATAAGTCAATTAACCTTTTAGAATATGTGCCAAACTTAATGGGCTTGGTCCATTAACCTTTTGGATTATCTTACAATAGGCTAGGTTAATTATTTAACCTAATTGGGCCTTATAATGACTTATTGATCTAATATTCTATTTATTAATTTATTTAGGCCTTTATAAATTCTCGAAAATAATTAAATATTCCAAGAATAATTTATAAAAATTCTGGGGTCTTACAGTGTTGCTCAGCGGTTGTAGGCAAGTTATAATGCCCAGCAGTTTAAGCTGTGTATCAGCGGGAAGCCTCACTCTAGTTTGAGTGGGGGATGGACATAGGTCTGCGGGCAGCATACTGAACCATCTAAAAATCCCTTGTCCATCATGGTTTGATTGTATTATCTGATCCGCTAGATGTATGCTTAGGCTCGATATGAATCATCTGTCTAGCGAGAAATTTGGTTGCATATAATTCATTTGATATTGGTCTTGAGAGATTAACTTTGAATACTTAATCATTGTTATTGGAGAGTGTCTAATTTACTCAAGCCATCTGTGTGTCTTAATTGCATTTGATCACCTGAATGGGTTTGGTCAATAGTATAGATTTGCTCAGAAGTCTGCACTATAGCAGTCCAACTGTTTGATTTAGTGCACCATTGACTCTCATATTCTGTAGAGTTTAACTAGTCTTAATTCCGCATTTGTGTCTAGTTATAGTTTGTAATTGGATGAAATTTTTAAGGGGATTCATTCACCCCCCTTTGAATCCGGCCCTAGCACCATAACAATTGGTATCAGAGCGGGTCTCTAACTTTCCAGATCCAACGATCTGTAGAGGATCCTTTTGTGCTTGGTGCATTGCTCTTTAGTCAATTTCTTCGAATTTGTTTAACCATTTTTCAATGGCCTCTCCTGTGGTTTTCAATAGTTCTAACTTTAGTAGTTGGCTTGGCGGCCTATGTACTTACATGAATTCCATTGATTCTAATCTATGGAATCTTGTTTCAAAAGGCCCACATGAACTGCCTCATGACCAGACCGAGTGGTCTAATGAGAACAGATTGAAGGACAGAGAAAATGCTATGGTTCTTAATATTCTGAGAGCTATAGTTAATACTGATTTATTTCCATCTGTTTGCAAGTGCTCTTTTGGAAAAGAAATTTTGGAGATAGTCATTGTTGTTCATGAAAAGAAGGATCAGAAACATCAATGTCTGATGGCCAACCGGGGTGATCACAACTCTGATCAACAGGAGGAAACGTCATCACAGGTAAGCTCCGGATCAGAAGATATTTCATTTGATGAACTAGTAGAAATGTATGATGAATTGCTAGAGAAATCTAGGAAATTACAATCTGAGAATAAAAAATTGAAGAAAAAGATTGATCAAAATTGCTCTAATTTACCTTGTGAAAATTGTTCATAACTAAAAAAGTCTCATGATGCTTGCTTGACTGATATTCAGAATTATAAGAAACAATTGAAAAGTTTTAAAAATATTGTTTCAGAAATAAATGAACTGAAGTCTGAAAATGAAATCTACAAAAGACAGATTGTAGAGAATAATGAAAAGGTTAATAGACTTCAAGAAGAAAATCAAGCCAAACTTCTCAAGTATAAAGAACAAACTTCCTTGCTGAAAAATGAAAACAATGAACTTGCTGTTAAGATTTCTGAACTAGAGAATAAATTGAATTCAATGAATGATGATCATATTGAAGATGAAGAACTGAGAGCTGAAATTGATAAACTCAAAATGAAATTACAGGAATTGAACAAGGTGAAATCTGAATTGAACAGATTAAAATCTGAGAATGACAGTCTTAGAAATAAATCCCTTGAAGCAGAAAACACATGCTCAAAAGAAGAAATTGATGAATGCGTTTTTCTAAAAGAAGTGATTGAAGATCTTTATTCTGAAGTTGATATGCTAAAGAATTTGAATGCATCCTTAAAAGATGAAAATTATTTGTTGCTTGAAAAGAAAAAGGAATTAGAAGAATCTGAAGAAACTCTGATGGATGAAAATAAAAATTTGAAAGAGCAAAATAAGAAACTCATGGTTTTAAACACTGTTAATCAGAAAGACTAATGACAATCGAAAAGGGAAAATGTGTGGTGAAGGAGGATGAGATTAACAGGGAGCAAGAGCACACACAAGAAATTACAACATTAAAAAATTTGAATGATGCTTTGCGTCGGTAGGTTATTTCTTGTGAAATCGAGATTGGTGGCTATGAAGCTAACATTACTTCCTGAAACTCTGAAATCCAGGATCTTAAAAGCTCTCTGTCAAAATTTGTTGAAGGAAAAAGCAACCTTGATAAGATTCTTGGAACTAAGGTTAATGTTCAGAAGGAAGGACTGGGTTACAATTTGGCCAACAAGAAGAAACTTGAAAATAAGTTATCCACCTCTTTTACGAGTTGCTCTGAGCCACCTAAAACACCTTCATCATCATTCTTTCAATTCAATGCTCAGAAAAATGAAAAATAAACAAAAGTTTTGAAAAAGGCTTAAAAATTGAAAAAGAATGCTCATATGAATAAAGTCAAAGTTGTCCCTGCTTGTGCTATTAATTCTGTCAGTTCTGTGGAATCTGATAGTTTAGAGCATGTTGTTCAAATGTCTTTTACTCATACACATGCACATAAAAAGGATGTTTCATGCCATTACTGTGGTAAGCTAGGCCATGTAATGCATGAGTGCAAATTGATGATAGAGGATGATTACATTTGTGGGACAATGCATTCTAAGAACTCATTTAACAAAAATTATGCTACTAAGAAGTTTAATGGTTCTTGTCATTACTGTGGTAGGCATGGTCACTTCATGAATGAGTGCTTTGTCATGAAACAAGATGATAGGATGCATGCTAAATTCCCTGTAAATCATCATGGCCTTTATAGAAACAAACCTGTTTCAAACCAGCACATCACATGTTTTAATTGTAACAAGCCTGGTCACAAGGCTATTGAATGATGGTTAGGGTCTCATTGGAATAATACTGGTTCTAGAGGTAAGCACATCGGGTGCTTCGATTGTGGAAAGCATGGCCATACCGTCAAGGACTGTTGGCATGTTCAGGGAAACACACTTAATTCCAAATTTGCTAAAATCCCTAGACATGCTTTTGATAGGAGCCTTAACAGAATGAATTCTTCATGTTTTAATTGTGAAAAGCTAGGTCATAAATCTATAAATTGTTGGCTAACTGATAATAAGAGACAAAATGTTCATGTAAACAACAGAAAGTCTCAAGCTCATGCACATAGATTTCATGCTTATGTTGATGTGCATAATAAGATCAACAAGTCTGTCGTTTCATGTAGATATTATCAAAAATTCGGACACTCTATGGCTGATTGTTCTCTTATGGAATTTGATGACTATCTAGCTAAGAAATTATTTAGAACACTTGTCAAAGGTGCCATTAACTCTGTAGGACCCAAGACTTCTTGGGTATCTGTTGGTGCCAAATAACTTGCTGTGTTGCAGGCGTGCCTTGGAAGCTGAAGAATAAAGGGGTTAATAAACCAAGGCACCCAAGTATGGTAAAATCTCATTCTTGTACGTTTCAGGTAAATCAACTGAATTCTCTGACTTTATGTTACTGCATAATCTGGTAAAAGTGTTAGAATAATTTTTGATTACACATAGTGCATCCTCATGAGCTATATGTTTAGCCCAAGTTGATACCTCTGACTGTTTTTAGATTGTTCAAAATGTATTGAAATTCCTGTCTCTGCTATTGTATGATTGAGTCTTTCTTCAAGGAATAAATGATCTGATTGTGTGACTCCTGAAGAGTTTATTTTGAAATCGTTCATGCATACATTAAGCTACTGCTTGTGATGCATTTTGAAAAGTTGAAGTGCATAAATCTGATTAAATAAGAGTGTAACAATCCATTGTGATGCACATCAATTGTCAATCTGAAAATCATGCATAGACTTGTTGCTCTTTGTATATATGGAAATTCATATCATCATATGTATTTTGGTAAAAGTATCAGTGGTAAGTTGTATACTGCACACAGTCAGGGGGAGTCTATCTGTTCACTAGTTAGTGCAATTCATCCTTGGGAAACCTTTGCATATGCATACCTATAGTGATTGCATTGCATATCATTAAAATTTGAAAAATCCAAAAAGAGTTAGTTCAATGCATATAGACAGGGGGAGCATTTTAGACTCAGTAGTCTTTCACAATCTGAACCCTTCCTGTCTTGTCACTTAAATCATTCTCTTATTCTTGTGTGTTAGTGATTCACTTAATCATGTATCCTCTGATTGACTGGCTTCTGATTTATCATCATCATCTGAACTCTCACTTACCTTGAAGCTAAAAATTCATTTTTGTTACCCTATAATTTGTTGAAGGAGAGCTTCACTTAAATTCATCCTTGTTAAGTTGGTCAGACTGAACTCCAGACTCAGCTATTGGTTTCTGAACTGGATTACTCGAGTGCATACCTCCTGCTGCATCTTTGTAAACTCACTGACTCCTGAAAATCTGTTTGATGCACAAGCATGTGTTCCAATTCTGTCATTTTATATGCATGCTTGATAATGTCCTCTACTGCTCTCTAAACAAATGTTCAGGTTGTTTCCATTGATTGGCTGCATTGTCAATATTGAGTCATCTGAATTTGGGAAGATTTCAATATGTGTACCCTAATCATAAATCTGACATATTTCGAAAAGGAAGAATCTTCTATTATACTGGTTTAAGAATGTCTGATGAATCAAATTGATTTAAGTCTAATGTATTTATTAAGTTTTGATTTAAAAGACTTGAAAATATCTGAATCATTATGTTTAATAAATCTTAACCAACTGTCTCGTGTAATTTCATGTAAAACCGTCTAAAATTTGAAAATTTTAAAAGACATGGCTTTCTTTGGTTAAGATACATGTAGAAAGCATTGTTCTTAAATATTTCAGTGTACTGAGCATTGACTGAAAAATCTGAAAATATTTGAAAGAAAATAAAGTCAGAGCAATGACTTTGGTCACAGAGAAACTGAATTCTCTATCAAAGAAATAAAGTAAGTCCATGTCATGAAGTGCCATAGTTACCTCTCTTGTAAAAATAATTGAAAATCTGGCAGAGTAATGGCATGGTTGTGTTGAGCAACTGGGGATTCTGGCTTCTAATCAAGGTGTCTCCTCATGTAAAAAGACGCTCCAAATTGCTAACTCTATTCTCATTGAGAGGTAATGTGATTGTCACACTGAGTAACTGTGTCACTTCACCTAAGATGTGTTGTGTCTCACGTAAAAATGTGTTGATTTAACCAGACTTGCTCAGGAAAATTAATGTTGCTGAACAAAAGAAAAGTCTGAAAAATTAATGACATGTTCAGATACAGTCATAATTGTTCAATCTCAATACTATCGTGTGTAGCTCCCAAAGGAGTCATTAATTTTGCATGAGTAAGATAGAAGGAGGTTAAACAAGAATGTCATATGTGCAATTAGTTCATTTCTATTAAAAGGTGTTTCAGATATGAGTATTGAATTTTCTTGAGAAACTTTGTATACATCATTCTTAAATCATGCTGGTAAGTTTAGACTCATTCATAATCTCTTATAATGGAAGAGTCTGAAATTCGCTTATCAAGATTTATGAATTTGGTACCCTATTGAAAATCTTTATGTCTTATCTGTTAATTGGCAATCCAGTCAATATCTTGTGATCAGTCCCAAGTTGTTGTTGAAATTCAAGTTGAAAGCTTTCACTGATTCTGATGCTTCTTGGGTACGACCTGAAATTATCTATGGCTGACCCTATGCTTTTTGGTGACTTCTCTTTCCATTAATCTACTGATTTTCTCCACACTTGGTATCAGACTTATTTCTAATAACAGTCTCCCACTCTAATTCCTCTATTTTGTCAAATAGGGAAGATTGACTCATCAGCATTTGTCTGGTATTATGGGGGAGATTTCCCTGAACTCTCCATGCTCCGACTAATAGTCCCTCTTGGCTGTCCTTGCTTTGCTTGCTGATCATTTGCCTGAATTCCCACTTTCATACATCACATTTTCAGGGGGAGAAGGTCTCCTTTATTCGATCCATCTATCTGTTTCAGTCCTTTTTATCCAAATAAATGGGGAAGAAGAGTGTGCTACTATGTCCTTCTTTTTAGTTGTTGTCAAAGGGGGAGAATATGTGGTGTCACATTAAGTTTTGGGGGAGAATAACTCTGTCTATCAGCTTTAGTTAATTTGGAAAGGAACAAAGGGGGAGATTGGTTTGGCATCATGCATGTGTTATATTTCTCTACTAATTTTCTCAACTATTTTTTTCTTTTGATGAAGTCAAAGGGGGAGAAATGGTTTGATATGAGTCAGCATGTTGTCGTGTGACTCATAGTGTTGCCATCATCAAAAAGGGAGAGATTATTGTACCCCTGTGGTTTTGATGACGTCAACACTATGACCAATCTGGTGTTGCATTGGAATAACTTTGTGGTCACTATGGGTGTCACACTATGGATCATTTGTGCATGATTGGTATGAGTTCTGTGCTTGATTGAACAATTCATGATAGAAATAAATTCCATTGAACTCTTGCTGCATGCATCATGCTTTTGATAAGTATTTCATAATGTTTGACAGATGCACAAATGGAAGTCGACCCTAAGTGTCGATAGTTGTCTTCGCGTATGGCTAGGCCTGCATTTGTGCACACATTATTTTATGCATTAACCTCGATGCATCATGCTGTAGAGGTCTGTGCATTTCATTGCTTAGGTCGGTGCAGGTTAAAACCGTCAAGGGCAAAAGTCTGTGCAAGTGTTCATATAGCTGGACTTAAGTCGATGCAACTAGTACTAGCAGGCTTGTGCACATCCCGTGCAATTGTCAAAGGTCGGTGCATATATGCTTGTTCATCATATTACATCGTTGCATGCTCCTATTGTAAAGTCGATGCATACTCTATCTAAGGCATATTCACGTTGGTGCACGTTGCTGTTTGTTGCATGTTGAAGTCAGTACAAGTTCTTGTTCACATGCATATAGGTCTGTGCATATGATAGATAAGGTCAGTGCATGTCTCAATTATGTCTTCACAAGGTCTGTGCACACCACCATTCAACACATGCCAGGGCCAGTGCATATGTCTCCTATGCACATGGAAGGCCCGTGCAGGCTTTGCCTTATGCATAACCAAGTTTGTGCACTTTACTGTAGCATAGATGTAGGTCAGTGCAATCTTTATCTCTTGCACAAGAAAGGAGTGTGCACGATTGGTTTATGGCATATTGGGTCGGTGCATTCCTTGCATCTTGCACACACGAAGTCAATGCACCTTTTAGTCCCATTGTCATATAGAGCCCATGCATGGTTTCAAGTCTGAGCACTTTTGCCATAAACCACTAAAGAGTCTGACCATGTTTGCCTTGTGGACAACTGAAGTCCGTGCATATTTTTTCTAATGCTCTATCAAGTCTGTGCAATTCCTATATTTGTCTGACTGCCTTATATTGACTAAAGGGTTGATATATTGATAGGGACTTCATTGAAGAAGGTCCAGAGAATGAAGACTATTGTTCGTGAACTTTAAGGAGGGCACGTGATCCAAGGCGGACCGTCCCTGAAAAGAACTGCCACGTGGAAAGCTACAATGCTCAGAATCTGACACGTGGCTGAGAGTCTTCTGAAATCTCTTGGCGGGAGTGTTCCCTCCACATGCCCAATGCGTGAGATCGTGGGTCCCAAGCTGAAGCCATATAAGACCCCATTTCTGAGACTAGAAAAAAAAAAAGAAGAATCGGAAGACAAACAAAAGAGATCCGAGGAGAGACGAAGAGCAGAAGAGCAGAGCTAGAGTGAAAAGAAAAAGGAGAAGAGGAAAGTTGCAAAACGAAGTGTGAAAGAATAGAGAGCAGCAGAAGAAGAAGAGAGAGTGAGAGTCTGAGAGGAAAGAGAAAGAGGAAGAAAAAGTGAGAGAGTTCATGGAGAAGAGGTTGAAGCTGCTTGAAGACCTGTTCTACTAGACTTTGGATCAAATCCAAACCAGTCAGCTACTGAGAGAGCCACATTTATTTTAAGATCGTTTCCAGCTTTCCGGTGCTGTGATTTTCCATCTTTTGTTTTCTTTTAAACCTTTGTTTCAAGCTGTGAGTCAGCGGAGCAAGCTGTGTTGCTTAGCGTTGTAGAGGATCGATTCCTCTGGACAGCAAGCTATGATTGCTCAGCGGTTGCAGAGGATTGGTTCCTCTGGACAGCAAGCTATGTTGCTCAGCGGTTGTAGGCAAGCTGTAATGCCCAACAGTTTAAGCTATGTATCAGCGGGAAGCCTCACTCTGCTTTGAGTGGGGGATGACGTAGGTCTGCGGGCAGCAGACTGAACCATCTAAAAATCCCTTGTCCATCATGGTTTGATTGTATTATCTGATCCGCTAGATGTATGCTTAGGCTCGATTTGAATGTTCTGTCTAGCGAGGAATTTGGTTGCATATCGTTCATTTGATATTGGTCTTGAGAGATTCACTTTGAATACTTAATCATTGTTATTGGAGAGTGTCTAATTTACTCAAGCCATCTGTGTGTCTTAATAGCATTTGATCGCTTGAATGGGTTTGGTCAATAGTATAGATTTGCTCAGAAGTCTGCACTATAGCAGTCCAACTATTTGATTTAATGCACCAATGACTCTCATATTCTATAGAGTTTAACCAGCCTTAATTCCACATTTGTGTCTAGTTATAGTTTGTAATTGGGCGAAATGTTTAAGGGGATTCATTCACCCCCCTCTGAATCCGGCCCTAGCACCATAACATTATACATGCAATACTATTTACTACTGTCTTGTGCTTTGATTCTTGAGATAACCTGCCTTGTTGGGTTGATGACGAAGAAAGTAGAGAGTAGCAGAGAGAGATAGGGAAGAAGAGGAAGCAGCTACGGTAGCAACTACAGCAGGAACAACGAAGGAAGATACTCCTCCCTTCACGTTCGTAGACGAGGGAAGAAGAATAGAAGAGGAAGTCGTCCGCCCCAATCGACCGCAGCAGCAATAGGAAGAAGAGGAAGAAGGGCAACCTCTTCTCATACGGCAGCAGGAGGAAGCAGATGACGTCGATGCACGAACAGCAGCAGCAACAGCGGGTTCTGCTGATCGCAGGGTCTATATTTATAAGGTCTTGGCTTCGACGAGTTCATGGTATCCTAATGGGATTTAAATTCCCACGTAAGAATCCTAAAAGGTTTTATACATTCCATGCTAATCCTCCTCTTACTATATCCTCAACTATTTTCTTCATTTTGATCAAAACCCTAATCTCCCATGCAGGCATCCTTCGAACGTGATAAAGGTTGATCAAAAACCCCATTTCATAATGGTAATTATCTATATACTCTCAAGGCCTTTTCTTATAAGGCCCATTAGCTATTGGGCCATTAACGTGGGGTCTCTACCTACAATATTGTCTAAGGTCCTTTATTTTTGTCCGAGGCTTTTCGCTATTGGGCTTTTAGTATAGTTTTGGTTTTATTATTTCCACTTATTTACAGTCTATTAAATATTATACATACATACATATATATATATATGTATATTTTTATTCGGGGTGCTACATCCTCCCCCACTTAAAAGAATTTGGTCCCCAAATTCTATTGCATATATTGATAGAGGGTGTATATTACTTACTATTAGAATAAGTTGGGGAATCTCCTTCGCATAGAATCTTCGGTTTCCCATGTTGCCTCTTGTTTGAAGTTTTTATTCCATTGAACCATCATCATGGAAATAGTCTTGTTCCGTAATACACGAACTTCACATTTGAGAATCTTTAATGGCTTTTGTTCATATGTGAGATCTTTTTGTAACACTAGGTTGTCGTGTTCTATGACGTGGAACGGATCATGAACATACTTCTTGAGCATAGAGACATGGAACACGTTGTGTACTTCAGATAATTGAGGTGGCAAGGCGATCCGGTAGGCAACCTCGCCAACTTTTTCCAGAATTTTGAAGGGATCGATATATCTTGGTGTAAGTTTTCCCTTAACACCAAATCTTCTAATGCCTCATCCTTGGAAACCTTAAGGAATACATGGTCTCTGACTTGGAACTCGACGTCTCTTCTTCTAGTATTGGCATATGTCTTTTGTCTAGACTGAGTCATTTGAAGTCTTTCTCTAATGATCTGTATCTTCTCGGTGGTATCCCTTACCATCTCCGGTCCTAGAAGTTGTCTTTCTCCAACTTCATCCCAGCATAGGGGTAAGCGGCAACTCCTTCCATAAAGTGCCTTGAATGGTGCCATTTGTATGCTTGCCTGATAGCTATTATTGTAGGCAAATTCCACTAGAGGCAGATGATCGTGCCAACTCCCACCAAAATCAATAACGCAGGCCCTAAGCATGTCTTCCACGACCTGATTTTTTCTCTCGATCTGACCATCTATTTGGGGATGAAATGTTGTGCTGAAGTTGAGTCTCGTCCCCAAAGAGTGTTGTAGACCCTTCCAGAAGTATGACGTGAAGCGAGGGTCTCGGTCAGACATGATTGAGACCGGAACTCCATGTAACATGACAATCTCTTTGATATATAGTGTGGCTAGCACATCAACCGACCATCTACTCTTGATGGGCAGAAAATGTGCAGACTTGGTCAATCGATCTATAATCACCCATATCCCATCATGTCCGCCGTTGGTTTTAGGCAAACCCATGACAAAGTCCATCCCTATGTTCTCCCACTTCCATTTAGGAATGTCTAAGGGATGCAATTTACTTATGGGTTTTTGATATTCCGCCTTTATCCTTTGGCAGGTAAGGCAACGAGACACAAATTCCGCTACCTCTCTCTTCATGTTGGACCACCAGAAATTTCTCTTCAAGTCTTG
This sequence comes from Amorphophallus konjac, assembly GCA_022559845.1. Taxonomy (NCBI): domain Eukaryota; kingdom Viridiplantae; phylum Streptophyta; class Magnoliopsida; order Alismatales; family Araceae; genus Amorphophallus; species Amorphophallus konjac. Next base: position 260,539,160 of record CM040119.1, on the reverse strand, counting down.
GTACATCTTGGTGGCACTAGGGTGAATATATCTTGATCGGTGTGCTTCTTCTAAAATCTTGTTCTACAATTCTGGGCAATCCGGAACACAAGTTCTTTCATAGAATAATAACCTTCCATCAGATGCTAGTTTAAAGTCAGGTTGTTCATCAATCTTGCCTTTGATTTCAACCAGTACTGGGTCATCCTCTTGTAGTGCCTTAATCTTAGAGAGTAGATCTGGATGTAAACTCATGCGTGACAGAGTGACACACCTTTTTCCTTATCTATATATATATTCAACTTGGAGAATTGTTCTAGCATTCTCCACTCTTGAATCATGCATCTAGCTAACAATGCTCTTAGCTTCTGACTAAGGGAATCAACTATGGAATTTCCCTTTCCTGGATGATATTGTATGTTGAAGTCGAAGTCCTTGAGGTATTCTAGCCAGTGCCTTTGCTCATATTCAATTCCTTTTGGGAGAATAAATACTTGAGACTTTTGTGATCGGAGTACATGGTGAATTATTCTCCATAGAGATAATGTCTCCAAATCTTCAAGGCAAACACCACCGCGGCCAACTCTAAGTCATGAACCGGGTAGTTCTCCTCATGCTTCTTCAACTACCGAGAAGAGTATGCAATAACCTTCCCTTGTTGCATTAATACACATCCAAGACCAATACCAGATGCATCGGTATAAACCTCAAATCTCTCTCTTTCGATGGGCAATGCGAAGACTGGGGCAATAGTCAGATGGTCCTTTAAGGTTTGGAAACTCTCTTCACAATCTTTGGACCAGACATACGGATTCTCCTTTTGTGTCAGCCTAGTAAGAGGGACAACAATCTTGGAGAAATCTTTTATAAATCGATGGTAATAACCAGCCAAACCCAAGAAGTTACGAATCTCGGTAGCATTGGTAGGTCTTTCTCAATTCTTTAGTACCTCGACCTTTGATGGATCAACAGAAATCCTATCCTTTGAAATCACATGTCCCAAAAAAGATACCTCCTCGAGCCAGAAATCACATTTGCTAAATTTGGCATAGAGCTGATTATTCCTTAATATTTGTAATGCAATCCTCAAGTGCTCTTCATGATCTTCCTAGGACTTTGAATATATCAATATATCATCAATGAAAATCACAACAAACTGATTCAGATGAGGCCTGAATGTACTGTTCATTAATTGCACAAAGGCTGCAGGGGCATTTGTTAGTCCAAAAGGCATAACAGTAAATTCGTAATGCCCATACCTACTCTGAAATGCGGTCTTATGATTCTCAGTTGGTGGTATCCCGATCTAAGATCAATCTTTGAGAAATATTTAGCTTCTAATATTTGATCAAATAACTCGTCGATCCTTGGCAGCGGGTATTTGTTCTTGATAGTAAGTTGATTCAACTGTTGATAATCGATACAAAGTCTCATCGATCCATCCTTCTTCTTGACGAATAATACAGGTGCTCCTCACGAGGCAGTACTTGGTCTAATAAATCCCTGTTTCAAAAGCTCCATTAATTGCTCCTTTAATTCTTTTAACTTGACGGGGGACAATCTATAGGGTGCCTTAGAGACAGGACCAGCACCAGTGATAAGATCAATAGTGAATGACACTTCCCTCTCCCGGGGTAGACCAGGCAAATCCTCCGAAAAAATATCGGGAAAGTCCCAAACTATGTGGTTGTCTTCTAGCTTTGACTCCTTAACCTCTTTTATGGTTATAAGGGCAAGAAAGGCCACGCAACCTTTCCTTACAAGCTTTCGGGCTCGAAGAGCCAAAATAAGAGGCGACTTATTTTGACTCCGAGGACTAGTGTAAACCAGCTCCAGGTACTCATCAAAAGTTACCTTGCCATTTCGGTAATCTATCACTGCCCTGTGTGTGAATAGCCAATCGGCACCTAGTATGACGTCATATCCATTCATATCTAGGCGTATTAGATTAGCAGGTAGATTATGTCCTTCAACCAAAACTTTACTATTTGGGTAATAGTGTGTAATTTCGAATCCGCTTCCAAGTGGAGTGGAAATAACTAGATCTGTTTCTAACCAAATAGGTTCCATAGCTAATGAAGCAGCAAATCTCTTAGAAACAAATGAATGAGTTACGCCGGTATCAAATAAGACGTGAGCAGCCTTGGAACAAATTTTTAATGTACCTTCTACAAGTCCACCTTCACTATTTTCCATCTCTTGGAGAGCTTGGAGACGGCCTTGCTTCTTTGCCGAGCACTTCTCATTTCCAGCTTGATCACTGAGTAAAGGACAATCAGGAATCCTATGATCACGACTCCTGCATCGGAGACAAGCTCCCAACCTTCGCCAGCACTCTTCGGCCATATGTCTGACCTTGTCGCAATATTTGCAGACCTCCTTAGATGGTGTAGTGGTGATGGAGAAAGGTATGCCATTCTTCTTAAACCTCTTCTCCTTAGAGGAATCACCCCCGTTATTTGACCTCTTCTTGTTAAAGGATGGTTTGAATGTTCCGGAGCTCGTGACGTGCTCCTTCTTGTCTCTCCCACGGATTCTATCAGACAGCTCCGTGGCATCTTCTAGTAGTTGGGCTCGCCTCACCATCTCCGAATAGACTTGTATGTCCATCAACGCCAGTTGTGTGATGTATTGTGGTCAAAGCCCATTAAGAAATCTTCGGGCCTTCATCTTTTCCGTACTCACCAGGTGTGGTGCATAACGGGAAAGCCCAAAGAATTGGGCCTCATATTCAGCCACTGATAAACTCCTTTGCTTTAACGTGGAAAATTCTGTGGCCTTCTTCTCTTATATACAGTCCGAAAAGTATTTCTTATTAAAATGCTCTACGAACTCGTCGCACATGATGTGATCATGCGTCAAAGTGGCTTTCACAGATTCCCACCAGAATCGGGCGTCCCGCTCTAGTTGGATGGTAGCCAGTAACACCTTCTCTTCATCCGTGCATTGCATGACACGGAATATGCATTTTATCTCCTTCATCCAATTCTCGACATCATCGGGATTGGATGAGCCGACGAACTTAGGCAGGTTCACGTTCCTAAAGCTTCGGTGGAGATCTCCGGCTCCACGGTTCATACCGCCCTACGCTACTTGTTGAAGCGCCTGGGTAAGACCTTGGACGGTCCGTTGCATGTTGCGCCACAAGGCTCTTTCGGAGGCCATGATCCTACAAGGGAAATTTAAATTTAATTAATATGGGACAAAACTATATAAGGTTTAACATCTTATATTGACTTAACCCATGGTTCTACCCATCTCACCGGGTAAAGGAAAAAAAACCTATCCTTGGACTTTGGTAACCTAGGAATTTGAAAACCTAGGCTCTGATACCACAAAAATTGTCACGCCCCGAGCGTGGAAGGAACTCGGGTAATGCGCGATGAGTTTATACCAATCATGTCAATCAGAGCACGAGGTAATTCGACATATAAGACAGAGTGCGCAAAAGACAAGAAATAACCAAGTCTTTTATTCATTAATAACCTTAAAGTATAACTTTCATTACATACCCAATTGACTCATAATGCTCCAAAGACATCTGGACTCAATAAAGAGCAAATTACTATAATAGACTCAAGAAAAATAGAAAAGACTCAATGTCTATTTTTAACCCCAATTTTTTTTGACCTGGGATCCTTGTGGATGCCGTCCGTAGCGTGCTGCTGTCAGGGTACATGACCTAAAGTTTATGTTGTGTATGGTTTGTCGTCATTGTAGCCATGGTAGTGACTTTGGCTGGTTACTGAGTACTCTGAAGTTTGACTAGTGATCTGGGAACCGGTGAGCCTTGGTGGCATATTACTGGAATCATGACTGGGATATGGGAACTGGTACGTGTTTACGGCGTATAGCTGGAGTCATGACTAGGTTCATGGTTACTTGACCATGACGGGCAGGTGACTGGGAATTATGGGTTGATGGATTCTCATGATAGATAGATCTAAGGTTGATGTGGTTTAGAGGCCAACCGAGGTGACGTCTAGGCTAAGGTTTGCTGGAATGAAAGACTAGAATGGTGCATGAGTTGCTGGTGTATATGGGCCGACCTTGGTTGTGCGAGGTCGGAGGAGATGTGAGCCAACTAGGTGGTGTATGGCTAACTGGAGAGTGTAAGATCAATGAGCTAGAAAGGTGTACTAGTCAGGGACTGGTATAGACCAACCAACGAGAGGAGTGGCCCAGGGGATTGGCGTAGGCTAAACATGATGGTATATCATCGACTGGGAGGTGCAAGATTTATAAACTGGAGCAGGGCATCAGTCAGAGACTGGTATGGGCCAACTGGCAGGTGATATGATTGCTGGATGGTGGGTGACTGGTTTCCCCAGGTGGAGGAGGAAAGAAATTCTATTTGTGTCCTCTTTACCAACTCTACCGCCCTTTCGGGTTTTCGCTAGAGTTGGCCCCCTTTTACTTTTTTCGACACACCCTTGCGAGTTTTCATATCGTGGAGTTACCCAATTTTGCCTGAGGTGCTCTTGCGAGTTTTCACCTCAATTGGGTTGCTGGCCTTATTGCCCCCAGTCGCCTCCTTGGGAAAGAGGATGACTGAGTCTACCGAGGTATCGTTATTTTTAACTTCATTTTTTGTTTTGTTTTTTGTTTACCTGATAGCCTTTTAGCTGTTCGGTGACTGGCGCTGGGTGCCCTTAGCTTGCTGATGTCGAAGGACATTGCCGGTGGGATCATTGTTGTTGATCCTTTGTGTTCATGATGGGATTGCTTGCTGGGGCTTGGCTAGTTTCCAGGCAATCTGGGGCTTCACGTAGACCTTCAGGTTGGTTGATATGTGTAGCTTGCAGTTAGGGCTTGTACTGAAGCTTGAACGGATCAACTTTGGTGATGCAAAGGTTGAGGTTCTGGGTTGTGGTGGCGATAGGGCAAGAATTAACATAGGCCGGTCGAAGAGGCGTATTGGCCAAAGGTTAGGAATTTAGCCAACCGGGAAGATGTATTGGTCAGGAACTGGGTGATGTGTAGGCCAACCTGTTGTGCCCCTATGGTTTTGATGATTGGTTTTGATGTGAGTTAAGCACTGTGAGTCACCATGTGATATTCAGTCATTTTAGTCATTCTAATGTTCAGTCAGTTCATCAGAGCATAAAGCATTACATTGCTGTTCAGTCAGTTTATCAGATCTAAAGTAATGCATTTGATGTTCAGTCATGTTATCTGCTGCATAAAGCATTCATATACATATACATCAGTTGCTTTACTCTGCTTGTGGAACTCAGTACAGGCTAAACATCCATGCATCATCACACTCAGCATAGTCTGGACAGAAGTGGGTCTATACACTGCATGCATTTACATAGTCTGCACATTAGCATCACGCAGCAAGTATGTACATCGCCTTGTGTAGGCATGACAAGTCCACACACTGCATTGCATGCGAGACTTCAAAGTCTACACATTGCACAGCTGCAAGCACTTCAAAGTCTACACACTGCATAGCATGCAGGCATTCGAAGTGTGTACATTGCATAGCATGCAGGCGGTCTAAGTCTGTACATTGGCCTAGTGTCGCAACACTAAGTCTGTACATCCACCGTCTCAGTTAAGCCATGAAGTATGTACATCCACCGTCTCAGTTAAGCTTCAAAGTCTATACATAGTTCTGCGTCTTATGCATCGTCTCACTCGAAGTCTGTATAGTCTGGCAGCGTCTCATGCATCATCTTAGCAAGTCTGTACAATCTGGCAGCGTCTCATGCATCGTTTAGCAAGTCTATACATCGCTCACTTGTTTGTTCATCAAGTCTACACATTGCATTGTCTCATGTGAAGTCTGTACAGCACTCGCCATCATGCTACTGCTAAGTCTGTACATTGGGCAAGTCTACACATCGTCACTCTGCATTCAAGTCTGTACAGTGTCTCACATATGCAAAGTCTATACATCGGCCCTGTAGCTTGCTTAGCTCAAGCCTATACAGCCTTTGCATAGCACGCTAAGTCTATACAGCCTTTGCATATGCATAGTCTATACATTGCTCATGCATCTTTACTTAAAGTCTATACATCTGTTTGCTCCTTTAGCTACACGCATTATAGCAAGTCTAGACATTGTCTGTCATGCACGCAATAAAGTATGTACATTCTTATTGCTGCATACATCAACTCCATACATCATTTTCTCACGTGAACACTAAGGCTATACATGGTATAATGACTGCATATGTGAAGTCTATACATGCATAGCTTCACACTCACAAAGTGTGTACAAGCCACTGCATTGCATACATGAAGTCTGAACATTGCTTCAGCGTTGCCTTCAGCCAAGTCCATGCATCGACTGACAGCCTTCAGCAAAGTCTGAACATTGCATCATTGTGCATGCATTGCTTTCATCAAGTCTATACACTTCCTTGTTGCATGTCTATACATTCGATTGCTTCATGTCTCACACACAAGTCTGCACATTGCTTGACAGCATGCCATAGCGTTGCATAACAAAGTCTGTACACTGCCTGCAGCAATGCTTGCACACACTAAGTCCATACAATCATGCTACATCATATCTGTACACGCTTCAGTCTTGCATGTATGAAGTCTGTACATGGGTCTAGCTCTGCATTCATATAGTCTGTACAGTCAGTGTGTTGCTCGAACCAAGTTTACACATTGTCTCAGCACACACACGCAAAGTCTGTACACTGCATCTGGCAGTCTGCACAGTAAGTCTATACAACGTCCCACGGCAGCACTGCAATGTCTATACATCGCTGGCAGCCAGCACTGCAATGTCTATACATTGCGTCCCATAGCCTGCACAGCATGTCTATACAACGTCCAGCTGCCTGCCGTAAAGTCTGTACATTGCGTCCCACAGCATGCAGCAAAGTCTATACATTGTTGCCAGCCTGCACGCAGCAAGTCTATACATCGCTGGCAGCCTGAACGCAAAGTCTGTACATTGCATGCACACTGCATTGTTAAGTCTATACATTGCTGCTTGATTGAACTATGTACAGCCTGTGTTGATTCTGCTGATCGACTGAACTCTTCATTAAACCTACAGAGTCTGGGCACGTGATCCGAGGCTGGCACTTGGCACGTGATCCAAGATGCTGAGAAGCCGCCACGTGGACTGAAGCTAGGGCGGGAATCATGGAGAGCATTAGCCCTGCACATGCCCTAGCCGCTGCTGCTATAAATGCGAAGCTTCTTCCTCAGAAGAAGACTGATCGAAAAGAGGAGAGTGTGATAGAAGAAGGTGAGAGCAGCAGAGAAGCAGAAGAAGAAGAAGAAGAAAAAGAAGAGTGGCAGCGTGAGAGAAGCATCAGAAGAAAAAGAGAGAGAGATAGAGCTCGTGAGGATTAAGAGAAAAAGAAAGATAGTGAGAGAGAAGAGAAGAGGAAGAGGAGCTTACCTGAAGGTCGTTCCTACTGGAAGTTGGATCAGATCCACTCCAGTCAGCTCCTGCGAGAGCCACATTATGATTTCATTTTCCAGCTTTCTGATTGCTGTACTTTTCGTTTATTGTTTTTATTTTTAACTGTGATCATTGTTCTTCTGACTCTCTGGATTGAGGTCAGGTTCCTCCTGTGAACTCAGGAGCAGGGAGATCTGATCTCCGATTTGCTGGTGATTGTGTGTCATCAGTGGTTCCCTCCTGGTCTGGAGGAAGAGAGGTCTGTGACCTCTGGTTTGCTGGTGACGAGGAGTCACTGGTGGGTTCCCTCCTGGTCTGGAGGAAGAGAGACCTAGTCTTTGGTTCCAAGTGGCTGGGAGTCACTTGGGGTGTCTCTCCGGTCTGGAGGAAGAGGGGAGGTTGTTCCCCTGGTCAAGCTGTTTGGCAGCACCTGTTGCAGACTGAGTCTGCGGTTTCTAGCTTGTGCTAGTGGAAGCCTCACTCCGGTTGGGAGTGAGGGGTGGACGTAGGTCTGTGGACCGAACCACCTAAAAAATTATCTGTGCAGTGGTTTGATTGCCTTGCTTTGCTTCCGCTAGATGATTGCTTAGGCGCGCTCCATGTGTTTGTTCATGAGTTCAATTGAATTAGTTTTATTCTGGGACTGTGTCTAGCATCCAGGTTTTAATTTGGGCATTATTGGTAGAGGGATACATTCACCCCCCCTCTGTATCCGGGCCTAGCACCCTATCAATTGGTATCAGAGCGGTTGTCTGCATAGAAGGTCCAGCGACCTGCAGGTCTGATCCTGCAGTCTTAGGTGCTATTTTGCTTTTGGTGCATCAATATTCCTGTTGCATTAAATCTGATCTGTTTCCATGGGTGATCCACCAATTTTCAACGGCTCCAATTTTAATGTATGGTTTGTCAGTCTGAAAAATTATGCTATATCAGTTAATCCTAATCTGTGGAAGTTAATTTCACACGGTTCTCATAAATTATCAAAGAAAAAGTCCAAATGGACTGACAGTCACAGATCAATGTATGAAGAGAATCAGATAGCTATGAATCTAATGAAGGCAGCTACTGATAAGGCTTTACATTCCTGCTTTCATGATTGCAGCTCTGCTAAAGACATTCTAGATATGCTGAAGCGAGCTCAGAAGAGAAGTGAAGACAGCTGCAAGATGGCTAACAGAAGCAATCCAAGTGGCAGCCAAAATGAGGAAGATGATGATGAAGAGGTAAATCCCTTCGAGAATTTTTCTTTAGATGATTGGGAGAATGAATATGCTGAGTTGCTTGAATCTCATGAACATTTAAGAAAATAATACAAACATTTGAGGAAGAATAGTAGATCAGACAGTTTGAATTCTCCATGTAAAAATTATGCTGAACTGAAAAATGTTCATGATGCTTGTATGTCTGATATTCAAATGTTGAAGAAATAAATTTCATTGTTGAAAATTAAGAATCAAGATCATGTAAAAGAAATCTCTGAACTTGAGAAGAAGCTTAGCCTAACTTGTCATGATTCTGTTCAGAGTAAAGAATTGATGAAAAATTTCGAAAGTGTGAACTCAGATTTAGACAAGCTGAAGTCTGAAAAAGATTCCCTCAGAAAATTCTCCAAAGAAAATGAAGAAAAATTAGAGAAATTTAAACGAGAGAATGATTTGCTGATTGAGAAATTTGAAGCCATAAAATCTGTAAACATGGAGTTACAGAAAAAGGATGAAAAACAGCAAAGAGAAATGAAGGAATTTGAAAATAGAAGAAAGCAAGAAGTCAATTCAGAAGATCAGCTTCTAATAAATGAATTGGTTCAAAATGATAAGCTTAAAGAAGAAGTTGAAAAATTAAAATTGTTAAACAGTGCCATGTTTGAAAGACTTCTTACATTGGAGAAAGGAAAAATGATATGTACAAATGAAACTAAAAAAGAAGATGATCTGAGAAAGGAGATCGAAGAATACAAAATTGCCAACAATGTTTTGAATGAAGCTGTCAATTGCAGTGAACAAGAGACTGCAAGTTATGAGTTACATATTGCCTCTCTAGAGTATGAAATCCTAGACTTGAGGAAATCTTTGTCTAAATTTGTTGATGGACAAGAAAATCTGGACAGGTTGTTAGGAGTTAAGGTCAATACTCAAAAGGAAGGGTTAGGCTACAACAATGTCAATAAAAAGGCTTTCAAAAATAAGCTAATGACATCTTTTATCAAAGCATCAGATGTAGCCACCACCTCAGAAAATAAACAACCAAATGTTCAGAAGAATCAGAAACAAACTGAAAAAATGGAAAAGGTCAGTCATGTGAAGAAAGGATTGAATCACATTAAAAATGTGCATGCTGTAAAACACACTGATACACCTAGACATGCACATAAAAGGGAAATCATGAAATGTCATTACTGTCACAAGATTGGCCACTTGATGCATGAATGTAACTTAATGAAATCAGATGATCTGAAAGCTAGAGAAATGCATGATAGGGATTTGCAGGTCAAGTTCCCTGTCCCTCAGAAAAAGAGTGTCACATGTTCTAATTGTGATAAAGTAGGACACACTACTGCTCATTGCTGGTTTACAAGTGGTGAGAAAAAATCATGCTCATATCATACAAAATACTTTGTAAATCAGCATGTTTTTAATGAAAACAAATATGTTTCAAAGAACCAGCACATCATCTGTTTTAACTGCAACAAAACTGGTCACAAGGCCTCTGAATGCTGGTCAGGTTCTTTTAGAAGAAATTCTCTCAATTGCTCTCACTATAGAAAGCATGGCCAAACAGTCAAAAATTGTTGGCATATTCAGGGTAGGAATGAGAATTTCAAACATGCTAAATTCTCTGCAAATAGAAATGATTTTGGTGAGAATAAATTTACATTTAGAAGAAAGATTTCTTCATGTTTTGAGTGTGGGAAAAATGGCCATACAGTCAAGGACTGTTGGCATATTCAGAAGAATTCTGTTAACTCCCATGCTGTCAAATTCCCTGTAAAATAATTTGTAAAACTTTCATGCTATAACTATAGAAAGCCAGGTCACAGGGCTGCAACCTGTTGGCTGGCAGGATACCAAAGCAAGACTAGTTTTGGTAAACAGAATTTTAATTCTGTTAACAAAAATTTTTATGCATATACACATAGAATTCATGCTAATAAGAATGTGCATAAATCAAATCAGAAATCTACTGCTTCTTGCCATCATTATGGCAAATCTGGACATTTGATGGATGGTTATCCTCTGATGAAATTTGATGATCATCAAGTTAAAAATGTGCTGAGAAAACCTGCTAGGAGTGATACTGTCATGTCAGGACCCAAGACTTCTTGGGTGCCTATTTGTGCAAAATAGTTTGCTAACTTGTAGGTGTGCCTTGGAAGTTGATTAATAAAGAGGGGATTAATCGAAGGCCTCAAGAATGAAAACCCCTTTCTGAACTTTTCAGGTAAATTTCTTGCACTTCCTGTTTTTAATTTTACTGCATAGCACATTAAATCTGTTTTCGCATATTCATTCATCATCTGCCATTTGCAATATTTTCTGATCATGCACTTGCTGAGTGTTCTGTGCAAATATGAGATTAAAAGGGTTGTCTGCATCTGATGCATACATATGCCAATTGCAGTTGTTTGATAATTGTTGATATGCATAATCTCTGAAAACAAATTACATTCTGAAAAATCTGAAAAGCTAAAATTTGATCCATGCATGCTGCCCATGTTGAATTATCATGCATGACCACTATGGTATATCAAAGAGTAAGCTACCAAAAGGCAGGAAAATCTGTCTGGAGGTTCTTACTATGTGTGAGGTGGTCTTTTAGACCAAGTGCTCTGCCTAGTACCATGGGTCATTTTGCTTAGTAGGGTAGTCTGAATGAGCATGAGTCACATTGTCATATGTTCAGTCTTCATGGTAAACATTACATGTCTTTACATACATGTAGTTTATTGCATTGCATTTCATTGAAAAATGCCAAAAAGAGTGATTGAATGCATATTGTCAGGGGGAGTCAATGCATAGCATACAGATTGTCAAATGCATACACTTAGGTCAAAATTCATTGCTTGTTAATCTTGAAAATCCTGAAGCATGTCTGACCTCCTGATATCTTGCTTGATGTGCATAACCTTTTCCTCATTGATTTTAATTGACAAACCATGATCATATCTGAAAATAATGAGCTTCAAAAACACTCATTCTTGAAGACCTCTTCGATCAGTCATTCATGAAGATTTCAATTGGACATCTCTCATTCATAAATCTGAAAACACTTGAACTAGGAATCTTCTATTATACGATTTTATGAATGTCTGAAATAACTCAGCTAGTTTAAGTTTAATGTATTCATTGAAGTTTGACTTTAAATCTCTTAAAAAATATCTGAATCATGTTTTAATAAACTTCAACCAACTGTTTCATGCTGAGTCTTGTAAAAACTTCTGAAATCTGCACTATTGAATACATGACTTTATGAGGTTAAGTACATGAAAGTAGTATTGTTTTGAAGCAAATGAGCTCTCTGAAATGTCTAAAGTGTAAATAATTGTCAGAGCAATGACTTTGGTCACTGAGAAATCATGTCCAAAGGATTGTGTCATGAGGTGCCATAGTTAACTCTGCTTAAAAAATGATTGTTAAATCTGGCAGAGCAATGGCATGCATACTGAGAAATACATCTCATTCATCAAAGAAATGAGTTGAGGTATGTCATGAGATGTAAATGTTATCTCTGTTAATATAAAGCATGACTGTTAGTCACACTAAGTGCTTAGGGATATTGGCGTTTGATCAACGTATATCCTCTAGTTACAAAGTGTGCACTGAACTAGAGTACTCTGGATATATGTAGAATGAAATTTTGCTGAACAAATTGTAATATTTGAATATTGATGCAAAAGCTAAATTACTATAACCCTAGACAAATTCACATGACTTCATAATTGCTTGATCTCAATACTAGTGAATGTAATTCTTAAAGAAGTCAGTAAATTTGATTGTGTAAGAAAAAGGGAGGTTAATCAAGATATAAATATGAGGGCTTGGTTTACTTTTATTAAACTGTGATTTTAGATATAAATACAAAATTTTATTGACAAACTTTGCATACATCATGTTTAAACCATGCTATTCAATAAAGTTCATTCATAAGCCCTTATAATGGAAGACTTTGAAAAATTCTGGTATTGATTTATTAGTTTGGTATCTCCTTGAAAATCTGGCTGAATTTCTTCTACTCACTGTCCTTGGTTCATTGACCTTAACTTATCCTTGAATGCCACTGTGGTCTCTCTCTCAACCATATCAATTGGGAGAAATGCAACAGATGCATATCAATTGGTATCTATTCAGGGGGAGCTTCCTTGTCATATTGAATCATGTTCATATCAATTGTGACCTTGCATTCATATTTTTAGGGGGAGGTATTGCACTTCTTGTTGCATCTGCATCTCTGCATTCATACCTCTCCATGGTTCATCTTGATTATAGCAAGGGGGAGAAATTGACTGAGTCATAAATATGCTTTAACTTCTCAAACTATTTTCTTTTTGATGAAGTCAAAGGGGGAGAATAGTTTGAGTCATCAGAATGACTCACATCATCAGAATGACTCACTGTGTTGATAGTGTTGCCATCATCAAAAAGGGGGAGATTGTTGTGCCCCTGTGGTTTTGATGTGAGTTAAGCACTGTGAGTCACCATGTGATATTCAGTCATTTTAGTCATTCTGATGTTCAGTCAGTTTATCAGAGCATAAAGCATTGCATTGCTGTTCAATCAGTTTATCAGATCTAAAGCATTGCATTTGATGTTCAGTCATGTTATCTGCTGCATAAAGCATTCATATACATACATTAGTTGCTTTACTCTGCTTGTAGAAGTCAGTACAGGCAAAACATCCATGCATCATCACACTCAGCATAGTCTGGACAGAAGTGGGTCTATACACTGCATGCATTTACATAGTCTGTACATTAGCATCATGCAGCAAGTATGTACATCACCTTGTGTAGGCATGACAAGTCCACACACTGCATTGCATGCGAGACTTCAAAGTCTGCATATTGCACAGCTGCAAGCACTTCAAAGTCTACACACTGCATAGCATGCAGGCATTCGAAGTGTGTACATTGCATAGCATGTAGGCGGTCTAAGTCTGTACATTGGCCTAGTGTCGCAACACTAAGTCTGTACATCCACCGTCTCAGTTAAGCCATGAAGTCTGTACATCCACCGTCTCAGTTAAGCTTCAAAGTCTATACATAGTTCTGCGTCTTATGCATCGTCTCACTCGAAGTCTGTACAGTCTGGCTGCGTCTCATGCATCGTCTTAGCAAGTCTGTATAGTCTGGCAGCGTCTCATGCATCGTTTAGCAAGTCTGTACATTGCTCACTTGTTTGTTCATCAAGTCTACACATTGCATTGTCTCATGTGAAGTCTGTACAGCACTCGCCATCATGCTACTGCTAAGTCTGTACATTGGGCAAGTCTACACATCGTCACTCTGCATTCAAGTCTGTACAGTGTCTCACATATGCAAAGTCTATACATCGGCCCTGTAGCTTACTTAGCTCAAGTCTATACAGCCTTTGCATAGCACGCTAAGTCTATACAGCCTTTGCATATGCATAGTCTATACATTGCTCATGCATCTTTACTTAAAGTCTATACATCTGTTTGCTCCTTTAGCTACACGCATTATAGCAAGTCTAGACATTGTCTGTCATGCACGCAATAAAGTATGTACATTTTTATTGCTGCATACATCAACTCCATACATCGTTTTCTCACATGAACACTAAGTCTATACATGGTATAATGACTGCATATGTGAAGTCTATACATGCATAGCTTCACACTCACAAAGTGTGTACAAGCCACTACATTGCATACATGAAGTCTGAACATTACTTCAGCGTTGCCTTCAGCCAAGTCCATGCATCGACCGGCAGCCTTCAGCAAAGTCTAAACATTGCATCATTATGCATGCATTACTTTCATCAAGTCTATACACTTCCTTGTTGCATGTCTATACATTCGATTGCTTCATGTCTCACACACAAGTCTGCACATTGCTTGACAGCATGCCATAGCCTTGCACAACAAAGTCTATACACTGCCTGCAGGAATGCTCGCACACACTAAGTCCATACAATCATGCTACATCATGTCTGTACACGCTTCAGTCTTGCATGTATGAAGTCTGTACATGGGTCTAGCTCTGCATTCATATAGTCTATATAGTCAGTGTGTTGCTCGAACCAAGTCTACACATTGTCTCAGCACACACACGCAAAGTCTGTACACTGCATCTGGCAGTCTGCACAGTAAGTCTATACAACGTCCCACGGCAGCACTGCAATGTCTATACATCGCTGGCAGCCAGCACTGCAATGTCTATACATTGCGTCCCATAGCCTGCACAGCATGTCTATACAACGTCCAGCTGCCTGCCGTAAAGTCTGTACATTGCGTCCCACAGCATGCAGCAAAGTCTATACATTGTTGCCAGCCTGCACGCAGCAAGTCTATACATCGCTGGCAGCCTGAACGCAAAGTCTGTACATTGCATGCACACTGCATTGTTAAGTCTATACATTGCTACTTGATTGAACTATGTACAGCCTGTGTTGATTCTGCTGATCGACTGAACTCTTCATTAAACCTACAGAGTCTGGGCACGTGATCCGAGGATGGCACCTGGCACGTGATCCAAGATGCTGAGAAGTCGCCACGTGGACTGAAGCTAGGGCGGGAATCATGGAGAGCATTAGCCCTGCACATGCCCTAGCCGCTGCTGCTATAAATGCGAAGCTTCTTCCTCAGAAGAAGACTGATCGAAAAGAGGAGAGTGTGATAGAAGAAGGTGAGAGCAGCAGAGAAGCAGAAGAAGAAGAAAATGAAAAAGAAGAGTGGCAGAGTAAGAGAAGCATCGGAAGAAAAAGAGAGAGAGATAGAGCTCGTGAGGATTAAGAGAAAAAGAAAGATAGTGAGAGAGAAGAGAAGAGGAAGAGGTGCTTACCTGAAGATTGTTCCTACTGGAAGTTGGATCAGATCCACTCCAGTCAGCTCCTGCGAGAGCCACATTATGATTTCATTTTCCAGCTTTCTGATTGCTGTACTTTTCGTTTATTATTTTTCTTTTTTACTGTGATCATTGTTCTTCCGACTCTCTGGATTGAGGTCGGGTTCCTCCTGTGGACTCAGGAGAAGGGAGATTTGATCTCCGGTTTGCTGGTGACTGTGTGTCATCAGTGGTTCCCTCCTGGTCTGGAGGAAGAGAGGTCTGTGACCTCTGGTTTGTTGGTGACGGGGAGTCACTGGTGGGTTCGCTCCTGGTCTGGAGGAAGAGAGACCTAGTCTCTAGTTCCAAGTGGCTTGGAGTCACTTGGGGTGTCCCTCCGGTCTGGAGGAAGAGGGGTGGTTGTTCCCCTGGTCAAGCTGTTTGGCAACACCTGTTGCAGACTGAGTCTACGATTTCTAGCTTGTGCTAGTGGAAGCCTCACTCCGGTTGGGAGTGAGGGGTGGACGTAGGTCTATGGACCGAACCACCTAAAAAATTATCTGTGCAGTGGTTTGATTGCCTTGCTTTGCTTCCGCTAGATGATTGCTTAAGCGCGCTCCATGTGTTTGTTCATGAGTTCAATTGAATTAGTTTTATTCTGGGACTGTGTCTAGCATCCAGGTTTTAATTTGGGCATTATTGGTAGAGGGATACATTCACCCCCTCTCTGTATCCGAGCCTAGCACCCTGTCACAACCATTGTGGTGTTTTGGCCAGAGATCAGGTGTTTGATTGAATGTGGAGGTATTTTGGTCAAGGGTAGGTGCAGGCCAACCGTAGAGGTGCTTGGCCGGGGTGAAGGCCGAATGGCCATACAGGCAGATTGGTCAAGGGGATAGAGATTGGCTGGGATGGTGTAAGGCTAGGAGGAAATAGCTAGGTCAACCGTGATGGTGTATTGACGTGGATACTGGGAGATGATCTACCGTGATGGGGTATTGGTCAAAAATTGGGTGTAGGCCAACCGTCATGGTGTGATGGCCAGTAGAAGGTATACTGACCCACTATCGTGGTAGACCGATCAAGGATTTAGGGTGAGGTGGTCGGCTGTTCGTAGTGAGGAAGAGAGATTTTTCTTTTTCTCTTTACCAGCTCCGTCGCCCTTTCGGGTTTTCCCCAGAGCTGGTCTCCTTTTGCTTTTTCCGGTGCACCCTTACGGGTTTTCACACCGAGGGGTTACCCAATTTTACCTGAGGCGCCCTCGCAGATTTTCACCTCAGTTGGGTTTACGGTCTTTTTGCCCCCAGCCACCTCCTTATGGGGGAAGTGGCTGCGTCTACCGGGACATCTCTATTTTTAGCCCCTTTTCATTTTTTTGTTTTCATTTTTTTGCTTTTTTTTTGGTACCTGCGAGCCTTGCGGCTGTCATCCTTAGCTTGACGCTATCAGGGGACGTTGCCTAGAGGTTGCACCATTGACGACTTATTGCTGTTGCAGAAGCGACTGTGGATCGACCCTCAATCGAGTAGCTCAGAGCTTTGGGGTGGATCCAAAGACTGGCTGGTCTTTGCTATAGATGGTTGGGACTTTGACTGGGGTCCGAGTGGCTCGGCCTCAGTGAACATGATGGCTGAAGCCGCACTTGGACTAAGTGTCTGCCTGGGTGTTTCTACCCCTTGAGACATGATAAATATCGAAGGGATAGACCTCTTGCCAGGGTTTGCTGGTAGCCACCGGTGGGGACCCGATGGAGCTTTGTTGGTGTCACCAGTTAGCGTTGGCGGAGGTTCCACCAAATCGTTGGCCGATGCAGGTGGAGTTTATCTCGAGCTACTAGGAGGGTCTCGGTAGGATTCACCATGAGTCGTTCATTGACGTTGGGAAGGTGAGTTCCCGAGTTACTGGTTGATGTCGGTCCCCCCCAGTCTATCAAGAGCTGGAGTCTATCCTGACGGATGCTTCACTGGATAGTAAGATCTTGAGTCGACAACCGCTCTGCTGGATTTCCAGCTTGGTGCCATTCTGGTGAGTAGAGGGATCCCTTGGCTCGTGAACTCCAAATGGGCTGGGCCTCTTTTCTAATGACCCATATTCATTTGAGGGAGGACCGACGCTCCTCCTTGGAGTTGCCCCCTTGCTTAGGCTTGGAAGGCTAGATATTGGACCGGGGTGATTGCCCCGGGTGTGATACTGGTGCATCGGCTCCTTTGAGTCTCATCTTGTCAACTGGAGGCAGGGGTGGCGGCGGTGGGTCACCCATTTTTGTAGCCGCTATGGCACCCCCTTTTTGTTTGCAAGGCCAAGGTTGACTCAGCACCAATGTGGTGGACCGAATGAACTCAGTCCGAGGCTGGCTGCAGCATGGAGCTTCCGGTGAGTGTAGGTGTAGCTGGGACTCGAGAGTTCGGCACTCGAGCTGGGGCCTACAGAGTGGCGACCCGGAGCCTGGCATTCACTTAGGCCCTCAGAGTTGTTGCCGAAACTCGGGGTTTATGACTCATGTTGTGAACTGAGGATGTCAGAGGGATGGTGACCCAGAGCTTGACGCCCGTACTGGGTGTTGACAAAGCTAGTGCCCGAGGCTGAAGGCCTCTATTGGGAGCTGATGAAGCTGGCATCTGGGACAGGAAACCCAAACTGAGTGCTAGATGATGTTGGGATTCTGGGCTACAAGCTCGCCTCTAGTGCCGATGATGATGTGACCCAAGACTGGATGCCAGTCTTGGGCGTTGTCAAAACTGGAACCCAGGGCTGGAGGCCCGTCTCGGGTGCTGATGAAACTGGGACCTAGGGCTGAACGCCTGTCTTGGGCGTTGATGGAACTGGGACCCGGGCTGAATGCCCATCTTGGGTGTTGATGGACCTGGGACCTGGGCTGAACGCCCATCTTGGGTGTTGATGGAACTGTATCCCACGGCAGGCGACCTGCCCTGGGTGTTGATGGAGCTGGAACCCGGGGCTGAACGCCCATCTTGGGTGTTGCTGGAGCAGAGACCCAATGCAAAAATCCCATCTTGGGTGCTGAGGTTGCCCTGTCTCGTAGAGGAAACCCTATGCGGGGAGTTGGGATTGCTGGATTGTAAAGGGTAAAGACCACGTCGTAGAGCTGGGAGGCCAAGGGCCCAATGCGGAAAGTCCGCATCGGGGACCAACCGTGATGAGACCTGGGGTCGTGTACCCAAGCCAGATGCTGGGGAGCCTTGAACTCGGGGGTTGAAAGCCTGTATTGAGTGTCGGCTCATCCAAGACTCGGGTCGAGAGGCTCGAATAGAATACTGGGAGGCCTTGACCCTGGGGTGAGAAACCCGTGCGAGGGGCAGGTTTGGCTGGGACTCAGAGTTGAGAGCCCGAGTGAGGTGCTGAGGAGACGGGGACCTGGGGCAGAAAGCCTATGTCGGGTGCTGGCGGAGCTGGGGACCTAGGGGTCAATGTCCGCATAGGTCTCTATTGCTAGAGGAGCAGAGGGGCTAGCTACTTGCATGGGCAGTCGCCAGAATGGGCTACTCATCAGCTACGGCAATGGCGCCTGAGGATCAGGGCGAGCCGAGGGTCGAGGAAGAGTGGCCGACCACGATTGGGGTTGCTAACCATACGTGCCTGGCGTGAAAGGCGACGACGATTGGACCATAGGTCACTATCGCCACCAATTTGTTGTTGCTGTTGCTGGTGCAGGTTGGTCCCTCGATGACTACCGGTCGCATGTTGCATTCTGGACGGGGGCCCTCCTCTTCCTCTCCGATAAGAAAAGGCGAGGGCATTGTTGTGTACACTTGGCAAGTGTGACTCTTCTTCGGTAAAAAGAAGAAAGGTAGGAGACGTCCCATCGAGCGTGCCAATTTGTTTGCGTGCGTAGGGAGTCACTTCTATTTTTCCTCACGGTGGGGACGCACGCTCGCCTTTTATAGAAGGCCGAGATAGGTCGACTTGGCACGCGGGAATTCCGGGGGTATTGAAAAGAAGGTGAAAATAATGATAGGAACGCACAGGAAGGAATGGCGTATGGTTAACAGTTCTGGAAAACTGGGATAGGGATGGCTAGATGGAATGTGGGCGTGCCAGTTGATTTCTCGATAATAAACTGCGGAACCAAGTGTTTGACTGGGGATGTTCCGCTAGGGCACGGCACATGAGCATGAAATGTCATGTACCACGTGGACTAGTACGAGTGTATAGGAGATTTATGGGGATTCGTGTACTAGACGTCTTTTCCCACCAGTTGCAAGCAACTAGTGTTTTTTTACATCGGATTGAATCTGAACACCTTTCTTTCTACTGCCGCAGAGAGAGTCAGGGACCCAGGGAGCCGCGACGTAGGGAGGGCTTAGTCCATGCAACAGTGACAGAACAACAGCAACATAGTGGGAATAACTGGGGGCAGAGAGACTGGTTCTAGTGCTGACACTAGAGGGGGTATGCATTCTGGATTTATGAGAACGAGCTATTGACTTGGACAGAGGAGCAATGAACACTAGTTCGGTAGGGAGCAGGCAGGTTCTAGCTCGGGTATAGGGTCTATATGGGTAGAGGGGTTAGGACCGAGCTTGGAGACAGATGGTAGTCTACTGGATAGCGTTGAGACTGGTTGTTGGCGAGGATGCGGATCGATTCCCGGACTGGATTACATCACTATAGGTCATGAGAGGCGTTTATACGGGGTGTGTAAGCCCGATTACAAATGTGCACAAGCCACGAGATAAGTCCGTCATTTGTGATGATCCCCGGGTCATTGCATTATTGTGCAGGTATTTCTGCCTTGGTACACAGTGTCCGTCAAAGGACTTGTGACTCGGCAGGATGCCGCCTGAGGGGTGACACAATGTGTTCCCGATATGAGATGATGTTGAGATCGGGAAAGTAGGGGTGTCGTGGGCACCGCTGTGTTGGAGCAATTAGGCATCGCTAGGGCCGAGGCGATCGAATGGCATAGGCACTACTTAAGACTGGAGCGGCCAGGCGGTATAGAGACAGAGGCGATCGAGCGTTGTTGAGACTGGAGCGGTCGACTGGCGTGAGTCTCGGCCTGACTGAAGCAACAAAAAGCCTTTGAGTTTGGAATTGTCAGGTGCCGTGGGCGCCGCTGTAACTGAAGTTGTTGATAGTCGTGGGCGTCACTTTGACTGGAGTAGTTGGGTGCCGTTGGCACGATAATGACTGGAGCAGTCGGGTGCCCTGGACATCATCGCCAGAACGATCAGGTGCCATGAACACAGCTAAGACTGGAGTTGTTGAGCGTCGTTGAGGCTAGAATAGTTGGGCGTCATCATGACCGGTCGATCGGGTGCCGTAGGTCCTGATGTGACTGGAGTAGCTGGTAGTCGGGTGACGGGGGCGCCGTTGTAACTAAGGTTGTTGAGCGATCGGGTGCCGCGGGCCCCGATGTGACTGGAGTAGCTGGCAGTCAGGTGTCGGGGGCACCGTTGTCACTAGAGTTGTTGAGCGATCGGGTGCCGCGGACCTCGATGTGACTGGAGTGGCTGGCGGTCAAGTGCCTAGGGCACCATTGTGACTAAGGTTATTGAGCGATCGGGTGCCATGGGCCCCGATGTGACTGAAGTAGCTGGCAGTCGGGTGTCGGGGGCACCGTTGTGACTAGTGTTGTTGAGTGATCGGGTGCTGCGGACCCCGATGTGACTTGAGTGGCTGGCGGTTGGGTGCCGGGGGCACCGTTGTGACTAGAGTTGTTGACCGATCGGGTGTCGCGGACCCCAATGTGATTGGAGTGGCTGGCGGTCGGGTGCCGGGGGCACCATTATAACTGAAGGAACTGGTAGTGTGCGGAAAAAATTGAGAACCGAGTATATGTACATGTATTCAATTGGTTTCATGCTCTATGAGAGCCATGTGTGCTTTACAAATGGGCCGAGGGGGCCAAAGTACAACGTGCGCAAGCCGTGGCACAATTCTGACGCGTGAGTCGGTCCCCGGGTCAATTCGTAACAAGGCAGATATCCGCGTGTTTTAGACAGGCTCTCCTCGGGGAGCCAGGGGTAGGCACGAGTCGCGCAGGGAGGGCTAGACTGGATGGCAGGGAAGACTCTATTGGGGGCCTAAGGGAGGCCAGACGCGGCTCAACACTAAGCCGTCGGGTACGGGTCCCAGAAGGTGAGTGTCGTCATGTTGGGGAGTCGAGGCTGGCCCCTGGAAATTACTCCCTGGCCAGTGGTTCGGCTAACTCGAGTCATCAATCCGAGCGGTCGACAGTCTGCTCGGGGCGAGTGGTAGGCATGTGGTTCCGTGACGGAAGTAGGTGCGGCATCATGGCGTATGCGTAGCCACCGTGGGTTGTCATACGCGGGTGGACCCAGAATACGGGTGTGTTTGCCGTTGTCATAACGCCTTATGTGCGACGGGAGTGGACATGTGTGCGATGGCTAGATACCGCATGAGTGGAGTACGCGTGACATACCCTCGGCGTGTACAAGTCGATCAACAAGCCAACCACATGCGCACTTAGCTCCTCGCGTCCTTGATCCTTGCTGGGTGCCTGCGGAAGTCCGAGGGTGTAGCAGTTAGATCGTGGGTTCTTGCATGCATGCACCTTGAGCTTCCAAGGGGGCTTTTATAGAGAAATATGAATGGTCAGAGGGGGTTTAAGTGGAGCAAATGATGGGTTCTAGCTGGGGTTTAGGCGGACCAACCTGGGGGCAGGGTTTGGTCCGCCTAAACCCCTGCCCCTGGGGGTTTACACAGAGTAAACCAAGGGTTCTGGCTGGGGTTTTGGCGGACCAAATGATGGGGACATGAAAGCAAGGCCACTAACACTTTATTTGCATTTTTATCCTTGGGTCAATTGTATGGCAATTATAAGCCAATGTGTTAGTCCTTAGGAATTAGTGGGTTTCTTTACAAAAGGCCACGTAGGCCCGGCAAGACCTCCACCTTCTTTTCCATTAGGCTACCTAGGTTCTAGGGCCCACATGGGCTGGTCTTTGGTCCATGGGAGATTATTGACCAAGGAGGAAAATTCACATTTTGCCTCCTAACCATGAAGGCCCCCCCCCTTTGTTGTTTTTTTGACCACATGGGAGAAGATTATTCTATCCCCTATTTGCCCCTCCCTAACCCGAGATCTAGCGTTAATTAGGTCTTTTAGTGAGAGTTATATAACCCTTGTATTTTGTGATTTCCATAAAATTAATGAGAAGAAAAATCAGAATCTGTTCTTAAGAAGCCCAAGGGTGCCCCTCTCTCCTCTCTCCCCCTTGCAGCTGGATTGCTGTGATTTCTATGGTGTGATGCCATAATCTTGGTGGATTTCAAGATCTATTTCCTCCCCTATGTGTGAAGCTCAGCCACCGCCATCGCCGCCTCCGTTCGTGCCGCCAACAAGCTGCCACAAGCCATTCTCCATCCTGCTGTCCTGAACCCCGAAATTCAAGATAGAAGCTTAAAGATTAGGTTGGTTCTCCCAATCCAGCTGTCTGATCAACCTCAAGTTTTGAGGGTTTGATCTCCCTGTCGTCCCCCATCTCCAGTTTAATTTTCATGCAAATCATCTCCCGTTTGCGCCCCTTCCCAGTCAATTCTTTCCACCCCTCACAGTCTGCCCATCAGCAGATCTGCGGGATAGTAACTGGTTTTCTATTTTTCCCACCCCCAAAACCTTGTCAGAAAAATACCAAAATTATTTTTGTGTCACCCTCGCGTCCCCCCCTTTAACCCATAAACTTCCCAAAGTCGAGATCCAACGTTTGCCCATCGGTCAAAATTCATTCTCAGGTAGATCTCAATATGTCCTAACTTTTCTAAAAATCTGAGCCAGAAACAATTTCAGAGCACAAAGTTTCTCATTTAGATCCAGACTGTTGGATGGATCTGAAATTCCCATATGTTGTAGATATTTGAGTCAACTTTCCAACGGCGCCAATCTCGCCTCGATCCGACACCGGATCTAGGCGTGGCGATAATTTTCGTGAAGGCGCGCAAATCTGTCCCATGATAGGCCAGCAGAAGCAGTCTGCTAGATAATTCCTCCAAAAATACGCCGGCCCAGATTCAGCCGCCGCCGACTTCAAGGATCGAAGAGGAGCGTTCCACCGGAGTCCCAACCAACCGCCTCGACCAGAAGTTGACTGGAAGCCGCCGTCCCAGCAGCCGAGTTCGCTTGCTGTCCAGCGAGTCGGAACAGTGCCGACTTGGACCAGTAGCCCGCCTCCGGCCCAAAAGCCCTTCCGGCTTGCTGCCCGTCAACCCAAGCTCAATACTCCCGAGTCCCACGTGTAGCCCTTTACCTCCCAACGTGGAGTGCGCAATAAAAAAATCAAGGCTATACTTATTTGATTATTATACACCGGGAGTACGGGTCTTGGCCGGGGTCGTCTTCCCCACGCTTGGAGCATGGAGGTATCGTCTCCACTCCCCTATCTCGACATTTTGCTTACTTCGTATATTTCGATATGCCGCTGCATGAGTGTTAGGGTAATTAGCTCTTATATTATTTTAATCACCGCTACGAGAGTGAGTGCAAGACCTGTCCCGTGACTCAATCAGAGCACGAGAGTGAGTAGACCACCTTGACTCACTGCCGGTTTCTCAACCGCGCACATCCGCACGCTTCCCTTGCTAGGGACGAGTCATGAGTTTTCCTAGAGTCACAGGTTTGCATCAAATTGGCGTCGAGTCACATCCCGTCTCGCATCAAATTGGTATCAGAGCCAGGATGAGTATAGGGTATTCGGTCCAAAGTGTCGCATTGTCTTCCATACCCGGTATATTAAAAGGTGCCTCCGGAACGATAGGTTACTCCTATTGTGAAGGTAACACACTTGCGTGAGTGCGAAGTTCGGATCAAACCTCCTTCACGTACCGGATATTGGTTTAGTCTAGGTTTGTAGTCGAGTCTGCATTCCAACTTTACATTGTTGTTTTAAGGTCGTGTCTAGTCCATTAGGGAGTCAGTTTGTCTTGTCCCAAGTGTCTGCATGTCCGACCCATAAGTTCCCCAATTCCCCATGGATTCCCAGTCGCCTAGTTCATGTGAATGGTGGCACGATTGTAGTGCCCCAGAATTTATATAAGTTATTTCTAGATTATTTTATAATTTATTTGTAATTTATAAGTGCTAAATAAATTTATAAAAAGATTATTGAGTTTATTAGCCATTATAAGGCCCAATTGTGTTAATCAATTAACCTAATCCACTTAAACAAATTAAAAAGGTTTAAAGACCAGGCCCATTTAATTTGGCCCATATTCTGGAAGGTTATTAAGCCTATTCACGGATTTTAAAGGATAAACACCACTTAATCGGATAACTAGATGAAAAATAAATAAAAGAGTTTTATTAAAAATAAAATTCTGAATGCGTCGAATGTAACGGTCCATCGGGCGTCTGCCATAGACTTGTGACGCGTATACCCTAGACCGTCACATCCTGCAAGTTCCGTAAGTAAGAGAATGTATAAAAAGATTAGAACTTGATGATCCTATCCATAAGAGACCTAATTAGAATGACATGTAAAATCACTAGGGACTCTTAGAAGTCAGGTTTTAGCAGAATAAGGATAGATACAAATAATTATATAGGATAATTAGCAAAAGAGTTCGATTTAATGATTGAATGTAACGGTCTATCGTGAGACCGTCACATGCTTGTAACGCAGGGGTCTACAACCGTTACACCATGTTAGTTCCGTGAAGGAAAGAACGAGTAGAAAGATCAGAACCTTGAGATCTTATCTCTTAGGGATCGAGATAGGAAGACTAATAGAGATGTTAAGGACTCTTAGAAGTTGATCTAAGCTTTAACGAGGACTCTAGAAATGATCTAATCTTCAAACCCTAGCCAAAACCCTATAAATAGGACCTAGTTCTGAACTGCGCGACCCTTACTACTCGCGTGGAATCAAGGTAAAGAGTCATAATCTAAGGTATGTTCTTTAGAGGAATTTGTTTACAATACTTTAGACTAACTCCTCTCCAAATTTCACGTCTTTAAGTCAAGAGGTCGTGGAGTTAGAGCCCAAGGAAGTTGCTGAAAAGTCACAGGAAGAGGAGAGCTAGGGAACGTTTTTCAAACCCTAAATTGGAAGTTTAAAGCCAAGTTAAGAGGTAGGTTATCTCATGAACGGTAAAAACATCTTGATAGGACTAAAAGCCCTCTGGTTGGATTGGATTTTATGCATTATAGATCATCTATTTCATGTTTTACTAGCTCCATGCATTTCACGCATCTCTTAGCCTTAAATAGAAATAAAAGATGTTATCTTGTCTATTCACAGAAACCCATGCATGTATATAGCCTATACCTTGTTATCATGCCTAGGATAGACAAGGTATTTAATTTATAGACATGATGTGTGTTGATCTCTTAGGTTTCATATCAGTTTCTGTCAGCAGACGCTCTGGCGCATCTTAGTAGGACCGTCACACTCAAGTAACGGGCTTACGATGAACCGTCACAGTCTCTGTTATCTATTGCTTACTCCGTTGTCTCTAACGCACCAGGACAGGAGCGTTACATTACTGTAACGGCCCCTCGGTAGACCGTCACAATCATTGTGACGCTCTCCTGTTAGACCGTTAGACTCTGTGTTCTGTCAGCTCATGACAGAATAGTTATCAATTAAATTTACTTATATATTAACCCTAGATAGCTAAGTTTTAACCTGTTATGTGACTCTTAAGTTATCTAATTGTTCATGATAGGTATTGCATGTTATTTTAAGTTATGCTAGTTTCATGTACCAAAAGTTCTATGGTTTTGTATTATAAATCATGATTTCTAAATGTTGTATTGACGGAGTTTATCTTGGCTTCACAATGATTATACATTCTCTCTTTATCAATAGAGTCATTTCTATAAGTACATGGCACGTATTCCGATATATTGTCCATTAGTTCACTTTGCACTATAGGAAGATTGTTCTTGGACTTGAGGACCTCTCTATTGGATATTCCTTCTAATGGACTAGGAAATCTTGTTTCAAGGCCTCTGTAATTCTTTGCGAGCCTGGTATTCCCACTAGGACGCCGAGTTGGTTGTACCATTAAAACCCATTGATTAGATTACACTATCGATGTTTTTTGGTTGTCAGTAGTGTAACGGCCCTATATTGGACCGTCAGGCCATGTAACGGCCCAATATAAGACCGTCACATTCATCTGAGTTCGATATCTTGATTCTGGTCTCAGACCACTGTAACGGCCTAATCCTGGACCGTCACATCATGTAACGGCCCAGTACACGACCGTCACACTTCACTGAGTCTATTTTATTAGTTCTAGATTCAGACTAATGTAACGCCCCAGAACTAGACCGTCACATCATGTAACGGCCCAGTACACGACCGTCACACTACTTGAGTACTTAACCTGAGGTTTGACCCAAGGGTTGATATTTCAAGGTTTCTAGATGACCCTTGATAATCTAGAACTTATCATATTGCTTAATAGACTTAATATAATGAATGAAAGTTAAGAAATATACCGTTATGCTACCGATTTATTTTATGAGCATAACATTGTTTAATGTCATTCTTGATTCCTCATATTCAAATTGAAGCGTTCATTCATTGATTATTATTATCTTGAAATTATTGAACTTATTACACTCTTGGCCACACTTTATTGTTACATGCGTGGAAGTAACTTGATTTATACTTAAAGATGCGATCGAGCACTGATTGTGTTCAAGGGCTCTATGCTAGTCCCCTCGGCTGATTGTCGGAAACATACTATTCTATAAACCATGGGGTATGATGCTACTGGCGTCGCATTGCGCTGGGAGTACTTTCTTTATAAATAAGTGAAAACCCACGACACGACATGACTTTCTTGCTTGATATTCTACAGAAATTCATGAAGTACTTGCTCATAAGTAAAAGATACTGGAGTGATGATCATGTGGCTTGCTAGTATATTCTTGATACATTATTGTTCATGAAAGGCCAAATATCATGTTCTTGTTACATTCATTCTTGTTCATTCTTGTTCACTCTAGCTTACATGATTATCGTGTTACTTTGGTTTAATCGCATGATATTCGCATTCGCATGATTTTGCCTTACTTTTTTAGAGCTAAATTGTTAATTACTTTAATAGTGCCTTCATGTTGATGCGAAGATACCTACTGGGCAAGTGTGCTCATTACCTATTTCTAATCTTTTTCAGGAAATGAAAGTGAGTCTGATTCGGGTTCAGAATGTTCAAGTAGCGGATCCGAGAGTGAATAAAGATGAGCGAAGACTTATGAAGTCTATATTGTTTAGATGGAGTCAATGTAATTTTCCTATTTCTTGAGTCTAGTAGAGTGAAAGATGGTGGAAAAAGTTATTGTATTTTGAATATTTGATCGATAATGGAATGAAGTTGGATTTTTAGTAAATATTGTGCAATTGCATTCATTTTGTGTGATTATCTTGCGCTCTGATCGTTCTTGCTTGCAATAGGCTTACCATGCCGGCTGTTCGCGCTCCCCAAGTTAGTCATCCGCTGAAATAAAGGCACGGGACGTGGCAGTTAAGTTGGTATCAGAGCCTAAGTCTCAGGACTTAGGAAGAAGAGTCATGTCATAGGAAAAGTCCAAGGTTTAAGAACCCCTACCTATGAACTAAGGAAGAAGTTTCCATACCCATGTGAGAAGTGGGTAGAGCCCCAGATAAGATAATTAATTAGCTTTAAGATTTATTTTGTTCATTCCAATTTCATGAGAAATAACAAGTTGTTATTTTCTCTCAGGTACATTATCTTACAAATGGCTCATCGTGTAGATTGGGATGGTATGCAACAAACAGTTGCCGGCCTTACCCAGGCATTGCAAACTATAGCGCAAGGTGGCGCAGGGGCAAGGGTTGGTGACCTACATCGCAATTTCTGGAGTTTAAATCCTCCGTGATTCTATGGTTCGTCTAATCCCGACGAGGCGGAGAACTGGATAGACGAAATGAATCGTATATTTGATGCCATCCAATGCACCGATCAGGAGAAGGTGCGTCTCGCAACCTTTCAACTAAATAAAGATGCTCGCACATGGTGGAAGTCAGTTCCGGCACCTCCAGCCAATGCACCTCATACATGGGACGATTTTCTTACCCTATTCCGTGCCAAGTACTTTTCTGAGCACGTAAAGGAACGAAAGGCTATTGAGTTCGTCGCTCTTCGGCAAGGAATGATGACGGTTGCCGAATATGAACTACAATTCTCAAGGCTTGCACCTTACGCACCACATCTTATCAGCACCGACTTATTGAAGGCAAATCGATTTATGGACGGGTTACGACTCGGCTTTATTCAATAGCTCGGGACCCAAAACATCCATACATATGCGGAGATGGTTCAGCGGGCATATTTATGTGAAAGGACCTTAGAGAAGGTCGAGAAGTTAAAAGGGAAAGGAGAAGAGTCGAGCCGACGTTCTGATCGGCGTTATATGAAAGAGAAATTTAGTATCACGGAACCCTACAAAAGCCGTGATAGTAAGAAAAGGTCTAGGAGTGGGAACGGTGAAAGTTCCCACAAGCAAAAGAAAGTCAAGGAAGAGAAGGGGCAGG
Organism: Amorphophallus konjac; assembly: GCA_022559845.1. NCBI lineage: Eukaryota > Viridiplantae > Streptophyta > Magnoliopsida > Alismatales > Araceae > Amorphophallus > Amorphophallus konjac. The sequence continues at coordinate 260,510,314 of CM040119.1, read as the reverse complement.
TCACCACGGCTTGCACATTTTCTGAGAAATTCGGCCATTCGGCTGAGGAGTGTTGGAAGCGCCTTGGTGCTTGTTTACGTTGTGGAAGCAGGGAGCATTGCATGTCGGATTGCCCCCTTATGAAGGACCAGTCATCTGGTAATGGACGCAGGAGGCAGGCTCGCCTCAATGCCGTCCTATATGAAGAGGAAGCGCCCAAGGTTGATGGGCTTATGGAAGGTACTCTTCGAATTTGTTCTCATCCTGCATTTGTGCTATCTGATACTGGTGCCTCTCATTCTTTTATCTCCACTACTTTTGCTAAGACATTACCAATCGCATTAGTTCCCTTACCTTCAGATCTTGCTATTTCCACACCCTTAAGACCTGGAACTAAGCTTACTAACTATTATCCTGATAGCGAAGTGATAGTAGAAGGTCACAATCTCCCCGCAAACTTAGTATGCCTTGACATGAAAGGTTATGATGCCATTTTAGGGGTAGATTGGCTTGTAGACCACGATGCTTATATCAATTGCCGAAATATGATTATATCTTTTCGAAAGCCCGGTCTTCCGAGATTCTCTTTTCTTGGCATCAAGTACAAGAAACACCCCACTATTGTATCCTCACTTCACGCTTGCAAACTTATCTCGCAAGGATGTGAAGCTTTTCTTGCTTCTGTCATTATTACAGAGTCCAAGGAAATTATCATAGCAGACATCCCTATTGTAAATGAGTTCCCCGATGTGTTTCCCTCAGAACTACCAAATTTACCTCCCAAGAGGGAAGTGAACTTCATTATTGAACTCATTCCAGGAGCAGCACCTGTTTCTATAACCCCTTACAGGATGTCCCCCACGGAGCTTAAGGAATTGAAAAGGTAGTTGCAAAAACTACTAGACAAGGGCTTCATCAGACCTAGCACATCCCCTTGGGGTGCGCCGGTTCTATTTGTCAAAAAGAAGGATGGTTCTCTCAGACTATGCATCGATTACCGGTGACTAAATCAGCTTACAATCAAAAATAAGTATACGTTGCCGCGTATTAATGAGCTCTTCGATCAGCTTTCGGGAGCAGAATATTTCTCTAAGATTGATCTCAGATCAGGTTATCATCAGCTTAGAATTAAAGAAGAAGACATTTATAAATCGGCTTTTCGAAGTCGTTATGGCCACTATGAATTCGTGGTAATGCCATTTGGGTTAACTAATGCCCCAGCAGCATTTATGCAACTTATGAATAGTGTCTTCCAGCCATACCTGGATCAATTCATTGTCGTCTTCATCGATGATATCCTGATATACTCCAAGACAAAAGAAGAACATGAAGAACATCTAAGGATAGCTTTACAAACTTAGATAACACAAGCTTTATGCCAAACTCAATAAGTGTGAATTCTGGCTTGAGTAAGTCTCATTCCTAGGCCACATTATTTCAAAAGAAGGTATTGTTGTGGATCCTTCTAAGGTAGAAGCTGTCAAGAATTGGAGTCGGCCAACGACCGTATCAGAAGTAAGGAGCATTCTGGGTCTAGCTGGTTATTATAGAAGATTCATTAAGGACTTCTCAAAGATAGCAGTTCTTTTAACTAGACTCACAAGAAAAGAAAATCATTTTATCTGGTCAGAGGAATGTGAGAAGAGTTTCCAAACTCTTAAAAATCATCTTACCATAGCTCCTATTTTATCACTACCAATGGAGGGTGGTGGATTCGAAGTGTATACGGATGCGTCTGGCATTGGCTTAGGATGTGTCCTCAGGCAGAATGGAAAGGTGATCTGTTATTCTTCAAGACAACTGAAATGGCACGAGGAAAATTATCATGTATATGATTTAGAATTAGCAGCAGTTATTTTCGCCTTGAAAATTTGGCGTCATTATCTTTATGGAGAAAAGTTCACAGTATACTCGGACCACAAAAGCCTGAAATATTTATTCTCTCAAAAGGAGCTTAACATGAGGCTGAGGAGGTGGTTAGAATATCTCAAAGACTTTGATTTTGCTATTCAATATCATCCTGGCAAGGCTAATGCTGTAGCAGATGCACTCAACAGAAAACTAATAGGTATGCTATCAAGTCTTATGATAAGCGTAACTAACCTTATTCCTCAATTTGCTCAGTTGAACTTAGATGTTGACATAAAGGAAGGAGACTGTTTCCTAGCTAATATCCGAGCTCAACCTACATTGATAGAGGATTTGGTCAAGTTACAAGATGATGATCCGATTTTACTATAAATTAAGGCCAATATAGAACAAAGGCCGGATTTTTCTATTTCCAATGATGGAAGATTGCTATTCAAGGGTCGAATATGTGTACCAGATCATGAGGTTACAAGGAAATTGATCCTAGATGAAGCACATAATTCCAAGTACAACATTCATCCAGGAGGTACAATGATGTATCAAGATCTCAAAAGAAATTTCTGGTAGCCCAATATGAAGAGAGAAATAGCTGATTTCGTGTCCCGCTGTCTCACTTGTCAACAAGTAAAAGCAGAGCATTTTAGACCCGCAGGTTAATTGCATCCCTTACATATTCCCGAATGGAAGTGGGAGAGTATAGGGATGGATTTCATTATGGGGTTACCTAAGACAAGAGGTCGACATGATGGCATATGGGTAATCATAGATCGATTGACTAAATCTGCACATTTTATACCAATAACAAGTCGATGGTCTGTGGATATCCTGGCAGCATTATACATAAAAGAAATCGTCAAGTTACATGGTGTCCCTGTCACTATCGTATCAGATAGAGATCCCCGATTTACATCACAATTCTAGAAGGGCCTACAACATTCACTGGGGACTAGATTGAATTTTAGCACAGCCTTTCATCCACAAACTGATGGTTAGACGGAAAGAACAAATCAGGTAGTAGAGGATATGCTCAGGGCTTGTGCTATTGACTTTGGAGGTAGTTGGCATGATCACTTACCTCTAGTAGAGTTTGCTTATAACAATAGCTATCAAGCAAGCATACAAATGGAACCTTTTGAAGCCTTATATGGAAAAAGCTGTCGATCACCAATATGTTGGAGTGAAATGGGGGAAAGACAATTCTTAGGCCCCGATATTATCAGAGATTCTACAGAGAAAATAAAACTCATTCAGGAAAGAATGAAGATGGCGCAGGATAGGCAAAAATCTTATGCCGACAATCGAAGACGTGACTTAGAGTTTCAGGTAGGAGATCATGTATATTTAAAGGTTTCTCCAGGTCGTGGTATTCGAAGATTTGGCATTAAAGGAAAGCTAACTCCAAGATTCATTGGCCCGTTTGAAATTCTTGAAAGGGTCGGTGAGGTAGCTTACAAGCTGGCTTTACCCCCACAATTAGTAGGAGTTCATGACGTATTTCACGTCTCTATGCTAAAGAAGTATGTATATGATCCTGACCACATTATCACTTATGACAATCTGGAGATTCAGAATGACTTGACATACGAACAAGCACCAATAAGGATTCTGGAACGAGAAGTGCGTCAACTAAGAAATAAGGTTATCTCTATGGTCAAAATTCAATGGAAGAAAACATGGCCATATGAAGCAACATGGGAAACCGAAGCAGGCATGAGAAAAAGATTTCCAGAATTATTTAACTGTAAGTACACTCTCCACAATCCATGTATTGAATTTGGGGACCAAATTCTTCTAAGTGGGGGAGGGTGTAGTGCCCCAGAATTTATATAAGTTATTTCTAGATTATTTTATAATTTATTTGTAATTTATAAGGGCTAAATAAATTTGTAAAAAGATTATTGAGTTTATTAGCCATTATAAGGCCCAATTGTGTTAATCAATTAACCTAATCCACTTAAACAAATCAAAAAGGTTTAAAGACCAGGCCCATTTAATTTGGCCCATATTCTAGAAGGTTATTAAGCCAATTCACGGATTTTAAAGGATAAACACCACTTAATCGGATAAATAGATGAAAAATAAATAAAAGAGTTTTATTAATAATAAAATTAAAATTCTGAATGCGTCGAAGGTAACGGTCCATCGGGCGACCGCCACAGACTTGTGACGCGTATACCCTAGACCGTCACATCCTGCAAGTTCTGTAAGTAAGAGAATGTATAAAAAGATTAGAACTTGATGATCCTATCCATAAGAGACCGAATTAGAATGACATGTAAAATCACTAGGGACTCTTAGAAGTCAGGTTTTAGCAGAATAAGGATAGATACAAATAATTATATAGGATAATTAGTAAAAGAGTTCGATTTAATGATTGAATGTAACGGTCTATCGTGAGACCGTCACATGCTTGTAACGCAGGGGTCTACAACCGTTACACCCTGTTAGCTCCTTGAAGGAAAGAACGAGTAGAAAGATCATAACCTTGAGATCTTATCTCTTAGCGATCGAGATAGGAAGACTAATAGAGATGTTAAGGACTCTTAGAAGTTGATCTAAGCTTTAACAAGGACTCTAGAAACGATCTAATCTCCAAACCCTAGCCAAAACCCTATAAATAGGACCTAGTTCTGAACTGCGCGACCCTTACTTTTACTCGCGTGGAATCAAGGTAACGAGTCATAATCTCAGGTAAGTTCTTTAGAGGAATTTGTTTACAATACTTTAGACTAACTCCTCTCCAAATTTCACGTCTTTAGGTCAAGAGTTAGTGGACTTAGAGCTCAAGGAAGTTGCTGAAAAGTCACAGGAAGAGGAGAGCTAGGGCACGTTTTTCAAACCCTAAATTGGAAGTTTAAAGCCAAGTTAAGAGGTAGGTTATCTCATGAACGGCAAAAACATCTTGATAGGACTAAAAGCCCTCTGGTTGGATTAGATTTTATGCATTATAGATCATCTATTTCATGTTTTACTAGCTCCATGCATTTCACGCATCTCTTAGCCTTAAATAGAAATAAAAGATGTTATCTTGTCTATACACTGAAACCCATGCATGTAGATAGCCTATACCTTGTTATCATACCTAGGATAGACATGGTATTTGATTTATAGACATGATGTGTGTTGATCTCTTAGGTTTCATATCAGTTTCTGTCAGCAGACACTCTGACGCATCTTAGTAGGACCGTCACACTCAAGTAACGGGCTTACGATGAACCGTCACAGTCTCTGTTATCTATTGCTTACTCCGTTGTCTCTAACGCATCAGGACAGGAGCGTTACATTACTATAACGGCCCCTCGATAGACCGTCACAATCATTGTGACGCTCTCCTGTTATACCGTTAGACTCTATGTTCTGTCAGCTCATGACAGAATAGTTATCAATTAAGTTTACTTATATATTAGCCCTAGATAGCTAAGTTTTAACCTGTTATGTGACTCTTAAGTTATCTAATTGTTCATGATAGGTATTGCATGTTATTTTAAGTTATGCTAGTTTTATGTACCAAAAGTTCTATAGTTTTGTATTATAAATCACGATTTCTAAATGTTATATTGACGGAGTTTATCTTGGCTTCACAACGATTATACATTCTCTCTTTATCAATAGAGTCGTTTCTATAATTACATGACACGTATTCCGGTATGTTGTCCATTAGTTCACTTTACACTATAGGAACATTATTCTTGGACTTGAGGACCTCTCTATTGGATATTCCTTCTAATGGACTAGGAAATCTTGTTTCAAGGCCTCCGTAATTCTCCTCGAGCCTGGGATTCCCACTAGGACACCGAGTTGGTTGTACCATTAAAACCCATTGATTAGATTACACTATCGATGTTTTCTGGTTGTCAATAGTGTAACGGTCCTATATTGGACCGTCAGTCCATGTAACGGCCTAATATAAGACCGTCACATTCATCTGAGTTCGATATCTTGATTCTGGACTCAGACCACTGTAACGGCCTAATCCTGGACCGTCACATCAGGTAACGTCCTAGTACACGACCGTCACACTTCATTGAGTCTATTTTATTAGTTCTAGATTCAGATTAATGTAACGGCCCAGAACTAGACCGTCACATCATGTAACGGCCCAGTACATGACCGTCACACTACTTGAGTACTTAACCTGAGGTTTGACCTAAGGGTTGATATTTCAAGGTTTCTAGATGACCCTTGATAATCTAGAACTTATCATATTGCTTAATAGACTTAATATAATGAATGAAAGTTAAGAAATATACCGTTATGCTACCGATTTAGTTTATAAGCATAACATTGTTTAATGTCATTCTTGATTCCTCATATTCAAATTGAAGCGTTCATTCATTGATTATTATTATCTTGAAATTATTGAACTTATTACACTCTGGGCTACACTTTATTGTTACATGCGTGGAAGTAACTTGATTTATACTTGAAGATGCGATCGAGCACTGATTGTGTTCAAGGGCCCTATGCTAGTCCCCTCGGCTGATTGTCGGAAACATACTATTCTATAAACCATGGGGTATGATGCTACTGGCGTCACATTACGCTGGGAGTACTTTCTTTATAAATAAGTGAAAATTCACGACACGACATGACTTTCTTGCTTGATATTTCATGAAAATTCACGAAGTACTTGCTCATAAGCAAAATATACTGGAGTGATGATCATGTGGCTTGCTAGTATATTCTGGATACGTTATTATTCATGAAAGGTCAAATATCATGTTCTTGTTACATTCATTCTTGTTCATTCTTGTTCACTCTAGCTTACATGATTATCGTGTTACTTTGGTTTAATCGCATGATATTCGCATTCGCATGATTTTACCTTACTTCTTTAGAGCTAAATTGTTAATTACTTTAATAGTGCCTTCATGTTGATGCGAAGATATCTACTGGGCAAGTGTGATCATTACCTATTTCCAATCTTTTTCAGGAAATGAAAGTGAGTCTGATTCGGGTTCATAATGTTCAAGTAGCGGATCCGAGAGTGAATAAAGATGAGCGAAGACTTAGGAAGTCTATATTGTTTAGATGGAGTCAATGTAATTTTCCTATTTCTTGAGTCTAGTAGAGTGAAAGATGGTGGAAAAAGTTATTGTATTTTGAATATTTGATTGATAATGGAATGAAGTTGGATTTTTAGTAAATATTGTGCAATTGCATTCATTTTGTGTGATTGTCTTGCGCTCTGATCATTCTTGCTTGCAAGAGACTTACCATGCCAGCTGTTCGCGCTCCCCGAGTTAGTCTTCCGCTGAAATAAAGGCCCGGGATGTGACAGCGATACCCGAGGGCTTGGCAACCATCCCCTCCACTTTCGTAGGCCCGAAGCCTCGGACTTTTATGGCTCCAACATCCCGAGCGACTACTTACATTGGGAAGTCACCTTGGACAAGTATTTCGATTGTTACACTATCTCCGGAGCCGTGGAGGTCAGTTTTGCCAAAAAGAGGCTTGTCCACAAAGCCGTCTAGAAATGGGAGAGCGTTGAACGCAATAGGGAGATGAAGGGGCAATGGCCCATCGAGTCATGGTGCCAAATGAAAGACGAGCTTAGAAGGATCTACCTGCCCCACCCAGTCACCTCCCATCAGGAAGGTCACAGTCGGAGGCCAAGGGTCCCGCACGTAGATGAGCCTAGACCCAAGACTAGGCCCAATGATTATGGGCGAGTCCATCACGATGCCCCTACTCCAAACCCCACCATTGCCGAACTCTTCAAAACCATTTCCGATCGGTTGGATAGGATGTGTACTCAGATTGACGGATTCCTGCCCGAGCCTAAGGAGGTCGTAGCCGGTAGTCTGAACTCGGTGCCATCTACGGAGTCCCCAGGTCCTCTCTCCATCATAGAGGATGTCCTCTCCCCATCCAAGGGAGATGTTTCATCACAGCCTTCACCCTTCGACCCTCATCTAGAGCCATTCTTACTTCCCAAGGGTGAACTTGTCATTGGAGAACCTTTAGCTAGATGGTTAAGGAAGGGCCTACTTCTAGATGCTTCGATCCCTTGCAACCCATCCATGGAACCAGCACTCCAAATAGTACCCCTTAACTCCTTTCACACAACTTTCCAGTCCTTCTGCTTCATAGAAAATGTAAAGGACTTTGTTAGAAGTTTAGATTGTCAAAGAGAGTTGACGTGTATGTTGGCCTTAGGGTCTGACCAACCCTATGGTCATAGCTTCATGCACCCTGCTTCAGGGTCCATTACCTCGGTGTGCACCATAGTACATATCATCTCCGAGGTCCTTTTGCTCCTTCCCATACCCGATGAACTTGACTCTATCCTATCTTATGGTGTTACTATCCCGAGGGGGGAACCTTGCCAACCTTGCCTCCCACGTGTAGCCCTTTACCTCCCTGCGTGGAGTGGGCAGTGAAATTCATTTCTGTAAATTATTAATAATTTTACTATACCGGGAGTATGAGTCTTGGCTTGGATCATCTTCCCCACGCCCAGAGCGTGGAGTTATTGCCCCTAACTCTCTCCACATTTTGCTTATTTCGTATATATTCGCATGATGCTACTTGAGTGATAGGATAATCTAGCTCGTTATATTATTTCAATCACCGCTGCGAGAGAGTGAGTGTGACCCGTCCCGTGACTCGACCCGAGCACGAGAGTGAGTTTGACCACCCTTGACTCACTGCCAATTTCCAAACCGCACACATCCGCACGCTTCCCTCGCTAGGGACGAGTCGCGAGCTAGAGTCCCAGGTTCGCATCCGAATTGGTCTCGAGTCGCATACTGTCCCGCATCACCAAACCTGGGGGCTGATTTGGTCCGCCTAAACCTTGGGTTTGGGCGGACTAACCTGAGGTTAGGGTTTGGTCTGCCTAAACCCCTTTCCCAGGGGGTTTACACGGAGTAAACCAAGGGTTCTGGCTAGGGTTTAGGCAGACCAAACATGGGGCAGGTTTGGTCCACATAAACCCCTCCCCCACGGGGTTTAGGTGGGTTTGACTAGGGTTTGACTGGGGGTTTTTTATGGAGAGAGAAATAAGGTTTTTTTATTGTTGTTTTTATTTTATTTTTTATTTGGCAGGGTGCAGTTGTCTCGGCACCAATTTGCAGGCAGGCAGGTCGCAGCCTGCGCGTGTTGGAGAGAATGGGCGCTGCGATCAGCTCCGATGTCAGATCGGAGTGGGCAAGCCCTCGTTGCGAAGAGGACTCGAAGTGGTATGATGACACTGAAGGCCAGGCCCTAATTCGAAGCAGGGAGACCAGGAGAGTTCCCGCAATAGGGAGATCATCCTCAGATTGGGCCTGTCTGGGTGAGTTGCGCAGCCCGGCGAGAATGGGCGCCGTGATCAGCTCCGACGTCGGATCGGGGCGGGTGAGCCCTCGTTGCAAAGAGGACTTGATGTAGAATGCCTAAGTGGTGGAGGTTGGTAGTTTTTCCATACAGGATCATCATGAAAGAACTCTCAATGGAAATCACATCCTATGGGGCGTCTGGCGGCGCAAGTTTGTGCGGTCGGACGAAAATGGCCTCTCTAGCCTGATCTGGGGGCGGATGACGACGAGCCTAGGTTCATTACGAAAAGGACTAGAAGAGGAATCCCCTGTGGGTTGTGTTCACCCATAAGTGCTATGGGGGAAGTGTTGGAGTTGGCTTTGAATCTGGTCCCGGATGGCTATACTCGGTGTTCGTCCAAGCTTCGTCTTGAACCCGATGGACCCAGGTGTGATTCGACTGTTCAAGTCACCGGTGTCAAGCCGCTCATAGAAGGTGGGCCTGGAGTTGTTCTCTACCTTTCCACTGTGCACTGCATGATGCGATGTGATGCGGGACGCTATGCAAGCTACGATTCTACGCGACTATGAGACTAACGAACAACTATGACTAGCAACCACGCAATAGATCGAACGGCGTAGACTCGACACCTATGGTTCCCAAGAGGGAAAATTATGCCAATCAACAGGGACTCAAGCTCACAGGTGTCCCAGGAGAGGGAAGCATGTCGTTCTGCACGGTTGAGAAATCGGCGAGTCTAGGGTAGACAACTCCACACTCGTGACTCGGACGAGTCACGGGATAGTCTCGCTCTCTCACCGTGGTAGTGAAATAAAGAATATACTAGCTAGTAACACTATGAACTCACAAGCAGCGGCATCTAGAGACCATACTAAATAAGCAAGCTAACCGATAAGGTAGTGAACGCATACCTCCACACTCGGGGCGTGGGGAAGAATCCCGGCCAAGTCACATGATCACCCGGTACATGAACTAAAATAGTACAACCAAACAAGGCCCACTCCTCGCAGGGATGTAAAAGGCACACAGTGAATCCGGGGATGTGTGACGTGAGTTGACGGGCCACGGGTCGGTGATGCTTGTTGCCCACGGGATGCTGCAAACCGAAGTGGATTGAACTGCACCAAAGGATTGAACCGGAACCAGCAGCAAGGAAGGCGAGTCTCGGTTGCCAAGAATGGAGCAACGGTCCCTAGAGGTGGGCAGTAGTAGACGACGACCGCTCTGGATGAAGATGGAAGCCGGGGAAGCCGGCATGGGCCCTCGTAACCTCCGCGAACTGGCGGTCTGAAATTTGGCCGACCCACGCAGGTGCAGGCAACCATCGGAAAGATGGCTCTGGAAGGCGGGTCTCCGAGCGTCCTCTGGTCATGAAAATTAACGTGGACATGGGCAGGGATGTCCCTGTAATGCTCAAGGAAAGAGGGCCACAACGGAGCACCGAGGAAGCCAGGATGACACAGAAGGTGGATCCCTGTGTGGTCTGCCGGGTCTGCTGGCAGTAGGTGAGCAGCAAGAAAAGAGGCCTGGAATGCGGCCTTCTGGTTGTTCGTTGGTCACAAAAAGTGGCGTGGACGCTGGTGGGGACGTCCCAGAGACACTCGTGGAAGATAAACTGCAACTGAGCACTGTGGAAGCCGTGGTGAATTTAGGAACAGACCCCTGTGTGTTCTGGTCCGTCTATAGGCAGTGGGACAGAGGGTGGAAGATGGGGATTGTACCGGGGCTTCCGGGCGGCTTTTGGGGTGGGGCTTTCTCTGGTGGATAGGTGAGGGTTGTGGGAAGATTGGGGAGAAGTGTCGGGGTCATGCCTAGTGGATGTTTTAGAAGAGGGAAACAGTTTGGGCGTGGCTCAGTTCTGTAGGTCTGCACAGGCAGACTGCAAACCTGAGAAATGGGCTGATGGGGTGCGGGGTAAATGGTCTCATAAAATTAAATAAAATTATGGGGGATGGGTTAGGAGGTGGGGAAGGTGTGCTCAAATTTTTAGGGTGTTTAGAGAAGGTTTGGGGGACGGGAAGGTGACTGTGGTCGTGCTCTACCCAGCAGACTTGCACAGGTGCAGTCCGCGCGGGTAAAAGGACTATGAAGGGAATTTTGGCTACATGACGAGTTTAGGCGTTAAATTTTAACTGAGGGTGGGGGACATGTGGAGGAAAAAATGTTCCGAAGAGGTGGATGCGATCATAGGAGGGGAAAGGGGCGGACCAACCTGATCTCTGAAGCTCTATCGGGCAGACAGACACACAGGTGCACCTAGGGCAGCAAGGTACCAAACGGGCCTCCATACTGCAGCACAACCATGAGCGAGCTTCTCCAGGCTTGGAGGGATGTCAGGGAAAATGCCTTGATGCTGGGGTAGCAGTAGAAAACCTGATAGGAAGACCTTGGGCATCGCACCCAAGAAGAAGAGAAGGGGAGGGGAGGTGGGAGTCGCACCCACCAAGAGGGGAGAAAGGGGGATGCCGTGACCTTCTAAAGAGATTTTCTCAAAATTCTTCTATTCATTAATTTTTCAAAAAAGAGTACATGATAATATATGTGGGGAGGGTATGAAAACCCTAATTTCTAAAAAGAAAATCCTAAAATAAGGCACTTATTTTGAACTTCCTACATAATAGGGAAGGGTGCAGGGGGAATCAAATCCTCTTCCTAAAAGATAGGAGAGGGGGGGCGCACCTCCCATGGGAGGTGGGAAGGTGGGGTGCGCCCTCTTCCCAACCCTAATGGGCCAAGGAGAGGGGAAGAGGAGGGGTGGCCCACTGTGGGCTCACCCAGGGGCGGCCAGCCCAATTGGGCCAAGGGAGTAAACCAAAAGTGGCCCACTAGCCCTTAATAAGCCTACAAAGCTCAAATAAGGACCTAATGGAGTCTAATTGGCCTCAAAAATGGCCTACAAAGGTCCAAAATAAAAGGAATAAAGGTCTCCAGGCTCCAGTCTAATCCTCCATGCAATCTCCAAGCCATAAAGAAGCATGTTCATCCTGAACAGTGCTACGTGACTTGTAGTGTCTCTCTGTGGCTTCGCGCCAATCTCTAACTCGGGTGTCCTCACCAATTCTCCCCGGGCGGGAAGAACTCGACCCCATCGAGTAAGGGTCTCCGTCGCTCAGGTACTGCTCTAGCAAGTCCGGATCTAACCTCTCCAGCTCTGCCCGGGTGATCCATGCATCATCAGACACGGGCCGTCCTCTCCAACGCACCACATAAAGGTGATACAGGCCACTCCTAGTGGTAGTCACCTGCTCATCTAGTATAGACTCTATCCGCTCACGCAGCTGAGGTGACGGGGCTGGAAGTGGACTCTCAGGGGAGGGCTCACTCACAAGGGGTGGAGAAGGCCCAAAGTACTCACTGGGGATCACTGCCGGGTCCCGATATGCGACTAAATCCAAGACATTGAATGTGGAACTGATTCTATAGTCCTTCAGCAAATCTACAACATATGCATTGGACCCAACTCGCCTCAAAACTCTAAAGGGGCCGGCACCACGAGCCTATAGTTTCTTCACGGCTCCAGAAAGAAACCGTTCCGGTCTGACCTGGATCATGACATGATCTCCCTCCTGGAACTCGCAGGGGTGCCTATGAGCATCAGCCAGCTCTTTATATCATGCGTTGCTGGACTCAAAGTGGTGATGATGATGCATACTCCGAAATAACTGTGTGGACTCATACCTATGCGAATGCAGGGGTGGTCCTAGACATCCAAACATGGACCTAACATGTCTATGACGCCTACTTGACTGGACAATATGGGGAGGGCCTGGACAACCAAAGTTGTACCTATCATGCACAGGTGTCCTACTAAATGGGGTAGACTCTGGGGGACTAGTATGTCCAAACTTACTCACGACTTCACTCCTATATGATGGTGGACATGATGAAGCATGAGAGAAAGACTGGTGTTCCTTTCCTTCCAATCTCTGGGGTGTGGATGCATGCAGGGTGAGATGTTGATGGGCCTGTGTGGAAGGGGTATGATAGTGGACCTCTTTGACAAAGTGGAGTGAAGAATATGGGTCGAGAGGCTCACTAGGGAGGGGATCGAAAGGGTCAAAGAAATAATGACCCCTCAGAATATGTTCCTTCACTATACTTGCCCATGTTCGACATTCGCCAAGGTGCAGATGGTCACCTTCAGGCACTCTGATGGATGGGACAAGGGGCTCACGTGGAAGGCAAGGAAGGCAAGATTCCTCCGTCGGGACAATAAGACCATAAGAGGGGACAAAGTCAAGCTCATCGGGTTTGGGAAAGAACAAAAGGACCTCGGAGGTGATATGACCTATGGTGTACACTGATGTGGGACGGGATGCGACTCGATGCCAAATTGTAAGTGATCCTGAGACACTAGGCAAACTCGCGACTCATCCCTAGCGAGGGAAGCATGCAGATGTGCGCGGTTGAGAAATCGGCAATGAGTCTAGGGTGGTCTACTCTCCTTCGTGCCAGGATTGGGTCACGGAATGGGTCGCGTGCACTCTCTCACAGTGGTGATAAAAATATATCGAGCTAGATCATCCTATCCCTCTCTCATGCAGCGGCATTCAAGAATATATACGAGATAAGCAAATGTGATAAAGTGGAGGAGTGAGAATGATACCTCCACGCTCCGGGCGTGGGGAAGGTGATCCCGGCCAAGACTCGTACTCCCGGTACAGTATAATTATCAAAAATTATAGAAATGCATTTTACTGTCCACTCCACGCAGGGAGATAAAGGGCTACACGTGGGACCCGGGAGTATCAAGCTCGGGTTGACGGGCGGTGTTTTGAGACAGCTTCGTTGATGCCGACGCGCTGCTACTCGGTGCTGGCTGGATGGCGCGTGTGGGCGACCTGGCTGATCACGCTCCTGTCGAAGGGCCGATCGGGCTGGAAGTTGTACCGTTACGAAGAGGACTCCTGGAGGAACGATCCCTGTGAGGCGATCGTCCTGGATCTCCTTGTGGAAGGTTAGGTGGCCTGATTTGTGAGGCGTTGTTGTTTGCTGTCCCGAACCTGCTCTATAGTTTCAAAGCCGCGCGACCCGGCGAGAAAAACTACTACGGTCAGATCCGATGTCGGATCGACGCAAAATCAGCGCCGTTGCGAAGCTCTTTCGCAGATATAAGAGAACTTGGTGTTACAGGAATTTTCCTTTCTCTGTATTTTCCGTGGTGGAATTTTGAACCGGTAAACTCACTAACTCAGAACAGATTGGGCAGACTGGGATCTGCCTGATAATGAGATTTGACCGAGAGGTAAACGGTGGATCTGGGACTTGAAAATTTTATGGATGAGAGAGGGGGACGTGAGAGTCACGCACAAATGTTTTGGTAATTTTTGGAGGTGGTTTGAAGGGTGGAAATGATTTTATGGCAGGGGAGGTCAGATCTGGATTGTAGGGGGCAGAACAGAATCTAGTTTTAACAAAGATTTTTAAGAGGGGTAAACAAACTCCTAAAATCATAAAAATAATTGTGGAGAGGGTGTTTGGTGGACAGAATTTCCAGTCTAAATTTCAGGTTGATCTGAAATTGGGAAGGGGGGTGAAAGACATGAAATGGTGGGTTGCTGGAAGGTGGATCTGCATAGGGACGAATTATGTTGCTCTGGAAGATTTAAATGGAACGGGTAGCAAACAGAGGTGGATTGACTTGGGAAATTTTTTGGTAAGGGGAAACCACGGGAGGTACTCACCCTCAAATTTTCAGATCGATCAGATCTGTGGATGTGGAGCAAGAAATCGGGCTCCAAGCTGTTGTCCAGTAAAGAGCAGAATGGAGATGGCGAGGCGGTGGTGGTGCGATGGCGGCTCGATGGCGGCGGCGGCAGTGGTGCTGAGCTTCTCACCCAGTAGAGGAACTGATAAAGAGGCTTCTCACCTCAGGAATGGCTGCAATCTCTACTGTAATGGGGTTGGAGAGGAGAGAGGAAGGGGGCGCCCTTGGGCTTCTTGGAGCAAATGCAATTTTTCTTTCATTAATTCTTCAAAATATGGAAATACATGATTTGTTGGGTTCCGTGCGCCCCCTCCTTGTCTTTGACAATAGTTTTGATGATTCTAATATATTATGGGTTTTATGTTTACTTTACAGTGAAAACATTGTGTGCTTGTTTAGTGAAAAACGTATTTATGATAAACAAGCAAACGAGATGATATATTGTTTTGCAGGTTGAAATTCAATGGTCCTTCACGAATACAATTCTGATGTTGTCTCATGCGTGCTGTGCATGAGACTTTGGAACTAACATGTGAAATATTATGTTTTGGTAATCTATTCATGGGGTTTTTAATGAACTGATAAATGCTTGATATATTATTGTCCATGGTATATGTGAGCTTGGTTTTGCTTTGAACTGCATTAGCAATTTAAATGTGACTAATGTTTGCTTGAACTATGTTGAAACTGAATTTTCCTTGCTCTGAATCTGAATTTAATTGAACTGAACCCTGAACCTTGTGTTCTTGAACTTGATGGTTTTGGTAACCTTGAATGTGCTTGTTGGCTATCACTAAACTGAACTTCATTTGCTAGACTCACTTGGAACTCTTAAATGTATTGCTTTCAACTATTTGATATGTGAGGGTTATACAGTTTCAGGTTTGTTCTAGACTGAATCAATGTTATGGTTTGGTTTGCTTGCACTTTTTAACATTTGATCACTTGAGTTATATGGAATGCCCTTAAATGTAATCGGACTGAACTTGAATGCTTTGAAGTTATTTTTCATGAATGCTTGGCTGAATTTTATTCGGAAATGGTTCTTCATGTTTAAAGCAATTTTTGGTTTGTTATATGGAATTCATGCTTGTGCTTTTAATGGGATGTGGTTTGGTGATAACATGGGTAGGCTCATTTTTGTTAACTGTCATTAAAGCCTTCTTTGAACTGGAAATGGCTAAAGATTTGCATTGATGTATCTTTCATGAGAATGAGTTTTTTGTGTGATGTATCTTGCATTGATGCTTATCATTGCACGGACCATGTCGTCCATTGCATAGACCTTGCCGTTCATTGCACATACCTTATTCATCATTGCACTGACTTTGTTGATACATTGCACCGACCTGTTCACTCTTTGCACCGACCTGCTCAAGCTTGCAGCGACCCAAACGTCTCATGTGCATTGACCATGCATTCATATGCACAGAAATCATAGAGTGCATTATGTGATTCTAATGTGTTTTAACATGAGATTGAATTTGTTAACTTGCAGTTTTGAAGACGCACCACGGTGTGCTCAAATCCTTTGAAGTTAGTTTCTTCATGAACACTGACATGAGTGTGTTGTCTATACAAGTGCAGGTTCATATTGCTTTCAGACCTATGGATCCATGGTAAGACCTTGTTTTGATGTTATCATTCGCATTGACTTGAGTATGTGTTTTTAAATAGTGCAGACTCAATCATGCCCACAAACTCTCAATGCCAATGGTAAGAACTCATCTTGGCTGAATCTTCATGAGACTTAAATGAATGTGATGCATTCGCATGATTTTCGGGTTTAACTCATAGTCTCCTAAAAAGTTCATGTAGCATCATGTTTATTTTGGTTTCTAAATTACCTTTCAAAATCTGGTTTGATTGATGTTTTAAGACCCCTCATGCATGTCATTCTATTATTTTTGAATGGGGTTTAATGGTGTTTTATTGGTCCTTAATGTTTTTGGGGTTTCAATTGAGTTTTACAAAGTTTTCTGCTCTGTCAGTAAAAGTGTCGACTCACAGAGTCGACACTTATTATGAGTTGTTCTGTCTGCTGCAATGTTTCACAAAACCAGAAAAAAAGTGTCGACTCTATGAGTCGACACTTATAGCCTGCAAAAAGTGTCGACTCATAGAGTCGACACTTTTGCTCTGGGTTGTTCATTTTCTGTTCTTGGAGAACACCTTGCAAAAAGTGTCGACTCTAAGAGTCGACACTTTTTCTGGTTCATCCGGAACGGGTTTTCCGGATTGGTTTCGAAACCCACATTTTGTAACTCGTTTTGCCTTCGCTTATTACCCTATTACCCTTAGGGTTTTTCCCATCTATTAAAGGTGTATTTGAAGGGTTTTGTGCTGTGTATTGTGGTCTTTTATGCTTCTATTTTCTGCCCCTTTATATCTCACGATCTCCATCGGAGGAGAAGCCTTGCAAGCTTAACGTTTTTATCTTGTGCTGCAGGAAAGGAAGAAAAAGGAGCTGAGGGCGCCGCCCCACTTGGAGGAGGAAGAAGAAGAAGAGGAAGACGTTGTCCAAGAGCTATTCTCCGTCGATCTGTCCCAGCTCTGAAAACGTACCTTGAAGATTCAACCCTGGACGTCTCCTACGGGCTTGGTTGACTTCCACTCCGTAAAGAACACTCTCCGGCGCACCCTACTTTTCCTTTGAAGGGATTTCACTGCAGATTTGAGGGGGATCTTTCTTCTCTCATCTCTATTCTTTTATCAGAGCATAGACAATTGTTTGGGCACATATTGTATATCTCCTTTGTTTGTTAAACTGAGAATACATTGTGTGTGGACGGAGTTGTATCTCCACGTGTGTGGTTTTATTGTGGGGAAAGGCTCCCCGTGTTTGGTTGTGTGTGGACGGAGCAGCAACTCCGTGTGGTTTTAGTGTCCGGGGTGTGTTCCCTGACGTTGTGTGTGTGTGTGCTGCAGTGGCAGCGTTTTGGGGGTTGTCCCCGTGTGGATATTTCTGCGGAAGCAGCGTGTGTGTGGTTGGGGTTCATCCCCGTGTTACTACGTTTCATAGCGTGGAGTGAAGCATTACCCGGTTGGGTGAGGGGTGGACGTAGGGAGCCCGTCGTGGTCTCGAACCACCTAAAAATCTTTATGTTGCATGTGGTTTGCCTGTGTGATTGTCCTTTTCTCCTATCTCCATTCACAGGTCAATTTATAGATTTTTATTCACGTCACCTCCACACATTGCTACCTCTGTTATCCGTGTTTGGTTTGAGTTCAATCGTTATTTGCATTGTCATGCCGTGTGGGATCGGAAAGATCGAGAGAAGCTTTTAGATCTCACGTTTGTTTAGGGTAATTAACGCTATTAGTTTTAATTCCACTGTGTTTAGTTAATGAAGTTTTTAAAATCCGCCATCTCGGCAAGGGGATAATTCAACCCCCCTTCTTGTCCGCCATCTCACTGGGGCAACAATTGGTATCAGAGCCCAGTCTCTGATTTTTATTCGTAGACCTCGCGGTCTAGGAGAAAAGATCACCTTATGGTGGCTTGCATTAATTTGATTGCCGTCTTTGATGGTTTTGATTATGCTTTATGGCTTGGAAAATTTTGTGTTTGGATTACTAATTTTGATCCGAAGCTTATGAAGCTAATCACTCATGGTCCTCATGGTTTGCCCAAAAATGAGTCAAGATGGACCGATGAGCATAAGAAAAAGAATTCTGATAACCTGTTTGTTTTGAATGCTCTTAAGGCTGCTGTGAACACTGACATATATCCTTTTGTTTCATCTTGTAGGTCAGCCAAAGAAATCTGGGATGGGCTAAGCGAAGCCCAAGAAAATAGTGTTGATGGGTGCCTCGCTGCAAAGAAAGAAAATGAAGGTCAAAGCGAGGAAAACTCCAAGGTAAATTCTGATTCTGATGAAGAGGATGAGCTTAGCTATGATGAATTGCTAAATGCTTATCATGAACTGTTTGCTAGATATAAAATAATAAAATCTGAAAACAAAAGATTGAAAAAAAAACATGACTATTCTTCATGTGGAAAATGCACCGAGCTCGAAAGACTAGTTGAGTCTCACATGCTTGATGATGAAGAACACAAAGAATTGATTGTAAATCTTAAATCTGAAAATAAATCTTTACTGGCTGAAATTTTAGAACTTCAACAAATAAAAGAAGATAATGAGAATATAAAAGAGTTGAATACTGCCATATCTCAAAAACTGCACCTTCTTGAAAAAGGGAAAGTTATTCTGAATGTTGAAAAATATGAAAGGCTAAAGGAGCTAAGAGATGAAATTGAAAGCTTCAAGAACATGAATGAGAAAACCATTGAATTGGAAAAAGAGTTGAAAAATCTGAAGACTTGAAAAACCATTGACAATCGTTATTTGCATTGTCATGCCGTGTGGGATCGGAAAGATCGAGAGAAGCTTTTAGATCTCACGTTTGTTTAGGGTAATTAACGCTATTAGTTTTAATTCCACTGTGTTTAGTTAATGAAGTTTTTAAAATCCGCCATCTCGGCAAGGGGTAATTCAACCCCCCTTCTTGTCCGCCATCTCACTGGGGCAACAATTGGTATCAGAGCCCAGTCTCTGATTTTTATTCGTAGACCTCGCGGTCTAGGAGAAAAGATCACCTTATGGTGGCTTGCATTAATTTGATTCCCGTCTTTGATGGTTTTGATTATGCTTTATGGCTTGGAAAATTTTGTGTTTGGATTACTAATTTTGATCCGAAGCTTATGAAGCTAATCACTCATGGTCCTCATGGTTTGCCCAAAAATGAGTCAAGATGGACCGATGAGCATAAGAAAAAGAATTCTGATAACCTGTTTGTTTTGAATGCTCTTAAGGCTGCTGTGAACACTGACATATATCCTTTTGTTTCATCTTGTAGGTCAGCCAAAGAAATCTGGGATGG
This sequence comes from Amorphophallus konjac, assembly GCA_022559845.1. Taxonomy (NCBI): domain Eukaryota; kingdom Viridiplantae; phylum Streptophyta; class Magnoliopsida; order Alismatales; family Araceae; genus Amorphophallus; species Amorphophallus konjac. Next base: position 260,490,612 of record CM040119.1, on the reverse strand, counting down.
GCTAAGCGAAGCCCAAGAAAATAGTGTTGATGGGTGCCTCGCTGCAAAGAAAGAAAATGAAGGTCAAAGCGAGGAAAACTCCAAGGTAAATTCTGATTCTGATGAAGAGGATGAGCTTAGCTATGATGAATTGCTAAATGCTTATCATGAACTGTTTGCTAGATATAAAATAATAAAATCTGAAAATAAAAGATTGAAAAAAAAAACATGACTATTCTTCATGTGGAAAATGCACCGAGCTCGAAAGACTAGTTGAGTCTCACATGCTTGATGATGAAGAACATAAAGAATTGATTGTAAATCTTAAATCTGAAAATAAATCTTTACTGGCTGAAATTTTAGAACTTCAACAAATAAAAAAAGATAATGAGAATCTAAAAGAGTTGAATACTGCTATATCTCAAAAACTGCACCTTCTTGAAAAAGGGAAAGTTATTTTGAATGTTGAAAAATATGAAAGGCTAAAGGAGCTAAGAGATGAAATTGAAAGCTTCAAGAACATGAATGAGAAAACCATTGAATTGGAAGAGGAGTTGAAAAATCTGAAGAGTGATTTGTCTAAGTCTATCGACTTTAGTGAAATAATGAATTCAATGCCTAATGAAGAAGTGAGTTTTCAAAAGAACAAACGTGAACACACCTCCATGAACGGAAACTCATTTGAAAAACTCCAAAACGAAAATAGTGCTTTGTTAATTCAAATTTCCTTGCTTGAGAGTAGATTGAAAAATCTTGAAAAAATTGAAAAAGGAAAAAGTGTGATTGTTGATGATCATGATAAATTATTTCCTCTTGAACAAGAATTTGAAAGTTACAAAAGCGTCAATTCTTTGTTGAATGAAAAAATTACTTCATGTGAAGAAGAGTGTGTGGTTGGGGTTCATCCCCATGTTGCTACGTATCGTAGCGTGGAGTGAAGCCTCACCCGGTTGGGTGAGGGGTGGTCGTAGGGAGCCCGTCGCGGTCCCGAACCACCTAAAAATCTCTATGTTGCATGTGGTTTGCTTGTGTGATTGTCCTTTTCTCCTATCTCCATTTACAGGTCAATTTCTAGATTTTTATTCACGTCACCTCTACACATTGCTACCTCCGTTATCCGTGTTTGGTTTGAGTTCAATCGTTATTTGCATTGTCAAGCCGTGTGGGATCGGAAAGATCGAGAGAACCTTTTAGATCTCACGTTTGTTTAGGGTAATTAACGCTGTTAGTTTTAATTCCACTGTGTGTAGTTAAGAAAGTTTTTAAAATCCACCATCTCGACAATGGCACAATTCAACCCCCCTTCTTGTCCGCCATCTACCTGGGCCAACAATTGGTATTCGAGCCCAGTCTCTAATTTTTATTCGCAGACCTCGCAGTCTAGGAGAAAAGATCTCCTTATGATGGCTTGCATTAATTTGATTCCCATCTTTGATGGTTTTAATTATGCATTATGGCTTGGAAATTTTTGTGTTTAGATTACTAATTTTGATCCGAAGCTTATGAAGCTAATCACTCATGGTCCTCATGTTTTACCCAAAAATGAGTCAAGATGGATCGATGAGCACATGAAAAAGAATTCTGATAACTTGTTTGTTTTGAATGTTCTTAAGGCTGCTGTGAACACTGACGTATATCCTTTTGTTTCATCTTGTAGGTCAGCCAAAGAAATCTGGGATGGGCTAAGCGAAGCCCAAGAAAATAGTGTTGATGGGTGCCACGTGGCAAACAAAGAAAATGAAGGCCAAAGCGAGGAAAACTCTAAGGTAAATTCTGATTCTGATGAAGAGGATGAGCTTAGCTATGATGAATTGCTAAATGCTTACCATGAACTGTTTGCTAGATATAAAACAATAGAATTTGAAAATAAAAGATTGAAAAAGAAACATGACTATTCTTCATGTGAAAAATGCACCGAACTCGAAAGACTAGTTGAGTCTCACATGCTTGATGATGAAGAACACAAAGAATTGATTGTAAATCTTAAATCTGAAGATAAATCATTACTGGCTGAAATTTTTGAACTTCAACAAATAAAAGAAGATAATGAGAATCTAAAAGAGTTGAATACTGCTATATCTCAAAAACTGCACCTTCTTGAAAAAGGGAAAGTTATTTTGAATGTTGAAAAATCTGAAAGGCTAAAGGAGCTAAGAGATAAAATTGAAAGCTTCAAGAACATGAATGAGAAAACTGTTGAATTGGAAGAGGAGTTGAAAAATCTGAAGAGTGATTTGTCTAAGTCTGTCGACTTTAGTGAAACAATGTATTCAATGCCTAATGAAGAAGTGAGTTTTCAAAAGAACAAACGTGAACACACCTCCATGAACGGAAACTCATTTGAAAAACTCCAAAACGAAAATAGTGCTTTGTTAATTCAAATTTCCTTGCTTGAGAGTAGATTGAAAAATCTTAAAAATTTTGAAAAAGGAAAAAGTGTGATTGTTGATGATCATGATAAATTATTTCCTCTTGAACAAGAAATTGAAAGTTACAAAACGTCAATTCTTTGTTGACTGAAAAAAATTGCTTCATGTGAAGAAGAGCTTGCTAATTGTGAACTGCATATTTCATCATTGCAAAATGAAATCAAAATTTTGAATGAATCATTGTCTTTGAGTGATAAAGAAAATGAAAAATAGAAAAATGTTGTTGATTGCTCATGTGTGCATAAAAAACTCCCAAAGGTTAAACATGTTCATCGACCAAGAAAAAGAAGGAATGTCTTTTGTGACTATTGTGGTAAATTTAGCCACGAAATGTATGATTACTTCCTGATGAAATTTAATGATGATGTGGCATTAGAATCAAGAATGAAAGTAGTTGCTGGCTCTAAAGATCATGTGAAACCCATTAGGAAAACATTCAACTCCCATTGCCTCTATGGTGGGTTACATGGTCATGTTATTGAAAACTGTTTCATAAAGAAAAATGATGATGAATGGTCTGACAAAAGGAATTTTTCTTGTCATTATTGTGGTCAAGTTGGACATATGATGGAAAATTGCTCCTTATTGAAATATGATGAAAAGTGGTCCATGAGAAGAAAATCTTCTCACTGTTTTTATTGTGGCCTGAATGGACATGGATGATTGTACCATGATGAGGGCTGATGATGAATGGTATGAGCGGAAAAATAAAAAGAATACATTTGGTTATGTTAGAACTAACCCCTCGAGATCTAAGATGGCTTGGGTACCCAAATCACCAAAATGAGAATATGTTTTGTAGGGGCGCCTTGAGGTCAAGGAATATCGGTAAATAAAGGATGGTCAAGGCGAAAAATAAAAATGGTTTGTTTTGAAATTTGTTTCGCTTAGGTTCACCTTGAAAAATCTGAAAAGGTAAAAATTATGTTTGGAGAAAAATATTTGCAATTAAACAGTGCCAATCTTGTTTCATTGACTTCTGTCAACTTTTGAAATGTTGAGATCCTATGATTCTGATGAGTAGTTCTCTTAAATGCTTCTCTTTTCACATCTTGTGAATAAATTTGGTTTTGAATGCTTTACATTGCACATATACAGTTTTTCATACACACCTTCCTCTGTTTTTGCAAATAACAATTCAGGTTTGAATGCCTCGGTCTGTGCATAGAGTCTTTTACTCTTTTACTCACATCCTGCAAACAATGGTTTACTTGTGCATATACAGCGTACACACTCACTTGCATGAAACATAAATCACATATCATGCACATCTTTGCATACTTGTAAATAAAAAAAATTTTCAATCATCTTTTCAAGTTACATGCATACACTTACATATCATTGCATACTTCTGTGCTTGAATGCCATGGTTATTCGGTATATAAAATGATGTTAGTGAAAAGGTGGATTACGTCCACCTGAAAACTCTCCTTATGCGTGAGTAGGGTCTTTGGACCTTCATCTCCGCCACGTACCGGTAATCAACCTATGTGACAAATCCATCTCGATGTATGCTTGATTGTATATAAAATATCACCCATCTTTTTGACTCTTCTATGACTTATCCCTTGCTAAATCTAATTGCATTGAATTAGACATGTTTGCTACATGGCATATATTAAGGGGGAGATTTTTTTATAACCGTGCATACATTTAGGGAGAGACGTTACTGTGATGAGACTAATTCATCTTTTACATTCAAAATAACCACCCACAGAAAATACACCTTTTTGAGATAATGATTCAATCTAATAAGGATTACAGTTATTCTACTTTACACTTTTAAGGGCTCTTGAATCTCTACATGGAAATCACATATCTCGTGAGGAAAAAGCTGTTTATCCCACCAAAAATCTGTATAAGTGGAACGTGGATCCGAGTAGCCGAGAATCTTCCCTGAAACAAAGGAGGAAACTCGCGTCGAAAAGAAAAACTAATCCACATTAAAATAAGTGTGATTCGCCACCGAGTACCCGGGAAGTGTCCGTGAGACAAAGGATACAACCCGCGTCGAAAAGTGACAATATCCACAGTTAAGATAAGTGACGAAATTGAGTAACCGGGAAGTGTCCTTGAGACAAAGGATACAACTCGTGTCAAAAGGCTAGTCACACCATTTTTAGTAATTAAAAAAAAATGGGGTCATATGTAGCTACCAATATTTGAGCATTGTGTATGAAAGTATATGGATGATAAGTTCTTTTTAGTGTTATTTAAAAAATCTGGTTATCCATATTGTTTGGAATTAATTGCTCAATCTTCACATATACACATTGGGTTTGATTGTGTGAATGTCATTTATGAATCAGTCATTTTTCATAGTTAATGCAGTACCTTACTTATGTAAGCACGACCTTCTTAGTATTGTTCATGCACATCATGTTCAACAATCAATTGCATTATCTTCACACCCGTCCCGAAGGGACTTGCATGAGGCTATATTTATTTATGCATGCTTGAGTGCTTGATTGCTTGGTCTATTTTGATCATGACATACTTCATTTCATTTAGATGCATCCTTAAGTTATACTTGTAAATATCAGGTTAAATAACCCATTGTCAGTTGATTTTTATTCTTGACAATTGGGGGAGAATAATGTGCTTTTTAACACAATACACTTTGTGCATAACTTAGTCTTACATTCTGCATATAGTTTCAAATTTCAAATTTCAGCTCTAGATACAGTTTCATAGTTTCACACATGTTCTTAGTTTCATACTTGTTCATAATACTCTCTCCTTCCATTCATGGGCGGTTCATTACTAGGTTCGTGCACCATAGGCTTTATATATTCGTCTATTTCTGTTTGCACTTTCACATCAATTCTCCTTGGTACCCCATTTTTTTGATAATGTCAAAGGGGGAGAGAGTTTTGGTAGCCACAATATATTGTCATCATCAAAAAGAGGGAGATTATTAGGTTCCGTGCGCCCCCTCCTTGTCTTTGACAATAGTTTTGATGATTCCAATATATTGTGTGTTTTATGTTTACTTTACAGTGAAAACATTATGTGCTTGTTTAGTGAAAAACGTCTTTATGATAAACAAGTTAACGAGATGATATCTTGTTTTGCAGGTTGAAATTCAATGGTCCTTCACGAATACAATTATGATGTTGTTGCATGTGTGCTGTGCATGAGACTTTGGAACTAACATGTGAAATATTGTGTTTTGGTAATCTGTTCATGGGGTTTTTAATGAACTGATAAATGCTTGATATATTATTGTCCATGGTATATGTGAGCTTGGTTTTACTTTGAACTATATTAGCAATTTAAATGTGACTAATGTTTGCTTGAACTATGTTGAAACTGAATTTTCCTTGCTCTGAATCTGAATTTAATTGAACTGAACCCTGAACCGTGTGTTCTTGAACTTGATGGGTTTGGTAACCTTGAATGTGCTTGTTGTCTATCACTGAACTGAACTTCATTTGCTAGACTGACTTGGAACTCTTAAATAGATTGCTTTCATCTATTTGATATGTGAGGGTTATGCAGTTTCAGGTTTGTTCTGGACTGAATCAATGTTATGGTTTGGTTTGCTTGCACTTTTTAACATTTGATCACTTGAGTTATTTGGAATGCCCTTAAATGTAACAGGACTGAACTTGAATGCTTTGAAGTTATTTTTCATGAATGCTTGGCTGAATTTTATTCAGAAATGGTTCTTCATGTTTAAAGCAATTTTTGGTTTGTTATATGGAATTCATGCTTGTGCTTTTAATGGGATGTGGTTTGGTGATAACATGGGTAGGCTCATTTTTGTTAACTGCCATTAAAGCCTTCTTTGAATTGGAAATGGCTAAAGATTTGCATTGATGTATCTTTCACGAGAATGAGTTTTTTGTGTGATGTATCTTGCATTGATGCTTGTCATTGCACGGACCTTGTCGTCCATGGCACAGACCTTGCCGTTCATTGCACAGACCTTATTTGTAGAAACCCGATAATTAAATATGTGAAATAAAATTTTCAATTTCATTATGTAATTAAAATTTTCATGAAATAATTAAATTACATTTTTACTATATGAAATAAACTAGTTTATTGAATTTACTTGAAATAACTAGAAGTAAATAGAGATTAAATGCTTTAAACTTTAGATAAATCATAGAAAGTCCAATAAAAATTCATGTAATAGACTAGGATCACAATTGGCCCATTGGATAATCCAAAATGGACTGGATTAATAGATTAAAGGATTTATTAAAGGTTAAATTAACCTAAATTTGTAACATGTGTTTAATATACAATTTAACGGATTATAATAATCTAATTTTTAGAATGATGACACAAAAATCGACTCTTATCTAACAGCCCACCTTGGACCAGTCGTTTTTACATTGGTTTCACACCAAATGGAGGCTAGATTAAGAAGAAAAATTGGAATTTTCTTCTAATTCAGAGTTGGAAAGTTTGGCATTGTTAGACAAGGAATCTTGACAAATTTGGCCAAGTTTTGGCTATAAATAGAACCCCACCCGACCCTCAAATCATCCCTAGAGGTTAAGGTTACGCTGCTGTGAAGATTGGTGAAGATTTGAAGGAAGATTTGGAAGATCAAAGGGTTTTCTTATATTTGGGGATATTTTTTTAGATCCGTAAAAAGGTAGGTGTCTCTCAGGCTAAACTCTAATTAAAGCATGTCATCTTGTTCGTTTTTCTGTCCTCTTTCCATTGATAGCTCATTTATTAAATTCTATTATGAAATGAGCAAGTTATGGTCATTTTACTGAGGGGTATTTCTGTTTCGGTCTCAGAACCAAAATGCGCTACTCTTCAGGAGCGTGTTCTGAACGCGCCAGCCCGACCCAACACGTTCAGAGAGACCCCGCCCCTTTCACCAAATTTTTAAAATGTACATATAATAATATAAAGATATGTTCCAGATCGCGCTATATGTACATAGCGCGTTAGTCAAGATAGCGCTAGTCTATGCTAGCGCGTTCAGACAGCTCTTTCATCTAGTTTTCAAAAATATAAACTATATATATGTTCCAGATCGCGCCACTCACGGCCAGCGCATTCTTCAAGATCACGCCAGCAACCTATAGCGCGTTCAAAACATTATACCTGGAATGTCTGGGGGTCAAACAAAATAATTTTAAAACCAACCAACTCGAGCCCACATCATATGCCCCATGGGTCCTGACCCAAGGGTGAGCTCTCCAACATATAAAGCCATGCAAGTTTTCTAAACTTCCAATGTGGGACTAAAGATTAGTCACTACACATTATGAACACAATATGAATTATAACATTTGGAATCTCCAATAATTATAAGTATTTAGTCACCAAAAGTAAGAAAAGGTAATAGTAACATGTTTTAATTCTTACAGCATGTTAAAAATTATTTTTGTAGAATGAAATTATTTTTACATGTAAAAATCTAATTTTAACCATATTAGTAAATTAATGCATGAAAAATATTTCCAGCATGTTAAAAATGACTTCCAACATGATAAAATTATTTTATACATATTGAGATATAAAAACTATTTTCAGCATGTTAAAATCTATGTAAAACTATTTTTTTGTGCATGCTAAACCTAATTTCCTATTAAATAACTAGTAAATTGATGCATGAAAATTACTTATAGCATGATAAAATTTCTTCCAGCATGATAAAACTATTTCTAACATGTTATAATTATTTTAGCATGATAGAATTATTTTCAGTATATTAAAACTATTTTTCAGCATGATAATTCTATTTTCCTATCAAATAATTAGTAAATAAATATAGAAAATGATTTTCAGCATGATAAAATTTATGTCGTTAACAAATAATTTCTGTAATTAGCATGGTAAACTTATCTTTATCATCTTATCAGTAAGTTAATGTGTGAGAATTATTTTAGCATGGTAAGTATTAATTTTAGCATGTTAAAAATTAATTTTCAGCATGTAAAAATTAAATCCATCATGAAAATTTATTTTTTATCATCTTATCATTAAAATAATGTATGAAAATTATTTTCAGCATGTTAAAATTATTTTCAGCAAGTTAGAATTATTTTCGGCATAAAAACATATTTTCATAACCAAATTCTGATTTTATAATAAATCACCGTTTTGGCTAAACTAATGCATTTCTAATGTACAAAAAAATTTCCTGTAAACATGTCTAAACACTTGTAAATCAAATGCACACAAGATTAAACTATGGAATTAAATTAATTCTATTAAACTCTAAATACTTGAATTTTCTTCCTAGTTACTGTTCTTTCTTGAATTCCACGACTTAATGTCGTTAAACATGATGCCTTAAAATTATTATTCACTCGTCTTGCTACTTCTGAGATTTTTGCCAGATCTCTACTTTTTACAAATGGGCTTATTCTTGAAATTCATTGGCCATAGTGTTAAGTGGATGTCTAAACGTACTTGGGATCTTATGATCCACTGACCCAATGCTTGGCATTAATGGGGCCCGGTCTGGTCTTGGGAGGAGCGCCCGAAAGTACTTGTGCCCATGGGAGTTGATTGACCACGGTGTGGCATTGCACCGAAGTGCATGACTTGCTAGATTTTTACGGCATTCCACTATTCGTACTTGTTACTTGAAAATTACATGAATTATTTGACTTGCGTGAAAATGGCCAATTACATGAAATTATTTACTTGTTCAAAGTCATTACTTGGAAATTCATCTTAATATCATATTATCTCAATTACTTGTAAATTCCATTCATGTTTATACACTTCCCGATACAAGTTAGAAAATTGCTTAAATTGTTAATACGTAAAGATTGCCTGGTTCTTAGAGATATAAAATCCTATTGAGCTTTTAGCTCACCCTACGTTTTGGTTAATTGTTGCAGGAAATGAAAATGAACAAGGGAATGGACAAGAGTGAGAGAGCGATTTTCCTTTTTACCTAGGTTTATGTAGATCATTAGTGTTTTTACAAGAATGATGTACTTTAGGATTAGAAGTTGTAATTTGCCTTTATGGCTTATGAATTAGTGATGTAAACTTCATTTTGATTAATAAAAGTATTATTTTCCCATTCATTTCTGACTTTAGAAATAAATTTGTACTTGCTCTGATTTGACACGATTGTTTACGACTAGTTCGCGTCCCGATATTCCGCGTCGGGGCGTGACAGTCTTTGTGGTATCAGAGCCTAGGTTACATTAAATCCTAAGTTTCGCAAGTATAGGTTCATTCTTAAACTTAGGTTGGGTTTAAGATCAATATCTAGAAATAGGATAGGTCTTAAAAACCTTCCCGGTAAGATTGGGTAGAAACACAGGTTAAGTTTTAAGAAAAAGGGAATTATCAGGAAATAAATACCAAAACATAAATAATAAACCTTGGAATTATGGTTTCAGGCTAATTCTCGCAAATGGCCGCTGAGAGAGCTCAATGGCGTGAGATGCAGCGCACCGTTCAAGGCTTAACCCAAGCCCTCCAACAGGTTGCTCAGGGAGGAGCAAACCGAGGAGCCGGAGATTTGCATAGGAATTTTCGGCGCATGAACCCTCCCAAGTTCGCAGGGTCTACGGATCCGGATGAGGCTGAACATTGGATTAAGGAGATCGAGAGAATATTCCGAGTCATGCAATGTGCCGACGAGGAAAAGGTCCTACTCGCTACTTTCCAACTGGAAAGGGATGCACGTGCCTGGTGGGAATCGGTCGAAGCTACTTTACCGCACGACCAAATTCTATGGGAAGAGTTCGTGGAACACTTCAATAGTAAATACTTCTCCGACCGAGTACAAGAAAGAAAGGCCGCCGAATTTGCCGCTTTGAAACAAAGGGGATTATCGGTTGCGGAATATGAAGCTTAATTTTCAAGGTTACCTCAGTACGCTCCACATCTCGTGGGTACCGACAAAATGAAGGCACGGAGATTTCTTAACGGCCTTAAGCCTCAATATATTACTCAACTCGCCCCGAGGGATATCTAAATTTATTCTGATGCGGTACGAAGGGCACAACTTCTAGAAGATGCAACGGAGTTGTCGGATCGCATCCGAGGAAGGGAAGCCAAGAGAGAGCAAGTTACTGGGTCCGGAAGTTTCAAACTTTCCTTCGGGAACAAAAGGCCCAATGACGGACGTAACTTCATCAAGGACGGGCGTAATTTCAACAAAGGTGGACGTAATTTTCAAGGGGACAAGAAGCCGAGGACATTCGACAAGCAAATTGTCCCTATATCGGCAACATCGAAGGAACTATGCAAATATTGCGAGAAGCCCGGGCACAAAGCCGAGGAATGTTGGAGAAAGCTCGGCGCATGTCTTCGATGTGGGAGTCGGGAGCATAGGATCCCGAATTGCCCTCTTCTCAATGAGCAAGCTCCACCACCGGTAATGTAAGGCCCGTGCCCTAGTGGATCCTTAGTGGTTTGGATCTAATATTTGTTCTGGAATTTTCGGCTATTTTCCTGAATTTTTAGGAATTTTTTTTGGTATTTTTCTAGATTTATTTGGAGTTAATTGAGAGTTATTAGAATTAATAAGATTTTTATATATATATAATGATTATATTATATATATATATTAATTTTATTTTATTTTATAACTCTCACCCTCTCTCTCTCCCCCGTCGATCTTATTTCTCCCCCCCCCCCCCTCTCTCTCTCCTTCGTGCGATCGCCATTTCCCCCTCCTAGGGATTTCGGGCGGAACGAGGTCGGATCGAGGCGTGGTTGGCGCTGTTGGATTCCTCGCGTCGAGAGGAACTCGGGGGTACCCATTTCGGCGTGGTTCGGTGAACGTGGGAGCGAGGTGGAGCGTGAAGGCCCCGTGACCCTTCCTCCTTGCATGCGGCCTTTTCGACCGTTTCGGCTTGCAAGAGGTAGGGGGATGGAATCCTGAGCTTGCTAGGATCATTTCCTGTAGCTCATTTCCTTGATTAGGCGCCTATAGCATGCTAAATGGTAGTTTTCCATTCATGGTGTTCATGCTTGATTTCTTGAGTCTAATGCTTAATAGGCATTGCATGTGATGTTTTTAGGTGTTATATTGTTGTTTGAGTTGTATGGATTGACAGGAAAGCAGGTTTTTCGATGATACCCGACGATTTCCATCGTCCGGGAGGGCTCCGGTTTTCAAACCGAACCCGCCCGTGTCCCAGGTGGTGTGACGGTCCTTCCAGGAACCGTCACACGCCTAGCGGTCCTTAAAGGACGCGTCGCTTCATTATAATGGCCCGTTGAGGGGGGCGTTATTTCGAGAGTAACGGTGGGGCTCCCATCCGTTACTCTCTCGTTGATTTGCGTTGACCCGGTCAGGCGGTTAACCCGACGGCCAGTCGGCCGGCCATCAGGTCGACCCGACGCGCCTAGGCAAGCGCGTTACTTCGCCTGCTGTGGGTTTTTGACCGCGGCATGTTGATTTTTGGCCTCGAGTGGATGTAACGACGGGAATCTAACGCGTTATATGGATGTAACGCGCTGAGCCCCTACCGTTACATTCTCTTTTGGGCTTCTTGAGCTGGAAGTCCGGTGTATGTAACGGATGGAGGCAGACGCGTTATTTTTAATATGACGCGCCAGTCCCCGACCGTTACATTCATGTAGCGCATGGGCAGTAGACCGCCACATGCCTGTTGGTTTCAAAAGGGTGCCGGCTTATTTGTTATGCGTTCCATTATGTATATATGCCATGTTTATATTGTTTTATTATACAATGGTGTGTTTTCTCATACCAATAGAGTAGCTTTTCTTTCCATGCAATGGAGCCACTATTGTTGCCCTAGGTCTGTTGAGTACCGACCCACTTGGGGATAGTGGAGCGGTGTTTCCCATACACGGTTTGAAGCTAGTTCCGTGGGCTCCCAGCCAATGATAGCATCGTACCAAGGGAGAAAACTAGCTAGAGGGCCTGGCTCAGGCTAGAGTCCGTGTGTGCACACGTGGTCGGAGACTGTGGACTGACACCGACGGGTGCCACTCCGACTGGTCACTTGGTTTGGTACTGTTTTCGCGCTCAGCTTGTCGTTTACCGACTGCGAGTGCTTGAGACGTAGTGTAAGTCGTCAGTGGACGCATCTGGTTTCTGCTCCAGTGGTTGTCCTACTCCCTACTGCTTGGATTAGTTAAGGCTTATCCTATTTGGTAGATTTAGTTTCAGTCGCTTGCATTTAATTATTATTGGCATGTGTTAGCTGTTATACCTGCTTAGATAGAGTTTACAGCTTTCTTGTGATTAGTTATTCATGCCAATGCCTGTTATTTTATTTAAATGCATGCCCTACTGCCTTTATTTTCGCGTGTATGCTTGTTTAGTGCGAGGTAGGGATCCGCGTGACCCCTACTGAGTCTGGCTGTGACTCACCCTTCTCCTTTCAGGTGAGCCGCGCCCGCCGTCTCCCGGTGTTTTGTGAGGTTGCTCGGAGACCGTGCTTAGTTGCCAGCGGTTGACAGGTCGCCTTTGTGAGGCTCTGTTGTACTTTTGCCGGGGTATGCCCCGCGTAGTTGTACTCTTGTGCTTCTGGACTAGTTATATAATTATCACTCTGGTTATTTTTGAATTGCTTCTGCACTTGTGTTAATTTTATTGCTTAATTGTAATATGTGTGTTCCAAATTGCAATTCGCTATGCATTCCCTCGACAAACTTCACTAACCCTTCAGGGGCCTCATCAGTCTCTTGGGTGGCTTCCCCAGTTCTTGGTGTCGGTGCATCGATGTTATCCATATATCGGTATCCTGAACTCTGGGTCGTCACAGGCAAGACTTCCTATTTTTGCCAAAAAGTAAGGAAGACTTCAAGCTCTTATAGATGCAGAACCTACCGAGGAAGGAGGCATCGTGGAAGGTACTCTTTTCATATACTCTAAGCCTACCTCTGTCTTATTTGACACCGGAGCTACGCATTCTTTTATATCTAGAAGATTTGCTGGTCTTTTACCTATGAAGCATGATCCATTAGATTCTACACTCACTATTACTACCCCTATTGGAATGGGAACGGAGATTAAACATTTCTATCCTGCTGGTGAAGTTCTAATTAACGGTTATAACTTACCCGTTGATTTGGTATGCATGGAGATGGACGGATATGATGTTATTTTGGGTGCCGACTGGCCATCTACACATGGAGCTAGTGTCAATTGCAAGTTGGGTACGGAAACTTTTATTGGTTACCCCAACCTTCTATTTTCTGGCACCAGGCATTCCAAGCATATATCTCTTATTTCGGCCCTCAAAGCCGAGAAATTATTAAGGAAGGGTTGTGCCGGTTTCTTAGTTTCTATCACTGTGACCGAGCACACGGAACCCGTTCTAAAGGACATTCCGATCGTTCGGGATTATTCTGATGTATTTCCGGACAAGTTGCCTGGTATTCCTCTCGAGAGAGAAGTGGTTTTCTCTATTGATTTAATTCCGGGAGTTGTACCAATTTCTAAAGCTCCGTATGAGATGTCTGCTGTTGCAATGAAGGAGTTCAAGGAACAACTACTGGAGTTATTGGAGAAGGGGTTTATCCGACCAAGTACTTCACCTTGGGGAGCCCCGGTCCTCTTTGTTAAAAAGAAGGATGGCTCGATGAGGTTATGTGTTGATTATCGGCAATTAAATCAACTCACCATCAAGAATAAATATCCATTCCCGAGGATTGATGAATTATTCGACCAGATTTCTGGAGCTCAATATTTTTCAAAGATCGATCTTCGATCTGGTTATCATCAGTTGAAAATCAAGGAAAGTGATATTCACAAGACGGCATTTTGGAGTAGGTATGGACATTACGAGTTCAATGTTATGCCTTTCGGCTTAACAAATGCGCATGCCGCATTCATGCAATTAATGAACATCGTATTCAGGCCATACCTCGATCAATTTGTGGGTGTATTCATCGACGACATTTTGATCTACTCCAAATCAAAGGAAGAACATGAGGAACATCTCAAGAAGGCCCTTCAATTATTAAGAGATCACAAGCTTTATGCCAAATTAAGCAAATGTGATTTCTGGTTGGAGGAAGTTTCTTTTCTCGGTCACATAATTTCCCGGAACGGTATCGCCGTCGATACTTCAAAGATCGAGGCCGTAAAGAACTGGCAAAGACCTACTTGTGTGACGGAAATTCAAAGCTTCTTGGGATTGGCTGGATATTACCGAAGATTTATCAAGGATTTCTCAAAGATCGCATTATCTTTAACAAGATTGACAAGGAAGAAGAATCCTTTTATATGGTCCGAGGAATGCGAGAAAAGCTTTCAAACTTTAAAGGATTGTCTGGCGACTGCTCCTATTCTCACATTACCTACGGAAGGAGGAGGATTCGAAGTATATGCTGATGCATCTGGAATTGGCCTAGGTTCCGTATTAATGCAACATAGCAAGGTCATAGCTTATTCCTCACGGCAATTGAAGAAGAACGAGAAAAATTATCCCGTACATGGCCTAGAACTGGCAGCTGTGGTCTTTGCTTTGAAGATCTGGCGACATTACCTCTATGGTGAAGCCTTTACAGTGTATTCTGATCACAATAGTCTCAAATATTTATTCTCTCAAAAGGAGCTCAATATGAGACAAAGACGGTGGTTGGAATATTTAAAGGATTTCGACTTCTTTATACAATATCACCCCGGAAAAGACAATGCCATAGTTGATGCACTTAGCCGAAAGCCGATGGCTTTATTATCGAGCATGATGGTTAAAGAATGGCATCTACTTGAAGAAATGGTAAATTTAAACCTCAATGTGGAGGAGAAGAAAGACGGGGTGTTTATTGCAAATATTCGACTCCAACCCGAGTTACTCTCGGAAATTAAGGAACGGCAAGTTGATGATCCGTTGATCGTTGAAATCAAAGAGAAATTAGATCAACGATCGGATTTCCTTCTAGATGATGATGGAAGGCTATTATTCAAAGGAAGAACTTGTGTACCAGACTGTTCTACCATCAAGGGTAAAATCCTGGAGGAAGCACATCGCTCAAGGTATACTGTTCATCCTGGTGCTACAAAAACGTACCAAGACTGATGGGGGCATCCCTTGCCCCTCCACTTTTTTGAGGCTCGAATCATCGTCGACTTATGCCATTATATTCGTCATGTGTTTGTGAGTCTAGTCATGTAATTTTTATATTTTATTTGAGTCTTAAACCATGTAATTTTCCTATTATTTGAGTCATGTACCTAGGTTAGTAGGTTATCTACCAAAGTCATGTGTCATTATGTTGGTTTGTTAAGCTATTGGGCCCAACTAGTGGGCTAGGCCCAGGGGCACCCCTCCCTTGGACTGCTTTGGTCATTAGTTAGCTTGTCAGGGTCATTATGGTCATATGAAAGTATGGAGCCTATAAATAGGCCTCCCCTCCCTCTCATTGTAACAATTTTTGATGAATATTGAAGAAATCCCTTTCAAGTCTCTTATTACTCCACTTCTCTCTCTCTCTCTCTCTCTTACTATCACTCTCTCTAAGTGGGTTGTGCCCCCTCTCTCTCTCCTCCCCACCCCAATTTCGAAATTCATTCTCTCTCCTCCCCATTCACCCCTCATTAAGGCCCCTTCCCCTTCCCCATGCACTCATTCAATTCCCCCTCCAACCCCTAGGTGGAAACCCCTTCTCCTAGGCACCTTTCCACTCTCCCAAGCAACCTTCCCTCTCCCCAAGACTGAAAGAGCCCTTCCCTAGGCCAAATTTCAAATTTCCCTCTCCCTTGGGCTGTGCCCTTTCATCTCCCCACCTCCCTAACCACCCAAGGTCGCAGCCCCCCTTCCCCATCCACCAAATAAGCCCTTGTTCATGCCCTTCCCCACCCCCTCTCCTCCACCTATTCTGTCCATGTTGCAGGTTTCAGAAAAGTAGTGACTTGCAGAGGCAGCCACGACCATCTCAAAGATTCAGATGGCAAGGCCTATATTGCTGGAATCGTCTGCGAGTTAGCTTTCCAACGGTGGTGGTCTTGCCCGCTTCCGAGGTCGGAGCTGTCCACAGGAGCTGATCTCCCACGACTACGCAGAAGACCCCAGGCAGAGAACCAGAGCGAGATTGGAAGCCCGACCACGACGAACCTTTTGGGATTCAGATCAAGTGTTCTTCAGCAAAGTTCCTCCCTCTCAAGTCCTATTTCATCCTCAAGAAGCAGATCTGCATTTGGACATCGGCATCTTAAGTTACAAATTTTCTACTCCAAGTGTATCAGGTCAGTTTACAGGAGCCAGAACCGACACCCCTCTACTCATCTGATCGTCCCAGTCTTCTCCGACATCTGCCGACCTTGCCGTTAGTTCCGACAGAAAGAAGACTCGACCACGGTGCCAACGGTTCAGGTCTCGCCTCAATCAGAGCTTGGTAGTGATCGTGGCACCCTCTGCAACCAGCCACATTGTTCTGCACCAGACAGAGACACAACCAATCAGCCCGGTTCCAGACTCTGCCCCGGCCAGCAACGACTGTACCAGGCTCAGAAAAAATTCAGAGATCATCCTTGGTCCGTTAGTAAACTTTTTGCGCAAGTCTCATCAGGTTCTGAGCTTGGTGGAATTTTTGGCAGCGTCAACATCGACCCCCTGTCTAGAAATACAGAAGAAAGGCAGAACCGGCGGAGCTCGGAAAGTCGGTCCTCTTTGCATAATTCCCCACCCCGCTTGGCCGGCTGAAGGCCCCTCCCTGCATGGAGGTAGTTTTGGATGTAATTAACTTAATCCCCACCCCAAGATCATCCCTCCTGCGAGAGGCGTAGTGTTGTACTCTTTACACTTTCAGGTCAAGCTACATCGCCACGGCGATCGGGTATATACCCTCGCCTCCCGGCGCGCCCTCGTCTCCGAGCGGGATCGGTGTCTTCACACCGATCAGGTGAGCCTCTGTTACTAACCTTGATAGCCTTACTTCTGCAAGTTTAGTATTGCTTTGAATGGTCGTCGGACGGTGAGAAGAGGGCCCGATCTTGTATGCTACTTTGTGAGTGACCACCGTGGACCGAGAGTGAGTGCCACCCAAACCCCGCCCTGCGGGCCAGCCGCCCACGAAGTTGGGAATCCCAGGCCCATTGAGGGTCAGCCTAAGCCAACTAAGTCACTTAGAATCATTGGGTCTCGCCTCGGACCCTTGCCATCATCCCCCGGTCCCGCCGGGTGATCGCGTGTGCCGAGTGAGTAAGACGCTATCGTGAGAATCATTGGAGTGCTTGTATGCTTGTGGATCTAGGTCCTAGGTTGTTCATTACATGCTTAGTCATCCTTGGGCTGTGCCACATCAAGTGGTATCAGAGCGGTCATAGGCTTGTCCTCACAAGTCTAGTCTTGGGTCATCATACTAGGTCAAAGGTGCATCCGCACACCCGTGCATAGCCCACCCAACCTCGCATGACCACTCGTAGTGGTACTCACTATCAACCCAATACTTCATCTTCCAATCCCACTATGAATCCAAAACGCCAAGGGATACCTACCACTAACACCCATGACTTCCCTGGCCACGTCAGTTACCTCATGAAAACCTTGACCCATGCCAATGGCAAGCTTGATAACCTATCTAGACGACTTGATCAACTAGAAGAAAATTGGCCCGCCCCAAGGATGAATGATAGTAGGGCTCCTCCATCACCTCTCACCTTTGATGGGACTCATCATAATGAGTATTTAGAATGGGAGGCTTCCATGGACCATTATTTCACTTGGTATCCAATGACCGAAGAAGAGAAGGCCCAATTTGCCAAAATGCAACTTTCTAAACGCGCCCAAACTCAATGGTTGCAAATTGTCGGGATAAGGGTGCTTAGAAGGGAACCTTCCATCACCACTTGGGGGGACATGAAAGAACAACTTAGGGCTAGATATGTTTCCCCCTCCTACTCAAAACACCAAAGCCTAAGGAGCACTTCAACTCCTTCACCCCCTCCTGGCCAACCCAAGACCCTAATCACCCATTCCCCACCACTTCCCATCTTTCCTACCCCAACCACTACATTTACACCCCACCTCCAAGTCCACACCACAACCATAGGTCCCCCTACCCAATTGAGCCCCATGGCCAACTCTCCACCTAGGCCCATGGTAACCCCCACCACTACCTCTCCATCACCCCCAAAAAAGGACACCCCTCCCAAAACCCATCAACCCAAACCCCTTCAACCCACCCATCTTCCTCTCCCTACCCCAATCCAACCCCCACCGAAGCCTCCACTACTACCATTACCTATCCTAACCCAAGTTTCCCACTACCTACCACCCCGGATACACCATGCCCCAATCATCACCACACCCTTAAAAGCCCCTCTCACCTCCTTGGAAGAAGAACCCATACCCCACCCCATAATGGTGAACACTCCAAACCCACTCTCCACCTTGGAGGAAACACAAGTCCAAGTTGAAGAAGAAACGACACACGAGGGTCTTCGCCTTATATCACCATCTCTAGTTGGAGTCAATCTCATCTTAGGGGAACCCCTTGTTAGTTGGCTAAAGGAGAGCCCAATAAGAGAGATCACGGCCCACGATTTCCCACCCATGAAGGAAAATCATCCCATAGTGCCCATCTTCTCTTATCACACCACGATCCAAGCATCTTATCAAGTAGAGACCTTAGAGGATTTTCTTAGAGGCTTAGCTTGGCAAATTGAGTTCACTAGCATGTTGACCCCTATGACCGAACAACCTAGGAGCCTTGGCCTCCTACACCATTGCATCGGGTCAATCACCTCGGTCTATATCATTGGTTGCTACACTAGCGACCTCCTTTTCCTTCTCCCTATGGTAGAAGAACCCATCTCGATCCACTCCCCTACCATTGAGATCTCAAATACTTTGATCGGCCAACCCACTAGAAACCTTGGCCCAATTACATTGGAGGAGGATGACTCACAATTTGGGAACCTTGAAGACATAGAGTTCCTCCCTCTAGGAAGACCTTTCCACGACCCCTTTGATCCCTTCCTATGGGAGTCTAGTTCCCTATGTGACCCACCCACCCTACTCACCACCCACCTTTCCCTATCCCAACCCACCATGTTTGACCCAATCCACCCCATCCTAGACCCGGGTGACACCTTGGGAGCCATGACCTTAGACCACATATCCCTTGGTAATAAGGTTGTGCCCCACCCCATGATAACCACCTTCTTAGATCCATTCGATCCTTTCCAATGGGAGTTCAAAGGTTGTCCCACACCTATACACATGGAAGTCACTTTTGGGAAAAGTATGCATGTGTCTAGGCTTTCCACACCCCTTGGCATGAACACTATGTTGGGTCCATTCATTCATATCACCCACATGTCAAGTAGAAAGCATGAGTGGTCCAAATTCGGATGTAGTGGTTCACCTTCACTCATCAAGAGTCGTAGGCATGATAGGAGTATTCATGGATGTCCGGGTTCCCCAGCATTTGTCACCCCCATGCATGACCGGATCACCTATGGATGCCCCGGTCCTCCCCATTCCATCAAAGTCTTCTTGGCATCAAAGTGTGATCGGTCTACATTTGGCTACCCAGGTCCACCTTTGCACACCATACTCTTCACACCAACATCGCATCATAGTGCCTGGCATACGCATTCTCGCAAGCATATAGGAAAGAGCAATGAGGCTTACAAAAGGCGGGCAGATGCTCATCGGTGCCACTGCGAGTTCCAAGTGGGAGACTCGGTGATGGTGAGGACGGAGCGGCTCCTTTCGGGACCTGCCTCCAAGTTGAGGGCACGGGGTTCGGGACCCTTTCGAGTTCTAAGACGACTTGGCAGTAATGCTTATGAGCTAGACCTACCTGAGGGTTTTGGGGTACACCCTACTTTCAATATGGCGGACCTGGTACCCTACAAGGGCCCCGCGGTTGAACCCAGTGAGGAGCTCGAGCCTTTACCCCCCCTTGAGAGAGACACTCCCGGTGGGACTCCACTTCATAGCTTGAGAGACTGACGAGAGCAGGTAGAGGCAATACTGGATGAGCAGAATATCCCTACTAGGCACAAGGTGTATCAGCACTACCTGGTTAGGTGGAAGAACCGTCGCCCGATTGAGGATACTTGGGCGAGTCGGGAGGACTTGTTGCGACTTGACCTCGACATTCTGGAGCTTGTACTATCGCCAGGCGGACCCATACTCGACGGGGTCGAGTTCTCCGCACCCCGGGGGTATGATGGGGGCATCCCTTGCCCCTCCACTTTTTTGAGGCTCGAATCATCGTCGACTTATGCCATTATATTCGTCATGTGTTTGTGAGTCTAGTCATGTAATTTTTATATTTTATTTGAGTCTTAAACCATGTAATTTTCCTATTATTTGAGTCATGTACCTAGGTTAGTAGGTTATCTACCAAAGTCATGTGTCATTATGTTGGTTTGTTAAGCTATTGGGCCCAACTAGTGGGCTAGGCCCAGGGGCACCCCTCCCTTGGACTGCTTTGGTCATTAGTTAGCTTGTCAGGGTCATTATGGTCATATGAAAGTATGGAGCCTATAAATAGGCCTCCCCTCCCTCTCATTGTAACAATTTTTGATTAATATTGAAGAAATCCCTTTCAAGTCTCTTATTACTCCACTTCTCTCTCTCTCTCTCTCTTACTATCACTCTCTCTAAGTGGGTTGTGCCCCCTCTCTCTCTCCTCCCCACCCCAATTTCGAAATTCATTCTCTCTCCTCCCCATTCACCCCTCATTAAGGCCCCTTCCCCTTCCCCATGCACTCATTCAATTCCCCCTCCAACCCCTAGGTGGAAACCCCTTCTCCTAGGCACCTTTCCACTCTCCCAAGCAACCTTCCCTCTCCCCAAGACTGAAAGAGCCCTTCCCTAGGCCAAATTTCAAATTTCCCTCTCCCTTGGGCTGTGCCCTTTCATCTCCCCACCTCCCTAACCACCCAAGGTCGCAGCCCCCCTTCCCCATCCACCAAATAAGCCCTTGTTCATGCCCTTCCCCACCCCCTCTCCTCCACCTATTCTGTCCATGTTGCAGGTTTCAGAAAAGTAGTGACTTGCAGAGGCAGCCACGACCATCTCAAAGATTCAGATGGCAAGGCCTATATTGCTGGAATCGTCTGCGAGTTAGCTTTCCAACGGTGGTGGTCTTGCCCGCTTCCGAGGTCGGAGCTGTCCACAGGAGCTGATCTCCCACGACTACGCAGAAGACCCCAGGCAGAGAACCAGAGCGAGATTGGAAGCCCGACCACGACGAACCTTTTGGGATTCAGATCAAGTGTTCTTCAGCAAAGTTCCTCCCTCTCAAGTCCTATTTCATCCTCAAGAAGCAGATCTGCATTTGGACATCGGCATCTTAAGTTACAAATTTTCTACTCCAAGTGTATCAGGTCAGTTTACAGGAGCCAGAACCGACACCCCTCTACTCATCTGATCGTCCCAGTCTTCTCCGACATCTGCCGACCTTGCCGTTAGTTCCGACAGAAAGAAGACTCGACCACGGTGCCAACGGTTCAGGTCTCGCCTCAATCAGAGCTTGGTAGTGATCGTGGCACCCTCTGCAACCAGCCACATTGTTCTGCACCAGACAGAGACACAACCAATCAGCCCGGTTCCAGACTCTGCCCCGGCCAGCAACGACTGTACCAGGCTCAGAAAAAATTCAGAGATCATCCTTGGTCCGTTAGTAAACTTTTTGCGCAAGTCTCATCAGGTTCTGAGCTTGGTGGAATTTTTGGCAGCGTCAACATCGACCCCCTGTCTAGAAATACAGAAGAAAGGCAGAACCGGCGGAGCTCGGAAAGTCGGTCCTCTTTGCATAATTCCCCACCCCGCTTGGCCGGCTGAAGGCCCCTCCCTGCATGGAGGTAGTTTTGGATGTAATTAACTTAATCCCCACCCCAAGATCATCCCTCCTGCGAGAGGCGTAGTGTTGTACTCTTTACACTTTCAGGTCAAGCTACATCGCCACGGCGATCGGGTATATACCCTCGCCTCCCGGCGCGCCCTCGTCTCCGAGCGGGATCGGTGTCTTCACACCGATCAGGTGAGCCTCTGTTACTAACCTTGATAGCCTTACTTCTGCAAGTTTAGTATTGCTTTGAATGGTCGTCGGACGGTGAGAAGAGGGCCCGATCTTGTATGCTACTTTGTGAGTGACCACCGTGGACCGAGAGTGAGTGCCACCCAAACCCCGCCCTGCGGGCCAGCCGCCCACGAAGTTGGGAATCCCAGGCCCATTGAGGGTCAGCCTAAGCCAACTAAGTCACTTAGAATCATTGGGTCTCGCCTCGGACCCTTGCCATCATCCCCCGGTCCCGCCGGGTGATCGCGTGTGCCGAGTGAGTAAGACGCTATCGTGAGAATCATTGGAGTGCTTGTATGCTTGTGGATCTAGGTCCTAGGTTGTTCATTACATGCTTAGTCATCCTTGGGCTGTGCCACATCAAAGACCTCAAGAGAACATTCTGGTGGCCGAATATGAAGAGAGAGGTAGCCGAGTTTGTAAGCCGATGTTTGGTTTGTCAACAAGTCAAAGCCGAACACCTCAAACTGGCTGGTAAACTCAAGCCTCTCGAAATACCGGAATGGAAATGGGATAGTATCGGTATGGACTTCATAGTTGGATTGTCGAAGACCCGAAGTGGTTTTGATACTATATGGGTAATTGTGGACCGATTAACAAAGTCCGCTCACTTTTTACCTATCAAGACTAAATGGACTGTAGATGTTCTAGCTGTCTTATATATCAAGGAGATCGTAAGGCTGCACGGTATTCCAAGCTCTATTATTTCAGACCGAGATCCGAGATTCACCTCTCATTTCTGGAAGGGTTTACAATCGTCTATGGGTACTAGACTAAGGTTTAGTACGGATTTTCACCCTCAGACGGATGGACAAACTGAGAGGACGAATCAAATTGTTGAAGATATGTTGAGAGCCTGCATGATTGACATCGGTGGTAGTTGGCATGAACACTTACCGCTGACTGAGTTCGCTTATAACAATAGCTATCAGTCGAGTATTCAAATGGCACCATTCGAAGCATTATATGGCCGAAGTTGTAGATCGCCTCTATGCTGGAGCGCAGTTGGTGACAAAGGATTGATTGGTCCCGACATTGTACAAGACACAACTGACAAAATCCAGTTGATACAAGAAAGGCTAAAGGTCACTCAATCACGGCAAAAGAGCTACGCCGACAACCGGAGGAGAGACCTTGAATTCCAAGTGGGAGAGCATGTCTTCTTAAAGATCTTACCCACTCGAGGAATTAGAAGATTCAGTATCAAAGGAAAGTTGAGTCCAAGATTTATCGGCCCTTTCGAGATTCTGGAGAGAATCGGTGAGGTGGCGTACAAGCTGGCTTTGCCTCCTCAACTGGCCGGTGTACATGACGTATTCCATGTATCCATGCTAAAAAAATACGTCTATGATCCTTCACATGTGATTCAATTTGAAGAATTAAAACTCCAAAAGGACTTATCATATGAAGAAAGACCGATCAAGATATTGGATCGGAAATTACACCAACTGAGGAATCGGGCCATACTGATGGTGAAAGTCCAATAGAGAAGGCGTGGGTTCGAGGAAGTAACCTGGGAATTGAAAGAATCCATCAAGAAGAAATACCTGGATTTAATCTCAGGTTAGAAATTTGACCTTTCTACTCGAATTTTTGACTTTTAGTTATATAATGTGAATTTGGAGGACCAAATTCTTTTAAGTGGGGGAGGATGTAGAAACCCGATAATTAAAAATGAGAAATAAAATTTTCAATTTTATTATGTCATTAAAATTTTCATGATATAATTAAATTATATTTTTACTATATGAAATAAAATGGTTTATTGAATTTACTTGAATTAACTTGAAGTAAATAGAGATTAAATACTTTAAACCTTAGATAAATCATAGAAAGCCCAATAAAAGTCCATGTAATGAACTAGGATCACAATTGGTCCATTGGATAATCCAAAATAGGCTGGATTAATAGATTTAAAGGATTTATTAAAAGTTAAATTAACCTAAATTCGTAACATGTGTTTAATATGCAATTTAAGGGATTATAATAATCTAATTTCTAGAAGGATGACACAAAAATTGACACTTACCTAACAGCCCACCTTGGACTAGCCGTTTTTACATTGGTTTCACACCAAATGGAGGCTAGATTAAGAAGAAAAATTAGAATTTTTTTCTAATTCGGAGTTGGAAAGTTTGGCATTGTTAGACAAGGAATCTTGACAAATTTGGCCAAGTTTTGGCAATAAATGGAACCCCATTCGACCCTCAAATCATCCCTGGAGGTTAAGGTTACGCTGCTGCAAAGATTGGTGGAGATTTGAAAAAAGATTTGGAAGATCAAAGGGTTTTCTTATATTTGGGGATATTTCTTTAGATCCGCAAAAAGATATGTGTCCCTCAGACTAAACTCTAATTAAAGCATGCCATCTTGTTCGTTTTTCTGTCCTCTTTCCATTGATAGCTCATTTATTAAATTTCATTATGAAATGAGCAAGTTATGGTCATTTTACTGAGGGGTATTTCTGTTTCGGTCTCGAAATTAGAATGCGTTACTCTTCGGGAGCGCGTTCTGAACGCGCTAGCCCGACCCAGCGCGTTCAGAAAGACCCTGCCCCTTTCACCAAATTTTTAAAATGTATATATAATAATATAAAGATATGTTCCAGATCACGCTATATGTACATAGTGCGTTAGTCAAGATAGCTCTAGTCTATGCTAGCGCGTTCAGACAGCTCTTTCATCTAGTTTTCAAAAATATAAAATATATATATGTTCCAGATCGCGCCACTCACGGTCAGCGCTTTCTTCAAGATCGTGCCAGCAACATATAGCGCGTTCAAAACAATATACCTGGAATGTCTGGGGGTCAAACAAAATAATTTCAAAATCAACCAACTCGAGCCCATATCCTATGCCAAAGTCATGCAAGTTTTCTAAACTTCTAATGTGGGACTAAAGATTAGTCACTGCACATTATGAACAAAATATGAATTATAACATTTGGAATCTCTAATAATTATAAGTATTTAGTCACCAAAAGTAAGAAAAGGTAATATTAACATGTTTTAATTCTTACAGCATGTTAAAAATTATTTTTGTAGAATGAAATTATTTTTACATGTAAAAATCTAATTTTAACCATATTAGTAAATTAATGCATGAAAAATATTTCCAGCATGTTAAAAATGACTTCCAACATGATAAAATTATTTTATAAATACTGAGATATAAAAACTATTTTCAGCATGTTAAAATCTATTTAAAACTATTTTTCTGTGCATGCTAAACCTAATTTCCTATTAAATAATTAGTAAATTGATGTATGAAAATTACTTATAGCATGATAAAATTTCTTCCAGCATGATAAAATTATTTCTAGCATGTTATAATTATTTTAGCATGATAGAATTATTTTCAGTATTTTAAAACTATTTTTCAACATGATAATTCTATTTTCCTATCAAATAATTAGTAAATAAATATAGAAAAATAATTTTCAGCATGATAAAATTTATGTTGTTATCAGAGAATTTCTATAATTAGCATGGTAAACTTATCTTTATCATCTTATCTGTAAGTTAATGTGTGAGAAACATTTTAGCATGGTAAGTATTAATTTTAGCATGTTAAAACTTAATTTTTAGCATACAAAAATTAAATCCAACATGAAAATTTATTTTTTATCATCTTATCATAAAGATAACGTATGAAAATTATTTTCAGCATGTTAAAATTATTTTCAGCAAGTTAGAATTATTTTCGACATAAAAATCTATTTTCATAACCAAATTCTGATTTTTATAATAAATCACCGTTTTGGCTAAACTAATGCATTTCTAATGTACAAAAAAACTTCCTGTAAACATGTCTAAACACTTGTAAATCAAATACACACAAGATTAAACCATGAAATTAAATTAATTCTGTTAAACTCTAATTACTTGAATTTTCTTCCTAGTTACCGTTCTTTCTTGAATTCCACGACTTAATGTCGTTAAACATGATGCCTTAAAATTATTATTCACTATTCTTGCTACTTCTGAGATTTTTGCCAGATCTGTACTTTTTACAAATGAGCTTATTCTTGAAATTCATTAGCCATAGTGTTAAGTGGATGTCTAAACATACTTGGGATCTTGTGATTTACTAACCCAATGCCTGACATTAATGGGGCCCGGTCTGGTCCTGGGAGGAGCGCTCGAAAGTACTTGTGCCCATGGGAGTTGATTGACCATGTTGTGGCATTGCACCGAAGTGCATGACTTGCTAGATTTTTACGGCATTCCACTATTCGTACTTGTTACTTGTTTACTTGAAAATTACATGAATTACTTGACTTGCGTGAAAATGGCCAATTACATGAAATTCTTTACTTGTTCAAAGTCATTTCTTAGAAATCCATCTTAATATCATATTATCTCAATTACTTGGAAATTCCATTCATGTTTATACACTTCCCGATACAAGTTAGAAAATTACTTAAATTGTTAATACTTAAAGATTGCCTGGTTCTTAGAGATATAAAATCCTACAGAGCTTTTAGCTCACCCTACGTTTTGGTTAATTGTTGTAGGAAATGAAAATGAACAAGGGAATGGACAAGAGTGAGAGAGTGATTTTCCTTTTTACTTAGGTTTATGTAGATCATTAGTGTTTTTACAAGAATGATGTACTTTGGGATAGGAAGTTACAATTTACCTTTATGGCTTATGAATTAGTGATGTAAACTTCATTTTGGTGAATAAAAGTATTATTTTTCCATTCATTTCTGACTTTAGAAATAAATTTATACTTGCTCTGATTCGACACGATTCTTTACGACTAGTTCGCGTCCCGATATTCCGCGTCGGGGCGTGACATTATTCATCATTGCACTGACGTTGTTGATACATTGCACCGACCTGGTTGTTCTTTGCACGGACTTTGTTCTATATTGCACCGACCTATTCACTCTTTGCACCAACCTGCTCAAGCTTGCAGCGCCCAAACTTCTCATGTGCATTGACCATGAATTCATATGCACAGAAATCATAGAATACATTATGTGATTCTAATGTGTTTTAACATGAGATTGAATTTGTTAACTTACAATTTTGAAGAGGCACCACCGTGTGCTCAAATCCTTTGAAGTTAGTTTCTTCATGAACACTGACATGAGTGTGTTGTCTATACAAGTGCAAGTTCATATTGCTTTTAGACCTATGGATCCATGGTAAGACCTTGTTTTGATGTTATCATTCACATTGACTTCAGTATGTGTTTTTAAATAGTGCAGACTCAATCATGCCCACAAACTCTCAATGCCAATGGTAAGAACTCATCTTGGCTGAATCTTCATGAGGCTTAAATGAATGTGATGCATTCGCATGATTTCTGGGTTTAACTCATAGTCTCCTAAAAAGTTCATGTAGCATCATGTTTATTTTGGTTTCTAATTTACCTTTCAAAATCTGGTTTGATTGATGTTTTTAAGACCCCTCATGCATGTCATTCTATTATTTTTGAATGGGGTTTAATGGTGTTTTATTGGTCCTTTGTGTTTTTGGGGTTTCAATTGAGTTTTACAAAGTTTTCTGCTCTGTCGGTAAAAGTGTCGACTCACAGAGTCGACACTTATTATAAGTTGTTTGTCTGCTGCGTTGTTTCACAAGACCAGACAAAAAGTGTCGACTCTATGAGTCGACACTTATAGCCTGCAAAAAGTGTCGACTCATAGAGTCGACACTTTTGCTCTGGGTTGTTCATTTTCTGTTCTTGCAGAACACCTTGCAAAAAGTGTCGACTCTAAAAGTCGACACTTTTTCTGGTTCGTCTGGAACGGGTTTTCCGGATTGGTTTCGAAACCCACATTTTGTAACCCGTTTTGCCTTGGCTTATTACTCTATTACCCTTAGGGTTTGTCCCATCTATTAAGGGTGTATTTGAAGGGTTTTGTGCTGGGTATTGTGGTCTTTTATAATTCTATTTCCTGCCCCTTTATATCTCACAATCTCCATCAGAGGAGAAGCCTTGCATGCTTAACGTTTTTATCTTGTGCTGCAGGAAAGGAAGAAAAAGGAGCTGAGGGCACCGCCCCACCTGGAGGAGGAAGAAGAAGAAGAGAAGACGTTGTCCAAGAGCTATTCTCTGCCGATCTGTGCCAGCTCTGAAAGCGTAGCTTGAAGATTCAACCCTTGACGTCTCCTACGGGCTTGGTTGAGTTCCACTCTGCGAAGAACACTCTCCGATGCACCCTACTTCTCCTTTGAAGGGATTTCACTACAGATTTGAGGGGGATCTTTCTTCTCTCATCTCTATTCTTTTATCAGAGCATAGATAATTGTTTGAGCGCATATTGTATATCTCCTTTGTTTGTTAAACTGAGAATACGTTGTGTGTGGGCGGAGTTGTATCTCCGCGTGTGTGGTTTTATTGTGGGGAAAGGCTCCCTGTGTTTGGTTGTCTGTGGACGGAGCTGCGACTCGGTGTGGTTTTAGTGTCCGGGGTGTGTTCCCCGACATTGTGTGTGTGTGTGTGCTGCAGTGGCAACGTTTTGGGGGTTGTCCCCGTGTGGATATTGCTGCGGAAGTAGCGTGTATGTGCTTGGGGTTCGTCCCTGTGTTGCTACGTTTCGTAGCATGGAGTGAAGCCTCACCTAGTTGGGTGAGAGGTGGACGTAGGGAGCCCGTCATGGTCCCGAACCACCTAAAAATCTCTGTGTTGCATGTGGTTTGCCTGTGTGATTGTCCTTTTCTCCTATCTCCATTCATAGGTCAATTTATAGATTTTTATTCACGTCACCTCCACACATTGCTACCTCTGTTATCCGTGTTTGGTTTGAGTTCAATCGTTATTTGCATTGTCAAGCCCTGTGGGATCGGAAAGATCAAGAAAACCTTTTAGATCTCACTTTTGTTTAGGGTAATTAATGTTGTTAGTTTTAATTCCACTGTGTTTAGTTAAGAAAGTTTTTAAAATCCGCCATCTCGGCAAGGGGACAATTCAACCCCCCTTCTTGTCCGCCATCTCACTGAACCAACAAGAATTATATAGCACTAGCTAAAAGACCTAAACTAACCTCAGATCTAGAGTACGGGATGGGCAAATAGGACATAGAATAATCTTCTCCCATGTGGTAAAAAAAATAACAATTAAAAACTATAAAGCGGGGGGGCGCCCCCTTCATGGTCAAGAGGTAAAATGTGAATTTTCTTCCTTTGTCAATAATCTCCCTTGGACCAAAGACCAGCCCATGTGGGCGCTAGTTCCTAGGTGGCCCAATGGAAAAGAAGGTGGGGGTCCCGCCGGGCCTACGTGGCCTTTTGCAAAGAAACCCACTAATTCCTAAGGACTAACACATTGGCTTATAATTGCCATACAATTGTCCCAAGGATAAAATTGTAAATAAAGTGTTAGTGGCCTTGCTTTCATGTCCCCATCAATTCTCCCCGGGTGGGAAGAACTCGACCCCGTCGAGTAAGGGGTGCGGCTGCACAAGTATCGGCCCGAGTGGTCACCGTGTCACTGGATGTGGGCCGGGCTCTCCACCGTGCCTTGTAGCACGGGTACACTCCACTCCTCGTAGTTATCACCTACTCATCCCGTATATGTTCCATATGCTCACGCTGCTGTGGGAATGAGACTAGTGGTGGACACTCAGGGGTGGGGTCACTCTCAAAGGAGGAGACGGCTTGAAGGACTCAATGAGAATCACCGCTAGGTCCCATATTCCTCAGGCAATTTTTACAATGTACGCATTAGACCCGACTAGCCTCACACTCGAAAGGGACTGACACTGTGAGCTTGCATTAGACCGACTCGACTTGACACATGCAGACTCCCAACAGGACACATGTAGAGTCCCAACAGACTGGATGACAACAAAAGAAAAGAAAAAGACTCACACATGACCCTAGACTCATACCTAATGCAGTGACATTACCCCTAGGTGGACATCATCCGGGTGCTGCATCCTGGGTGCCGATAGGTTCCTCCGGAACATCTTCATAGAATTCGTCAGCTAATTCCAGCTCGGCCTCATAGCTGACAGATACAAGCCCTGAAGGTGAGGCTTCTTCAACCCTTTTGTCCCCTAGAGCTAGTGATGTACCAGTGGGACACTGACCGGCAAAGTGGCCAAACCCATGGCAGCGATAACACTATTGTCGTGTTCCACTAGACTCCTCGATAATTGGTCCCTTACCCTTATCCTCCCGAAAGACAGGGGGTGCAGGCAACAGTGGACGATCAGAGGGTGTGGGTACCGGGGGTGCAGGCAACAGGGGACGAGTAGAAAGTGTGGGTGCCGGGGGTCTGGCAATGGGTGCAGATGGTTGGGGTTGAGGTGGAATGTCCCTCGGTGGGGAAGGGCGAGGCCTTGGAGCGAATAGCTCCTGAAGAGCGGGTTCCTAAGGTCGAGCCGTGAGGGCCCTCTGATATGGACCTAAAGAGCTATGAGGCTCGACACTATGATGAGGGAAGGGGCCCAACCGTTGGGTAGACTCAAACTCTCCCTCGAACTGCTCCAACTTGAGAGTAACCTGGTACACTTGTTCCAAAGTGGTCACATTGCGGCGGAAAATTTCATATTGATAGTGTGGCCGCAAACCACGATGAAAATGGGAAACGGGCATGCTGCTCTCCTCCGAGATGCCACATCACAAAAAATATTCATCAAATTCCATGATGTACTCGGAGACGGACTGATCTCCCTAGCTGAGACTCTGCCACCTATCGATGAGTCATTGACGGTATGTAGCGGGAAGGTGCTTTTGCCGAAGCTTGACCTTCATCTCACCCCATGTATCAACCTGGGGCTCGAAACGCTGAAATAACAGGCTCTCTACGTTCTTCAAATAAGTCTGGGCCTGTCCTATCAGCTTCATGTTCGCGAATCGGACTCTTCGACAGTCTGTCATATCGAACCACTCGAAGTACCGATCCATCCCAGCCTCCCAATCTAAATAGACCTTCGGGTCCAAAGACCCGTTGTAAGTGGGAGGGTCCGCATGAACGGTCTTGAGGGTCCGCTCATCCTCATCGAAATCACGATTCCGCCGTGGGACATGACGGTCATGACCATAACCCCTATTCTCATTATCGGACTCATAGTCATTTACCTCGGGGACTCGACGCCTCCTATCATCAACCCCTTGAGCCCTTGGAGTAGTAGGTTACTGAACCGGCTCCTGTTGACCATTTGTTGACGTGGGGTGTGCCTCAACCGGGGCTCTCTCTAGGATGGCGACTCTCCCTACTAAACCATGAAAAGACTAGTCTGACTCTTCAGCCCGATCCTCTAAGGCCTTCATTCTCTCTTCCCAACATGTGCCTAGGCCATCCATACGCATACTCAATCCATCCAATTTATCTACTCGTGAACTCAGCCCATCAATTTTTTCCATAAGAGTTCGAAACATGTCGACCACAGATGGCTCATCGGGACTATGGACTCGGGGATCTGCCATAGGTGGTGGTGATGGTGAGTATTGAGTACCCCTACGAGTGGGCATGCAATGGACAAGGGGTTGGAATGCACCGACCAAGGCGTAATGAAGGACGACCTAGACTCCAATATTCGATACGTGACGAAGGTTTGATCCGAAGATCACACTCATGCAAGTGTGCTACCTTCCCAATAGACATACCCTATCGTTCCGGGAGCACCTTTTGATATACCGGATATAGATATGCAATGTGACACCTTGGACCGACTACCCTAGACTTTAACGTGGCTCTGATACCAATATGATGCGGGAAGGGATGCGACTCGATGCCAAATTGGAAGTGATCCTGTGACTCTATGCAAACTCGCGACTCGTCCCTAGCGAGGGAAGCGTGCGGATGTGCGCGGTTAAGAAATCGATAATGAGTCTGGGGTGGTCTACTCTCCTTCATGCCCGAATCGTGTCACGGAATGGGTCACGTGCTCTCTCTCACCGCGGTGATAAAAATATATCGAGCAAGATTATCCTATCACTCTCTCATGCAGCGGCATTAAAGAATATATACAAGATAAGCAAATGCGAAAAAATGGAGGAGCGAGAACGATACCTCTACGCTCCAGGCATGGGGAAGGCGATCCCAGCCAAGACTCGTACGCCCAGTACAGTAGAATTATCAAAAACTACAAAAATACATTTTACTGCCCACTCCACGTAGGGAGATAAAGGGCTACACGTGGGACCTAGGAGTATCAAGCTCGGGTTGACGGGCAGTGTTTTGAGGCAGCTTCGTCGATGCCGACGCGCTGCTACTCGGTGCTGGCCGGATGGCGCATGTTGGTGATCGGGCTGGAAGTTGTACCGTTGCGAAGAGGACTCCTGGAGGAATGATCCCTATGAGGCGATCGTCCTGGATTGCCTTGTGGAAGCCGAGGCGGCCTGATTTGTGAGGCATTGTTGTTTGCTATCCCGAACCTGCTCTGTAGTTTCAGAGCCGCGTGACCCAGCGAGAAAAATTGTTGCGGTCAGATCCGATGTCGGATCGACGGAAAATCAGCGCCGTTGCGAAGCTCTTTTGCAGATCTAAGAGAACTTGGTGTTACAGGAATTTTCTTGTCTCTGTATTTTCTGTGGTGGAATTTTGAACATGTAAACTCACTAACTCAGAACAGACTGGGCATACTGGGATCTGCCTGATAACGAGGTTTGACCGAGGGGTAAACGGTGGATCTGGGACTTGAAATTTTTATGGATGAGAGAGGGGGACGTGAGAG
This sequence comes from Amorphophallus konjac, assembly GCA_022559845.1. NCBI lineage: Eukaryota > Viridiplantae > Streptophyta > Magnoliopsida > Alismatales > Araceae > Amorphophallus > Amorphophallus konjac. The sequence goes on along the minus strand of CM040119.1, from coordinate 260,457,655 downwards.
TCACGCACAAATTGTTTGGTAATTTTTGGAGGTGGTTTGAAGGGTGGAAATGATTTTATGGCAAGGGAGGTCAGATCTGGACTGCAGGGGGCAGAACAGAATCCGTTTTTGACAGAGGTTTTTAAGAGGGGTAAACAAACTCCTAAAATCGTAAAAAAAAATTTGGAGAGGGTGTTTGGTGGACAAAAGTCCCATTCCAAATTTAAAGTTGATCTGAAATTGGGAAAGGGGTGCAAGACACAAAATGGTAGGTTGCTGGAAGGTGGATCTGCACAGGGACATATTGTGTAGATATGGAAGATTTAAATGGAACGGGTAGCAAACAAAGGTGGATTGACTTAGGAAATTTTTTGGTAAGGGGAAACCATGGAAGGTACTCACCCTCAAATATTCAGATCGATCAGATTTGTGGATGTGGAGGAAGAAATCAGGATCCAAGCATCTGTCCAGTAGAGAGTAGAATGGAGACGACGAGGCGGTGGTGGTGTGACGGCGGCTCGATGGCGGCGGTGGTGTTGAGCTTCTCACCCAATAGAGGAACTGATAAGGAGGCTTCTCACCTTAGGAATGGCTGCAATCTATGCTGCAATGGGGTTGGAGAGGAGAGAGGAAGGGGGCGCCCTTGGACTTCTTGGAGCAAATGCAATTTTTCTTTCATTAATTCTTCAAAATATGGAAATACAAGGATTATATAACACTAGCTAAAAGACCTAAACTAACCTCAGATCTAGGGTTAGGGAGGGGCCAATAGGGGATAGAATAATTTTCTCCCATGTGGTCAAAAAAAATAACAATAAAAAACTAGAAAGGGGGGGCGCCCCCTTCATGGTCAAGAGGTAAAATGTGAATTTTCTTTCTTGGTCAATAATCTCCCATGGACCAAAGACCAGCCCATGTGGGCCCTAGAACCTAGGTGGCCCAATGGAAAAGAAGGTGGGGGTCCCGCCAGGCCTACGTGGCCTTTTGCAAAGAAACCCACTAATTTCTAAGGACTAACACATTGGCTTATAATTGCCATACAATTATCCCAAGGATAAAAATGCAAATAAAGTGTTAGTGGCCTTGCTTTCATGTCCCCATCATACATCGAGGTAATGGACCCCAAAGCAGGGTGCGTGAAGCTATGACTATAGGGTTGATCGGACCCTAAGGCCAACATACACGTCAACTCCCATTGACAATCTAAACTCCTAAGAAAGTCCTTCACATTTTTCACAAAGCTGAAGGACTGGAAAGTGGTGTGAAAGGGGTTAAGGGGTACTATTGGGAGTACTGGTTCCATGGTTGGGTAGTAAGGGATCGAAACATCTAGAATTAGACCCTTCCTTAACCAACTAGCTAAAGACTCTCTAATGACAAGTTCACCCTCGGGAGGCAAGAATGGCTCTACATGAGGGCTGAAGGGCGAAGCATCTCTCTCGGGAGGGGAAAGGTAGTCCTTCATGATGTGGAGGGGTCCCTGGCTCTCAGTCGAGGGTCTCGGGCAGAGAGTGTCAGCCTCGACCTCCATATGTTCAGGCATGACTCTGTCCTGCCTCGGAGGTGGGCAAGGGGAAGTCGACGGTCCAATAGGAGTGCGCATCCTTTCTAGTTTCTCCCTAAAAATTTGTAGGAGTTCGATGAGGGGGAGATCCCTCAGGATATAGACGTTCAGGGAGACTTGCTGGTAATCATGAGACTTAGTCTCAGACCTAGACTCATACACAGGTGGAACCTTTCGCCACCAACTTTGAACTACTGGGTGGGAGGTGATAGGGTGGGGTAGGTAGGTCTTTCTAAGCTCATTCTTCATGCCGTACTAGGTGTTGATGGGCCTTTGCCGCCTAATGTCTCTCAAGCTCTCAATGCGTCTCCACTTTTCCTTGGCTTCATACAAAAGCCTCTCCTTGGCAAAAGAGCATTGCATGGCCACGGACATGGGGTAACACCCAAAATATCTACCCATGGCGGCTTCCCAATTGAGGTATTCACTTGAGTCATGGGAGCAGTCAAAGGTAGGGGCTTCGGGGCAAATGAACGAGAGGGGGTGGTTACCAAGCCCATGGGTGTATCTCTCCTCCCAACTATGTAGATAGTCATATCGCCCGGGTGACCTAAAAGCCATGGGATGTTTTGGAGTGGGACCAATGGGGTAGACATGCAAGACAACTAAGGGGCAATGCGGACTGGGACTCTAAGGGACTAGACACGACTCTAAACAGCAATGCAAGTGGTAGAATGCAGACTCGAATGCACCCTAGACAAACCTAGAGCTCTAATACCAAAATTGATGCAGGACGCTATGCAAGCTATGATTCTACGCGACTATGAGACTAACGAACAACTATGACCAGCAACCACGCAATAGATCGAACTACAGACTCGACACCTATGGTTCCCAAGATGGAAAATTATGTCAATCAGCAAGGACTCAAGCTGACAGGCGTCCCAAGAGAAGGAAGCACGTCATTCCGCACGGTTGAGAAACCGGCGAGTCTAGGGTACACGACTCCACACTCGTGACTTGGACGAGTCACGGGACGGTCTCGCTCTCTCACCGTGGCAGTGAAATAAAGAATATACGAGCTAGGAACCCTATGAACTCACAAGCAGCGGCATCTAGAGACCATACTAACTAAGCAAGCTAACCGAGAGGGTAGTGGACGCATACCTCCACGATCGGGGCGTGGGGAAGAATCCCGGCCAAGTCACACGATCACCTGGTACATTAACTAAAAGAGTACAACCAAACACAGCCCACTCCTCGCAGGGAGGTAAAAGGCACATAGCGAATCTGGGGATGTGTGACGTGGGTTGACGGGCCACGGCTCGGTGAAGCTTGTCGCCCACGGGATGCTACGAACCGAAGTGGATTGAACTGCACCAACGGATCGAAGCAGAACCAGCAGTAAGGAAGGCGAGTCTTTGTCGCCAAGGATGGAGCAAAGGTCCCTGGAGGCGGGCAGCAGTGGACGATGACCGCTCTGGACGAAGATGGCAGCCGGGGAAGCCGGCATGGGCCCTCGTAATCTCCGCGAACCAGCGGTCTGAAATCTGGCCGACCTACGCAGGTGCAGGTAACCAACGCAAAGATGGCTTTGGAAGGTGGGTCTCCGGGCGTCGTCTAGTCACGAAAATTAACGTGGATGTGGGCAGGGATGTCCCTGCAATTCTCTAGGAAGGAGGGCCGCAACGGAGCGCCGAGGAAGTCGGAATGACACCAAACGTGGATCCCTATGTGGTCTGCCCGGTCTGCTGGCAGCAGGTGAGCAGCAAGAAAAGAGGCTTGGAACGCGGCCTTATGGTTGTTCGTTGGTCACAAAAAGTGGTGTAGACACTGGGGGGGACATCCCAGAGACACTTGTGGAAGATAAACTGCAACCGAGCACTGTGGAAGCCGGGGTGAATTTAGGAACAGACCCCTGTGCGTGCTGGTCAGTCTGTAGGTAGCAGGACAGAGGGTGGAAGATGGGGATGGTACCGGGGCTTCCGGGCTGCTTTTGGGGTGGGGAAATCTCTGGTGGACAGGTGATGGTCGTGGGAAGATTGGGGAGAAGTGGCGGGTCATGCATAGTGGAAGTTTTAGGAGAGGGAAACAATTGGGGCGTGGCTCAGTTCTGCCAGTCTGCACAGGCAGACTGCGAACCTGAGAAATCGGCTGATGGGGCGTGAGGTAAATGGTCTCATAAAATTAAAATAAAATTATGGGGGATGGGTTAGGACGTTGGGAAGGTGTGCTCAAATTTTCAGGGCATTTGGTGAAGGTTTGGGGGACGGGAAGGTGACTGTGGTCGCGCTCTGCCTAGCAGACCTGCACAGGTGCAGTCCGCGCAGGTAAAAGGACTATGAAGAGAGTTTTGGCTACAGTACGAGTTTAGGCGTGAAATTTTAACTTGGGGTGGGGGACATGTGGAGGAAGAAATGTTCCGAAGAGGTGGATGCGATCAGAGGAGAGGAAAGGGGTGGACCACCCGATCTATGAAGCTCTACCAGGCAGACAGACACACAGGTGCACCTAAGGCAGCAAGGTACCAAAGGGGCCTCCATGTAGCAGCACAACCACGAGCGAGATTCTCCAGGCTTGGAGGGATGTCGGGGAAGATGCCTTGATGTCGGGGTAGCAGCATAAAACCTGAGAGGAAGACCTTGGGCGTCGCACCCAAGAAGAAGAGAAGGGGAGGGGAGGTGGGAGTCGCACCCACCAAGAGGGGAGAAAGGGGGAGGCCGCGGCCTTCTCAAGAGATTTTCTCAAAATTCTTCTATTCATTAAGTTTCCAAAAAAGAGTACATGATAATATATATGGGGAGGGAAGAAAACCCTAATTTGCAAAAAGAAAATCCTAAAAGAAGGCAATTATTTTGAACTTCCTACATAATAGGGAAGGGTGGAGGGGGGAATCGAATCCTCTTCCTAAAAGAGAGGGGGGGCGCACGTCCCATGGGAGGTGGGAAGGTGGCGTGCACCCTCTTCTCAACCCTAATGGGCCAGGGAGAGGGGAAGAGGAGGGATGGCCCACTGTGGGCTCACCTAGGGGCAGCCAGCCCAATTGGGCGAGGAGAGTGAACGAAAAGTGGCCCACTAGCCCCTAATTAGCCTACAAAGCTCAAATAAGGCCCTAATGGAGTCTAATTGGCCTCAAAAATGGCCTACAAAGGTCAGAATAAAAGGAATAAAGGACTCCAGGCTCCAGTCTAGTCCTCCAAGTAATCTCCAAGCCATAAAGAAGCCTGCGAGTCTCGAACAGTGCTACACAACTTGTAGTGTCGCTCTGCCGCTTCGCGTTGATCTCTAGCTCGGGTGTCCTCATCACGATGGGTTGCTGGGGGTCCTGAGTCGGCCTGGGTGCTGAAGATATAAACGGCTCAATGCCATGTGTCTGAGGGTCGGGGGTCGCCCCAACTTGCTGGAGGTTTGCTGTGGGATACGGCTACGGTGTTCGGGCCACTGGTTGGCCCTCGGCTTGCTGTAGAGTGGCTAGAACATACGCGTCCCCCAAGTGCTCGGGGAAATTCCCGATATGCGAGCACTGGCCGTATAGGCGTTATGAGGGCCCTCGGGGCCCGTAGTTGGCTGGGAAAAGTCTTCCTTGGACTTTAGAAGGCTAGAGGGAGGCGTTTTGGGGAGAACCCCGGCCTCATTGCTGGGTGCCACGTGTCGTGGCTTGTGGTCAGGGCATCCCTGAGTTGGCTCGGGCTGCTTGGTTCAAAGCGGGTAAACCCGCAAACTGGGTGATCGGGGGTGGCCCCGATCGATTGTTGATGTCGCCGTGGGTCACAGCTAGCTGGTTAGGACACTTGGTTGGGCCCGTTATGACGTAGAAGGGGCTAGGTAAATATGCCTCAAAGGCGTTCGGGGAAATTCCCAAGCCCTTATTTCTGATTATTTTTGCTGGGAAAATGTATGGGTACAACAACTCCGTTGACGCGGCCTCAACACTTTTCAATGCTTTCAGCCCTGCTGCTTGTGTTTCACCATTACGCATGTATTTATCAGCCTTACTGCCTATATTTCACCTTTGACAACTTATTTGTCACCACTAAACTTCAACCGTCGTCGCCTTTGTTCCTTAGGCTCTGCCTTGCCAGCCGTCGACACTGACCTATTTGTTACTACTAATAGCTTCTTTGTTGCCTCTATCTTCCATTATTCACCACTAAATCCCATTTGTCAGCCTTGTTATCCAACCATTTCTATTTTGATTTTTCCTTCACTGTTGACACTCATTTGTCAGCGGTAGTCTCCATTGGACTTCTTTGACTGCTTCAACTGACCAATTGGCTACCTTGACTTCTTAAACTGACTGGGTCTTCTGGCAACCTTTTGCGTTGACTTCAGGTCTGACTATTGACCTTGGGAGCATAGTTCACCTTGTATCTGGCTTGCTCTTGCGTTGACTTCAGATGGCCTTGACCATTGTCTTATCTAATTGACTGTACATTGACTATGTTGACCACATTGACTTTTCTTCAATTCCTTAGAAATCAACTGTCTTTCAGCCTGTTCTTTGTGCAAACGTCAACCTGTTCCTTGTGCAATTTTGAACTGAACTACACAATCAAAGACATGAGAGCTTCATGCATGATTCAACATCAGCAAAACACATTTGACTATCCATATAAAAAGTATACATGACTCATGGTTTTGACAGCATCAAAACACAGGGACACAACATACTAGACAATGGAACATAAAAAGGAATATATAGGAATGCAAGTAATTAAGATCATAAGTTGAAGTAACAAGAACAAAAGTGCAAGTATAGAATGATATAGATAAGCTTTCAAATTTATGAACCAATAATCAAGTGCTATCAAGTCAAGTGCTATCATTTGAATTGGCCATATCACACAATAATTCCCACAAGGGGTAACATGTACAAGTCAAGTAATTCTACAATAAGTGGATTGCCATAGACCAATCTAGCATGCATGTACTTTGGTGCAATGTCACACCAGGTCAATATACCTCCTATGGGTACAAGTACTTTCGGATGCTCCTCCTAGGACCAGACCAGGCCCTATTGATATCAAACATTATAGTTATGGATCATCAATCCTATGTAATTATCTAGACATCAACATTAGCATATGATGGCCAAATGAATTTCAAGGTAAAGTTCATAAGATCAAATATCATGGAAAATCTTGATTTCTAAAGATAACCAGGATGGTACAAACTTATAAAGATGATAATCATGTTGATATACATGTCAAATATATGAGTGTGTTTTATAAAAATCGAGGAAGAAATCGGGTCCGATCCTTATGCCTAGTTTCGCGAACCACCTCAAGAGTTTCCCTAGGAGACGCCGCTCCGGCAAACCCTTTTGCCCTCTGGCTTCCCCCCTGTCACCCCTCAAGTAGGGGCCGAGCCCTATCCTCTCCCAAGAATCACCTCCTCCATATTCATGACGTCTTCTCACTTGAGCATTAGAGGGTTCTCCCGGTTAACGCTCACCCGAGTGAGAACTTCCCTTATATGAAAGGAGTTCAACGAAGTTCTCTCAAGGCATCCGCACCCTGAATGCCCAGGGGAGAAAGTTCAACGATGGTCTCTCACATCCTCTATGAGAAGGGCCAAATGTGTGACTTCTTTGTCTCCAACGACAGTAGCGCTTCATCCACCAATGCTGAGGATGCCGGTGACTCCCTCTCCTAGCGAGCCTTTTAGAGCGAGGTCTTCAGATCGCCATCGTGGCCGGCCATAACCTCAAGGGCATCTAGGGGGCCTCCTCCCATGCTACACCTCTGAATGCTCCCCTAACTCGGGGGCCTCGCCGCCACCTCCGTGTTGGGTTTTAATGTTTTGATGAAGTTCAACTATGACTCATTAATGAGTCTTCTTGCTAGGCACATAGAACTCAGTCGAATGCCTTAAAGTCAAATTGACCAAGTGTTTGAATTTTAGGTTAACAAGTAGCAGGTCCAAGTCGACAGACATGAAAATCAGTCGATTGACATGCATCAACTCCATTGACTTTTATGTTTAGGTTGACAGAATCTCTTAGACATCAACAAGGAGAATGGGTCGACTCGATGAAGCCATGGAGTCGACGCAAGAACAAATCAAGCTATCAAAGGTCAGGATGTGTCGACCTAACTATTGGTCCAAAAGACTCCATCAAAGGCAACAAAGATGATTGGGTCGACTTAGTGTACTCAATGAGTCGACGTAGCTGAAGGCCCTCCAGGTCATGTGAAGACTGCATCAACACAACATGCTTATGGTGTCGACCCAACAGCAGCAATAGTAGCAACAGCCTCAACGACAGCAACGCCACATGAAGGCTGAGTCGACTTAGTGCAACCATGGAGTCGACACAACTGAAGAAGCAGTAGGACGGTGGTCAAAGTAAAAGAAGGATGAGTCGACATAGGGATCCAGTGCATCGACATAGTAGAAGAAAAGAAGAAAATCCAGCGATCTGTCATTCAGGCTATGGGAAGGTTGTGTCAATGCAATAATCATATGGCATCGACACATCAAAGGACTTTCTGCCAAGGTCTCATGCAATAGGAAGAGTGCGTCGACGCAATGAAGTTGTTGCATCAACACATCAAGGCTGTCCAGTTAAGTTATCGTCCAGCTACAAGAAGACCGCGTCGATACAATAAGGTCAGTGCATCGACGCACCCCTTACGGTAGAACTTGCGAAACTTAAGTGTGGGTCCCCTTGGACACACGGTCCAAGGTCAAATCTTTTGGTGCATGCTCCAAGGTCACGCGCCTAGGGTTCTGAAATGATCCTCGGACAAAAGGTTCCACTTCAATCATCGGACCTATCAGAGAACACCTTGGATCTGGAGTTTTATCCAAGTTGCTAGGCTATAAATAGCACCCATCCGCCTTGTAAAAGAAGCAAGATGTTCAAGAAGGAAAGTGCCGCCCAGTGTGATTCAGAGAGACCATCCTTGAGGAAAGTTGAGAGCATCCTTGGAGAGCACCTAAAGAGGAAAAAGAGTATGGAGATAAGAAGAGAGTAGCCATTAGAGACAGTGAGAGAACTCTTCATGACTGAGCTTGAGGGGTTTCTAGACTCGATTGAGAGTCTTGTGGGTGTCTATCAAAAAAGCTCCCAGATCTTTAAATGGAGCAACATTGTGCTTCATCATTTTCCCTTTTCCCTTCCGTTGTTTTCGGCTCGCTTTTCATTTCTGATCTGTCTATAGTGTGTGTTTTTCGATACTCTATTTTTGGGTTCGTTTCTTTTGTTATAAGCTGTAATTCAACGGTGTGAGGAGTTTGTTCCTCAGCTCAAGCTATAAGTCAGCGGTGTGAGGAGTTTGTTCCTCAGCTCAAGCTGTTAGTCAGCGGTTGTTTGCGGACTGATTCCGCTTGTGTGTGTGTAAGTGTTACTTGCAAGTAGTGAAGCCTCACTAATCTAGTGAGGGGTGGACGTAGGTTGCGGGTCTACAACCGAACCACCTAAAAAATGTTGTGTAGTGGTTTGATCTGTGTGTGCTTGATATCTTTTCTTCTTGCTTCATTCACAGGTTCCTAACATCTCTACTTACTGCATCAGATATTTCTTTTTTCCACACACGTTTGCCTTTGGGTAGTATTGTGTACAGAAGATACTCATTCCAAGGACGTCTCTAGTGTTTCTGTTGCTATCCTGCTAAGGACAGATCTTGTATTTGATTGTATTCTTGAACAAATTCTTGTGTGTTTTTGAGTTAGCCAACTGAGCTATTTTATGAGAGTCGATCTATTCAATCCCCCCTTTCTAGATATACTCTTCTACCTAACACTCCGCTCAGCGCCACTCCCCAAGACATCGGCTATTGGATATATGTTGTTTTGATGATTGTTGCTGCTCGACAGTCGTTGTTAAATATGCCGTGCCACACAAATTTCAAATATTTATAACCGCACTCACTCACTTATGGATTTGAAAACATGAGTACAATGGTAAGTACGGGTCGATCTCACGGGGAGAGAATATTTGATTTTAGTTCAAGTTGGACATATCCTTATGTTTGGAAAATCAAATGTTGTATTTTGGAGTGCGATTATCACTAAAGAAATTGAAATTACAACTTTAAATGACAAGAGATAAGTAAAAGAAATTTAGCCAATGAATGTCGTCGTTTCCACGCCGAGCCTTTGATGAAGATCGCTCCGCCTAGGAAGTCGACGCCGTGAGAGGATTTGAAGAAAACTTACCGCTTCGGGTATGTTTGAAGAAACACTTAAGAAGACAGGGTTGCATATAACAAGTTTGAAAACTTAAGTTTGAAAACATAACAGAATTCAAGTGAAAATAGGGATTGGAAGAAAAAACATAACTTCAAATCTAGACGGAATTAGAAGAAGTGTAAAACATGAACGTTGTAGATAATTGAAAGAGGAAGAACTTTGATGAAGAACACAGACACAGAAAATAAGAGGAAGGCAATGAAAAATCAATATCTATCACTGCTGGTGAATAGTAACTGACAGAAAAATAGCACCTTGAAAAATTAATTCTAACTCTAAAAATACACAGAATTAGACAAAGTGGTAGAAGAATGAAATGGAGATATATAAGAGAGGAACAAAGTTGATGAAGAACGCAGATTGAAAAGAGGTCTAGAAAGGCTTCAAAATATAAGAAAACTAGAATGTCTCACCACGGATGAACAGTAAACACCTTAAACAGCACTTAAGAAAATGGGCAATAACTCTATGAATCAGGAAGAATTTGAAGAAATGCTAAACCGAGAAGTTGAAGAAAACTTAAAAATAAACAACTTTCATGAAGACAAGAATTTGAAATGGGGATCAAAACAATACGTAATTGAACCAAGAATAGACTGAATGCTTAAAAAGAACCTTGCATTAATATCAAATCAACTTACAAAGGTGACACCAAAAGCTTGTAAAACCTCAAGATCCAACCCTCCTATGGAGCTCTACTAAGACTTACAATGAAGAACTTCAAGAATACAATAGAAAATCTCTATGCTATCTCTCCTTCCAACTCAACTCTAACTAACAACTAACTCCCATTCCATTACACATGAAGCCCTTATATAGGGTTACAAACTCTTCTTGCCCATGTGAAACAATCAAGTGCACCTAATTTTGACCCAATTTGGTAGGCTGGAATGTGCTGCACCTTTGTCATTTTTTTCTGATTTTTGCCAATTTTTTTTGGAATTTTTATGGCCCTTTCTTCTCCTCTTTCTCTCATTCTCTCACTTTCTCTCTCTGCCGGCGCAACGTGCCGACCGGCCGACCGTTAGGCGGCCTACCGCCGTGGGCCCTCGTGCGCCCGCCCGCTCCGCCGTCGCCACGCCGCCCGCGTGTCGCACGGCGGGCGCGTGCCCGCCTGCGTCGCCTTCCGCTCGCCACGAACCCCCGCTCCGCGCCGCTCTTAGTCCGCCACGCACCCCCCCCCCCCCCCGCCTTCCACGCCTCGCCTCGTCGCCCGTGCCAATGGCGCGGGCGGCGAAGGCGGGAAGGGGGGCGGGGGGTTCAAACATTTTTTTATTTTTTCTTTATTATATATATAATATATATATCTATATATATATATAGATATCTAGTATATATATTGTTAGAAAAATTCTAAAAAATATCAGATAATTTTATTTTTTTTCTATTCTTTTTTTGAACAACTTCCTAAGCTTTTGGCCTAGTTCAACATATATATTTTTATTCTTTTTTTCTTTTTCTTAGAGTTTTTCTCGTATTACGTGCCTGCATAAATACACAAAAATCGTTATTAAAATTAGTTAATTTCAAAAAATTAAACATTTGATTCAAACTCAACAATAAGTGTGAGAAGTGTATATTTATGATTATTTAAGCTCATAAAAATGTGTATAATCATGAATTAAGATGTAAAAATACACACTTATCACACCCCCCAACTTACTCATTGCTAGTCCCTTAGCAATGCACATAATGAAAAATTTAGGACTAATAAGAGTTTAAAGATATTCATGCCTCATTTCCAGTTCATCTTTCATAGAGTCAACTAAAGATCAGGAATCTGGAGTAATTATCACAGATTAGCCTTATGAACATGATCAAGAATTCTAATCAAAATTCAGTAGCACTTGTGCAAGTGGAATACTAAATTCACAGTAGAGACAATTGCATCCTCCAGTTGCTATTCCGAACAAATGCCTTTCAATTCTGCACTTCTTACTTAGAGCGTTCAATGCACACTAGCTTTTTGTCTGCCTTATTGATATGTCCCTTTTGGGATCACTATATATATTTTTTCTTTACACACATGATGCTGCACTACCCTTCATTATTTTACACGAACCTCAACACGTCTTAGGTGAAGTAGGTCCGGTTCCACAGATCAGAGTTCCCTTTTCCTTTTTACGCAAACCTCAACACGTCTTAGGTGAAGTAGGCCCGGTTACTCAGAATCGGAGCATTTTTCATGGTGTGTGTTTTTTTTTCTTTCTCATACTTTTGTATGGCAGAAAGCTTCTAACATATCTCTTCTTCAGAAAATGCAGAATATCAGACAATATATCTAAAATAGCAGAAGACTTGTCCTTCTTGTTTCATTATCGTGCATCATGATTTTATTTTTTCGAAAGTGCATCTGAACTTTAAAGAGATTCTTAAATCAATTTTCCATGGCTAGAGTAAATAAATTATCCAACATCCTTTTCCCAGTTGTTTCTATTCAGAATCACTTTTCATGCGACATGAATCAAGAAATTCAACTCGGGGAAAACTGTTGTTTAACATGACAATTCAAGAAAGTAAGAAAAATTTTTGTTCAAATTTGTAAAATTTTTGAAATTTTTGAAATTTTTGTTTTTGAAATTTTATTTTTGACAATTTTATTTTTAAAATTTTTGACATTTATCTCCCCCCCCAACTTAAATGACATTGTCCTCAATGGCATAAACAGTAGAAAGATCAGAGGACATGTAAAGAGATAATATAGTTGGGATGGAAGGATACAACCTGATGGGTCGGGCGAAGTGATGAGGGCTTCATTGCGTTGTGGCCTGAGAACTGTAAAAGAAACACACTAAAACAAATCATCAAATCACAAAAACCGTGGGTGGCCTCCCAAGAAGCCATTTATTTGCACACCAAACTGTGAAAACGTTGGGCTGCCTCCCAAAAAGTGCTAAATTTAACGTCTTCAGCCAGACGCATTGTAGCTCAACAACCAACAAGTTGATTTTAAAATGAGCCACCAAAGAATTTTATCCTTGCCAAAATTGTCTTTTTCATGCCCTGAAGAAAATGAATGTGGTTGGTAAATGCAAGGGCGAGACAGAGATCGAGATGGAGGTAGCTCAAAAGCATTATCCCGAAGAAAGAATAGAGGAGGCACATTGGAAAAAATCATATCATGAAGTATGAAATATTCCTCCTGAGATTCCTTAGGATCAGATAAATCAGCATGTAAAGCCAAGGTGGACCAATGAGTTGGGAGAGTTTGAAAAGAATCACCATGGTCCAGAAGTGGCACAAGCTCTACCTGCTCCTCTAGATTGAAATTATCATGCGGCATACTCGAATCATTCAATTCCTCATTTACCCCAACTTCAGTATTGCAATAAATATTCAATTCTAGATCCATCTTCACTTCTTCTTCCTTCCCATCTTCAAAGATAATTTCATCAAAGTCATGAACCATCTCCACTTCTTCTCCATTCCCATCTTCAAAGAGAAGGTCATCATGATCGGGGAGAGACTTGTGATGAGGTTCAATATATTCATCCTCTCCCTCTAACTGAAGATCATCCACCTCTCTTGCATTTCCCTCATGTTGGCAAGCAAGCACTGGCTCCTCAAATTCCTTTGTAGGAGGGGGAATATGATCATTCATCAGTTCATCACCGTCATGAATTTCATTGCCATCAAATTCTTCAATCTCCTCAAATTGTCTAGGTTCCTCATTCAAATCGTTTTGACAAGATCTCTCCATAATTCCTTCATCTTCTAAATTAATATTAATCAGAGGGTAATGATCTTGGGGAATCATAGAGTGATCATAGTCAGTGGGAAGGACTTGATGAGGATTAGGTTCAGAGTAATCAAAGAATTGATTTCCCTCCATGATTTTGACTTCCTCAGTAAGCCTATTGATTTGCTGTTGGAGGAATTGACTATGGAGAAGTAATTGAATGAATTGATCATCAGAGGCATTAGGTGTGGGTGGAAGAGATGAATAGTAATGATTTGTCTGTTGGGCTGGGTCATAATGGTCATCAGAGGTTTTGGCCCAAATATGATTTTCATCATTCCCTTCTTCTCCCCCCGACGACTCAAGATCATCATAATCCTCTTCACAAATGGAATGGGTTTTAGGCTCCTCAGGTTGCTCTTCCGTTACGTCCTCCGCATAAGACTCTTCCATGATTCCCTCAAAATCAACAGTGATATGAGTGGTAGATTGTGGGATCATAGGTTGAGCATATAGACTTTTATCATTATAACATCCAAGAAGTTGGTCCTCAAGACTTGTGGAATTGGTAGGCATTGGATCCACTTCCGTTTCTATGATGTTTTCAGCAATCCTACTCACTTGGGCCTCAAAGTTTTGCAGTTGTTCCTGAAAGGCTTGTTGTTGAGTCTGGAAGAGCCGTGTCAATTTATCAAACATCTCCTCCTTATGTAAATCTGTGTATAGAGGAGATAGATAAGTGGGCTGAGAGTCAGATTGTGATGGATAGTAATTCGAAGGGCACTCAGTTTGAAAATCAGGAGAGTGTATTGGTTGCCCTCCATAATAGGGTTGATCATAAGAATAAACTTGATTGTAAGGATCATTGGAATATGAATCCCAATCTGCAAAGTGTGGATTTGAAGGACGTTGAATGGGGTCTTGGTATGGTTCCCAAGAAGAAAATTGTTGATTTTCCCATTGATTATTTGGGTTTATGTAGGAGATAGAGGTGGAAAAATCCGATGACCATTGATATGGCTCTTGGGTGAAAGATGAATTATGAACCCCATTGTGGAAGAGTGAAGGAGTTTGTTGATAAGGGGTAAATGGAGAGTTGGAATTCACATAGCCCGCATAATTAAACATCAAAGAATCTATTATTGGGCCTGAACAAAATTAGATGTGGAAATGAAAAAGACCCAAGAAAGAGTGATGATTTTTCAATGAATTTTTTTTTATGTTTTGATTTTATTATTTTTTTTTATGCAAAGATAAACAAGTTAGCACACAAATGACCCTAATGACCTAGATGTGCCCTAGACCTACAAGTAGGGTTTCACAAAATGATTAACGTGAGACTTAAGTTTACCCTCAATATGACCACCAGCCAGGTAAGGGGTGGGGAAGTGGGAGGTTCCCCCTACTTTCGTAGGGACCTTATTATGCCAAACCACTAACCCGCTTAAAGCGTTTGCTGTCCGACCGTCTTGCCTTAGGCATCGGTTTTCATATGAGGATAAACCTAAATAACACAAGAATCACAGTGTGATCCTAGGGCCAATGTTTACTGACTTTTATTTATGGCGGAGGTCATGCGAAGATGCAAGAGAAATGTGGTTTGTGGGCTAAGGAAGGGTGATAAAATCCCCACCTTATCTTATTAGGGGTGTTGCCCTTAAAGTATTTTGAAATGAAAATACACACCACAATTTCAAACAAGGGGTTCTTTATGCAAAATGAATGCCAGAATATGGTGAGTAGAACGTACCTTGCCCCTCGCAATCTTCAATATGCAATTGACAGGAAGTGAACAAAGAAAACTTCTATACTAAATGATGCATGTCCTAAAACATGAAGTGTGGTTTCTAATCTTGAAATGTATTTTTTTAGATTTTGGTGCAAGTATATTTTTTTTCATTTTTAATTACTGAACCTATCTAACCAGCATAAAAATTTCTTTTGTTTTGATTGTTTTATGATTTTTATAGAGTTTTCAAGAAATTTTTAGATTTTTGTAAAGATTTTTTAGAAAGTGGAAAGATAGAACCTGTTTCTTGATTTCAGCTCTTTAGCAATGCTTCCGGGCTATTTAACGATGTTTCATATCCTTGGAATTTTAGGTTCGATCTTCCTCTTTCTTTGATTTTCAAATTTTTTTCTTTGTCCTGCACAAGTAAAAAGAGCAAAATGAATATTCACATATATACACCAAACACAATAATATCCAACTATCAACATAATTCACTCCCCAGCAACGGCGCCAAAAATTTGTTGCTGCTCGACAGTCATTGTTAAATATGCCGTGCCACACAAATTTCAAATATTTATAACCGCACTCACTCACTTATGGATTTGAAAACATGAGTACAATGGTAAGTACGGGTCGATCCCACGGGGAGAGAATATTTGATTTTAGTTCAAGTTGGACATATCCTTATGTTTGGAAAATCAAATGTTGTATTTTGGAGTGCGATTATCACTAAAGAAATTGAAATTACAACTTTAAATGACAAGAGATAAGTAAAAGAAATTTAGCCAATGAATGTCGTCGTTTCCACGCCGAGCCTTTGATGAAGATCGCTCCGCCTAGGAAGTCGACGCCGTGAGAGGATTTGAAGAAAACTTACCGCTTCGGGTATGTTTGAAGAAACACTTAAGAAGACAGGGTTGCATATAACAAGTTTGAAAACTTAAGTTTGAAAACATAACAGAATTCAAGTGAAAATAGGGATTGGAAGAAAAAACATAACTTCAAATCTAGACGGAATTAGAAGAAGTGTAAAACATGAACGTTGTAGATAATTGAAAGAGGAAGAACTTTGATGAAGAACACAGACACAGAAAATAAGAGGAAGGCAATGAAAAATCAATATCTATCACTATTGGTGAATAGTAATTGACAAAAAAATAGCACCTTGAAAAATTAATTCTAACTCTAAAAATACACAGAATTAGACAAAGTGGTAGAAGAATGAAATGGAGATATATAAGAGAGGAACAAAGTTGATGAAGAACGCAGATTGAAAAGAGGTCTAGAAAGGCTTCAAAACATAAGAAAACTAGAATGTCTCACCACGGATGAACAGTAAACACCTTAAACAGCACTTAAGAAAATGGGCAATAACTCTATGAATCAGGAAGAATTTGAAGAAATGCTAAACCGAGAAGTTGAAGAAAACTTAAAAACAAACAACTTTCATGAAGACAAGAATTTGAAATAAGGATCAAAACAATACGTAATTGAACCAAGAATAGACTGAATGCTTAAAAAGAACCTTGCATTAATATCAAATCAACTTACAAAGGTGACACCAAAAGCTTGTAAAACATCAAGATCCAACCCTCCTATAAAGCTCTACTAAGACTTACAATGAAGAACTTCAAGAATACAATGGAAAATCTCTATGCTATCTCTCCTTCCAACTCAACTCTAACTAACAACTAACTCCCATTCCATTACACATGAAGCTCTTATATAGGGTTACAAACTCTTCTTGCCCATGTGAAACAATCAAGTGCACCTAATTTTGACCCAACTTGGTAGGCTGGAATGTGCTACACCTTTATCATTTTTTTCTGATTTTTGCCAATTTTTTTGGAATTTTTATGGCCCTTTCTTCTCCTCTTTCTCTCATTCTCTCACTTTCTCTCTCTGCCGGCGCAACGTGCCGACCGGCTGACCGTTAGGCGGCCTACCGCCATGGGCCCTCGTGCGCCCGCCCGCTCCGCCGTCGCCACGCCGCCCGCGTGTCGCACGGCGAGCGCGTGCGCCGCGTGCCCGCCTGCGTCGCCTTCCGCTCGCCACGAACCCCCGCTCCGCGCCGCTCTTCGTCCGCCACGCACCCCCCCGCCTTCCACGCCTCGCCTCGTCGCCCGTGCCAATGGCGCGGGCGGCGAAGGCGGGAAGGGGGGCGAGGGGTTCAAACATTTTTTATTTTTTATTTATTATATATATAATATATATATCTATATATATATATAGATATCTAGTATATATATTGTTAGAAAAATTCTAAAAAATATCAGATAATTTTATTTTTTTTCTAATTTTTTTCTATTCTTTTTTTGAACAACTTCCTGAGCTTTTGGCCTAGTTCAACATATATATTTTTATTCTTTTTTTTCTTTTTCTTGGAGTTTTTCTCGTATTACGTGCCTGCATAAATACACAAAAATCGTTATTAAAATTAGTTAATTTCAAAAAATTAAACATTTGATTCAAACTCAATAATAAGTGTGAGAAGTGTATATTTATGATTATTTAAGCTCATAAAAATATGTATAATCATGAATTAAGATGTAAAAATACACACTTATCAATGATGTCTGAGTTTGATTCATTACAAGTCTATTGAATTGATTCAACTATACTTTAGCGTGCATGATAAATGTTGTTCATACCTCCATGCTATGCTCATCATGAAAAGACTCTCTTGAGTACAAGACACTCAACCAAGTTGAATTGGGGAGCAACTGCAAGCAACAGCAAGATCAGCAGTAGAAATGGCAATTCAAATGAGAAGCTTTGTACATGTTCACTCCACGGTGATAAGGGCTTTCTCCATATTAATATGAGGTTGAAAATAAGTGGAAAGAACATCAAAGGATAAGGAGCTTGCATATGATGGAACTTAGTTGTCAAGGTTGAGAGTAACTCAAGGTGCAAAGGCAGAATTCAGGTGAGAATTACAAGTTCAAGAGAGCTGCTCCGACCTCGTCTCACGCTGCTCCAACATCAGCTTCTTAAGATAGGTCGACCTCACCTATCAGCAGGTCTGTCACACCCCAAGATTATGCAGCGGAACTAATCTGGAACGTGAACAGCTGGCTAGTACGCTGCAAGCGAGCAACATAATCAGAGCGCTAACACATTTACACATAAAGGGGAATGCACAAGATGATATACTCAAAACTTCACTTTATTGAATAATATTCAAAGTACATTGATAATCGACTCCTTTCACTAGACTCAAATAAATGGAAAAGTACATAGACTCGACTTGACTCATGACTCTACTAGGTCTTCTCTTGATCATTAATCACTCTCGGACTCGTCACTTGAGTAGTCCGAACCCCTGCTAGAATTTCCTGAAAAGATTGGAAAAGAAGTAGGGAATGAGCACACTTGCCTAGTAGATATCTTCGTATCAATATGAAGGCAATATTTAAGTAATTAGTATTTTGGCTCTAGAAAAGAAGAATAAATGCATACGATGAAACATGCGAACAAAACCAAGTAACAACGCAAGTAACAAGATATGTCTATGAAGATATGAGATTTCATATATAGATGGAGAAGATAATCATTCAAGAACGTATAGTGGCCTTTCATGTAACAAGAATGTACTAGCATGTATCGAGAATGTACTAGAAACTCATGTAATCAATAATGTAATAATTTCACATAGAGCCTCGTGGTTTTCACTCATCTATAAAAAAAGTACTCCCGGCGCAATGCGACACCAGTGTTCATCATACCCCATGGTTTATAGCATGTTTCCGACAATCAGCCGAGAGGGCTAGTGTTGAGCCCTTGGACACAATCATTGCCCGATCTACATCTTCAAGTTATAAATCAAGCTACTTCCACGAGAAACATCAATAAAGTAGGCCAATAATGTATAAGTTCAAACTATAGTTCCATGATAACAACTAACAAGGTAAGAATTACTTCAATTAAGAACATGGGAGTTTAAGGATGAATTAGTGACAAGGTTACGCTATGGAAGAAATTCGGCAGCATAACGGTACATTCATTAACTTCCATCATTTCATTAACAACTAATGTTAGGTTCTAGATAATCAATACACCATCTAGGAACATAGGAAAATCAACCCTCGGGTCAAACCTTGAGTTAATCAATACTTAGACATAAAACGGTCATATCGGGGCTGTTTCTTTGAGAGGCGGTCGTGCTAGGACCGTTTCTATGAAGAGACGGTCAAGTCAAGACCGTGTCTATGACAGAGTCGATGCAAGAAGAAAGAAAGGTTGATGCAGTGTGAAATTCGGACTAATGCGGTCACGGGATGACTGCTAATAGACAGTAGAGGTCGCCTGATGGCCATGATTACCTAGACACAGAAAAATGCTGATAAGTACTTTCTAGACAATTTGGGCTTTTAGGGTACAACCAGCTTGGCGTCCTAGTGGGAATCCCAGGCTCGCGGAGACTTATGCAGGCCTTGAAACAAGATCACCTAGTCCGGTAGAAGGAATATCCAACGGAGAGAATCACAAGTCCAAGATCGTGTGCCAAATATGTGCAAAGTGTAACTAGTAGCCATGCACCGGAGTACACACTATGTACTTATGAAAAGACTCAAAGATGAGAGTGGATCGTATAAAAATAGCGATCAACACATGCATAAAACAAGTCTCATAATCCATGTGAAAATTCAATTTAGTACAAATTATATGATTTTGCCATGAAAGTAACATCAGTTTAAAGTAAGTTCCTAAAACATGTAAGCCATGGAACCTAGCATGATAGGTGCACAATATAACCATTAATATGAATTCAAGGTCATAATCAGGAATACAACCTAATTACCTAGGCTTAGCATATATTAAAAAGGGTCGATCTGCATTCTGTTTAGAGTTAACAAGAAGAAAAAAATAGAAACATAATAGCAGTCTGTCCAGAACTGCTTCTATGCATACGCGGTCAGTCGGGGACTGCTAAAAGACGTTTGGCGATCATGGGGAGACTGTTTTAGCCTGCCAGCCAGACGGGTCACAAAGTGCAGTTAAGGCCTATTCTAGGGCAAGTAATGCATAAAAAGCATGAGAAATGAATAGATAACATGTAAGAACATGTTTATAATGAAGAGGGTGCATGGAAATACATGAATCATGCCAAAGTTCTTATATTTAATTAGAAGGTGCAGGACTATGTATGTAGAAAAAACCTACTTGCGCAATCGTAGTAAACCATGAAATGCTCCGTGTATAATGCATGAAATCACATGGAATTAGAGGGATTTTGTTCCTAACATGTTAATTTAGTATTTTCATGAGATAACTTACTTTTGATTTGATCCCTAGACTTCGAATTTCTGACTAGAAGTCGACCCTAGTTTCTGTACGTCCTGTACTAAACCAGCAACTTCTCGTCCCTCTATCTCCTGATCCTCTTGACCTAAATCTATGAAATTTGGAGGGTAGGTAGAAGATATAAAGGGGAAAAAAAAGTTCTAAAGAGCCAACTTGAACTAAACTCGTTTAAAGTTTCTAATCTCCTGATCTTCACTAGATCGGCGCAATGTTTCCTGTGCAGTCTACAGCAAACCAGAGACTTGCAGATGCTCTAGCTCCCCAATGGTTGGGTCTTCTAGCATGAAAATTGGAGATGAGTTAGATAAAACGTAGGAGCACATAAAGTTCTAAAGAACCAACCTGAGATGAGCGAGGTCTCCTTACTGTCGAACTATGCGCTCCGAAACAAGGGTTTGCGTAGGTCGAACCTGACACCTATTTATAGGCTTTGCTAGGGTATGAGGGATTAGATCGATTTAGGAGTCCTATTTAGGAGTAGAACTGATCTCTAAGAGTCCTAGACTAGGTTTCCATGCCAGGTAGCTTTGAATCATGGAAATTGGGATGAAAAAAGCCAATTTTTCCACGCTTCCAAAACCTCCATTCACGGAACATAGTAGCGATCGCCTCGAGACCACTATTGTGTGAAGGTGGTCTCGCGATAGACCGCGTTTAGGCGCTAAATCTGAAATTTTCAGATTTTTATAATATCCCCCTATTTATCCCATTAATTGGCTTATTTATTCTTTTTAAATCCATAAAATACCCAAATTACGTTTCCAATAATGGGCTTGGGCCTAAAGGTCAGAAAATTGGTTCTTTGGGCCTATTTAATTTGGGCTTAGCCCTTTGGTAAATATAGGGACATTAAACTGCTATAAATAAATCCTTAATTCTTTTTAATAGTCCATTAAGCATTTTTAAATGCTTAATAATTATATTTATTCTCAGAAAATTCTTAAAAAATTCTCGGGCATTACACCCTCCCCCACTTAAAAAGAATTTGGTCCCCAAATTCAATGCATGTGATTTTTAAGGAGAGTGTACATACATTCAAATACCTCCAAAAATCTTTTGTGCATAGCTTCTTCTATTTCCCATGTCGCCTCGTGTGGCCAAGATTTGCTCCATTGGACTTTCACCATGGGAATAGTTTTATTCCGAAGTTGATATACTTCTTGCTCAATTATTTTGATTGGCTTTTGCTCGTGCGTCAAATCCTTTCGAATCTCTGAGTTGTCAGCACTTATAACATGGAATGGATCAGGGACGTACCTTTTGAGCATTGAGACATGAAATATATCGTGGACTCCAGCTAGTTGAGGAGGCAAGGCAATCCGATATTCGACTTCGCCAACCCTTTCAAGAATTTCAAAGGGGCCGATGAATCGCGGAGTGAGCTTGTCTTTGATGCCGAACCTTCGAATACCTCGACCCGGAGAAACCTTGAGGAATACACACTACAAGAAAACTAGCCTATAGCCATGAATTTTACCTACGCTTTTGAAAAACGTAGGTATAAGGAACATATTCCGACGTTTTTAAATTAACGTTGATAAATTTCCTACGTTTTATTATAGCGTAGCTATATGGTCATGTTATTCTGACAGTTTTAAAATAAATGTAGGAAAAGATAATATATGATAATGTTTTTTTTATAAACGTGGGAATAGAGCTTGGAAATTGTTTCACTTTTTTTAAAATGTAACAATAAGTCGATTGAAAAAAAAATAAAAAAAATAGAAACATATGAATTTCATGTGATCTTGTTGGCGCCATTGTACATCATATTTGGGCGCACGATACTTTTCATCCCCCCCCCTTTTTTAGCAGCCCCGCCTCTTTCCCATCTCGACCATCTTCTTTCCCACAAAAACCCCGTCGACCAGTGAGCTCCCTCTTCTCCGTCTTTGGTGATTTCCCGCTCCGATCTCCTGGATGAAACCCCACAAAAACCCCATCCACCTTCTTCCCAATGCCCTTCGTTCTTATTCATTTGCTACTGTTGGTGCTTCTGGAGGAAACCCTTGAGCTCTGGGAACACGAAGAAGCCGTCAGGTCATCCGAGGGGGCCGATCCGGCTCACCTACCCACCGGAGGACAAGGAGGAGGGCCCGTCGGCGCCGCCATCGGTTTCATCGCCGGATCTATCTTCCAGAGGGCCAGGCCAAATTGCGGAGGCGAGGGATGAAAAATCCCAGCCCAGGGGAGGCACTTTGGGCTGGTCACTGCGGTCTAGGGTCGAGATCAAGGAGGGTAGAAGGAAGAAGAGGAAGGTGGATATGTGGGTATCCCTCTCAAGGGATGAGATCGAGGAGGACTTCCTCTAGATGACGAGCGCGAAGCCGACGCACAGGTCCAGGCGGCATTCGAAGCTCGCATCTGACTAGCTACAGGTTGGCTCTCCCTTCCTCTTCTCCTCTTATGTGCTTTTTATCTCCTCGCCTCTTGTAAAAAAAAAAATCCCCCATCCTCTCTGTCTGTCTGTCTGTCTCTCTCTCTCTCTCTCTTTTCTTCGGTGGTGATAAAAATCTGATGGATTTTCCTCACAGGAGACCGGCTCCGTCTCCGGTTTGGCCGGGGCGGCAGCTCTTGTCCGATGTTCTAATGTCTCCTTCCACCGGAGAAGAAGAGTGGCGGAAGGAGAAGTGAAGCGATGGGATGTGCTAGATCCATGCAGAAAAAAGAAGGTTAGCTCTCTCTCTCTCTGTGTCTCTCTCTCTCTCTCTCTGAGTTTGGCATGGTTATCTTCGATTTGGTGGACTCCCTATAGGTCTTGTTCTTCCACATGCAGGCGATCTGCCAGACAGAAAGTGTGAACCCTCTGGCCAATTTCTTTGGTTGTGTTGCTGAGGTTGATCAAATTCTCATCAGATGGTTGAATTCCCTGCGTTTTGTTGTCTCGTTTGTAATGAGTTCCTCTTCTCTTCAGTTTTTGTGTCCTTGGATGTTGCGAAGAGTTGGACTTATGAGCACAAATTTTCCAAAATAGGGAGTTTCTTTGTTGATTAGTTCAGTTGTACCTCGACATTACGATCGCAATGTTGTGCCAGTTCTTCCTAATTATCATTATTTGGAGCACTGGCTTTCACATTTATATGGTGCCTAAATGGTTTTTGAACAAGAGGCCATCTTAGATGCATTGCCCTTCTTATCGGCTTGATGGAGCTTTGGTTACAATTTCTATTAGTTTAGACAAGTTATGCCTAGTTAATTTGTTCTGTAAGTACATATCATTATTGATGCGAATGTGAATGCTGAGAGCTTGTGTTATTTTGCCTCATGGTTGGCCAATTTGTGTCCATACTAAAGTTTTTTTTGATCTCTTTTTGATTGATCACATATTCTAGTGTTCCCATTCATTTCCTCAGCACCGAGCGATGACCTTTGTGAGATCACAACAGAGCATAGGTAGATGAGTGGCTCTGACATTTCTCTCTGGATAATGGAAATGTTTATAGGCAGCATCTACCGTCCACACATGAAAGAGCTTGCCATTTGTATATAAGCTTCTAGTTGAGTGTAGTGGTTTCGCATGTAGAAAGATTTGTTTGTTCAGAACACGGACCATCGTCATTCAAAAACTCTAGAATTTGTCATGTGAAGGTATTCGAAAGTGATGATATGTATGGTTCATGGAATTTATCTGACATTTCTTCTTGGACTGTTCATTAGTGGTCAAGGAGTCCCAGGAAGACAGGCTCTCACTTTGACCCCAGCTGTGACTTATTCCTTCCGAATGAGAAGAAACATGTGTTAACATCTATAGCCTATTGGATAGCGATGAGTGCGTTGCTAGTAGGGCTTACATGGGTTATCGGGCCAATGTTGATGTTTAAACTCTATTTTGTGCCCCATTGAGTAAGTTCAAGTTCTTATTCTATGAAGAGTTGGTTGACCAAATGTGAATATTTTGTAAGATTCCCTATTTATGTTAATTGTTTATGATCTCTCCTTTCATTGCAGATCTTCGTTATGTGGTTGGACTTTTTCATGTACATGCATCACCGTGGCCATGATGAGAAGCTTCCGTGGTATCGTGGGAAGGTAAGCTGGATGTGCATGTAAACCTATTCTAAATGTTTGCGCAAAGAAGTTATAGAAGACAAAAACAATAGAAATAGGGAGGGAATTTAGAAAGATCTCATAAATCTTAAAGAACAACTTTGACAAAGGATTTGATGAAACCATGTGCGCTGGATTCCCCGTGCAAAATCTAAGCTTGAGATCAATATTCCCTTTCTTGGTGCACAATTCATGTTTGTGATGGCTCATATGCACTAACATCAGTGGAAAATAAAAAATTGAATATTTTTTATGACATATGTTGTCAACTAGTAATCTTGGTGAATGGTAAATATGTAATTTAAAGTGTCATCACTTTTGCTTCACTCTTTGCTTCTTGCTTTCCTTCTCTTGCTTTCCTTCTATCTTGGTAACTATGCTTTGCTGTTATTAATTTTTTTGGTTGCTTTATTCTCTATTTTATTGATTGGTCACTTTAGGAGAACTTGCTTCCATCACTTTACTGCACTGCTGCACAACAAAGCAAAATAAAATTTGATCATCATATTCATATGCACCTCCATATGCTTCCCCATGTTTACTTGTGTTTGTCATATCAGGTCTACTGGTTGGAACTTATGATGTTTTGCCTTGTTGATTTCTAAAGCTATGCTCGTCTGAGTCTTTTTCATATGAGTCTTGTTTTCTATATTTGGTAGAAGATTTTTGGATGTTGATCTTTAGTTTGGGAGAGAATCTAAGCTATAAGGTTTTCCAAAATTTGAATTACTACTTTGTTATTGCAATGATATTCATCTGCAGAGTGAGGTTTTTCTCTAACTCCCTTTTTTCTACTCCTGCAGTTTTAGCTCATTGAATAGAGAGCTTCATCAAAATTTAGCATGTTGCTATGTCTATGATTATGCTAATTGGGTTGTTTCCGCACTCCTATTTCTTAAACACCTCTTTAATCCCTTATGTTCTCTGCATTTCTCATCAGCACTTGGTCAGACGTTGAGGCTTTTGAGGGAGAAAAGATGATAGAATCCTAAATGCATAAGCATCTAGCTTTAACTGCACTTACTCTAAATATGATGCCAACATTTGACACGTCTGTCTTAAGTCTTCATCATCTGGGCATGACTAAATCTGTGGAGCTTTTAACTCATTGAGAACCTTTTGTTTACATTAATGTGTTTATTTATTTTATTGCAAGTTCTTTTGCAAATGCCCTTGCATGGTGCTGTAGTATTTATATGATGGTCATCTTTCTTCTCCATAGGTCAACATCTAATCATGTGGCTTAGGTGATATTGCCTGATTAATTTTCTCTAAATTTTGCCACTATGCTAACATGCACTAAGATATTCATTTTTGCATTTTCTTTCTAACTTTATTGGTATATCAAGCTCTGTAATTATACATCATTATATCTGGATCAGAATTCAGTTTCTAGGTGACATTTTGAAAAGATAGTTGTGCAATGTTCATTTGCTTGACTGTCAAGTCTGTCAATCTGTTCAGAGGAATGGAGGAGTGTTGTACTGCTATAAGATTCCGCCATCTCTTGGAGAGAAGGCATACAAGCGATACTCGGGGTTCTGTGTTCTTGAAACTGGTCTGGAAACCATAGGTGACCTCTCGGCTTCTATTCCACTTCTCTCAAACCAAGCAGAAGAGCCTGGCAATCTCAAGAGACCCCACCTTTCAATCTGTCTGGGAAGATGGGTACTCAAAGGTTTGATGTGGATCATTTTCATCACCTGGGTGGGTATCATTTTTTTTTCCCGAGTGACTTCATGTAGAGTTGGTTCGAGAAGTTGGTTGGAGCAACCCAAGGGAATATTTTTGGGATCACAGGTGTAGGCTTTCTCCCCCCTCCTTCTTGCTCCAGTGACAGGGTTATGCTGACAGGCTACGTTTGTCTCTTCATTTTGCAGGCAGCTCATTTTTGGTCTTCAGCATACCTATTCTGGTGATTGCACTTGTGGCATATGCATATGTGACCACCTTCTCGGAAGAGAATGATCAGTAAGAATCTAGGAAATTCTGCCAGTACTTTGAGTTTCTCTTTCCCCGTTTGAATTGAATCAAACGGTGTAGCATAGCAGGGTGAGACCTCTGAAGACTAATTTGCATAATCTGCACACGTTGACTTTAGATTGGTTTCTACCTTGTTATCCATCTTTAGCTAAAAAGTATTCATTCATTGACGGGGAAGAAGGCTCCAAAATTTCCAAGGTTTCATCTGCGGACCTTTCCAGTGCAGGTGGATGGACCTTTTGATGTTGTCTCAGCTGCAGAGTTCATTGGCATTATTCTTTTTGTTGCCTTTGTTCTCTGGGCAATGTCTGCTTATATCATAAAGGCTGAGACCCAGATATCCAAGTTTCCATTGCATTCGAAAGTGAAAGGGTACATGAAGTCCATGATCATCTTCTATTCTTCCTAAATAAAAGTTGACTTCTGATTGCCAATTTATGGTCTATGAAGTCCATGATCATCTCCTATCCTTGTTCCCTATTGATGTTAAAATAATTTTGGCTCCACATTTTTAAGCTATCATCTATTTTCTGGTTGAAGTTGCCTTGTGTAGACAGGCGACAAGGCTTCCCTGCTCATTTATATCTTTGTTTGTTCTTCCACCACATGGTGTTTCATTAATTATTTACCTCTCATATATGTCACCGAGTATCAGTGTTTGCACCTATTCCATCTAGGGGCTAGCTCAATGCTTGGCAGTTGAGTCATTGATCACTGGTCTTTTCACTAAAATGAGTTCATTTTAGTTTTGTGAAGTTTTCTTCATGACAACATTTCCATGAATGGATAGCTACATTTCTATTATATTATGCACATGGATGAAATTTTATTTTCTCATTGACTTCTGGGATGCACAGCTAAAAAGTGTTTGAGAACCATCACAAACAATTGTGGTCACCATCATCAATATTATGTCTTTGAATTTTGCCACTATGCTAACATGCACTAAGATATTCATTTTTGCATTTTCTTTCTAACTTTATTGGTATATCAAGCTCTACAATTATACATCATTATATCTGGATCAGAATTCAGTTTCTGGGTGACATTTTGAAAAGATAGTTGTGCAATGTTCATTTGGTTGACTATCAAGTCTGTCAATCCTTGGAGATGTTCAGAGGAATGGAGGAGTGTTGTACTGCTATAAGATTCCGCCATCTCTTGGAGAGAAGGCATACAAGCGATACTCGGGGTTCTGTGTTCTTGAAACTGGTCTGGAAACCATAGGTGACCTCTCGGCTTCTATTCCACTTCTCTCAAACCGAGCAAAAGAGCCTGGCAATCACAAGAGACACCACCTTTCAATCTCTCTGGGAAGATGGGTACTCAAAGGTTTGATGTGGATCATTTTCATCACCTGGGTGGGTATCATTTTTTTCTTCCCGAGTGATTTCATGCAGAGTTGGTTCGAGAAGTTGGTTGGAGCAACCCAAGGGACTATTTTTGGGATCACAGGTGTAGGCTTTCTCTCCCTTCCTTCTTGCTCCAGTGACAACGTTATGCTGACAGGCTACGTTTGTCACTGTATTTTGTAGGCAACTTATTTTTGGTCTTCAGCATACCTGTTCTGGTGATTGCACTTGTGGCATATGCATATGTGCCCGCCTTCTCGGAAGAGAATGATCCGTAAGAATCTAGGAAATTCTGCCAGTACTTTGAGTTTCTCTTTCCCCGTTTGAATTGAATCAAATGGTGTAGCGTAGTAGGGTGAGAACTCCGAAGACTAATTTGCATAATCTGCACACGTTGACTTTAGATTGGTTTCTACCCTTTTATCCATCTTTACCTAAAAAGTATTCATTCATTGACCAGGATGAAGGCTCCAAAATTTCCAAGGTTTCGTCCGCGGACCTTTCCAGTGCTGGTGGATGGACCTTTTGGTGTTGTCTCTACTGCAGAGTTCATTGGCATTATTCTTTTTGTTGCCTTTGTGCTCTGGGCAATGCCTGCTTATATCATAAAGGCTAAGACCCAGATATCCAAGTTTCCATTGCATTCGAAAGTCAAAGGGTACATGAAGTCCATGATCATCTTCTATTCTTCCTAAATAAAAGTTGACTTCTGATTGCCAATTTGAATCCATGAAGTCCATGATCATCTTCTATTCTTCCTAAATAAAAGTTGACTTCTGATTGCCAATTTATGGTCCATGAAGTCCTTGATCATCTCCTATCCTTGTTCCCTATTGATGTTAAAATAATTTTAGCGCCACATTTTTAAGCTATCATCTATTTTTTGGTTGAAGTTGCCACGTGTAGATAGGCGACAAGGCTTCCCTGCTCATTTATATCTTTGTCTGTTCTTCCACCACATGGTGTTTCATTAATGCTTTACCTCTCATATATGTCACTGAGCCTCAGTGTTTGCACCTATTCCATCTAGGGGCTAGCTCAATGCTTGGCAGTTGAGTCATTCATCACTGGTCTTTTCACTAAAATGAGTTCATTTTAGTTTTGTGAAGTTTTCTTCATGATAACATTTCCATGAATGGATAGCTACATTTCAGTTATATTATGCACATGGATGAAAATTTATTTTCTCATTGACTTTTGGGATGCGCAGCTAACAAGTGTTTGAGAACCATCACAAACAATTATGATCACCATCATCAATATTATGTCTCTGAATTTTTTAATCTGCTCAGACATCGTAGATTAATTAGTTGGCCCAAAAGCACCGAAGCAGTTTTTTGGAAGTTGGAAACTTGTACTCTAATATGTCTGAAAGTGTAAATGGATGGGAAAATATCAGACAGTTGAATTCAAACAAGGTGGGCAAGTTTTGCTGCAATTTCTTAGTAAACAGTGTTAGCAATCAATAAGACTAGCAAATCGACTCATAGCTTCCATACATGAAGGTTATAACCATAAAGGTTAGAGGAAATTCTCTTTTGTTTGTCATGAAACAGTCATTTTCACTTTAGCTTTGAGTTTAATCAGTTCATTGTACTATTCAAAGATATCCTTTGGTTACGAGCGTATAATTAGTTTATAAAACGCATGGTAGAGTGGTTAATTGACATATGAATTGCTAAAATATTGAATTAATAGGTGTCCATTATGCATAACACAGTTTTCTTGATTAGGATTGTTTTAGTCATTTTGTAATCATCCTATTTTTAATAAATGCATTTTTGAGAAAGGTTTTGCATGAATGCATTAGTGAAATATAGGGGCTGTTATATTCACTGAATTAGAAGACTCCTTGACGTTTGAAGATTGTATTTAGTGTTACAAATGTACATGTGATTTCCAGTGCAAGCTATTGCCTCCGACCTCCCTCTAGTGCCAAATGCCCACCAAGCTTTCCAGGGACCTAGGGGATGATTTTAATTGCATATCAAAAGGATTGCAAAGATTACAGTGACATCAAGTATACAGAATTTTCTCATTTAAGCTTGAATTTCCCGTTCATTCATGCTTACCATTTCAATACTTGAATTGTGTTATATATTTGTGCAGATGGAGACAATGTTCCACTGAGGATTTCCACTGAATATGGGGGCACCGAAATATGTTGACCATGTATCCAAAGTAGTTTTGGTCATTGTATCTACATGATCACGGTTGGCTTAAGGACTTGTCACTTATATCATGTCATATATTGGAACTGTAGGCATGTAGATAAGCTGGCTAAAAGTCAGGTATTTGCATAGACATTACTACAATAGAAAATATTGCATGTATCCATGATCAACCATTCATTGGACCACCTATTGTTATATCCATCCATCCATACTTTAATAAATGTAATATTTCAATTTCCGTTTGGTTGCCAAACATATAATATCCATCCATCTATAACCCCAACTAGTTTTGCATAGAATTTATCCCTCACATTTTTTCTTCTCTCTTACCCACAATTTCTCCAAATACAGGTTATAGTTGATAAGGAAAGGTCAAAAGGCACAACATTTTTTGAAGTGAGAATCTTTCTTATTTTCTCTTAGCCATTTTGAATTATCAGTTGTTCTCTCTCTTACCCACAATTCCCTATTTGTAAATGGTAGGTAGTTTCATAATAGAGTGCGGTTGATATTATAGCAACATAGATCAGATGCAGTTTTTTTTTGTTTAAAGATCCCCTCGAGCATCTGCATATCAAGCAATATGTAAAGAAGCCTTGGCATTCCAATATTGGCAAAATGTGAGTGTATGGCTTTTTGTTTTTTTTCTTTTGGGTTCTACAAGGGGAAAGCACAAAAACTCCACTTCGACTGTAAGGCCCGTGCCTTAATGGATCTTTCGTGGTATTTGTTCTATTATTTGTTCTGGAATTTCCGGCTTTTTCCTGGATTTTTAGGAATTTGTCTGGCATTTTTCCGGATTTGTTCGGAGCTGTTTGAGGGTTATTGAATATTAATAAGATTTTTATATATATAATGATTGTATTATATATATATATTAATTTTATTTTTATTTTTATTTTTTTTATATCTCTCACCCTCACTCTCTCTCCCCCGTCGATCTCTCATTTCACCCTCTCCCTCTCTCTCTCCTCCGTGCGGCCACCTCCTCTCCTCTCTTAGGGATCGTGGTCGAGACGGCGTCGGATTGAGACGAGGTTGGCACCGTTGGATTCCTCGCGTCGAGTAGAGCGCGTGGGTGTCCACTTCGGCGTGGATCGGTGATCGTGGGAGCGAGGTGGAGCGTGGAAGCTCCGTGGCTATTCCTCCTTGCATGCGGCCCGTTCGACGGTTTCGGCTTGCGAAAGGTAGGGGGATGGAACCTCGATCTTGCTAGGATCGTTTCCTTTAGCCCGCTTGTTGATTAGCACCCCGTAGCATGCATGATGTTCATATTTCCATTTTTGGGGTTTTAGCCTAAATCTTGAGTTTAATGCGTTTTAGGCCTTGCATGTGCTAGATTTAGATGTTAGATTGTTGTCTAGCATGCGTGGTTTGACAGGTTATTAGGTTTCTCGTCGATACCCGGCGTTTTCAGCCGTCCGGGAGGGCTTCGGTTTACAAACCGTACCCGCCCGTAACCCAGGTGCAGTGACGGTCCTGCCAGGAACCGTCACTTGCCCGACGGTCCAAGGTGGACGCGTCACTACCAAATAACGGCCCATTGGGGGTGCGTTACTTGGAGAGTAACGGTGGGGCTCCCATCCGTTACTCATCAACTGTTTCCGTGATTTTGGTCAGGCGGTGCGCCCGGCGGCCAGTCGGCCGACCGTCGTTTCGGTCCGGCGCGCCTAGACCGGGGCGTTACTTCGCCTGCTACCATTTAGAACGCTGATAGGTGGTTTGAGCCTCGGGTGGATGTGACGGCGGTGACCCCACGCGTCGCTTCGAAGTAACGCGCAGGGCCCCCACCGTTACATGCCCTTTGGTGCCTCTTGAGCTGGAATCCTGAAGGGAGTGACGGATGGGGACTGGAGCGTCATTCTTGAAGTAACGCGCCGACCCCCGACCGTCGTTTGCATGTGGCGCGTGGGTCCTTGACCGCCACTTCCCTGATGGCTGCAATATATTCCCAGCCCATTGCTTATGCGTTCCGTTCTATATTCATGCCATAGTTGTATTGTTTTACTATATTGTGGCGTGTTTTATGTGCCAATAGAGTAGCTTTTCTTTCCAGGCAATGGAGCCACTGTTGTTGCCCTAAGGTCTGTTGAGTACCGACCCGCTTGAGGATGGCGGAGGGGTATATTTCCCATTCACGGTTTGTAAGCTAGTTCCGTGGGCTCCCAGCCAATGGTAGCGTCCTGCCAAGGGAGAAAACTAGTTAGAGGGCCTGGCTCAGGCTAGAGTCAGTGTGTGCACACGTGGTCGGAGACTGTGGACTGACGCCGACGGGTGTCACTCCGACTGGTCACTTGGTCTGGTACTGTTTACGCGCTTAGCTTGTCGCTTGTCGACTGCGAGTGCTTGAGACGCAGTGTAAGCCGTCAGTGGACGCTTCTGGTTTCTGCTCCAGTGGTTGTCCTTCCTTGTTGCTTGGATTAGTTGCAGCTCATTCTAATTGGTAGTTTTAGCTTCAATCGCTTGCATTTAATTAGTAGCGGCATGTGTTAGCTGTTATACTTGCTTAGATAGAGTTTACAGCTTTCTTGTGATTAGATATTCATGCCATTGCCTGTGTATTTATTTAAATGCATGCTTTAAATTGCGGTTATTTATGCATGTTCGCTTGTTTAGTGCGAGGTAGGGATCCGCGTGACCCCTACTGAGTCTGGCTGTGACTCACCCTTCTCCTTTCAGGTGAGCCGCGCCCGACATCTCCCGGAGTTTAGCGTGCTGTTTCGGGACCGTTCCTTAGCTGCCAGCTGAGCACGAGCTGCCTTTTTGAGGCTTGTGTTGTGCTTTTGCCGGGGTATGCCCCGCGTAGTTGTACCTTGAGGACTGGTGTTTGTGACTCTGGACTAGTTATATATATATCACTCTGGTTATTCTAAATTGCTTCCGCTCTTGTGTTTAAATCTTAATACTTAATTGTATTGCGCGCCCCAATTCGCAATTATTTATGCATATTCCTCAGCTAACCCCCACTAACCCTTCAGGGGCCTCATCAGCCTCTTGGGTGGCCTCCCCAGTTCTTGGTGTCGGTATACCGATGTTATCGGTATATCGGTATCCTGAACTCTGGGTCGTCACAGATGGTATCAGAGCTAAGTTGAGGATTTGCGTAAAGAATTGGAATTGACGCTTGGTCCAGAGCTAGTCCTGTTGTCGTCTCTTGCTGGCATAGGATGTTTTTCGTATGATTGATGGATTTCATTGTTGATTGTGTTTTTGGCAGCATAATTATGCCGCCTCGTCGAGGAAGACCTCCTCGAGCTCCTCGTGTTCCTCGAGATGCGCCCAGGGAAGATAGCGGTTCTGCACCTCCTCCTGCAGTTCCCGCTGTTCCTGTCGTTCCAGTTGCTCCTCCAGTGCCGATCGTTCAAGCTGAAGTGCCTGGCAGTCGAGGCAAGGCTTTGAAGGAATTTCTGATGTTCAATCCGCCTGCTTTCGATGGCCAAGCTGATCCAGAAGTCGCGAGGCAATGGATGGATGCGATAGAGCGTGTTTTTGTCTCGATGGAGTGTGCTGAAGATGAGAAAGTCATGCTCGCTGCCTTTCAACTCCAGGGTACGTCCATTGCGTGGTGGAAAGCCGAGTGGCAGATTTCCTTTCGATCCAGACCTCTTCGGCAAATCACTTGGGCAGAGTTCGTTGCTGCTTTTGAGCGTGCCTATACTCCTGCCTGCTTGCAGATGGATAAGATGTATCGGTTTATGGAATTGACCCAGGGTAGTATGACCGTGCTTCAGTACAGGAATAAGTTCTTGGAATTGGGTCAGTATGCGCCCCATGTGCTGGCCAGCGAAGCTTTGAAGACCCAGCAATTCTTGCGTGGGTTGAGGCCAGAGTTGAAGATGCCGTTGATAGCGAGTCGTGTTGCGGATCTCGATACTGCGTGTCAGACAGCTGTAGCTCTAGAGCTGGAGATGGCGAGACCGGGTGGATATCCCCAGGCAGGGTCAGTGCAGCCGGTAGCTCAGGTTCAGCAGGCTTACCGACAGCCCGTGCCTAGTGTTCCTTCGGTCCAGCCAGAGGTTTCCAGTGCTTCCTCTCCTTCTAAGCCCAAGTTCAAAAGGTTCAAGAAGAAGAAGAAGTTTTTTCAGCAGCCGTCCGGTACAGATTCTGTTCAGCAGCCGACAGCGCCTTCTTCTCAGACTCGGCAGAGCTCAGCTGCTAGTCAGCCGTGGACGTGTCGGAGATGCGGTGGTCATCATAAGGGCCAACCGTGTTCTCTTCCTGTTGTTTGCTTTAGGTGTGACCAGCCAGGTCATGTGGTTCGAGATTGCCCGCTGAGGCCGAATCCATTGCAAGCTCCTCAGTTTTCTCAACCTCAGCCGCAGTTTAGACCTCCTGCACCTCAAGCTCCACAGCAATTTTTCTCTCAGGCGTCGGCGTCTTCTCAGCAATCTTCAGTTGGTTCTAAGAAGCAGAAAGGCAAGGTTTCTCATTTGACAAGAGCTGATGCTGCTGCGTCCCATCTTGTGGAAGGTACGATTATGCTTTATGGTCATTCAGCTCATGTCTTATTTGATTCTGGTGCTTCTCACTCTTTTATTTCTGAGGATTTTATGGCTTGTATTGAGGAACCAACTTCTGAGCTGTCCTGTGAGTTGTTTGTGGAATTGCCTTCTGGAGATTTCATGGTTACTCCCTTGTGTTTGGATGAGTCTCCTGTGATGATTGATGATCACCAGTTGCCGGCGAGATTGTATGCGTTGCAGCTGGCAGATTATGATGTTATTCTGGGAATGGATTGGTTGGAGCATTATGGAGCTGTGGTTGACTGCAGATCGAAGAAAGTCTATTTTCAGCCCCAGGGAAAATCAGCCTTTTATTTTCAAGGTATTCGATCCCGTTCTTCTCGTATGATTATTTCTGCTATTCGAGCCTATAGGTTGCTTAGCACAGGTTGTCAGGGATTCCTTGCTTCAGTGGTGGCTGTTGAAAAACCACGACGGGATGTTTGTGATATTCCGGTTGTCTGTGAGTTCCCTGATGTGTTTCCTGATGAGTTGCCAGGCTTGCCCCCAGAGCGAGAGATTGAGATGGTGATTGAACTGATTCCAGGTACTGGCCCCTTAGCAAAGCCGCCGTACCGAATGGCTCCAGCTGAATTGAAAGTACTGCGTGCACAGCTACTAGAGTTACTGGAGAAGGGTTATATTCGTCCCAGTTTTTCTCCGTGGAGTGCCCCAGTACTGTTTGTGAAAAAGAAAGATGGAAACCTGAGGCTTTGTATTGATTACAGGCAGCTGAATCAGGCGACTATCAAGAATAAGTATCCGCTCCCCAGGATTGATGATTTGTTTGACCAGTTACAGTCTGCTGCTGTCTTTTCACGGATTGATCTCCGGTCTGGCTATTTTCAGTTACGGATCCGGGAATCTGATGTGGAGAAGACTGCTTTCAGTACTCGATATGGTCACTTTGAATTTTTAGTCATGCCGTTTGGTTTGACTAATGCCCCAGCAGCCTTCATGGATCTAATGCAGCGTATCTTTCGTCCATTTCTGGACCATTTTGTGGTGATCTTTGTTGATGATATCTTGATATATTCTGCCTCTGTTGATGATCATGTGCAGCATTTAAGGATCGTTCTGCAGACTCTAAGAGATCACGAGCTTTATGCGAAGCTCAGTAAATGTGAATTCTGGCTTCGGGAGATTCATTTTCTTGGCCATGTGATTTCTAGTGATGGAGTAGCAGTAGACCCTGCAAAGATTGATGCCGTTTTGAGTTGGCAGAGACCGAGGACCATCACGGAGATACGAAGTTTTTTAGGATTGGCTGGGTATTGCCGCAGATTCATTCAGGATTTTGCGAAGATTACAGCACCGATGACTAATTTGACACGGAAGGGTGTGCCATTTGTCTGGTCGGATCAGTGTGAGGCTAGCTTTGTTGAATTGAAAAGGCTGTTGACTTCTTCTCCAGTGTTGACTTTGCCTTCCGACTCGGGTGGTTTTCTTGTTTGTACAGATGCGTCTCGAGTAGGTTTGGGTGCAGTGCTGATGCAACATGGTAAGGTTATCGCATATGCGTCTCGGCAATTGAAACAGCATGAAGGAAATTATCCCACTCATGATCTAGAGCTAGCTGCAGTTATTTTTGCCTTGAAGATCTGGAGACATTATCTGTATGGTGAGAAATTTCAGATTCTTACTGATCATCAGAGTTTACAGTATATTTTCTCCCAGAAAGATCTGAATCTCAGGCAGAGGCGATGGATGGAATACATGAAAGATTATGACTTTACACTCTCCTATCAGCCAGGTAAAATGAATGTTGTGGCCGATGCTCTGAGCAGGAAAGTACAAGTCAGTCATTTGTTGCTTCATGAATGGAAATTGTGGGAACAGCTTCCGAGCGAGGCATTGTGTGTAGAGATTCCTGCCGATCCGAGGATGGCAGTTTGTGCTAGCTTGGTTTTGGGTTCAGCTTTGTATCAGCAGATTCTAGAAGCCCAACAAGCTGATTCTGATTTGGCCCGTGTTATATCAAGATATGATGTGGAATTTGATGACGAGCTGGTCGTCAGTTTCCAGGGCAGATTGTATATTCCTATTGATGATGATTTGAGGAATGAGATTTTGAGTGAAGCCCATGGTTCCCGTTTTGCTATTCACCCTGGTGTCACCAAGATGTATCAGAATTTGAAGAAGCAGTTCTGGTGGCCCGGCATAAAGAAGGACGTGGCTATTTTTGTTTCTAAGTGCTTGACTTGTCAGTTAGTTAAAGCCGAACATCAAAAGCCAGGTGGTCTGCTTCAGCCATTAGAAATTCTGATGTGGAAATGGGACCATGTTACTACAGATTTTGTGGTGGGTTTGCCTCGAACTTCTCAAGGTTTTGATGGGATCTGGCTGCTTGTCGACAGATTGACGAAAACCGCCAGATTGTTGCCAATTAAAGTTACTTGGAGTGTGTAGAGATTGGCCGAGCTCTATGTGCAGA
Organism: Amorphophallus konjac; assembly: GCA_022559845.1. NCBI lineage: Eukaryota > Viridiplantae > Streptophyta > Magnoliopsida > Alismatales > Araceae > Amorphophallus > Amorphophallus konjac. The sequence continues at coordinate 260,420,766 of CM040119.1, read as the reverse complement.
AGATCGTGCCATTGCATGGAATTCCTGTTTCACTTGTGTCAGATCGTGACCCGCGTTTTACCTCTGGCTTCTGGCGTAGTTTCCAGAAAGCTTTGGGCACTGAGTTAGCTTTCAGTTCAGCGTATCACCCACAGTCAGATGGACAGTCAGAGAGAACTATTCAGACTTTGGAGGACATGCTGAGATCGTGTTGCCTTGATTGGCAAGGTTCGTGGGGTCAGCATTTGCCACTTGTTGAGTTTGCTTATAATAATAGTTTTCACTCCAGTATTGGCATGGCTCCTTATGAAGCGCTGTATGGTCGTCCTTGTCGTACTCCTCTGAACTGGTTTGATGTTGGGGACCGACTGTTGACAGGACCGGACATGGTACAGCAGTGTTCTGATGTGGTTCGTCTGATCAGACAGAGATTGTTGACGGCTCAGAGTCGACAGAAAAGTTATGCAGATCGACGCAGACGTCCACTACAATTTGAGCCAGGAGATATGGTGTTTGTTAAAATATCTCCAATGAAGGGTGTTTCCAGGTTTGGGAAGCGTGGAAAGCTTAGTCCGCGGTATGTTGGCCCTTTTCCGATTGTTGAAGCTATTGGTTCAGTGGCTTATCATTTGCAACTGCCGGCGGCCATGCAAGCTATTCATAATGTGTTCCACGTGTCTCAGTTGAGGAAATATGTGTCTGATGCTTCTCATGTTCTCGATGATTCAGTGTGGCCCGAGGTGACTGCTGATTTGTCCACGCCAGAATTTCCTATCCGAATTGAAGACCGTCGTGAGCAGCGGTTGAGAAATAAGGTTATTCCTCTGGTAAGGGTTGCTTGGCAGCGTCACTCTGGTAACGAGTCTACTTGGGAGCGTGAAGATGAGATGCGTCAGCTTTTTCCTTTCTTGTTCCAGTGAGGTGAAAGTCCTTTCTCAGTCTCCTCCTTTTCGGTTATTGTAAATTTCGAGGGCGAAATTTCTGTAAGGAGGGAGGGACTGTAAGGCCCGTGCCTTAATGGATCTTTCGTGGTATTTGTTCTATTATTTGTTCTGGAATTTCCGGCTTTTTCCTGGATTTTTAGGAATTTGTCTGGCATTTTTCCGGATTTGTTCGGAGCTGTTTGAGGGTTATTGAATATTAATAAGATTTTTATATATATAATGATTGTATTATATATATATTAATTTTATTTTTATTTTTATTTTTTTTATATCTCTCACCCTCACTCTCTCTCCCCCGTCGATCTCTCATTTCACCCTCTCCCTCTCTCTCTCCTCCGTGCGGCCACCTCCTCTCCTCTCTTAGGGATCGTGGTCGAGACGGCGTCGGATTGAGACGAGGTTGGCACCGTTGGATTCCTCGCGTCGAGTAGAGCGCGTGGGTGTCCACTTCGGCGTGGATCGGTGATCGTGGGAGCGAGGTGGAGCGTGGAAGCTCCGTGGCTATTCCTCCTTGCATGCGGCCCGTTCGACGGTTTCGGCTTGCGAAAGGTAGGGGGATGGAACCTCGATCTTGCTAGGATCGTTTCCTTTAGCCCGCTTGTTGATTAGCACCCCGTAGCATGCATGATGTTCATATTTCCATTTTTGGGGTTTTAGCCTAAATCTTGAGTTTAATGCGTTTTAGGCCTTGCATGTGCTAGATTTAGATGTTAGATTGTTGTCTAGCATGCGTGGTTTGACAGGTTATTAGGTTTCTCGTCGATACCCGGCGTTTTCAGCCGTCCGGGAGGGCTTCGGTTTACAAACCGTACCCGCCCGTAACCCAGGTGCAGTGACGGTCCTGCCAGGAACCGTCACTTGCCCGACGGTCCAAGGTGGACGCGTCACTACCAAATAACGGCCCATTGGGGGTGCGTTACTTGGAGAGTAACGGTGGGGCTCCCATCCGTTACTCATCAACTGTTTCCGTGATTTTGGTCAGGCGGTGCGCCCGGCGGCCAGTCGGCCGACCGTCGTTTCGGTCCGGCGCGCCTAGACCGGGGCGTTACTTCGCCTGCTACCATTTAGAACGCTGATAGGTGGTTTGAGCCTCGGGTGGATGTGACGGCGGTGACCCCACGCGTCGCTTCGAAGTAACGCGCAGGGCCCCCACCGTTACATGCCCTTTGGTGCCTCTTGAGCTGGAATCCTGAAGGGAGTGACGGATGGGGACTGGAGCGTCATTCTTGAAGTAACGCGCCGACCCCCGACCGTCGTTTGCATGTGGCGCGTGGGTCCTTGACCGCCACTTCCCTGATGGCTGCAATATATTCCCAGCCCATTGCTTATGCGTTCCGTTCTATATTCATGCCATAGTTGTATTGTTTTACTATATTGTGGCGTGTTTTATGTGCCAATAGAGTAGCTTTTCTTTCCAGGCAATGGAGCCACTGTTGTTGCCCTAAGGTCTGTTGAGTACCGACCCGCTTGAGGATGGCGGAGGGGTATATTTCCCATTCACGGTTTGTAAGCTAGTTCCGTGGGCTCCCAGCCAATGGTAGCGTCCTGCCAAGGGAGAAAACTAGTTAGAGGGCCTGGCTCAGGCTAGAGTCAGTGTGTGCACACGTGGTCGGAGACTGTGGACTGACGCCGACGGGTGTCACTCCGACTGGTCACTTGGTCTGGTACTGTTTACGCGCTTAGCTTGTCGCTTGTCGACTGCGAGTGCTTGAGACGTAGTGTAAGCCGTCAGTGGACGCTTCTGGTTTCTGCTCCAGTGGTTGTCCTTCCTTGTTGCTTGGATTAGTTGCAGCTCATTCTAATTGGTAGTTTTAGCTTCAATCGCTTGCATTTAATTAGTAGCGGCATGTGTTAGCTGTTATACTTGCTTAGATAGAGTTTACAGCTTTCTTGTGATTAGATATTCATGCCATTGCCTGTGTATTTATTTAAATGCATGCTTTAAATTGCGGTTATTTATGCATGTTCGCTTGTTTAGTGCGAGGTAGGGATCCGCGTGACCCCTACTGAGTCTGGCTGTGACTCACCCTTCTCCTTTCAGGTGAGCCGCGCCCGACATCTCCCGGAGTTTAGCGTGCTGTTTCGGGACCGTTCCTTAGCTGCCAGCTGAGCACGAGCTGCCTTTTTGAGGCTTGTGTTGTGCTTTTGCCGGGGTATGCCCCGCGTAGTTGTACCTTGAGGACTGGTGTTTGTGACTCTGGACTAGTTATATATATATCACTCTGGTTATTCTAAATTGCTTCCGCTCTTGTGTTTAAATCTTAATACTTAATTGTATTGCGCGCCCCAATTCGCAATTATTTATGCATATTCCTCAGCTAACCCCCACTAACCCTTCAGGGGCCTCATCAGCCTCTTGGGTGGCCTCCCCAGTTCTTGGTGTCGGTATACCGATGTTATCGGTATATCGGTATCCTGAACTCTGGGTCGTCACATCAACCGTTCCCATTAACTTCAAGAAGGAAATTTGTATCAGGTGGAGTGGAGGTAAAGGATGCCTTAGGGGCAAGGTGATGTAGATGTTCATTCTTCAATATTTTTTCTACCTTTTTAATTTATGCATGATGTTAATCATTTATAATTGACCTTGACTTATGTATAATTGATGGGAACAATTACCTTTTGTCAGATTTTTTTCATAGTGGTTCAAGAATCAATATCTGTGAGTACATTAATATATGTTCTTCGTGGATGAATATGTGAGTACATGAATGTATGTTTTGGATGGATGAATACATGCGAATACATGAATGTCTATTTTGTGTGGATGAACATAGATGTGAGTGAGACAATCAATGAATATGAACATGAATGGATGTATTATTATAGGTAATGAGAGCACATATACTAATAGGATTTTTTTTAAAAAAAAGAAAACATATTCCTACATTTTTATTAACCGACGTTAAATCATTTTCCTACATTTTTTAATAAGTGATGCTAATACTTATTCAAACGTTTCTTCTACTATGTGGCGAAAGGTAATACATACGTTTATATGAACGTAGGTATAGCCTCTTATATGCGTGTGTATATATGTATTTAGCCTATGTTTTTGTTGGACTAATCCCACGCTTTCAAAGCGTAGGTATAGGTCGACATCTACCTACGCTTTTTGTTGGACTATTCCTATGCTTTGAAAGTGTAGGGATATGTCGAACTATACCTACGTTTCATAGAAACATAGGTATAACCTATAGTCACGCGAGCAAGCGCCACGCTTTGAAAGCGTGGCAAGCAAACGTGGCTAAAGGCTTTACCTACGTTTTATTGGACCTATACCTACATTTTTTAAACGTAGGTAAATGCCAATTTTCTTGTAGTGACATGGTCTCCTACTTGGACTTCCAGGTCACGCCTTCGATTATCTACATAAGACTTTTGTCTATCTTGAGCCATATGGAGTCTCTCTCGAATGAGCTTGACCTTCTCGGTAGTATCTCTTATTATTTCTGGGCCTAGAAGTTACCTTTCTCCAACTTCACTCCAACAGATAGGTGAGCGACAACTTCTCCCATATAGTGCCTCGAATGGTGCCATTTGAATGCTAACTTGGTAGCTATTATTGTAGGCAAATTCCACTAGAGGTAGGTGATCATGCCAATTCCCACCGAAATCAATAACATATGCCCTGAGCATATCTTGATTTATGAGCTGCTTCCATGATAAGTTTCTTAGTGTCGGCATGATCCGGCAAGCAGATCCGATCTTTGAATAATAACCTTCCATTAGTTAAGATAGAGAACTCCGGCCTTTGATCAATATTAGCCTTGATCTCCATTAATGTGGGATCATTTTCTTGTAATTTGACTAGATCTTCAATCAGTGTAGGTGGTGATCGGATATTGGTAATAATACCCTTTTCTTCTTCTGCATCCACATCTAGATTCAAAAGAGTAAAATCCTCTATGAGATAAGTCATACCTTTCCTGAGGCTTGCTAGTATTGCCATTGGTCTTCTACTAAGAGCATCAGCTATGACATTTGCTTTACCTGGATGATATTGAATAGAGAAGTCGAAGTCCTTAAGGTACTCCTGCCATCTTCTTTGTCTCATGTTAAGTTCCTTTTGGGTAAAAAGGTATTTCAGACTTTTGTGGTTCGAAAATATCGTGAACTTCTGCCCATAAAGGTAATGTCGCCATATTTTCAAGGTGAATATAACAACAGCTAATTCCAGATCATGAGCAGGGTAGTTTTCTTCATGATGCTTCAATTGCCTCGAAACATAACAGATCACCTTGCCATGTTGCATAAGGACGCACCCGAGGCCAATGCCAGTTGCATCCGTGTAGACTTCAAATCCCCCACCTTCAATAGGTAGTGCCAGAACGGGGGCGGTAGTGAGATGTTCTTTAAGAGCTAGAAAACTCTCTTCGTAATCCTTCGTCCATATCAAAGAATTTTCCTTTCTTGTAAGCCTAGTCAAAGGGTGGTAATTTTAGAGAAATCCTTGATGAATCGCCTATAATAGCCAGCCAAACCGATAAAGCTTCTAACTTCAGATACAGTCCTCGGTCGACTCCAATTCTTGACAGCTTACACCTTTAAAGGATCAACAACGATACCTTCTTTTGAAGTAATATAGCCAAGGAAAGAGACCTCCTTTAGCCAGAACTCACACTTGCTGAGCTTTGTGTAGAGTTGATGTTCTCTTAGAGTTTGCAAAGCTATTCTTAAATGTTCTTCATGTTCTACCTTCGTTTTAGAATAGATGAGAATATCATCAATGAATACGACCATAAATCAGTCGAGATAGGGCCTAAACACATTGTTCATAAGTTGCATAAATGTTGTCAGGGCATTTGTTAACCCAAACGGCATCACCACAAACTCATAATGCCCATATCTTCTTTGGAAAGCAGACTTGTTGATGTCTTCATCTTTGATCCTTAGCTGATGGTAACCCGACCTGAGGTCGATCTTGAAGAAATATTCTACACTAGAAATTTGATCAAATAGCTCATCGATACGCGGCAACAGATATTTGTTCTTTATGGTGAGTTGATTTAGTCACCGGTAGTCGATGCATAGCCTCAGAGATCCATCCTTATTCTTGACATATAGAACTGGCGCACCCCAATGGGATGTGCTGGGTCGAATGAAGCCCTTGTCTAGTAACTCCTAAAATTGTCTCTTCAATTCTTTGAGTTTCGTAGGGGACATCATGTAGGGAGCTATTGAAACAGGTGCTGCTCCAGTAATGAGTTCAATGGAGAAGTTTACTTCCCTTTCGGGCGGTAAACCAGGTAAATCAGATGGAAATACATTGGGGAACTCCTCCATATTAGGAGTTTCTTCTATGAGGATTTCCTTGGAGTCAGTTATGATTACGGAAGCAAGAAAATTTTCGCATCCTTGGGAAATGAGTTTGCAAGCGTGAAGAGAAGAGATGATGGTAGGGTGCTTCCTATACTTGATACCAAGGAAAGAGAATCTCGAGAGACCTGATTTTTGAAAAAAAATTCTCCTATTGCGACATTTTATATAGGCGTCATGGTCCACAAGCCAATCTACACCTAGGATGGCATCGTAGCCTTCCATGTCAAGGCATACGAGGTTTGCCGGAAGATTATGACCTTCTACAGTTACCTCACTATCTGGGTAGTGGGTGGTAAGCTTCGTTCCGGGACCTAAAGGTGTAGTGATAGGTAGGTCCGATGGTAGAGGAACAAGTGAAATTGATAAAGTTTTTACAAAGGTAGTAGATATAAAGGAATGAGAGGCACCAGTATTGAATAGTACAAATGCAGGATGCGAATAAATTTGAATGGTACCTTCCATTAGCCCATCATCCTTGGGCGCTTCATCATCTTCTAGAACAGCATTAAGATGAACCTACCGCCTACGTTCACCGTTAGAAGTTTGCTCCTTCATGAGGGGAAAATCTGGCATGCGGTGTTCCCGGCTTCTACATCGTAAGCAAGCACCAAGGCGCTTCCAGCATTCCTCGGTCGAGTGGCCGAATTTCTCACAGAATGAGCAAGCCGTCGTGACTTGCGTTTCTTCCTCCTTTACCTTCTTATTCTTGTGATTATTCCTTCCATTCCCATTGCAGGACCTTTTCTTGTTATCACGATAGTTGTAAGTGCCCGTGATGCTGAATCTTTCTTCCTTTCGTCCTCGTTTGTCAAACTTGCGGCTTGATTCCTCGCTCTTGCCTTTGTACTTTTCGGCCATCTCTAAGGTCCTTTCACATAGATGCGCCCACTGGACCATCTCCGTATATGTACGGATATTCTAAGGCCCTAGTTGTTGAATAAAGTCGGGCCTCAAATCATCCATAAATCGGTTAGCCTTCAAGATATCTGTGCCAACCAGGTGTGGGGCATAAGGAGTTAGATGAGAAAATTGTAGTTCATATTCCGCCACCGACATCATGCCTTGGCGTAGAGAAGCGAAGTCCACAGTCTTTCGCTCCTTAACATGCTCGGAGAAATATTTTGCTTGGAAGAGTGTAAAGAACTCGTCCCATGTAGGCTGGGCATTTTGAGGTTGTTCCGAACTAGCCTTCCACCACGTACGGGCATCTTTATTTAATTGAAAGGTAGCGAGACAGACCTTTTCTTGGTCGGTGCATTACATGACATCAAATATACGGTTCATCTTGTTGATCCAGTTCTCCGCCTCGTCGGGGTTGGAGGATCATGAGAACCTCAGAGGATTCATACTCTGAAAATTCCCGTGTAGATTACCCACGCCAGCCCGTGCTCTAGCTTAGGCCACAGTCTGTAGTGCCTGGGTAAGACCCACAACTGTTTGTTGCATTGCTTCCCAATTAGTGCAGTTTGCGGCACGTTCAGCGGCCATCGTAAGAGTGAAGTGCCTATAGAAATAAACAAGTAATTAATTCCTGTGGAATCGATAGAAATTTACCTAGAGATAATTTCTAATTAATTATCTCATCTAGGTCTCTACCCAATTCACACATGGGTTGGGAATTTATTTCCTTAATTCATAGCTGTGGGTCCTTAATCCTTAGACTTAGCCTACGACATGACATTTTCCCGAGGACTTATTTATGCTTAGGCTCTGATACCACTTTAACTATCACGTCCCGAGATTATGCAGCGGAACTAATCAGGAACGTGAACAGCCAGCTAGTACGCCGCAAGCGAGCAACATAATCAGAGTGCTAACACATTCACACATAAAACGGAATGCACAAGATGATATACTCAAAACTTCACTTTATTGAATAATATTCAAAGTACATTGATAATCGACTCCTTTCACTAGACTCAAATAAATGGAAAAGTACACAGACTCGACTTGACTCATGACTCTACTAGGTCTTCTCTTGATCATTAATCACTCTCAGACTCGTCACTTGAGTAGTCCGAACCCCCGCTAGAATTTCCTGAAAAGATTAGAAAAGAAGAAGGGAATGAGACCACTTGTCCAGTAGGTATCTTCGTATCAACATGAAGGCAATGTTTAAGCAATTAGTATTTTGGCTCTAGAAAAGAAGAATAAATGCATACGATGAAACATGCGAACAAAACCAAGTAACAACGCAAGTAACAAGATATGACTATGAAGATATGACATTTCATATATAGATAGAGAAGATAATCATTCAAGAACGTATAGTGGCCTTTCATGTAACAAGAATGTACTAGCATGTATCGAGAATGTACTAGAAAGTCATGTAATCAAAAATGTAATAATTTCACGTAGAGCCTCGTGGTTTTCACTCGTCCATAAAAAAGTACTCCCGGCATAATGCGACACCAGTGTTCATCATACCCCATGGTTTATAGCATGTTTTTGACAATCAGCCGAGGGGACTAGTGTCGAGCCTTGGACACAATCAGTGCCCGATCCGCATCTTTAAGTTATAAATCAAGCTACTTCCACGAGAAACATCAATAAAGTAGGCCAATAATATATAAGTTCAAACTATAGTTCCATGATAACAAATAACAAGGTAAGGATTACTTCAATTAAGAACATGAGAGTTCAAGGATGAATTAGTGACAAGGTTACACTATGGAAGAAATTCCGTCGCATAACGGTACATTCATTAACTTCCGTCATTTCATTAATAACTTATGTTAGGTTCTAGATAATCAATAGACCATCTAGGAACATAGGAAAATCAACCCTCGGGGTAAACCATGGGTTAATCAATATTTAGACATAAAACGGCCATATCGGGGCCGTTTCTTTAAGAGGCGATCGTGCTAGGACCGTTTCTATGAAGAGGTGGTCAAGTCAAGACCGTTTCTATGACAGAGTCGACGCATGAAGAAAGAAAGGTCGACGCAGTGTGAAATATGGACTAACGCAGTCATGGGATGATCGCTAATAGACAATAGCGGTCACCTGATGGCCGCGACTACCCAGACACAGAAAAATGCTAATAAGTGTTTTCTAGACAATTTGGGCTTTGAGGGTACAACCAGCTCGACGTCCTAATGGGAATCCCAGGCTCGCGGAGACTTATGGATGCCTTGAAACAAGATCATTAGTCTGGTGGAAGGAATATCCAACGGAGAGGATCATAAGTCTAAGATCGTGTGCCTAATATGTGCAAAGTGTAACTAGTAGCCACGCACCGGAGTATGCACTATGTACTTATGAAAAGACTCAAAGATAAGAGTGGATCATGTAAAAACAGTGATCAAAACATGCATAAAACAAGTCTCATAATCCATGAGAAAATTTAATTTAGCACAAACTATATGATTTTGGCATGAAAGTAACATAAGTTTAAAGTAAGTTCCTAAAACATGTAAGCCATGGAATCTAGCATGATAGGTGCACAATATAGCCATTAATATGAATCCAAGGTCATAATCAGGAATACAACCTAATTACCTAGGCTTTGCATATATTAAAAAGGGTCGATCTGCATTCTATTTAGAGTTAACAGGAAGCAGAAACAGAAACATAATAGCAGTAGGTAAAGAACCACTTCTATGCATACGTGGTTAGTCGGAGACCGCTAAAAGACGTTTGGCGGTCTTGGGGAGACCATTTTAGCCTGCCAGCCAGACGGGTCACAAAGTGTGGTTAAGGCCTATTCTAGGGCAAGTAATGCATAAAAAAGTACGATAAATGAATAGATAACATGCAAAAACATGTTTATAATGAAGAGGGTGCATGGAAATACATGAATCATGCCAAAGTTCTTATATTTAATTAGAAGGTGCAGGACTATGTATGCAGAAATAACCTACATGCGCAATCATAGTAAACCAAGAAATACTCTGTGTATAATGCATGAAATCACATGGACTTAGAGGGCTTTTGTTCCGAACACATTAATTTAGCATTTTAATAAGATAACCTACCTTTCATTCGATCCCTAGACTTCGAATTTCTGACTGGAAGTCGACCCTAGTTTCTGCACGTCCTATGCTAAACCAGCAACTTCTCGTCCCTCTATCTCCTGATCCTCTTGACCTAAATCCATGAAATTTGGAGGGTAGGTAGAAGATATAAAGGGGAATAAAAAGTTCTAAAGACCCAACTTGAACTAACCTCGTTTAAAGTTTCTAATCTCCTGATCTTCACTGGAACGACGCAATGTTTCTTGTGCAGCCTGCAGTGAACCAGAGACTTGCAGACACTCTAGCTCTCCAACGGCTGAGTCTTCTAGCATGAAAATTGGAGGTGAGTTAGATAAAACTAAGGAGAACATAAAGTTCTAAAGAATCAACCTGAGATGAGGTCTCCTTACCATCGAACTATGCGCTCTAAAACAAGGGTTCACGCAGGTTGAACCTGACACCTATTTATACGGTTTGCTATGGTTTGAGGGATTAGATAGATTTGGGAGTCCTATTTAGAAGTAGAACTAATCCTTAAGAGTCATAGACTAAGTTTTCATGCTAGGTAGCTTCAAATCATGAAAATTGGGATGGGAAAAATCTAATTTTTCCACGCTTCCAAAACCTCCATTCACAGAACATAGTAGCGGTCACCTCGAGACCGCTATTGTGTGAAGGCGGTCTGACGATAGACCGTGTTTAGGCGCTAAATTGGAAATTTTTGGATTTTTATAATATCCCCCTATTTATCCCGTTAATTGGCTTATTTATCCTTTTCAAATCCGTAAATTGTCCAAATTACATTTGTAGTAATGGGCTTGGGCCTAAAGGTCACAAAATTGGTTCTTTGGGCTTAGCCCTTTGGTAAATATAGGGACATTAAACTGCTATAAATAAATCCTTAATTCTTTTTAATAGTCTATTAAGACTTTTTAATTGCTTAATAATTATATTTATTCTCAAAAAAATTCAAGAAAATTCTCGGGCGTTATAAGGTCGACCTCATGTGTCTTATAGAGACTATTGTACTGGCAGTTTTCTTAAGTAAGGTCGACACTACTTTTAAAGCAGATCGACCTCATGTGTCTTCCAGAGACTATTATACTGGCAGTTTTCTTAAGACAGGTCGACACTACTTTTATAGCAGGTCGACCTCATGTGTCTTCCAGGGACTATTATACTGGCAGTTTTCTTAAGACAGGTCGACACTACCTTTACATCAGGTCAACCTCAGGTTATTTCCATAAGCTTCTCTTCAAATTCTGTCAAGTACACCCGGTCATCCAGAGAGCATTAATTGTAGGCGCAAAACTTCAAAAACACATCTTTTAAGGTCTGGATAAAGATCCCAGGTCAGACGCTCTGCCACTTAATTATAACAGCTCAGAACATCTTTTTGGAGAAGACTTGGTCAGCCACCAAATTTGTGAAAGTCCCTTCTGCCAGAGTTCTGTCTATTCTATCCTAATAAAGGACTGGTCAGATCGTCTGCCCTCTAATGAACACTGGACAAAGCCATGTCTCTCTGTCACAGCTCTCACATAATGTCCACTCTCTCTTGCCACTGTCCTATCCTAGGACTGGTCTGGAAAGCCCTGCAAGCTCAAGACAATATCCTACAGAATATTTTCTATAAAGGGAAGAAAAGATTTTTTAGAGGGAAATTTGACTTTCCAGTTGCTTCCTTATATCTGGTGGATCAAGTCAATCTCTGATGATGAAGGACAGTGGTCAAAGAGAAGACTTCAATTTGAACCAGTCATATTGGAGGGAAATCTCTTCACTAGGCTCTTCTATATATTCATGTGGCTTCTAATGAAGAAGCTACTGCCGCCTTGGAAGAGAGCCACGCCCTTGAACATTCAAGAAGAAAATCTGTGAGAAAGAAAAGAAGGGAGTGAGAGTAGCCTAGCACCTGGTCCGGCCCTAGTCCAGTGCTGTGAAAGAAAAGAGAAAAAGAGAGAAGCCTTGTGAGAGAGCGGCCCTGTAGATGTCTGAGCTTGAAGAGAAAGATCTTCGGATCTAAATTTGAAGTTGCAGCCACCAGCTTCCAGATCTCTATCTGAAGTGTTAGATCCCCTAGTTGATTTTGGTAGTAATGTTTTAATGATGACAAATCTCGTGTGTATGTGTCTTTGAAACAGTTCATTGAAGAATGCTAACCAAGGTGCTCATTTTTCCATTATCCTGTTTTGCCGCTACTAACCCATGGTGAATATCATCTTCAAGTCAATCAATAGCTGAAAATTTGTTCTGAGCAGTCGACCATATCAAGAATGGAGTTGACCTCATCATGCTTGTCTTGTATCCACCAAGCCAAGTCATTCATTGAGCAACAATCTGCTTATGCACTCTGTTCATGGAGCATTGGTGTTTACAACATATTTTAAATTCTCATGTTTTGACAAAATGAAGTTTTAGAGTTTGGAACATGTTTGTTTTTATCATGAATCCATCTTTAATTGGTCATGTTGCTCTTGACACAGTTTGGAGCATTGTTTTGAAAGATGGGTTGTTGATATCGAAGCTTACCATGTAACTCATCTATGTTTTTCTTAGAGGCTCATGATTGCATATCGCTCATTTTGGTTCCTATATTTTCATTTGAAGCTAAAGATGAATGGATTTTTCAAAGCTTTCAATTGCATGTCATTTTTCTGAAAAATCATGTTTTCATAAAGGGTCATAAGGCCTTTGATTTGGTTGAATGGCATTGGGTGTTTTTGGGGTGAACCGGACTGCCATTAGGCAGATTTTCTCTTCCCCGCTGCAAGGGTTGACCCCATGGTAGACTCTTGGGTGCCCGGGGCTTCTTTTTAACTTGGACATAACACTGCCCAGGAGGTGTCGACACCAGGAGTCGACACCTATCCACTGGATTCTTTATTTTGGGCTGGACAGAACACCTGGATTTAGGTGTCGACACCTACACCCAGGGTGTGGTTTTTTTTGTTAAGGGACAGAACTTGCTGAATTAGGTGTCAACACCTGTACAGGCGCGTCCGGAACGGGAATTCGGGTTTGGTTTTGAAACCCCCATTTCATGATCCGTTTGGCTTGGGTTTTTACCCCCATACCCCTATGGTTTATATACATATTTGAGAAGGGTTTTGAGAGGGTTTCTCATGGGGTTAATGGTCTTTTATCTATCTCTCTTGTGGTGTTTTATAGGGGCTGCGAATTTGGCCTTGCACAAGAAGAAATCCATTGGAAGAAAAGGAAGGAAGCACTCCAAGCCGTAGGTGAGAAGGGTGAGGGTTTTCTTATGTTTCTAATGTATTTTCCTACCTTGTAGGAACATTTTCAACAGGGATATTCAATCTACATCCATTTTTCAAGAGTTCTCAAGCTAAGGAAGCTCAATCTAGACCGACTAGTTCGTGGGGTTTTGATTTTGCTAAAGATCCACCATCCCTCACCTTGAAAGCTCAAGGATGATCATCTCAAGGCCTTCAATAGTCTATGGATACATTTCTCCATCTTTTCTTAGCCTTCCTTACTTTATTTTGATGATTCCTTATTCGTATATTCTGAGTATCAAGCTTGTATTGAATATTCTTCCTGTTTTCTAAACTCTGAATATTTCTTTGTTGAGAACCATCTACGTACGGTTGTGTGTGGACAGAGCTACAGGCTATGCAACATCTAGGTGGTTGTTATCCGCTGGTGGATCGTGTAGGAGATGACGTCTCCGTGTATTTGGAGTGTGAACTCTGAGTGCTTCAGTTTGAAGCGAGTGAAGCTTCACCGATTGGTGAGGGGTGGACGTAGGGAGCCTGTGTGGTCCCGAACCACCTAAAAAATCTCTCTCGCACCTTGCTTGATTGTGGTTTGCTTGCTCATTTTATCTATGTTGATCGTGTGAGCCGGTGAGTTGAGAGTAGATGTTTACATGCGATCTAACTCTTGTCATTTTGCTCAAATCTGCCCATTGCTTTACATTGTTTTTCATTAGAGTTAAAATTTTTGCATCTTTTAAAGGGGACAATTCAACCCCCCTTTTTATCCTAGCACACGCTTAGGATCAACAATCTGGTATCAGAGCGGGTCTCTAATTTTTATGACAACCTCACAGTTGTAGAGCAAAGATCCTTTGCTATGGCCGATAGGGGAATGCTTCTTGAGGGACATTGTATACATAGACCCCCGTTCTTTGATGGAACGAACTATCGTCATTGGAAAAATAGAATGATTGTGTTCTTGCGAGCACAAGATTTTGATACTTGGAGAGTTATAAGTAGAGGTCCATATGCTTTACTAGAGAATGAGGATGAATGGGAAGAAGAGCATATTAAAAAATCATGTGCAAATTTCAGAGCGATGAATATTATTCAATGCGCTATACACCCTAACGAATACTCACGTATTTCTCTGTGTTCATCTGCGCAGGAGATGTTGGAAAAGCTGCAACTGATGTATGAGGGTACTTTAGAAGTCCGCGAGACAAAGTCAAATTTGCTAGTTAGAGAATATGAATTGTTTGCAATGAAGCCAGAGGAGAGTATACAAGAAATGTATGCTAGGCTAAGTGAAATCACAAATGGATTGAAAGCCTTAGAAAAGGAATACTCTAATCAGGATTTAGTCAGGAAGGTGTTGCGGTCACTTTCACCGCAGTGGCACACAAAGGCAACCGTAATCGAGGACTCGAAGGATTTCACCGCATTCACAGTGGATCAATTGATCGGGTCGCTCATGACTTACGAAATCAACATCAAGAAGCCAGTTGAGGAGGAAAGTAAGAACAAAAAGACTATTGCACTTATCGAGGATCGTCTAAAGAAAGTGATTGAGAGTCCAACATCAATAGTGAAGAAGAAGAATTGATGGCTCTCGTCACAAGAAGAGTCAGGAAATATTTCAGAAGAGCAAGACGAGAAGGAAAATTTCCAAGAAGATTCATGAGAAGAAATGCCAACAAGAAAGGTGAGCCAAGCCAGAAAGAAGAGATCATATGCTACGAGTGCAAGAAAGCCGGCCACATGAGAGCTCAATGTCCCGAGCTCCAGAAAAAGAGGAAAAAGAACAAAGGAAAGAAGCTAAAAGCCATGAAAGAAACTTGGAGTGACGAGGACACGGATATCACAAAGTTAGGGAGCGAAAAAGATCAGTTGGACGAGCTAGTCCATAATTTGTGTTTGATGGCGGATGAAGAGAATTCTGAGGTATGTTCTGATTTTGAAAGCTTCACTAGTGAACAATGGAGTTTAGCTTATGCAGATTTATATTAGAAGTATAAGAGGTCCAAAACTGATGTTAAGACCTTGAAAAAGAAATTTCATGACTTCATTATCTCTACTAATCCATGCAGTAAATGTAGCATTCTTGAAATGCAAATTGAGAAATTCAAAGATGATAAAGAAGATTTTCAATCCAAGCTAACCTTGTATGAGGATGAGCTACAGTGTTTGTAGGTAGAAAAATAACATGCATATAAGAAGATTGAAAACTTTAAAACTGAAAATGAGAAATTGGTAAAGGAGTTGGATGAGCTGAAATCAAGATTGAATGAGTTTGAGAAATCAAAGAAAGAAATAGAAACCAACTTCAATACTGTAATGCCCCGGATTTTTTGGATATTTATCGGATCTGGATCCGTGAGTTTCAGATCATTTTCGTGGGTCATGGAGTGTGTTTTATGCTTTACATGTGTTTTTCCCAGATGTGCCTTCGGAGCTTTGTGCAGGGTGAACCGTGGCATTCTCCGACTTCGGGACAGTATCGGCGCGTTGTGCTCCTCCTGAGGATCGCGACGATAATTTTTCATAATTTTCTAAATTTTTGCAATTTTCGGGCTTATATATATATATATTAACCCTTTCTCTCTCTCGCCACTCATTTCTCATTCTCTCCCTCTCTCTCTTCTCATTCTCTCCCTCTCTCCCCCGGGCGGCCGACGGTGGCGGAGGAGGGCGAGACGGTGAGGTGAGGAACGAGGAATGGGTCGAGGATCGAGGGTCGGTGGCGCGTGGAAGCTCGGCCATGAGTTCGTGTCCCGACGAGGGTTTCACGGTGTTTCCTTCTTGGATCGGCGTCCACGGTGCGTGAAATCTTCGGTGGAGGTAGGGAGATGGACCCCCAACTCGCGTACTTCATTTCCCGTGAGTTTGGTAGCCCATGGTGAGCCGAGCGTGGGTTTATTGCCGTTTTGGGGAAAAAGTATGATTTTGGGGTGTGGGCTCGATCTAGAGTTTTGATCACGTTTTTTGTTGTTTTTGGGCACCATGTGATGCCTTGGGGCTTGGGGAAGGGTTTCCCCTTTTTTTTTCCATCACCCGGGGGTGATTGGGGCGTGGAATGGACTTTCCCACCGTTTCTACCATTTTCGGGCTCGGGACGCCTTAGCGGTCCTTCCAAAGACCGCTAGGCCACCTAGCGGTCCTATGGAGACCGCCTAGGGTCCCCCTATGTCGGTTTAAGGCTGGCGGTCATGCGATAAACCGCCAGGGTCTTTGGCGGTCTAGAGGTAGACCGCTAGGACCGCTTGAGTTTCGTGTGCTCTGGGGGTTTAGCGGTTGAGAGGTAGACCGCTAGCCAGTGCCCCGCGGTCCATGTGTAGACCGCCAGGGGTTCGTGAGTCCAGGGTGCTTGGCGATCCATAGGTAGACCCCTAGCCATCCTTTAGCGGTCTAAGGGTGGACCACTAGCCTTCTTGGCAGTCTAGGGGTAGACCGCTGGGCAATTTTTGTGCTTGCAATGTCTGTTTCGCATTGTGTTGGTCTCCGATCGACCCGGTTGTGACCTAGTGGTCGACCATCGGTCTCGTGAGTATCCCAGATATCCCATGGGTTCCGTGACCGTGTTTCTGGGGTGTCAGGAGGTACCGTGTTATCTCGATTAGCGTGTCAATAGGTGTGGTGGGTCCGGGTGACCATATGTGTTCCGAGATTTTCTGTTACGCTTGATCAAGTCACCGTGTAGCGGTGTGAGTGCGGTGGGGTTTCCCCCGCATGTCATGAGTTTCTCCGAAAGATGGTTCCTAAGTGGGCCAAGTGTATGGCCTTGGACTGCGAGTCCAGTCTTCTAGCCTGGGGCTAGAGGTTTCCCGCTTTTCCCTGGGATGGGGAATCGGCATGGCGGCTTGTGAGCTACCTGGGGAATCGTGCTTCTGTGCTTTCTACATGGGCCACGTGTGTGGCCTTCGACTGTGAGTCCAGTCACCCAGCCTGGGGCTAGAGGTCTCTTGAGTTCCCTTTTTGAGGGAATGGTCTCAGCGGCTCATGAGCTACCTCGATATTCATGCTACCGTGGTTTTAGACCTAGGGATTAGACTAGAACAACAGCATTCTGCCATTGCGTACGACGGTCTTGACCCCGAGTCTTGTGACTAAAGGACCGTTGGATTTAGTGAGTCTAGAGGACTGTCCAGAGTCCAGTGGCTCGACGCCACTTGGTTCTTCCCGACTTTCACGCAAGGTGCGTGTGTGTTTCTCGGAGTCCTCCTTGGAGAGTGGTCACATTAGTGACTCCCCACTAGTCGTAGCCTTTCGACACGCGTGTGGTCCCACCAGGGAGTGGTGGCGAGGCTTTACTCGAGAGACGGCTTTAGGCTGGTTGCTGTGGGCCTCCTACTGTGGCGGCTCGAGTCCGGGCCGCGAGGAATACCAGCTAGAGGGCCTGACGTAGCGCAGTCAGTCAGTGTGTGCACACGTGGTCGGGGACTTCAGACGCGTGCTGACGAGCACGACCCCGACTAGACCCTTGTTCTGTGGTTACTTGTACGGTGTTGTCAGTCTCCGCCAGGGGGGTTGTATGGAGACACCTGAGGCGCAGACTAAGTCGTCACTGGACGCATCCGGCTTTGCTTCTGGTGGGCAGGTACTTCTATCACGTGAGACGTGACTCTCCTGTTTCCGGGTTCCGTTTCCCGTCTGCGAGATGTGGTTTTTTGGACCGTCCGGTGTTTCCAAGGTAGTGGCCAGAGCGCCAATGGCTTTACAAAGTTTGTGTCTTATTGGTGCGGTGTCCTCGATCAGGTGGTCGGGATCGCACCTTGGATAGCATGTCCAAGTTGGCACTGTCTTCGAGGATAGGCCTCTACGACATGGTTGCCTTGAGTGTTTCTTAGTAGGACTAGTGTTAGAGTGGTCCGGCTCCCGATTGTGAGATCAGGGTTTCCCTTTCCTGTCACCGGTAGGAGTAGCTATAGAGCCGTGGTTTTCTCGGCTACCGTGGTTTGGTACGGCTTTTCCCTTCACCGTAGTTATTACTCCGACGTTGTTGTTGTTGCTCTTGTTAGTGCCGCTTTCCCTTCCGTTACTGCCGTTGTTCTCTATTGGGGTTCCGCGGGATCCCTACTGAGCAAGTGACAAGAGGCTCACCCCTACTTTTCAGGTGCGGCAGTTCTTTCTCGAGGTTCGAGGGTGTTGTTCGGAGGTTCTTAGTTGCCAGCTTACCGGGCCGATTGTTCACTTGGCATGTGGTATGTTTTTGTACTTTAGACTGTACTTTCTATTGGACTGGACTCTACTATCATAGTTGTTTATTTATTTCTATTAATTGTGGAATTGTCCTGCTTTATTTCCTATTTCTTTGTACCTCCACACTCCTTTTAGCCCTTCCGAGCCCTCCCGACTCGTTTACGGTGGGCCAGGATTCGAATGGTATCGAGTTCTTCCCGGTATCCGGATCTTGGGTCATCACAGCTGGTATCAGAGCGGTGGTTGTGGATGTACATGGGAATTCAAGATATTACAGTGATCAGAGTCCATAAGGTCCAGTACAGTCAGCAGCTGGCCTAGGGTTTTGTGTTTATTTTCCACTTGATTTCTCGCTTGAGAGCTTAAGTGCGCTACGTGGCGCTGTGAAGATGGTTGCTGTTCGTGACTTTCGTGCCGGCGTAGGGCCCAAGGGATGTGATAGAGAAATTTCTTCCCGATGGGTGGTGGCCTCGATTGTATAGGGTTGGGCAGAGGTTGTCGGTAGGTGCGTTACTATGTTGCTGTGTTTGAGGAATTTACAGCGAGGTCAGGTGGCTGGCGAGGATTGATTATGGTTAAGTGGCCATGAGCATGCTCTGAGGGAGCTGTTGTCGAGTCTGACCACTCCAACTTGAGGTTATCCAACCCCTGAGGTGTTAAGTTGTCGTTTAAGGTGGTAGAGCGGGTGTTCTGATCGAGAGGTGCACTCGGGTGAGTGGAGGATCGTCTTGGTGAGCTGTTGATTTTCGAGCCTGATGTCCTAGTCATGCTCTATGGTGTCAGAAATGACGTGTCAGTCCCGATTATTTTACAGATTTTGAGGTAGGATTGGGTGGAGTTGTCCCAGTAAGTTCTTGCTCCTGCGCTCTTGCGTGCGAATGGGTTGTGCTCGCCTGGATTTGGCTTGAGTTGTGAAGGTTCTGCGGTGAGTTCGAGACTCGAGGATGAGCGTTGACGGTTGTCGATTATGGCTCATGTTGCGGCTCTTGGCATGGCGTGCTACAGTTCGGGGAATTGCAGTGGTGGTGCATCGAGAGATGTTGTGATCGTGGTCCGATGTGACACTCATCGAGTGTGTTGGAGGTGCTGACCTGACGTGATGATGGCTTTCTCGGTGCTGGAAGGTGCTGTTCCCAGCGTGCGCGAGGTTCGAGGTCAGGTCGAGCGTAGAGTTTTTTCGTTGGTTGGAGGTGTGTTGGTTACTCCTTTGGTTGGAGAGATTGTGTTTGACTAAGGTTCGTTGTCTTGCATTATGTTCCCGGATTTGGTTGGTCTCTGCGTGCCATGGAGTCCGTGCGAGACATGTTCCATGTTGTGGCAAGGTGTTTAGCTAAGAAACTACAGTTGTTTTAGTTCCCTACTTAATCTTTTAAGATATGTTCATGGATCACTCTCTCTGTGAAAATGTTGTATTTTTCTCTCACCTATCCAACAGCTACATATCTCTTTCATCTCTTTGTGATGATGTCAAAGGGGGAGAGATAGGAGGGAGAGTCAAATGGTGGGGAGAGTGTTTTGCATTTGAGGGGGAGAGACAAGAGGGAGAGTCATTAGGTCGGGAGACTATTTTTGCATTGGCAGGGTTAGTGTGTGTTCTACTTGATCACTCAATTCTGATTGCATTGGCTTAAATTGTCTCATAGAGTTGACTCATAGTGTTGCCATCATCAAAAAGGGGGAGACTGTTGCACTCCTACAGTTTTGATGATGTCATACACTATAAGTCAATCATGATAGTTCATCATAATGCATTTCTTTTATACATTCTTGCATACTGCACTCTCTAGTTTTACTCTGAAAGTCTGTGTAGACTTAGTTTATTTAGTAGTTGGGTCCGTGCATATGCTGCATCTCTACTGAATAGGGTCTGTGCATGCAAGCATCAAGTCGGTGCAACCTTAGTTGCTGCACGCGACCAAGTCTGTTTATGCGTTTTCAAGTCCGTGCATTCACTGTCAACTCGGTGCATATCATGTCTTTCGTGCATTTCCTAGTTGGTGCAGATTTTGTTTTACGCAATCAAGTCTGTGAAACTCTCGCACTGTGCAATCAAAGTCTGTGCACATTACTGTTGAGGTCTGTGCATATAGGTCTGTGCATTCGAGTCCTTGCTCACTTGCTTAGCAGATGGAGGTCGGTGCATACTTTGCACACGCACATTAGGTCGGTCCAGGTTATGTTCTGCACGCACCACGTCAGTGCATTCTTTGCCTGCACACACACACAAAGTCGGTGCATTTTTTGCCCGCACTCTCACGAGGTCAGTGCATTATCGCCATGCGATCAATCAAAGTTTGTGCAGTTCTTGTTCTGCGCTTAACAAGTCTGTGCAATTCTCTAATCAACGTCGGTGCAACCTCTTGTCTTAGGTATGATCCAAGTCGGTGCATTGTTCTAGTCCTGTGAAATAATGTCTGTGCATGATTGTGTTGTGCTGCATTCAAAATCTGTTCATTCTTTACTTCAGGGTACTTGAATTTTCGTGCAGTTTCATCTCAGTGCATATTTCAGTCGGTGCACTTTCTACCTGATACACATTTGGTCTGTGCATATATGCTTCTACCTTGGTCATAGCCTGTGCATATCTTGCAAATCCTTGTTTATGGCTTGAGTATACTTTGCGTTACGATGTGTGTGCATATGGTGAAATCATTACCTTAAGGTCGGTGCATGACAGTAAGAGTTCGTGCATGTCTTGCAATATAATACGTAAAGTCTGTGCATGCTCTTGGTCAGTATAGCGTTCACTAACATCTTCTCTTGCTTGGCAGGTTTGTCACCTGGTCGAGCATGTGTTCGGCGAACCCAAAACCAGTAAGGATACTCCACGTGGAAGTTAATGTACCAGGTTACGGGCTCGTGATCCAAGGCAACGAACAAGAAAGGATGATCCTGACACGTGGACCTAACAAGGGGTCAATCCTGTGAAAAGAAATGGGCGAGAATCGTGTTAGCCATGTGCTATCATCTGACTATAAAAGAGGTTGAAGACAGCAAGCAAAAAGCTGCTGAAGATTGGAAAAATGAGAGCATCTGAAGCCACAGAGTGTGCAAGAGTGTGAAAGAACCTCCCTATTCGAGAGAAGAGCCTGAAGTGTCTGAGTGGTCATAGTTTGTTCTGAGACTGAAAGTGTGCTTCTTTGGAAGCTACATTTTTTGTTGTTTTGAGTGACTGTCTTCTTTTCTTTCTGTCGTTTTCGAATTGTTTCATCCATTTTCTCTATATCGCTTTGTTACCCTCAAAGTGTTCTTAGAGGAAGGGAGATTTGTTCTCCAGTTGCGAGTGTAGGGAATTCATTCCTGTGTACCCTCTGGCTTAGAGGAAGGGAGGTTGGTCCTCCGGTTCTGATCTTGCTGGGGCAAGGTCAGGTGCAGATCCTGTGGGTTGCAGGTTCGGTGTAGAGGGATTTGTTCCCCTGTGGCAAGCTGTTTGGCAGCAGGTGTTGTAGACTGAGTCTGCGTGTTTAAAATTGCTTAGTGCAAGGAAGCCTTTCTCCGGAGGAGAAAGGGGTGGACGTAGATTGCATATCGCAATCGAACCACCTTAAAAACCTCTGTCTCACTTGTGTGGTTTGCTCGCTTGATCTCTTGCTTGGTGTGTATGGGTGATTTCTGATTGTGTCTAAGGCTCATAAGCTGTTCGCTTACTGCTCCGTATCAGTCTCCTCACGTTAAAGTTCTACTCATTGGTCTTCTCTGTGACTCAATTAGAGAAACACTCTCTCTACGTCTGGGTTTTCGTAGCTCCTATTTCAAATTGCTTTAAATTGGGTGTGATCTATTCATCCCCCCTCCCTTCTAGCTCACACGTTCCGCGTGCTATCAATTGGTATCAGAGCGGGTTACCCATCATGTGGTCCAACGGCTAGGGTAATTCTAGA
This sequence comes from Amorphophallus konjac, assembly GCA_022559845.1. Lineage (NCBI taxonomy): Eukaryota > Viridiplantae > Streptophyta > Magnoliopsida > Alismatales > Araceae > Amorphophallus > Amorphophallus konjac. The sequence goes on along the minus strand of CM040119.1, from coordinate 260,398,264 downwards.
TCTAATGGTCCTCAAAGCTTCATGGCTGAGAGACAGGTTATAAGCCACCCTCCTTTCTTTGATGGTACTAACTATTTCTATTGGAAAAATTGGGTGGAGGTGTTTATGAGAGCACAGAGCCACAAGCTCCGGAGAGTGATCACCGTAGGGCCTTATGATCTTCCACTGAATGAAGATGCGTGGATGGAGGATCACGTCAAACTTTCAACTATCAACTGGTCGGCCCTAAACATCATTCAGTGTGCAGTTCATCCTGATGAATACGCCCGGATATCAGCCTGCAAAACTGCCAAGAAGATTTGGGATGAATTGGAGCTGATCTACGAAGGTACATCTCAAGTGAAGGCCACTAAAGTAAACATGCTTACCTCAGAATATGAATTATTCAAAATGAAACATGAGGAGACCATCACAGAAATGTATGCCAGGTTGTCATTGATCACTAACAGTCTTAATGGGCTTGGGAAACAAATCTCAGAAGGGGACATTGTCAGGAAAATTCTTAGGTCACTATCCCCCGCCTGGCACACAAAGGCCACTGTGATAGAAGAGTCTAGGGATCTATCAAAAATGACAGTTACTGAACTGATAGGATCCCTAATGACCTACTAAATGAACTTCAAAAGGAATGGTGAAGGAAGTGATAAGAGGGGCAAGAACATTGCCCTCAAGGTGTCCAGCAGCAAAAGTAGCGACAACAACGGTAGTAGTAGTGGGGAGTCTGACGGTTTGTCAGACCTTGATCAAGAGGAGCAAGCTATGCTCACTCGTCAGTTTTGAAAATTTCTGAGAATGAAGGGAAAAACATTTAGAAGAAAAGGGTCATATCCTTCGGGTAAGAAGTTTGATTCCAATAATGATAAAATCAGGAGCACTAAGAAGATTACATGTTATCACTGCAGGAAGACAGGACATATAAAAGGTGAATGTCCTGATTTCTAGAAGAAGGCCTCCAAGGTGCAAAAGAAGAAACCTCAAGCTATGGTCTGCACGTGAAGTGACGAGGAGGAAGACCCAGAGGCCAGCTATTCATAGGAAGACAAAGAAGGAATATGCCTCATGGCCAAAAGCGACGAAGAGATAACCAATATTTTTGAGAACTTTACAATTGATGATTGGGAAGATTCATATGCTGAACTGCTAGATAAATTTAATGCTTGGAGCAAAGAGCATAGGATGATAAAGAGAGAATTTAATATTGCCAATGAAGAGCAAGTTCAGACTAACAAAGAGAATCTGAAGTTCAAGGAAGAACTATAAGAGATGAACTCTCTCAGAAAAGAAAATGATGACCTTAAGTCTGAAAACCAGGAAGTTCATAAATAGCTTGATGAACTTAAGTCAAATTTTCAAGAGAGTCAAAGTGAAAACAGCTTGATCACTGAAAAATATGAAGCTAATAGGAAGGTCAACTCTAACTTTCAAGAAAAGTGTGAAACATTATAGAAAGAGCTGGAAGATAAACAAGTAACCCTAGAAAAATTTGTTCAAGGAAAGTCGAACCTAGATACTATGTTAGGTACTAGAGTTAATTTCAACAAAGAGGGTTTGGGCTACAATCCAGCACAGAAAAGACCTTTTGATTTCAAAACTATAACATTCTGTCCAGAAAAGGGAAAAGAGAAAATGGACACACCATCAAGCTCTAGCCATGATCAGAGTGTCCAGCACACTGGGAATAAGTCAACAAAACATGTCCAGCAACACTCTAAAACTGTTGAGAACTTAACTGGACGAGCTCCCATGCCTGCCAACCAGAACAAGAGTGTTAACAAATCCAGGCAAATGACCCACAACAGAAATTCATATTATAATAAGAACATGGGTCAGTACAGAAGAAACTGGGGAAATCATGCTCACTCTCAGAAATTCTTTAATGAGAATGCTTTTACTAAACCGAATGGGTACAGAGGATACCAGAGGAATAAAGGGTCTAACAACAGGAACAATTTCCACACCATTAGACCAAATGGACACAATGTTAATCGGAACTTCAACAAAAATGTCAACAACTTGGTAAAAAAGAAAAATTTGGAACAACTTTGGATTCCAAAATGTTTGCTTAGAGAGTTGAATAATGTCTTTTGACCCAATCTTTCTTGGGTTCCAAAACACTCTACTTGATTTGTTACTTTGTAGGTTTGCCTAGCAGTTGAGAACAACAAGTGGTATTTAGACAGCGGCTGCTCTAGGCACATGACAGGCGACCGGTCCAAATTCAGCAAGCTGGAAATGAAGCCAGGGGGTCTGGTAAAATTTGGAGGGAAGAACAGAGGTAAAATAGTTGGCATTGGAACAGTTGGTAAGTCCCCCACAAACTCTATTGAAAAAGTTCTTTTTGTGGAAGGTCTTCAACACAACTTGATTAGTATTAGTTAGCTATGTGACAAGGGTCATAGAGTTGTGTTTGATAACGACTCTAGCAAAATTCTGGAAATAAATTCTGACAATGTGAAGTTTGTAGCCAATAGGGTCAATAACGTCTACATTGTGGACTTAGATGATAAATCTGAGTTAAATTTGTGTTTGTCTGCTGACTTTGAAAATAATGCTTTTAACTGGCATAGGCGTTTAGGTCATGCTAGCTATACTACCTTAAATAAATTGGTGAAATTTGATCTGGTTAGAGGTTTACCTAAAATAAAATTCAACTCAAATTTAAAAATTTGTGATGCCTTTGCTCTAGGCAAACAGACTCGAAAGTCTTTTAAACTAAGATCTGAGCCATTGCCTTCTAGACCAATGGAACTCCTTCATATGGACCTCTTCGGTCCTACTAGAACTCAGAGTCTTAATGGCAGTAGGTTTGGTTATGTGATTATTGATGATCATTCTAGATTTTCATGGATCTTTTTCTTAGCTAACAAGAATGATGCTTTTCAAAAATTCAAACAGTTTTTCAATAAAGTCAAACAAGAAGGAAAATATAAAATTTGTTCAATTTAATCTGACCATGGAGGTGAATTTGAAAACTCCATGTTTTCTGATCTTTGTGAAACTGAGGGACTAACGCACAAGTTTTCTTCTCCCAGGACACCGGAGCAGAATGGAATTGTGGAGAGAAGAAATCGAACCATTGTGGAGATGGCCCGAACTATGCTGATTGAGAGTCAACTACCAAGGAAGTTTTGGGCAGAGGCGGCCAATACAGCAACTTATACAATCAATAGGGCCATGGTAAGACCATTTCACAAGAAAACCCCTTATGAGCTATTGAAAGGTAAGAAATCAAACTTGGCTCATTTCAGAATTTTTGGTGCTAAATGTTTTATCCATAATAATGACAAGAAGGACCTAGATAAATTTGATGGTAAAAGCTGTCCTAGAATATTTTTAGGATACTCTAAAGTGTCTAGAGCATATAGGGTTTTTAACATTACTGAGCAAAAAATTGAAGTGTCTCCACATGTCATTTTTGATAAAACAAAAGGAGCTACTAAGACTGAAGATGATGACAGGGATTCAAAGCATGACAGAGAATTCCTAGAAGATAAAGAAGAAAAGGAGATTCAGCCAAATGAAACACCAGATGATCCCAACCAGGTGAGGCTAGCTAAAACTGGTGAGTCTTCAATAAATGTTAGATTTCTAAAAGACCATCATGTTCAAAACATCATAAGAGATTTGAATGATCCCCCTAGACAAGGTCTCATTTTAGAAATGTTCAAAATCAAGATCTAGTTGCCTTGGTCTCACAGATTGAACCCAATTCAGTAGAAGAGGCTTTAAATGATCAATCATGTGTTAATGCCATGTGTGAGGAGTTAGGTCAATTTGAAAGAAATAATGTCTGGGAGCTAGTTCCAAGACCAGAAAATACAAATGTCATAGGAACTAAATGGGTCTTTAAGAATAAAATTAATGAGGATGGAATTATTTCTAGGAATAAAGCCAGACTAGTAGCCAAGGGCTACTGTCAAGAATTTGGAATTGACTTTGATGAATCCTATGCACCTGTTGCTAGGATGGAAGCTATTAGGATTTTACTGGCTTTCGCTTGCTCTAAAAATATAAAACTTCAACAAATGGACATTAAGAGTGCATTTTTAAATGGAGTTATCAAAGAGGAAGTTTTTGTTGAGCAACCTCCAGGATTTCAATTTTCTCCTCTACCTAACCAAGTTTTCAGGCTGAATAAAGTCCTGTACGGTCTAAAGCAGGCTCCTATAGCCTAGTATGAGAGGCTGGCAGAATTCCTGATCAGTAAGGGCTACCACAGAGGTAAGGTGGATCAAACCTTATTTACCAAGAGTTCGAATAAAGACCTCATCATAGTTCAGGTATATGTAGATGACATTGTCTTCGGTTCAACAAATACTGAACTATGCAATGAATTTTCTTAGTTGATGTCTGATGAGTTTGAGATGAGTTTGGTAGGTGAATTAAAGTATTTTCTTGGCTTGCAGGTACAACAACTGGAGGATGGATGCTTCATCAACCAGACCAAATATACATTGGACATCCTCAAGAGGTTTGGCATGAACAATCTAAAACACATCACAACACCAATGGGTACCAACACCTCATTGGATGCAGATGAATCAGGTAAAGAAATTGATGCAAAGCTATACCAAGGTATGATTGGATCCTTGCTTTATTTAATAGCCTCGAGACCTGATATACAGTTCAGTGTAGGAATGTGTGCTAGGTACTAGTCTAGACCCACTGAATTACACTTGGCAGCTGTAAAAAGAACATGCAGATACTTATCTGCTACACACACCCTAGGATTATGGTTTCCTGCATCACACATTTTAGATCTTGTTGCATATACGGATGTTGATTATGCTGGGTGTAAGTTAGATAGAAAAGGCACTAGTGGTCATTGTGAATTTCTAAGTGGGTGTTTAGTCTCTTGGGGCTCCAAGAAGCAACACTCAGTGGCCCTATCTACTACAGAGGCTGAGTATGTTGCTGTAGGGAGTTGTGGTACACAAGTCATCTGGATCAAACATCAACTTCAGGACTACCAAGTAGACCTGGGGTGCACACCTATATATTGTGACAATACTAGTGCCATCAATCTAGCCAAGAATCCTGTTTTGCATTCTCGAACCAAACACATAGAAATAAGACATCATTTTATTAGGGATGAGATTTCCAAAGGAACATTTGAATTAATCCATGTAGGCACTGCAAACCAAGTAGCTGATATCTTGTCACGCCCCGAGCGCGGAAGATACCCGGAGACGCGTGACGAGTTTATATCAATCATGTCAATCAGAGTGGTCATGTATTCGACACAAAAACAGAGATGCGCAAAATAGCAAGATAACCCAATCCTTTATTTCATAATAAGCTATTACAAATCTAATACTCTGTTTAATAAAAAGGAAAAGAATACATATTTGACTCAAGAAACTATAGAAAAGACTAGATGACACTTGAGCAGCTCTATCACTTTCACTCTTGACCATTCCCATCCGATTGACTTCCATCGCCGTCGGACTTACCTGAAAAGTACAAAGGGACAAACGGAATGAGCGAACGCTCAGTAGGAAATTATATCTCAAGTACTAGCAAGGGGTTTAAGTAATTATATTTTTTATGAATGCAATAAAGGTATGCATGCTCGCATAAAACGACAAGATAGAGAGAATGTAATATCAAAAAATAAGATGAACTAATCATGAACTTCCAACAAGATGACAAGTTTATCCAAGATATTCAAGCAAGTACATTTAACAAGTCATGTCAAGAACTTTTGGCTATCATGTATCAAACAAGTAAATTACCCTTTTTCGGGCCACGCATTTCATGTCAAGTCAAGTACGATTCAAGTACAAGATATGTGTGGAATGTCCAATCAAGCAAGTCAAGTACTCGGTATAATGCCAGATACCTTATCATTTTAACTCCCATGGGCACAAGTACTTTCGGGTGCTCCTCCCAGGACCAGATCGGGCCCTATATGCGCAGGCATTTATCATGTGTTTTGACACCCACTCTTGTTTATATAGCCAATATAGAATTTCAATCATCAAGCTTGTAGACACGTATGACAACTCTGACAGAATAGAGTCCAAAAATATGACAAGGACATAGAATGGCGATAATAACGGTATAATCACGATATCGATAAAACTAGGTAGAAGATGGTTCCCTTAACTTGTGTACCATGATAAATCAAGATGGACATTCTTTATATAGAATTGAGGTCCACATGAACAGTATATCAAAGGTAAGATACCCTCATTCTTATCATAGAATTGAGGTTTACAAGAATGACATTATATGGCATGATATCACCATCCCATTAAGAATTTTCTTATGATATACTCTTTGTATAATCATAAGGGCCGGTATACCATGTTTCTTTAGATTGACATGGCAAAGATCGTGTAATGGGTTTTTAGGGTACAACCAGCTCAGTCGACCTTGAGAGAATCCAAGGTACGAGGAGTCTTACGGAGGTCTCTATGACTAACTCGCTAGTCCAAAGGAACGGAATGTCCAATGGAGAGCTTGTATGTCAATGAGAGTTGAGTGTGATCGATAACACAACGTGAAAAGTGGGACTATACTCACGGAGTGGAGAATAGTGCCGATATATATACGTATATGTATAATATGAAACCATCGGTTAACAGAATCAGGATAAAAATCAGTTTACAGAAAATAACGACTTAGGTCAAGTCGTTTCTCAAGTAATTAATGCCCAACATAAGGGCGTTTACACATGTTTCCATTTTGCAGAATTTTTATTAATTCAGTAATTTATCTAAAACGCGCCCTGGGCAGGGGCGTTTCTTCACGATTTGACGACTACAGTAGCAGGCGTCTCATTATTTACATATTTGACAGAATATAAATAATTTTCAGGATTTATCTAAAACACGCCCTTGGAAGGGGCGTTCCCTTTCAGATTCACGCCCTGTTCTGGGGCGTTAACATATGGAAAACGACTTTGTCCAAGTCGTTAATTCAAGTTTATTCAGAAATTTTAAGGACAGTAATAATTCCAGGATAACAGAGGAACGAATATAATATCATGACAGTAAAGTTAGCAGGTTGAAGACAAAGGATCATGCATTATTTTATAATCATGATTTCATAGATAATCAGTTCTTAAGATGGGTGATTAACGGTTTAAAGAAATTAACGCCTGAGTACAGGGCGTTAAATATGAAATTAACGACCTGGGAAGGGTCGTTTCATGTGAATTAGCGCCCTTGCCAGGGGCGTCTCTTTCAAAATATTTCAGAAAACGCATGGAAACTATAATAACCGTATGCATGACATGCTTATATATATATATCTTGCATTAATTTCATTTGGGCTACAGTAACTTGAGAAAACCTACCTTGATAGTTTGATTTGGAGATAACCGTGAAGGGTCTGTGAGAAGGAACGACGCTCTGTTCAGAACAGAGACTCCTGAACAAGTTGCTATTGGATGATGACTTTGATGTAGATGAAGAACACTTCGTTTCTTCAACTGCAGCTTTCCTATAAGAGAATGAAGAAACTGTATCAGTTTCTTTGTAATCTGAACATCACACAAAAGTAAGAACTTTTACCCGGATGAAGAACTCTGTTTCTTCAGAACGTAGGGGCTTCTTAACCTGTAAGAAGAAAAGAAAATGAAGAATATTAATTCTTCATGTAGTCGAAGCAGAGAATCAAGGAAATAAGAAGAACTATTTGTTCTTCACGTACCGTAGCAGAGCAGATCAACCAAATAGGTTTTAGGGTTAGATCGATCAAGGTATTTATAGGGATTTTGGAAATCCTAACAAAGGTAGTGTTTGATTGAGGGTAATATATCCCTAATAGAGTCCTTACCCTAGTAGACACTTACTAGATTAACATAATCCTTCCCTGGATAAGCTCCCGGGTCGAACGGAACTGGAATCGAATTGACGACCTAGGTCAGGGCGTCGAATCTTTAATTGACGACCTGGTGCAGGTCGTTTATTAAGAAGCGCCTTGTATAAGGGCATTCCTTGTTTTAAAACATGCCCAAGAAAAGGGCGTTTCTTGTCCTTCCCCTTTTTGACGTTGGGATTTGACGCCGTGTGGTGAGGGCGTCCTTTCTTGAATAACGCCTTAGGTAGAGGCGTTTATAATTTGAATAGCGTCGTTATCAGAGGCGTTATTTATTTTTGTTTTATTTTTTTTCTATTTACAAGATTTATTTATAAATCTTTATCATTATTAATATTTTATCAGGGTTGCTACACCCTCCCCCACTTAAAAAGAATTTGGTCCCCAAATTCAATTGCATATCATGTATACACGCGGAGTGTGTAGAGTATATACCTCTTAGAACAACTCGGGAAATCGTTTCTTCATAGATTCCTCGGTCTCCCATGTCGCTTCGTGTTCAGGATTCTTATTCCATTGCACCTTGAGCATGGAATAACCTTATTCCTTATAGCTCATATTTCTCGATCTAAGATCTTCATAGGCTTCTGTTCATAGGTGAGATCTTTTTGGATCACCAGATCTCCATGTTCAATAATATGAGATGGATCATGCACATACTTCTTCAACATAGATATGTGAAACACATTATGCACGTCGGACAATTGAGGAGGCAACGCGATGCGATAAGCAACCTCGCCAACTCTTTCGAGTACCTTAAATGGTCCGATGAATCTTGGCGTAAGCTTGCCCTTAACACCAAATCTTCGTATGCCACGTCCAGGCGATATTTTAAGAAATACATGATCTCCGATTTGGAATTCAAGATCTCTCCTTCTTGTATCTGCATAAGCCTTTTGCCTGGTCTGAACAACTTGCAATTTTTCTCTGATTACTTGTATCTTCTCAGTTGTATCCCTTACCATGTCTGGACCTAATAGTTGTTTTTCTCCAACTTCGTTCCAGCATAAGGGTGATCGGCAACTCCTTCCATATAAAGCTTCGAAAGGTGCCATTTGGATACTAGCTTGGTAGCTATTATTATATGCAAATTCCACTAGTGGCAAGTGATCGTGCCAGCTTCCTCCAAAGTCAATGATGCATGCTCTAAGCATATCTTCAACAACTTGGTTAGTTCTCTCGGTCTGACCATCCGTTTGAGGATGAAAAGCAGTACTAAAGTTGAGCCTTGTTCCCAACGAATGTTGTAGTCCCTTCCAAAAATGAGAAGTAAAACGGGGATCTCTGTCAGACACAATTGAGACAGGAATTCCATTATCCTGACTATCTCTTTGATATATAATGCAGCTAAGACATCAATTGACCATCGACTCTTGATTGGTAAGAAATGTGCCGATTTAGTCAATCGATCAATAATAACCCATATTCCATCATATCCTCCTTTTGATTTAGATAGACCCATGATGAAATCCATACCAATATCCTCCCACTTCCACTTAGGAATATCTAGAGGATGTAGTTTTCCAGCAGGCTTTTGGTGTTACGCCTTGACCTGTTGGCATGTGAGACAGCGTGATACATAGTCTGCTATTTCTCTTTTCATGTTGGGCCACCAAAAGTTCCTCTTTACATCTTGATACATTTTGGTTGATCCTGGATGAATAGTGTACCTTGATCGGTGAGCTTCATCTAAGATCTTCTTCTTTAATTCCGGACAGTCGGGTATACAAGTTCTACCTTTGAATAATAATCTTCCATCAGAAGTTAGTTGAAAATCAGATTGTCCTTCTAATCTGCCTTTGATTTCCACTAATATAGGATCATCATCCTGAAGCGCTTGTATCTCAGATAATAAATCTGACTGTATGCTTACATGAGATAATGTGACAAATTTGGCTTCCTTGTCCATGCTTATATTGAGCTCGGAGAATTGTTCTAGCAACCTCCATTCTTGTATCATACAATTGGCTATCATTGCTCTCGGCTTTCGACTAAGGGCATCAGCAACATAATTACCCTTTCTGGGATGGTATTGTATATTGAAGTCGAAGTCCTTGAGATATTCGAGCCAGCGTCTTTGTCTCATGTTTACCTCCTTTTGTGAGAATAGATATTTGAGACTCTTGTGATCGGAGTATACAGTAAACTGCACTCCATATAAGTAGTGTCTCCATATCTTTAGGGCAAATACCACCGCGGCCAGTTCTAAGTCATGGACGGGGTAATTCTCCTCATGCTTCTTCAGTTGACGTGAAGAGTATGCTATGACCCTTCCTTGTTGCATTAGGACACATCCGAGGCCAATGCCAGAAGCATCTGTGTAGACCTCGAATTTCTCTCCTTCTATTAGTAGAGCTAACACTGGAGCTGTAGTGAGATGATCCTTGAGAGTTTGGAAACTTCTTTCACATTCCTCACTCCATTCATATCGGATCTCCTTACGAGTTAATCTTGTAAGTGGTATGGCGATCTTAGAGAAATCTTTGATGAATCGCCGATAATAGCCGGCAAGACCTAAGAAACTTCTGATCTCGCTTGCATTAGTGGGTCTTTCCCAATTTCTCACAGCTTCAACTTTTGACGGATCTACAGATAATCCGTCCTTTGATATGACATGTCCGAGAAAAGCCACTTCCTCAAGCCAGAACTCGCATTTACTGAGCTTAGCATATAGTTGATTTGTCCTCAAGATTTGCAATGCAATCCTCAAATGCTCTTCATGTTCTTCCTTAGTCTTGGAATATATCAATATATCATCAATAAAGACTACTATGAATTGATCCAAGTAAGGCCTGAATATGCTATTCATTAACTGCATAAAGGCAGCAGGGGCATTTGTTAGTCCAAAAGGCATAACAACAAATTCATAATGGCCATACCTGCTTCTGAATGCGGTCTTATGAATGTCATCATCTTTGATCCTTAACTGATGATATCCCGACCTGAGATCAATCTTGGAAAAATATTTGGATCCTGAAATCTGATCAAATAACTCATCGATTCTTGGCAGTGGATACTTGTTCTTGATAGTGAGATGATTCAACTGTCGATAGTCGATGCACAATCTCATGGATCCGTCCTTCTTCTTCACAAATAAGACTGGTGCTCCCCACGGGGAAGTACTTGGTCTAATAAACCCTTTTCGAATCAGTTCCATCAACTGCTCCTTCAACTCTTTGAGTTCAGTTGGGGACATTCTATAGGGTGCCTTTGAAACTGGACCAGCACCAGGGACTAAGTCAATGGTGAAGGCCACTTCTCTTTGAGGGGGTAATCCCGGCAAATCTTCCGGAAATACGTCTGGAAATTCTTGCACTACCTGAATGTCTTCTATCTTGGTTTCCTTAGCTTCTTTAACAGTGACAAAAGCAAGGAAGGATACACATCCTTTCCTGACGAGCTTGCTTGCTCGAAGAGCCGAAATAAGAGGGGATTGGCTCCGACTCTTGGGGCGAGTAAAGACTAATTCTGGAAAATCTTTGAAAGCAATTCGGCTATTGCGGCAATCAACCGTTGCCTGGTATTTGGATAACCAGTCCGCTCCCAGTATAACATCATACTCCTTTAGATCGAGGCATATGAGATCTATAGGTAAATTCCTACCTTGAACCATTACCTCACAGTTTTGGTAGTGATGAGTAATATCATTTTCACTTCCAAGAGGAGTAGTTAGAACTATTTTTATCTATTCTGGTTCTAATGGTAACGGGTCGGCAAACTTCTTAGAAATAAAGGAATGCGATGCACCCGTATCAAATAAGACATAAGCACTTTTGGAACAAACTGTTAATGTACCTTCTACCAATCCACCTTCTTCTTCTGGTTCGGTCTCCTGGATTGCATGAAGACGAGCATTCTTTGTTACCGGACATTTACCATCACCGGCTTGGTCATTCATTAATGGACACTCGGGAATCCGATGCTCACGGCTTCCACAACGTAGACAAGCTCCTAATTTCTTCCAGCATTCTTCGGTCTTGTGACCAGCCTTATCACAATGCTTGCATACTGTATTAGAAGGGGTAGTTGTGATAGAGAAAGACTTGGTCTTTTTGAACTTATGGTCTTGAGAGGAAGAACCTCCATTATTGGGCCTCTTCTTGAAATTGGGTTTGAAAGAACCCGAACCCGTGACTTGTTCCTTCTTGTCTTTCCCACGGATCCTATCAGATAGTTCCGTGGCATCTTCAAGTAATTGAGCTCGGCGCACTATTTCAGAATAAACTTGGATGTCCATAGGCGCCAGTTGAGTAATATAGTGGGGCCTAAGCCCATTAAGAAATCTACGGGCTTTCATCTTCTCCGTGCTAATAAGATGCTTAGCATATCTAGACAACCTGGAGAACTGAGCTTCATAATCTGCTAATGATAAAGATCGTTGCTTTAATGCAGCGAATTCTGCAGCCTTCTTTTCTTGGACTCGGTCCGAGAAATATTTAGCATAGAAGTATTCCACAAATTCTTCCCATGTTACTTGAGTAGGATCGATGGTTGCTTCAATAGACTCCCACCAGCATCTAGCATCTTTCTCTAACTGGAATGTAGCTAATAGAACTTTGTCCTGATCCGTGCATTACATGACACGGAATATGCGTTCGGTTTCCCGAACCCAATGCTCGGCATCGTCCGGATCGGTCGATCCCATAAACTTCGGGGGATTCATGTTCTTAAAGGCTTGGTGTAAGCTTCCAACTCGTGGAGCACCACCTTGTGCTACCTGTTGTAGCACTTGGGTCATCCCTTGGAGGGTACGCTGCATGTTGCGCCATTGAGCACGTTCGGCAGCCATTATCCTACAATTACAATAACTATATTAGTTCGTGATCGTATTTAAAGACTCGTACACTATGTTAAATCTAACCCTTGGTTCTATGCAATCTCACTGGTTTTAAAGGTTCAACTTATCCTTGGACTTGGGTTTTTCCTAGGAATTGAATACCTTAGGCTCTGATACCACAAAAACTGTCACGCCCCGAGCGCGGAAGATACCCGGAGACGCGTGACGAGTTTATATCAATCATGTCAATCAGAGTGGTCGTGTATTCGACACAAAAACAGAGATGCGCAAAATAGCAAGATAACCCAATCCTTTATTTCATAATAAGCTATTACAAATCCAATACTCTGTTTAATAAAAAGGAAAAGAATACATATTTGACTCAAGAAACTATAGAAAAGACTAGATGACCCTTGAGCAGCTCTATCACTTTCACTCTTGACCATTCCCATCCGATTGACTTCCATCGTCGTCGGACTTACCTAAAAAGTACAAAGGGACAAACGGAATCAGCGAACGCTCAGCAGGAAATTATATCTCAAGTACTAGCAAGGGGTTTAAGTAATTATATCTTTTATGAATGTAATAAATCTATGCATGCTCGCATAAAACGACAAGATAGAGAGAATGTAATATCAAAGAATAAGATGAACTAATCATGAACTTCCAACAAGATGACAAGTTTATCCAAGATATTCAAGCAAGTACATTTAACAAGTCATGTCAAGAACTTTTGGCTATCATGTATCAAACAAGTAAATTACCCTTTTTCGGGCCACGCATTTCATGTCAAGTCAAGTACGATTCAAGTACAAGATATGTGTGGAATGTCCAATCAAGCAAGTCAAGTACTCGGTATAATGCCAGATACCTTATCATTTTAACTCCCATGGGCACAAGTACTTTCGGGTGCTCCTCCCAGGACCAGATCGGGCCCTATATGCGCAGGCATTTATCATGTGTTTTGACACCCACTCTTGTTTATATAGCCAATATAGAATTTCAATCATCAAGCTTGTAGACACGTATGACAACTCTGACAGAATAGAGTCCAAAAATATGACAAGGACATAGAATGGCGATAATAACGGTATAATCACGATATCGATAAAACTAGGTAGAATATGGTTCCCTTAACTTGGGTACCATGATAAATCAAGATGGACATTCTTTATATAGAATTGAGGTCCACATGAACAGTATATCAAAGGTAAGATACCCTCATTCTTATCATAGAATTGAGGTTTACAAGAATGACATTATATGGCATGATATCACCATCCCATTAAGAATTTTCTTATGATATACTCTTTGTATAATCATAAGGGCCGGTATACCATGTTTCTTTAGATTGACATGGCAAAGATCGTATAATGGGTTTTTAGGGTACAACCAGCTCAGTCGACCTTGAGGGAATCCAAGGTACGAGGAGTCTTACGGAGGTCTCTATGACTAACTCGCTAGTCCAAAGGAACGGAATGTCCAATGGAGAGCTTGTATGTCAATGAGAGTTGAGTGTGATCGATAACACAACGTGAAAAGTGGGACTATACTCACGGAGTGGAGAATAGTGCCGATATATATACGTATATGTATAATATGAAACCATCGGTTAACAGAATCAGGATAAAAATCAGTTTACAGAAAATAACGACTTAGGTCAAGTCGTTTCTCAAGTAATTAATGCCCAACATAAGGGCGTTTACACATGTTTCTATTTTGCAGAATTTTTATTAATTCAGTAATTTATCTAAAACGCGCCCTGGGCAGGGGCGTTTCTTCACGATTTGACGACTACAGTAGCAGGCGTCTCATTATTTACATATTTGACAGAATATAAATAATTTTCAAGATTTATCTAAAACACGCCCTTGGAAGGGGCGTTCCCTTTCAGATTCACGCCCTGTTCTGGGGCGTTAACATATAGAAAACGACTTTGTCCAAGTCGTTAATTCAAGTTTATTCAGAAATTTTAAGGACAGTAATAATTTCAGGATAACAGAGGAACGAATATAATATCATGACAGTAAAGTTAGCAGGTTGAAGACAAAGGATCATGCATTATTTTATAATCATGATTTCATAGATAATCAGTTCTTAAGATGGGTGATTAACAGTTTAAAGAAATTAACGCCTGAGTACAGGGCGTTAAATATGAAATTAACGACCTGGGAAGGGTCATTTCATGTGAATTAGCGCCCTTGCCAGGGGCGTCTCTTTCAAAATATTTCAGAAAACGCATGGAAACTATAATAATCGTATGCATGACATGCTTATATATATATATCTTGCATTAATTTCATTTGGGCTACAGTAACTTGAGAAAACCTACCTTGATAGTTTGATTTGGAGATAACCGTGAAGGGTCTGTGAGAAGGAACGACGCTCTGTTCAGAACAGAGACTCCTGAACAAGTTGCTATTGGATGATGGCTTTGATGTAGATGAAGAACACTTCGTTTCTTCAACTGCAGCTTTTCTATAAGAGAATGAAGAAACTGTATCAGTTTCTTTGTAATCTGAACATCACACAAAAGTAAGAACTTTTACCCGGATGAAGAACTCTATTTCTTCAGAACGTAGGGGCTTCTTAACCTGTAAGAAGAAAAGAAAACGAAGAATATTAATTCTTCATGTAGTCGAAGCAGAGAATCAAGGAAATAAGAAGAACTGTTTGTTCTTCACGTACCGTAGCAGAGTAGATCAACCAAATAGGTTTTAGGCTTAGATCAATCAAGGTATTTATAGGGATTTTGGAAGTAGTGTTTGATTGAGGGTAATATATCCCTAATAGAGTCCTTACCCTAGTAGACACTTACTAGATTAACATAATCCTTCCCTGGATAAGCTCCCGGGTGAAACGGAACTGGAATCGAATTGACAACCTAGGTCAGGGCGTCGAATCTTTAATTGACGACCTGGTGCAGGTCGTTTATTAAGAAGTGCCTTGTATAAGGGCGTTCCTTGTTTTAAAACACGCACAAGAAAAGGGCGTTTCTTGTCCTTCCCCTTTTTGACGTTGGGATTTGACACCGTGTGGTGAGGGCGTCCTTTCTTGAATAACGCCTTAGGTAGAGGCGTTTATAATTTGAATAGCGCCGTTATCAGAGGCGTTATTTATTTTTGTTTTATTTTTTTCTATTTACAAGATTTATTTATAAATCTTTATCATTATTAATATTTTATCAGGGTTGCTACATATCTTCACTAAGCCATTGGATAATGACAAATTTACATCCTTGAGGAGAGAGTTAAATATCTTTAAATCTTAGCTCCATGAATAAAATGCCTCATGTTTTTGTTTCCAGCATTCACACTATCTGTTTGTCATGAATAAAATGCCTTGCTTCCATGAATAACATGTCCTTCTTCTATGTCCTTAACCTCTCAGCATGAGTATGTCTGCATATTATGTCATAGTGTGAGGGGGAGTTCTGTCTATGTGTTTATGCGAGCAGTTAAGCTGAGGGGTCTGTGAAATTGCATATTCTACATGAGTCACACCTGAGTAACATTTCATTAAGTAAGGAGGAGTTGCTTCTGTGTAGGAGTGGTTGTCTTAAAATTCTTGCACTCTGTGAGGGGGAGCTGGTTAGTGTGTGAAGGTTGACTGATTCAGAAGCATTTGAGAGATGTATGTTGCTGTTGTATCTTATGAAAGATTTAATACAGTTCCTTCACAGCAAGTAGAATCCAATACTTGTCTTAAATCCTTAAGTCTGAACAAATAAAGCTCAGCTAGAATCTTCCATCTAGTAACTTAGCAGAGACTTGGATAAGATGTTCGAAGTATATATCCTTACATATTTCATGATCATGTAACAAGCTAAACTTATATGTCATGAAATCTGCTAAAAACTTGAAACCTAGACTTCAAGGAACACATCCTTTAAGAATCAGTGCTTCTGGTAGGTATTGTTCTCAAACATTTCATATCAAAAATACAAAGGGATAAAAACAAAAATTATTTGCTCAGAGTAATGGTCTGATTACTGAGAAACTGGGTATTTCATAAAAAAGAAATGAAAATCTTCTCCAGTCATGAGGTGTCAGATTATCTCTATTAAGAAGTGTAAAAATGTTGTGATCATGACAGAGCAATGGTAATAAAGTGGTGAGTAACAGGGGAGTCTGGCCTCTGATCAAGGTGTCTCCTCACGTAAAAAGCTACAGTTACTAACTCTGTTCTCTAAAAAGAGAGGTAATAAGGTCTTCACATTGAGTCACTGGGGAGTCCGGCCTCTGATCAAGGTGTCTCCTTAATGTCAAAAATATGACCTACCAAGTTACCTATTGATCTCTATTCTGCTCTTTCAAGGAAAAATTATATGTTTCAGTCAAAACCCTAAATGTTGTTTCTAGTTGTGGGCTATTTGTCCTCAATACCTCACAAATCTTTTTTTAAGGATCAGCCTCTTGCAGTCTAATTAGTATAGTTTTGATCAGCTCTCTCTTGACATATTTGTTCACTCTTGCCTCCTCATCATATTCTCTGTATGCAGATAAACTTCATTTTCTCTTCCAGGTCTTTCTTCACTACTTGATTGAAGAAACTACAGTTGTTTTAGTTCCCTACTTAATCTTTTAAAATATGTTCATGGATCACTCTCTTTGTGAAAATGCTGTATTTTTCTCTCACCTATCCAACAGCTGCATATCTCTTTCATCTCTTTTTGATGATGTCAAAGGGGGAGAGACAGGAGGGAGAGTCAAATGGTGGGGAGAGTGTTTTGCATTTGAGGGGGAGAGTTTGAGGGGGGGAGACAAGAGGGAGAGTCATTAGGTCGGGAGACTATTTTTGCATTGGCAGGGTTAGTGTGTGTTCTACTTGATCACTCAATTCTGATTGCATTGACATAAATTGTCTCAAAGAGTTGACTCATAGTATTGCCATCATCAAAAAGGGGGAGACTGTTGCACTCCTACAGTTTTGATGATGTCATACACTATAAGTCAATCATGACAGTTCATCATAATGCATTTCTTTTATACATTCTTGTATACTGCACTCTCTAGTTTTACTCTGAAAGTCCGTGCAGACTTAGTTTATTCTATAGTTGGGTCCGTGCATATGCTGCATCTCTACTGAATAGGGTCTGCGCATACAAGCATCAAGTCGGTGCAACCATAGTTGCTGCACGCGACCAAGTCTGTTTATGCGTTTTCAAGTCCATGCATTCACTGTCAACTCGATGCATATCATGTCTTTCATGCATTTTCTAGTTGGTGCAAATTTTGTTTTACGCAATCAAGTCGGTGCAACTCTCGCACTATGCAATCAAAGTCTGTGCACATTACTGTTGAGGTCCATGCATATAGGTCTGTGCATTCGAGTCCTTGCTCACTTGCTTAGCAGATGGAGGTCGGTGCATACTTTGCACACACACATTTGGTCGGTGCTGGTTATGTTCTGCACGCACCACGTTAGTGCATTCTTTGCCCTCACACACACACAAAGTCGGTGCATTTGTTGCTCGCACTCTCACGATGTCAGTGCATTATCACCCTGCGGTCAATCAAAGTATGTGCAGTTCTTGTTCTGCGCTTAACAAGTCTGTGTAATTCTCTAATCAACGTCGGTGCAACCTCCTGTCTTAGGCATGATCCAAGTCGGTGCATTGTTCTAGTCCTGTGAAATAATGTCTGTGCATGATTGTGTTGCACTGCATTCAAAATCTGTGCGTTCTTTACTTCAGGGTACTTGAATTTTCGTGCAGTTTCATCTCAGTGCATATTTCAGTTGGTGCACTTTCTACCTGATACACATTTGGTCTGTGCATATATGCTTCTACCGTGGTCATAGCCTGTGCATATCTTGCAAATCCTTGTTTATGGCTTGAGCATACTTTGCGTTACGATGTGTGTGCATATGGTGAAATCATTACCTTTAAGGTCGGTGCATGATAGTAAGAGTTCGTGCATGTCTTGCAATATAATACGTAAAGTATATGCATGCTCTTGGTCAGTATAGCGTTCACTAACATCTTCTCTTGCTTGGCAGGTTTGTCACCTGGTCGAGCATGTGTTCGGCGAACCCAAAACCAGTAAGGATACTCCACGTGGAAGTTAATGTACCAGGTTTAAGGGCTCGTGATCCGAGATAACGAACAAGAAAGGATGATCTTGACACGTGGGCCTAAAAAGGGGTCAGTCCTGTGAAAAGAAATGGGGGGGAATCGTGTTAGCCATGCGCTATCATCTGACTATAAAAGGGGTTGAAGACTACAAGTAAAAGCTACTGAAGATTGGAAAAATGAAAGCATCTGAAGCCACAGAGTGTGCAAGAGTGTGCAAGAACCTCCCTATTCGAGAGAAGAGCCTGAAGTGTCGGAGTGGTCATAGTTTGTTCCGAGACTGAAAGTCTGCTTCTTTGGAAGCAACATTTTTCGCTGTTTTGAGTGACTGTCTTCTTTTCTTTCTTTCATTTTCGAATTGTTTCATCCATTTCCTCTATATCGCTTTGTTACCCTCAAAGTGTTCTTAGAGAAGGGAGATTGGTTCTCCGGTTGCGAGTGTATGGAATTCACTCGTGTGTACCCTCTGGCTTAGAGGAAGGGAGGTTGGTCCTCCGGTTCTGATCTTGCTGGGGCAAGGTCAGGTGCAGATCCTATGGGTTGCAGGTTCGGTGTAGAGGGATTTGTTCCCATGTGGCAAGCTGTTTGGCAGCAGGTGTTGCAGACTGAGTCTGCATGTTTAAAATTGCTTAGTGCAAGGACGCCTTTCTCCGGAGGAGAAAGAGGTGGACATAGATTACAGATCGCAATCGAACCACCTTAAAAACCACTATCTCACTTGTGTGGTTTGCTCGCTTGATCTCTTGCTTGGTGTGTATGGGTGATTTCTGATTGTGTCTAAGGCTCATAAGCTGTTCGCTTACTGCTCCGTATCAGCCTCCTCACGTCAAACTTCTACTCATTGGTCTTCTCCGTGACTCAATTAGAGAAACTCTCTCTCTACGTCTGGGTTTTCGTAGCTCCTATTTCAAATTGCTTTAAATTGGGTGTGATCTATTCATCCCCCCCTTCTAGCTCACACGTTCCGCGTGCTATCACTATATATATTAACCCTTTCTCTCTCTCCCCTCTCATTTCTCATTCTCTCGCTCTCTCTTCTCTTTCTCTCCCCCTCTCCCCCGGGCGGCCGACGGTGGCGGAGGAGGGCGAGATGGAGAGGCGGCGAAGCGAGGAACGAGGAATGGGTCGAGGATCGAGGGTCCGTGGCGCGTCGAAGCTCAGCCGCGAGTTCGTGTCTCGGTGAGGTTTTCACGATGTTTTCTTCGAGGATCGGCATCCACGGCGCGTGAAATCTTCGGTGGAGGTAGGGAGATGGACCCCCAACTCGCGTACTTCATTTCCTGTGAGTTTGATAGCCCATTGTGAGCCGAGCATGGGTTTATTGCCGATTTGGGGGAAAAGCATGATTTTGGGGTGTGAGCCCGATCTAGAGTTTTGATCGCATTTTTGGTGGTTTTTGGGCACCATGTGATGCCTTGGGGCTTGGGGAAGGGTTTCCCCTTTGTTTCCCTATCACCCGGGGGTGATTGGGGCGTGGAATGGACTTTCCCGCTGTTTCCACCATTTTCGGGCTCGGGACGCCTTAGCGGTCCTTCCAGAGACCGCTAGGCCACCTAGCGGTCCTGTGGTGACAGCCAAGGGTCCCCCTATGTCGGGTTTAAGGCTGGCGGTCACGCGATAGACCGCCAGGGTCTTTGGCGGTCCAGAGGTAGACCGCTAGGACCGCTTGAGTTTTGTGTGCTCCGGGGGTTTAGCGGTCGAGAGGTAGACCGCTAGCCAGTGCCTTGCGGTCCATGTGTAGACCGCCAGGGGTTCGTGAGTCCAGGGTGCCTGGCAATCCATAGGTAGACCGCTAGCCATCCTTTAGCGGTCTAAGGGTGGACCGCTAGCCTTCTTGGCGGTCTGGGGGTAGACCACTAGGTGATTTTTCATGCTCGCAATGTCTGTTTCGCATTGTGTTTGTCTCCGGTCGACCCAGTTGTTACCCCGTGGTAGACCATCGGCCTCGTGAGTGTCCCGGACATCTCAAGGGTTCCGTGACCGTGTTTCTGGGGAGTCTGGAGGTACCATGTTACCTCAATTAGCATGCCTATAGGTGTGGTGGGTCTGGGTGACCCCATGTGTTTCGGGCTTTTGTGGTACGCTTGATCGAGTCACCGTGTAGTAGTGTGAGTGTGGTGGGGTTTTCCCCGCATGTCGTGAGTTTCTCCGGAAGATGGTTCCCGAGTGGGCCAAGTGTATGGCCTTGGACTGCGAGTCCAGTCTTCCAACCTGGGGCTGGAGGTTTCCCACTTTTCCCTGGGATGGGGAATCAACGTGGCGGCTTGTAAGCTACTTGGGGAATTGTGCTTATGTGCTTTCCGCGTATGCCATGTGTGTGGCCTTCGACTGTGAGTCCAGTCACCCAGCCTGGGGCTGGAGGTCTCTTGAGTTGCCTTTTTTAGGGAATGGTCTCGGCGGCTCGTGAGCTACCTCGGTATTTGTGCTACCGTGGTTTTAGACCTAGGGATTAGGCTAGATTAACATGATTGTGCCATTGCGTATGACGATCTTGACCCCGAGTCTTGTGACTCAAGGACCATTGGATTTAGTGAGTCTAGAGGACTGTCCAGAGTCCAGTGGCTCGATGCCACTTGGTTCTTCCCGACTTTCACGTAAGGTGCATGTGTGTTTCTCGGAGTCCTCCTCGGAGAGTGGTCACATCAGTGACTCCCCACTAGTCGTAGCCTTCCAACACGCGTGTGGTCCCACCAGGGAGTGGTGGCAAGGCTTTGTTGGATTGTGTGTCTTCCCTAAGTATTTTGATGATGAGCAACACTATGTTAATTGTTCTTGTTATTTTTGATCAGATATCTTGCACTTGAGTTATCCATGGTTTTATATGAAATAACTGCTAAAGAGGTAACACTTCGTGTGTTCGTTCATGTTCTGTCTTCGTGCTGTTTTTCCTCAAACATCATGTAGTTCTTGCTTCGCGTTTTCACCTCGTGTCAAATTAGCCATGTTGTCGTCTGTTTGAGTGTTGTTCTTTCACCTCGTGCAGTCTTTGATTACTGTGTTGTTTCCATGTCATCCTTTGTATTCCTGTCTTCGAGTCGTTTCTTTGCATACTGTCTTCGTGGTCGATTGGCACTTCGTCTTGGTTACAACACCTCGTGTTGTACTGTTTGACTTCGTGTCGGTTTCGGTTACAGTCCATGTTGTTTTCATGTCGTTCTCTTTTATTGCCACCTCGTGTCGTTTTTATTATTAAGTCTTCGTGTCGTTTTACCTCGTGCAGTGTTATCCCGTGTCATTTACTGTTTCGACCTTGTGTCGTTATCAGCCCGTGTTGCTCTCATCTCGTGCTGTTTTCACTATCCTCGTGTTGTTCTCACCGCATGTCGATTACTGTTTTCACTTAGCATTATTTTTATTTCGTGTCGTTTTTCTGTGTAGTGTGTGTTTGTCACCACTATACTTCGTGTCGTTGCTTCTTACTTCGTGTCTAACTTCACTTCGTGTTGTTTTTCACCTCGAGTCGTTTCCTTATACTCTGTCCTCGTGTTGGTCTCTCGCTTTAGTCTTCATGTCGGTTTCTGTCGTAAGCCCGTATTGTCCTCGTGTTGTTTTTGCATTTGTAACCTCGTGTCTCTCTTGCGTATAACCTCACCTCGTGTCATTATCTTCTGTATATCTGATCTGTTACAGAATTTCTCGTGTCGTTCTTATGACATCTCGAGAAATAGTCACGTCGTGTTGTTGTTACTATACCTCATGCAGTTTTGGTTTTAATAGCCATGCAGCGTATTAATGGACTTAATCTCATTACAGGTCCGAGGAAGAACATTCCACACTCCAGGGCTGCACGTGATCCGAGACAAGAGGAACCAATTTGATAAAGGCACGTGACAGGATACTTCTGGATCGAGCGTGGGAGGCACACGCATTTCATGCCCTATCCATCTGCTGTTGATGCTATAAATAGAATCCTTCGTCCTCAGATGAAAGTTATCGAAGTAGAGAGGCATAGAAGAAAACAGGGAAACAGAGAGCCCTTCGATCCAGGAAAAAGAAAAGAAAGAAGAAAGAATAGCAGAGAGAAATAGAAAGAGAGCAGAAGAGTGTTCAGAAGAATTGTTCTGACTTGCGGATCAAATCCGAAGTCTATTGCTCTATATTGAGCTACATTGTTTCCATTGTCTGGCATTTGATTTCCTTCGTTCGTATTTTTCATTTCTTGTTCTTATCTTTCTTCAACCGTTATTGTTTGTGTTTCCGATCCTCTGGACTGAGGTCGGGGTCCTCCTGTGAGATCAGGAGTAGGGAGAGTCAATCTCCGGTTTGCAAGCAGCAGGTGAGCTGCTTGTAGGTACCCTCCGGGTTGGGAGGAAGAGGGGTCTTCGACCTCTGGTTCACTAGTAGCAGGGCTGCTACTAGTGGGGTTTCCCTCTTGGTAAAGAGGAAGAGAGACGTGAGTCTCTGGGTTCTAGTGACTGCTGATCGCTAGAGGTTCCCTCCGGGTAGGAGGAAGAGGAGAGGTTGTTCTCCTGGGAAGCTGTGTATCAGCAGTTGTTTGGCAAGCTGTGTTGCCCAGCCTTTAGTGAAGCCACACTCAGGTTGAGTGTGGGGTGGATGTAGGTCTGAAGGACCGAACCACCTTAAAATCCTCTGAGCCCTTGTG
Organism: Amorphophallus konjac; assembly: GCA_022559845.1. Classification (NCBI taxonomy): domain Eukaryota; kingdom Viridiplantae; phylum Streptophyta; class Magnoliopsida; order Alismatales; family Araceae; genus Amorphophallus; species Amorphophallus konjac. The sequence goes on along the minus strand of CM040119.1, from coordinate 260,374,984 downwards.
TGATTGATCGTGATAATATTGTGGTATGCCTTCTATTTGCTTGAGCTATTAACTGCACTGCATCTTTTACGATAGTCAGAACTCGAGGTTAGCTCCGTTTAGCAATATACTCTGCAATAATTTTTTAAATCTACGAAAACAGTGATCTATTCATCCCCTCCCCTTCTAGATCACTTCATATTGTACTTATCAGTTGGTATCAGAGCAGGTTTTTCCCAGAATGTGGTCCAACGGCCAGGGAAACGGATCCAATGGTCCGCGCAGTTTCATAGCTGATGGGCAGTCTATCACCCGCCCCCCTTTCTTTGATGGTAATAATTACTTCTTCTGGAAGAACAGGATGGAAGTCTTTATCAGGGCCCAAAGCAACAAGCTATGGAAAGTCATTACAGATGGTCCATACACCCTTCCACCGAATGAAGATATGTGGACAGAAGATCAGGTCAAACTCTCCGCACTGAATTGGACAGCTCTTAACATCATACAGTGCGCCGTCCATCCGGAAGAATATTCAAGGATCTCAGCGTGCAAGACTGCAAAGAATATGTGGGATGATTTGCAGTTAATTCATGAGGGCACATCTCAGGTGAAGGCTACCAAGATCAACATACTTACAACTCAATATGAGTTATTTAAGATGAAGCCAGAGGAGCCGATCACAGAAATGTATGCCAGATTATCTGTGATCATCAACAGTCTGAAAGGCCTTGGAAAGGATATTCAACAAGAAGACATAGTCAGGAAGATCCTTAGGTCTCTAACTCCCGTCTGGGATACCAAGGTGACTGTAATAGAGGAATCAAGAGATTTATCCATCATGACAGTAACCCAGCTGATTGGTTCTCTCATGACCCATGAAATGAATTTCACACGAGGAAACGATGGGCATGACAGAAAGGGAAAGAATGTTGCTCTGAAGGTTTCACGACATACTAAGAAGAGCAACAACAGCAGCAGCAGCAGCAGTGATGATAGCAGCGAAGGGTCTGATGGATTCTCAGACTTGGACAAGGATGAGCGAGCTATGCTCACCAGGCAGTTCAGAAAGTTCCTAAGAACAAAAGGAAAATTCTACAGGAGGAAGAAATTTAATGCTGCAATGAAGTCTCCTGAACGAAGATTTGAGAAGAACCGGTCTGCTAAGAAGATCACTTGCTATCATTGTCAGAAATCCGGTCACATGAAAAGTGAATGTCCAGAGCTACAAGCTAAGGCTCCAGGACACCAGAAGAATGTGGTGCACAAGAAGAAGAAGGCCATGTTGTGCACATGGAGCGATGAGGAGGAGGACCCAGAAGCCACTTCGTCCAGTGAAAATGAAGAGAAGACCTGCCTCATGGCCGACCATGAGAAAGAGGTAACAAATTTATTTGAGAATTTTACTTTGGATGATTGGGAGGACGCCTATGGCGACCTGTTAAGTAAATATAATTGTTTAAACAAGGAGCATAGAATGCTTAGACGTAAGTTTCATTCTCTGTCTGAAGAACACTCTTCTATTGTCACTGATAGCATGAAAACCAAGGAGATGGCCACTGAGCTAGATCAGGTTAAAGGTGAGATTGAGAGGTTGAGAATGGAAAGAGAAGAGAATCTAGCTAGAATAGATGAGCTGAAGTGTAAAGCTGAAGAGTCTAAAGGAGAGATTAGACTGATGGCTGAAAAATATGAGGCAGTTAGAACAGTTAATCAGGAACTCCAGGACCAATGCAATGAATTTCAGAAGGAGATTGAGGACAAAGAAAAAGTGCTTGAAAAGTTTACAGAGGGGAGAAACAACCTGAATGTCCTTCTGGGGTCGAGGGTAAACTTCAATAGGGAGGGATTAGGATACAATCCTACTAGTAAAAAACCCTTTGAATTTAAGACTATCACGTTCTGCCCCGCCAAAGGCAAGGAGAAACTGGAAACACCATCCGGTTCCAAATCTGTCTCTACAATGAAGTCTTCGACCAGTAAATTCATTCACTCCACTGGTCAGCAGTCTAAGTCAGGAAATCCTGAGACAAGCACTGCTCATGTACAGCAGGCGTGGAACAAAGGTCCTCACAGGACCAGTCCTATAGAGGCCACAAAAAGAGCGAAAAGTTTTGTTAAGAAAACTCATCATGCTAATTATCAAGTAGAGCATGGCAACGATCATCAGTTTCAGCACAAATTTTATTGGAGTAAAAATGCTTACATGAATTATGCTCAACACACACGCACATCTTCTAAGAGGCCAACCAACAATGTCTTTGTTCAGAAACAGCATAGTTCAAATAGGAATAAGCTTATTCAACACCCACCAAGAAATAACAAAAGGGAAGAATCAACCCACATAAATCCACTGAAGAGAACTATAAAACAAATGTGGATTCCCAAGTGCTTTCTGCATAATCAGAAAACTGGTTTTGGACCCAATTTGAATTGGGTCCCACATTACTCTGTCTGAATTTTTGCAGGTCAGCCTGGCAGCTGAGCATAACAAGTGGTATCTTGACAGCGGCTGTAGCAGGCACATGACAGGAGACCGGTCCAAATTCAGCAAACTAAAAATGAAGTCTGGGGGCTTGGTCAAATTCGGAGGAAATAACAGAGGAAGAATAATTGGAATTGGCACGGTTGGTAAGTCCTCCACTAACTCCATTGAAGATGTGTATCTTGTAGAAGGACTTCAGCACAACTTGGTAAGTATAAGTCAACTTTGTGACAAAGGACACAAGGTACTCTTTGACCACAACTCGTGCACGGTTTTTGAGCTGAATTCTGATAACATCATGTTCAAAGGTCATAGAGTAAATAATGTGTACATCGTTGATCTTGATGATAATTCTGAAACAAACTTGTGTCTGTCTGCTAATTCTGAACAGGTTGCTTTTGACTGGCATAGGCGTCTAGGCCACGCTAGTGTGTCTACCTTGAATAAACTGTCTAATTATAACCTAGTCAGAGGTTTGCCCAAAATAAAATTCCAGTTAGGGTCCAAGCTCTGTGATGCTTGTGCTCAAGGTAAACAGACTCGTGCAACTTTTAAGTTGAGAACTGAGGGTCTCTCATCTAAACCACTACAGCACTTGCACATGGATCTCTTTGGTCCTACTCGAATACAAAGCCTGTCAGGTAAGAGATTTGGTCTAGTCATAGTTGATGACTTCACTAGATTTTCCTGGTTGTTCTTTTTAGCAAATAAAAATGATGCTTTTGTTCACTTTGAAGAACTTTTTAATAAAATCAAACTGCAAGGTGAACATAATATCATTACAATTCAGTCTGACCATGGAGGAGAGTTTGAAAACTCTTCGTTCTCTGAATTTTGCTCAAGAGAGGGAGTGACTCACAGATTTTCTTCTCCCAGGACACCGGAGCAGAATGGAATTGTTGAGAGAAGAAACAGGTCAATAATTGAAATGGCCAGGACTATGCTAATTGAGAGTGGACTTCCAAGGAGATTTTGGGCAGAAGCTGCAAATACAGCATGCTACATTTTAAATCGAGCCTTGGTAAGACCTACTCATAAGAAAACTCCTTATGAACTCCTCAAGGGTAAGCTGCCAAACATTTCTTACTTTAAAATTTTTGGTTCCAAATGCTTTATCCACAATAATGGTAAGAATGGTTTGGATAAGTTTGAAGCAAGAAGCTCTCCTGGAATTTTTCTCGGATATTCAGAAACCTCTAGGGCTTACAGAGTCTTCAATAAAGATGAGCAAACTGTTGAAGAAACACCTCATGTGGTGTTTGATGAGAATGTTCTATCTGACAAAAGGACAAATGATGACAGGGAGTCACCTGATGAGGGAGATTTCTTGGAGAAAATTGAAGTAGGAGAGATGCAGCAAACTGCACAACCAGAAAACTTACAACAAGAAGGAGCAACTGAGGTAGGTGAACCCTCAGGTGAGGTAATATTTCACAAAGATCATCCTAGTGAAAATGTCATAGGTAATTTGCATGATCCCACTAGGACAAGGTCTCACTTTAGAACTGTCCAAGAACAGGACTTAGCTGCTTTGACATCTCAGGTAGAACCCAAGACTGTGGAAGAGGCTTTAAAGCATGATTCTTGGGTATCCTCCATGGGTGAAGAATTAAATCAATTTGAGAAAAATAATGTATGGAAACTAGTTCCTAGACCTGAAAACACTCATGTCATTGGCACTAAATAGGTTTTCAAAAATAAGATTGATGAAAATGGTGCTATCTCTAGAAACAAAGCAAGACTTGTAGCTCAAGGCTACAGTCAGGAATTTGGTGTGGATTTTGATGAATCCTATGCACCAGTAGCTAGGATGGAAGCTATAAGAATTCTGTTTGCATTTGCATGCTCTAGAAAAATTCAGCTACAGCAAATGGATGTCAAAAGCGCATTCTTAAATGGGTTATTGAAGGAAGAGGTATATGTTGAACAACCTCCTGGGTTTAATTTATCTGTTCAGCCTAACATGGTTTTTAGGTTGAATAAAGCCCTCTATGGATTGAAGCAGGCTCCCAGAGCCTGGTATGAGAGACTTTCTGAGTTCCTTGTGAGCAAGGGCTACACTCGAGGTAAGGTTGACCAAACTCTCTTCACCAAAAGTCTCGGAAAGGAGTTAATTGTGGTCCAGGTATATGTTGATGATATCATTTTCGGATCTAACAACTCAAAATTATGTAAAGATTTTTCTGAGTCTATGTCCCAAGAATTTGAAATGAGTCTAGTTGGGGAACTAAAATATTTTCTTGGGCTGCAGGTCAAACAAATGGAGGATGGTTGTTTCATAAATCAAACCAAGTATACTCTGGAGATGCTGAAAGGTTTGGAATGACCAACCTCAAGACAATCTCAACACCCATGAGTACCAGCTCCTCACTGGATTCAGACGAAAAAGGTAAAGAGGTGGATGCTAAACTATATAGAGGTATGATCGGTTCACTCCTCTACTTAACTGCATCCAGGCCCGACATTCAATTTAGTGTAGGGATGTGTGCCAGATACCAGGCTAGACCTACTGAATTGCATCTGGCAGCTGTAAAGAGAATCTTTAGATACTTATCTGCCACTCATGATCTAGGTCTCTGGTATCCTGCATCATGTAACTTAGATCTCATTGCATACACTGATGCAGATTATGCAGGATGTAAATTGGACAGGAAGAGCACTAGTGGTCACTGCGAATTTCTAGGAGGGTGCTTAGTCTCTTGGGGATCCAAGAAGCAACACTCTGTGGCTCTCTCTACTGCTGAAGCTGAATATGTGGCAGCAGGGAGCTGTGGCACATAGGTTATATGGATAAAACACCAGCTTCTGGATTACTCGGTTGAGCTAGGTTGTACTTCTATCTTTTGTGACAATACTAGTGCAATAAACATTGCAAAGAATCCTGTACTTCATTCTCGAACTAAACACATTGAAATCAGGCATCATTTTATTCGAGATGAAGTAGCAAGGAAAACTTTTGAGTTGATCCATGTTGGCACTAACTCACAAATTGCAGATATCTTTACTAAGCCACTGGATACTGAAAAATTTAGCACTATGCGCAGAGAACTAGGTATTTACAGAATTTCATGATTGAAGATTTGATTTCTGAATACCATGTCCTGTGTTATTATGCTTATCATATTCATCATGGTGTTCTTTTTGAAGTGCATTGAGGGTTGTCTTGGCTAAGTCTGTATTGGGGTCAAGTTCTCAGGGGGAGATGATTTATAATAGGTGTCTTGATCTTTGACCTAATTTGAACATACTCTGAACGACATTTTGCTGACATCATAAGAGAATCAGATTGATTAGGTGTATAAAAGAAAATGTTGGATGCTTTACTCTTTAAGGCTGTTCATCTAATTTCTTGTTGGAATTTTCAGCTGTTAGTCCCACTGAGATCAAAATCTGAATTCAAGATTAATCTTCATACACTGTAACTGTCTTCTGATCTAGTCAGTACAGCATACCTACTTAGTCAATGGTGAGTCCAAAATGAGGTATTGTGTGTTTTAGTCTGAATCACCTTGGATCTGGTGTATTGTTCTCAAACGGACTCAAGCTTCATTAACAAGGTTTTAAGAGCTGGTAAATAAAAACAAAATTCATAAAAGGGTTATCAACTTTGTTAACTGCTCATTGAGAAACTGGGATTTTCATCAATGAAGTGAAAGCTTCCCATGTCATGAGATGGCAGTAATCATCTGGTCTTAATAGTTGTCTTGATCATACAGAGCTATGGTACATATCTGGTTAGTAACTGGGGTCTCTGGCCTCAGATAAAGGTGTCACCTTAATGTCAACACCAGCTAGAATACTATCTCTGTCTTCTTATCAGAAGGGGTAATGTGGTCCTGCCACTGAGTAACTGGGGATTCTTGCCTCTAAACAAGGTGTCTCCTTAATGTCAAAGGTGTACTTGACAGACTTATCTCTGATCTTGACCATTTTTAAAGATCCTGCTCACTTGAAGTATAGCTTTTGATTTGTTTGTTCTCAATACCACAGGTCATTGTCTTCTGGCTGTCTTACATAATACTCTCTCAGTAAAGACTTATTTTGATCAAACTGGTATCTTGTACCTCACTTGCTTAGAATCTGGTTCTGTGTATGGAGCAAATCCTTAGTCACAGTTTTTGCACAGTCTGACTAACTGTACCTCAAAAATCCTCACATAAAATTAATGGCTTTCTTGATTGACTAAACATCTCAATAGTCTCCATTTATCTGCCTTACTCTGTCCTGTTTTCTCTCTATAGTCAGCAATTTTCCCTTCTCTGTATCTTCAGATTTGACCCTAGTTTTGATGATGTCAAAGGGGGAGAGAATTGAGTTCGTTATCAAGTCTGAGGTAAACTGTTGCTGTGTTCAGGGGGAGTGAGGGGGAGTGTTCAGGTGAGGGGGAGTGTTCAGGTTTCATCAAGGGAAGAAAGGAAGCAAGTATGCTTTAAGTTGTCTGCATTAAATATCCTGAATTGATCTCTTTTTGAACTTATCTCTCACACTTAATATAGTGTTGCCATCATCAAAAAGGGGGAGATTGTTGGATTGTGTGTCTTCCCTAAGTATTTTGATGATGAGCAACACTATGTTAATTGTTCTTGTTATTTTTGATCAGATATCTTGCACTTGAGTTATCCATGGTTTTATATGAAATAACTGCTAAAGAGGTAACACTTCGTGTGTTCGTTCATGTTCTGTCTTCGTGCTGTTTTTCCTCAAACATCATGTAGTTCTTGCTTCGCGTTTTCACCTCGTGTCAAATTAGCCATGTTGTCGTCTGTTTGAGTGTTGTTCTTTCACCTCGTGCAGTCTTTGATTACTGTGTTGTTTCCATGTCATCCTTTGTATTCCTGTCTTCGAGTCGTTTCTTTGCATACTGTCTTCGTGGTCGATTGGCACATCGTCTTGGTTACAACACCTCGTGTTGTACTGTTTGACTTCGTGTCGGTTTTGGTTACAGTCCATGTTGTTTTCATGTCGTTCTCTTTTATTGCCACCTCGTGTCGTTTTTATTATTAAGTCTTCGTGTCGTTTTACCTCGTGCAGTGTTATCCCGTGTCATTTACTGTTTCGACCTTGTGTCGTTATCAGCCCGTGTTGCTCTCATCTCGTGCTGTTTTCACTATCCTCGTGTTGTTCTCACCGCATGTCGATTACTGTTTTCACTTAGCATTATTTTTATTTCGTGTCGTTTTTCTGTGTAGTGTGTGTTTGTCACCACTATACTTCGTGTCGTTGCTTCTTACTTCGTGTCTAACTTCACTTCGTGTTGTTTTTCACCTCGAGTCGTTTCCTTATACTCTGTCCTCGTGTTGGTCTCTCGCTTTAGTCTTCATGTCGGTTTCTGTCGTAAGCCCGTATTGTCCTCGTGTTGTTTTTGCATTTGTAACCTCGTGTCTCTCTTGCGTATAACCTCACCTCGTGTCATTATCTTCTGTATATCTGATCTGTTACAGAATTTCTCGTGTCGTTCTTATGACATCTCGAGAAATAGTCACGTCGTGTTGTTGTTACTATACCTCATGCAGTTTTGGTTTTAATAGCCATGCAGCGTATTAATGGACTTAATCTCATTACAGGTCCGAGGAAGAACATTCCACACTCCAGGGCTGCACGTGATCCGAGACAAGAGGAACCAATTTGATAAAGGCACGTGACAGGATACTTCTGGATCGAGCGTGGGAGGCACACGCATTTCATGCCCTATCCATCTGCTGTTGATGCTATAAATAGAATCCTTCGTCCTCAGATGAAAGTTATCGAAGTAGAGAGGCATAGAAGAAAACAGGGAAACAGAGAGCCCTTCGATCCAGGAAAAAGAAAAGAAAGAAGAAAGAATAGCAGAGAGAAATAGAAAGAGAGCAGAAGAGTGTTCAGAAGAATTGTTCTGACTTGCGGATCAAATCCGAAGTCTATTGCTCTATATTGAGCTACATTGTTTCCATTGTCTGGCATTTGATTTCCTTCGTTCGTATTTTTCATTTCTTGTTCTTATCTTTCTTCAACCGTTATTGTTTGTGTTTCCGATCCTCTGGACTGAGGTCGGGGTCCTCCTGTGAGATCAGGAGTAGGGAGAGTCAATCTCCGGTTTGCAAGCAGCAGGTGAGCTGCTTGTAGGTACCCTCCGGGTTGGGAGGAAGAGGGGTCTTCGACCTCTGGTTCACTAGTAGCAGGGCTGCTACTAGTGGGGTTTCCCTCTTGGTAAAGAGGAAGAGAGACGTGAGTCTCTGGGTTCTAGTGACTGCTGATCGCTAGAGGTTCCCTCCGGGTAGGAGGAAGAGGAGAGGTTGTTCTCCTGGGAAGCTGTGTATCAGCAGTTGTTTGGCAAGCTGTGTTGCCCAGCCTTTAGTGAAGCCACACTCAGGTTGAGTGTGGGGTGGATGTAGGTCTGAAGGACCGAACCACCTTAAAATCCTCTGAGCCCTTGTGTGATTGATCGTGATAATATTGTGGTATGCCTTCTATTTGCTTGAGCTATTAACTGCACTGCATCTTTTACGATAGTCAGAACTCGAGGTTAGCTCCGTTTAGCAATATACTCTGCAATAATTTTTTAAATCTACGAAAACAGTGATCTATTCATCCCCTCCCCTTCTAGATCACTTCATATTGTACTTATCAGGCTTTACCCGAGAGACGGCTTTAGGCTGGTTGCCGTGGGCCTCCTACTGTGGCGGCTCGAGTCCGGGCCGGGAGGAATACCAGCTAGAGGGCCTGACGTAGCGCAGTCAGTCAGTGTGTGCACACGTGGTCGGGGACTTCGGATGCATGCTGACGAGCACGACCCGACTAGACCCTTGTTCTGCGGTTACTTGTACGATGTTCTTAGTCTCCGCCTGGGGCATTGTAGGGAGACACCTGAGGCGCGGACTAAGTCATCACTGGACGCATCCGGCTTTGCTTCTGGTTGGCAGGTACTCTTGTCACGTGAGACGTGACTCTCTTGTTTCCGGGTTCCATTTTTCGTCTGCGAGATGTGGTTTTCTGGACCGTCCGGTGTTTCCAAGGTAGTGGCCAGAGCGCTAATGGCTTTACCAAGGTTTTGTCTTATTGGTGCGGTGTCCTCGACCAGGTGGTCAGGATCACACCTTGGACAGCGTGTCCATGTTGGCACTATCTCAGAGGATAGGCCTCTACGACATGGTTGCCTTGAGTGTTCCTCAGTTGGACTGGTGTTAGAGTGGTCCGGCTCCCGATTATGAGATCGGGGTTTCCCTTTCCTGTCACCGGTAGGAGTAGCTATAGAGCCGTGGTTTTCTCGGCTACCGTGGTTTGGTACGACTTTTCCCTTCACCGTAGTTATTACTCCGCCGTTGTTGTTGTTGCTCTTGTTAGCGCCGCTTTCCCTTCCGTTACTGCCGTTGTTCTCGGTTGGGGTTCTGCGGGATCCCTACTGAGCCAGTGACAGGAGGCTCACCCTACTTTTCAGGTGCGGCGGTTCATCCTCGAGGTTCGAGGGTGCTGTTCGGAGGTTCTTAGTTGTCAGCTTGTCGGGCCGAGTGTTCACTTGGCATGTGGTACGTTTTACTGCTTTAGAGTGTACTTCCTGTTGGACTGGACTCTGCTGTCGTAGTTATTTATTTATTTTTGTTACTTTATTTCCTATTTCTTTGTACCTCCACACTCCTTTTTGCCCTTCCGAGCCCTCCCAGCTCGTGGGCGGCGGGCCAAGATTCGAATGGTATCGGGTTCTTCCCGGTATCCAGATCTTGGGTCGTCACAAATACCATGTATTCTGAACTTAAAAAATTGAAGGATGTTGTCCAAAGGGAATTGAAAGGAAAACAAAAAGTTGGTGAATCTAGGAATGGAAATGCTCGGGATGAAGAAAGAGGTGTGGAACCCACACCCAAAAGGAAAATTTCACTTGTGAAGAATCAATTTCAGAAATCGGCTGATTCATGTCATCATTTCCCTATTAATCCATGCATGAATTATTATGTTGATCAATCAAACATGCATAGGAAAAATTATTTCAGAAGACCAAATGTCACTTATTTTTATTGTGGTATGTTCGGCCATGCTATGTATGTTTTGACTTGATGAAGGCCGATGATGAGTATTATGAAAGGAAGAACAGAATGTTTTTTGTTCAAAGTAGACCTAACACTTCGGGACCCAAGCTTGCTTGGGTACCTAAATCAACTTGAGAATTGCTTTGTTTGTGCAGGTCTGTCTAAGAGCCAAGTAGAACAAGTGGTACCTGGACAGTGAATGATCCAGACACATGACTGGAAATAAGGGCCTCTTCTCAGACCTGAAAGAAAAGGATGGTGGACTGGTTATGTTTGGCGGTAATGATAAATGTAAAATTCTGGGAATTGGATGGATAGGTAAGAATCCAAACCAGTCTATTGATGATGTTTCACTTGTAGATGGTTTAAATCATAGCTTGCTTAGTATTAGTCAACTCCGTGACAAAGGTCACAAGGTAGTTGTTGAAACCACATATTGCACAATTGTAGATAAAGATACAAATGAAATAAAATTCATTGGACTTAGAGATAGAAATGTTTATATAGTTGATTTTAAAAATTTTCCAAAAGATAATTTCTGTTTAGTTGCAAATAAGTCGGATGATGCATGGCTATGGCACTACCGACTTGGACACGCTAGATTTAGTGTTCTTTCAAAACTGTACAGAAAAGAATTGGTTAGAGGTTTACCAAAGTTAAATTTTGATGTAAATAAAATTTGTGATGCTTGTGTAATGGGGAAACAAACCAGAGTATTATTAAGCCTAAAAACATTGTCACCACCACAAGACCCCTTGAACTCCTTCACTTAGATCTATTTGGTCCCACTAGGACATATAGTCTTGGAGGGAAGCTTTATGGGTTTGTTATAGTTGATGATTATTCAAGGTTCACATGGGTACTATTTTTGACCCATAAGAATGATGCTTTGCAAGAGTTCGAAGATCTTTGCAAGAAACTACAAAATGAAAAGGGGTATCTAATTAAAGCTATTCGGAGTGATCATGGAAGGGAACTTGATAACCATGAGTTTGATCATTTTTACAAGAAATAGGGGTTTATGCATAATTTTTCAGCACCTCGAACCCCACAATAAAATGGAGTCGTGGAACGGAAGAACAGGACACTCGTGGAGATGGCGAGAACTATGCTTGCTGAAAATGGTCTACCAAGATATTTTTGGGCCGAGGCGGTCAACACGGCCTGCTATATCATCAATAGAGCCATGGTAAGACCAATTCTCTAGAAAACTCCATACGAGCTATATAAAGGTAAGAAACCCAACATTGCTCATTTAAAACCTTTTGGGTCACCTTGTTATATCTTGAATAACTCTAAGGAAAATCTGGAAAAGTTTGTTGTCAAGAGTGATAGAGGGATTTTCCTTGGATATTCGTTAGCTTCTAGAGCTTATCGAGTATATAATCTATGCACTCTTGTGATAGAAGAAAGCCTACATGTGATCATTAATGAATATACTTCAAGGTTGTCTACTAAAGATAATCATTTTCTAGATGTAGGGCATGAAGAATAAAAAGAAGTTGTTGACAAGAAAAAATGAGATGTGGATCAAGCGGGGCCAAGCACAAAGAATGATGAAGCTCCAGCCCAAGAAGAAAATGTGCAAGAAATGCAAATTCAAGACCTCCCCAGGCAATGGTCATTCCACAAAGATCACCCTCAAGACAATGTCAAAGGAGATGTGGAACAAGGAGTAAGAACAAGGGCGTCAATCAGGGAAGTTGAATAATTTGATAATTTAGCTTTTCTTTCTAGTATTGAGCCCAAATCTATAGATGAGGTATTAAATGACAATTCCTAGATCTTGGCTATGCAGGAGGAATTACACCAATTCTAAAAGAATGAGGTGTGGTTTCTTGTGCCTAGACATAAGAATCACCCGGTAATTGGCACTAAGTGGGTTTTTCGAAACAAACTTAGTGATCAAGGGGTGGTGATTAGGAATAAAGCCCGGCTGGTAGCTAAGGGTTATAGCCAAAAATTAGGAATCGATTTTGATGAATCATTTGCACCTGTGGCTAGGTTTGAAGTAGTTATAATGTTACTAGCCTTTGCATGTTCTAGAGATATTAAACTCTTTCAAATGGATGTTAAAAGTGCATTTCTAAATAGTGTAGTGAAAGAGGATGTCTATGTTGAGCAGCCACCGTGTTTTGAAGATGAAAAGCACCCAGACCATGTATTCAAACTTGATAAAGCATCGTATGGTCTGAAACAAGCCCCCCGTGCGTGGTACGAAAGGTTAAGTACATTTCTTTCAGAAAACGGCTCCAAAAGAGGTAACATCGACCAAACTCTTTTCATTAAGAGCTATGGTGATCAAATGCTTATTGTACAAGTTTATGTCGATGATATAATTTTCGGAGCCACAAATGACTTATTGAATGATGAATTTGTTAAATTGATGCAGGGGCAGTTTGATATGAGTTTGATGGGTGAGTTAACCTTTTTCTTGGGTTTGTAGGTGAAGCAGTAAAAAGATGGAATCTTCATCAATCAGAGGAAATACACAATGGAGCTTATCAAGAAATTCAAATTTAACACTGCAAAGCCACAAAAGACACTGATGTCAACAACCGTAAAATTGAAGAAAAATGAAAAAGATAAGTATGTTGACCAGAAACTCTTTAAAGGAATGATTGGCTCTTTACTATATTTGACTGCTAGTAGGCTCGATATTATGTTTAGTGTTTGCATGTGTGCTAGATTTCAATATGATCCAAAAGAACAACACATGTTAGCCGTCAAAAGGATATTCAGATATTTGTTAGGCACAATTGATCTTGGTCTCTGGTTTCCACGAAGTTGCAATTTTGACTTAGTTGCTTATACTGATTCTAATTATGATGGGTGTTTAGTGGATCGTAAGAGCACGAGCGGGTTCTATCAATTTCTTGGAGGTTACATGGTCTCATGGGCCTCTAGGAAACAAAATATTGTGGCATTGTCAACTGCCGAAGCCGAGTACATGGCAGCAGGCAGTTGTGCAGCCCAAGTGCTTTGGATCCAACAACAGTTAGTTGATTTTGGCATTTCTTTGAATAACACGCCCATTCTTTGTGATAACATGTATGCGATTAATATTTCCAAAAATCCTATTTTTCATTCTCGCACAAAGCACATAGAGATTAGACACCACTTTTTGCGAGATCATGTGAGTAAGCATTGTTTTGAGCTTATACATGTAAATACGGAAAACTAACTTGCAGATATTTTCACAAAACCCTTATCTCCTGAAAATTTCAAAAGAATAAGAAGAGAACTAGGAATTTGCTGTTTGAATGAGTAATTACACATATAAGGCTTGAATAAACACTTTTGCTTATTTTGCAAATAACATTTCAGATTTGCATATATTCAACTTCATGGTTAACATTGCATATATTTTTGCATGCTTGTGAATAGAAATAATTCTTCATCATCTTTTCATTCACTTGCATATGCTTGTATACATTTGACATACTTACTTGCTTGAATGTCATGATTCTTCGGTATCTCAAATCTTGAGTTGTGGAAGGGTGGATAAACTCCATCTGGAAACACTCTCGATGCTTGAGTTGAGTCTTTGGACCTTCACCTCCGTCATCTACTGAAAATCATAATTGCATGAGCTTACTTTCAAATCCTTGGACGACTGCATGTATATATTCTAAAAAGCCATTTCTTGAAAAATTTTCTAAGACCTCACCTCCTTGCTAGATAAAATATAGTGATTTTGATCATTTGTAAATAGTGACATAAACAAAGGAGGAGGATTTGATTCCACATGTGCATACATTTAGGGGAAGTCATAACTATATTTTGGCAAATTTATTTTCAACATCCAAAGCAATTACCCACACACCTTCCACAAAATGATGCATATGACCTTAATCGATAAGGATTTCAGAAATTCTTTTCAACACTTTAAGGGAAACCAATTTCTATATGAAAATTAAGAGTAATCGTGAGGAAAAAGCTGCCTACCCCGCATTGCTAAATAAGTGGAATGTCAAACCAAGTTGTAGCAACCCTGATAAATGAATATTTGAAATAAATTAAAAATGTAAATATATTACCGGAGCAATACAGGAAATAAAACAAAGTACAAATAACGCCTCTTATCAAGGTGTTAATTTAAAAAGAAACGCCTCTATCTACGGCGTGACTAAAGAAAGGACGCCCTCACCTGACGGCGTCAAATCCCAACGCCAAAAAAAGGTAAGGACAAGAAACGCCCCTACCTTGGGCGTGTTTCAAAAATAAGGAACGCCCTTATATAAGGCGCTTCTTAAGAAACGACCTGAACAAGGTCGTCAATTCAAGAATCGACGCCCTGACCAAAGGCGTTAATTCTATTCGTGAACCGTTCGAACCCAGAGCTTATCCCGGGAAAGATCAACCTAATCTAGTAAGTGTCTATTAGAGTAAGGACTCTATTAGGGATATACTACCCTCACACAATCACTAACTCTAATAGGACTTCCAAAATCTTATAAATAAACCTGTTCGGCCAACCCTAAAACCATTTGATCGAGCGTCTGCTGCTAGGTACGTGAAGAACAAACAGTTCTTCTATTCCTTTTATTTTCTGCTTCTATTACATGAAGAACTAATGTTCTTCCTCTTCTTTTCCTCTAATACAAGTGAGGAATAAAACCGCGTATGTGAAGAACAAGGTAACGTTCTTCAATCTTTTCCCTATCTTCGGTTCTATTCTCAATATCCCTACTTTCTTTCCCCTACAGGTTGATTGAAGGCCATCATCTCCATCATATTCATCAACTAAATTTTTCTCCTTCCTGTCCAAGGTGTTCTTATCAAGTTATTCACCCGGTCATCTCCAAATCCATTATTAAGGTAGGATTTTCTCAAGTCTCGTAGCCCAAACTAAAAATAATACAAGAAGCACCATGCATGATATATATATACAGTTTGCATATAGTTTTAATACGTTTTCTGTAAAAATTTTCAAGAAACGCCCTTGAATAGGGCGCTACTTTAAAATAAACGACCATCACAGTGGTCGTTAATTAAAAGTATACGCCTTGTATACATGCGTTAATTTCATGAACAATCGCATGTAATTAATAATTGATCCTGTTTAAAATTCAATAAATATGAAATATCGATTCTAATATCTTGCATGACTCTACCTGTAAATCCCTACTAATTTTCTTGTCATGACCATGTCTCCTGTCACTTGAAATTTTATTTCCTGAAATATTGTAAATTTCTTGAATTCACGACTTGGACAAAGTCATTTTTTTTAAGTTAACGCCCCAGAACAGGGCGTGATTCTGAAAGCTAACGCCCCTTCCTAGGGCGTTTATCTGTTAAAATCCTGAAATATATTTATTCTGTAAAATAGAATTAATCAGTAACGCCCCTTCCGAGGGCGTGTTTTCTATAAATCCTGAAAGTTATTTATATTCTGACAGATATGTAAATAATAAGACGCCTTCTGGTGAAGTCGTCAACTCTTGAAGAAACGCCCCTGTCTAGGGCGTGTTTTAGATAAATTACTGAGTTATTAAAATATCTGCAAAACTGAAACGTATGTAAACGCCCTTCTATTAGGCGTTAATTACTTGAGAAACGACTTGACCTAAGTCGTTATTTTACTGTAAACTATTTTTCATCCATTTTTGTTAACCGATCGTTTCATATGCTATAATATATATATATATATCGGCACTATTCTCCACTCCGTGAGTATAGTCCCACGTTTCATGTTGATTTATCGATCACACTCAACTCTCATTGACATACAAGCTCTCCATTGGACATTCCGTTCCTTTGGACTAGCGAGTTAGTCATAGAGACCTCCGTAAGACTCCTCGTAGCCTTGGATTCTCTCAAGGCCGACTGGGCTGGTTGTACCCTAAACAAAAAAAACCATTACACGATCTTTGCCATGTCAATCTAAAGAAACATGGTATACCGGCCCTTATGATTATACAAAGAGTATATCATAAGAAATTCTTAATCGGATGATGATATCATGCCATTTCATGTCGTTCTTGAAAACCCCAATTCTATGATAAGAATGAGGGTATCTTGCTTTGATATACTGTTCATGTGGACCTCAATTCTATATAAAGAATGTCCATATTGATTTGTCATGGTACCTAGGTTAAGGGAACCATATTCTACCTAGTTTTTATTGATATCGTGATTATACCGTTATTATCACCATTCTATGTCCTTTGTCATATTTTTGGACTCTATTCTGTCAAAGTTGTCATACATGTCTACAAGCTTGAATATTGAAATTCTATATTAGCTATATAAACAAGAGTGGATGTCAAAAATACATGATAAATGCCTGCGCATATAGGGCCTGATCTGGTCCTGGGAGGAGCACCCGAAAGTACTTGTGCCCATGGGAGTTAAAATGATAAGGTATCTGGCATTATACCGAGTACTTGACTTGCTTGATTGGACATTCCACACACATCTTGTACTTGAATCGTACTTGACTTTACATGAAATGTGTGGCCCGAAAAAGGGTAATTTACTTGCTTGATACATGATAGCCAAAGTTCTTGACATGACTTGTTAAACGTACTTGCTTGAATACCTTGAATACACTTGTCATCTTGTTGGAAGTTCATGATTAAGTTCAACTTATTTCTTTGATATTATATTCTCTCTATCTTGTCGTTTATGCGAGCATGCATAGCTTTATTGCATTCATGAAAGATGTAATTACTTAAACCCCTTGCTAGTACTTGAGATATAATTTCCTACTGAGCGTTCGCTCATTCCGTTTGTCCCTTTGTACTTTTCAGGTAAGTCCGACGACGATGGACGTCAATCGGATGGGAATGATCAAGAGTGAAAGTGATAGAGCTTCTATAAGTGTCGTCTAGTCTTTTCTATAGTTTCTTGAGTCAAATATGTATTCTTTTCCTTTTTATTAAACAGAGTATTGGATTTGTAATAGTCTATCCATTATGAAATAAAGGATTAGGTTATCTTGCTATTTTGCGCATCTCTGTCTTTGTGTCGAATACATGACCACTCTGATTGACATGATTGATATAGACACGTCACGCATCTCCGGGTATCTTCTGCGCTCGGGGCGTGACACAAGTAGCCGGGAATCCCCACTGAAACAAATGAGAAAACTCGTGTCGAAAGGTGAAATAAAATCCACATGCGTGATGAATCCTAGTAGCCAGAAAATCCCATTAAGACACATGAGGTGACTCACGCCGAACAGTGAAATCTAATAAAAGAAATAAAAAAAAAAGTGGCAGGCTGTGCGAAGCTACCAAAAGTCAAGAATCGAAATGGAAGTGTAGAAAGGAAATAACCCTCTAGTGTTTTCTAGAAATTCTATCAATATCCATATAATTTTGAAGTTCATTGCTCATTTCCACATATTTCACCTTTGGGTATTATTGTGATGGATATGTATTTTGAATTTGTTCTTATCATGGTTTATGAAGTACCTATAGCATATGAATGCACTACCTTTTTTGATTATGCTTCATGTGACACAACTTGATTTTGAATCTTCCCCATTGAGGGGGAGTTATACATATTTACATGCTTCCTTCACTTTCATGCTTGCCTGTTTATTTGCTTGAATGAACAATTTCTAACTTAGATCATACATGTTTATAATAATTTTAATAACCCTATTGTAAATCGTTTATTGTTGATGACAAAACGGGAGAAAAAGTGCATAGATCATATACATGTTCATATCAGTTTTTGCATAAAGTGCATAGATCATATACATGTTCATATCAGTTTTTGCATAGTTCATGTGCACACATTTCAAAAGTTTGGAAGTTCATGTGCACACATTTCAATTTCAATTCTAGATACAAGTTCATAACCGTTTACATGTTCATAGTTTCACACATGTTCATAGTTTCATACTTGCTCATGTCTTTAACCCTTAAATAAATCATGTTTTGATTTTCATGCACACGCATGCACATGTCGTTTTGTCATCATCAAAAAGGGGGAGATTGTTAGATCCCCTAGTTGATTTTGGTAGTAATGTTTTAATGATGATAAATATCGTGTGTATGTGTCTTTGAAATAGTTCATTGAAGAATGCTAACCAAGGTGCTCATTTTTCCATTATCCTGTTTTGCAGCTAGTAACGTGGATATCGTCTTCAAGTCAATCAATAGCTGAAAATTTGTTATGAGCACTCGACCTTATCAAAAATGGAGTTGATCTCATCATGCTTGTCTTGTATCCACCAACCCAAGTCATTCATTGAGCATCAATCTGCTTATGCACTCTGTTCATGGAGCATTGGTGTTTACAACATGTTTTAAATTCTTCATGTTTTGACAAAATGAAGTTTTAGAGTTTGGAACATGTTTGTTTTTTTCATGAATCCATCGTTAATTGGTCATGTTGCTCTTGACATAGTTTGGAGCATTGTTTTGAAAGATGGGTTGTTGATGTCGAAGCTTATCGTGTAACTCATCTATGTTTTTCTTAGAGGCTCATGATTGCATATCGCTCATTTTGGTTCCTATATTTTCATTTGAAGCTAAGGATGAATGGATTTTTCAAAGCTTTCAATTGCATGTCATTTTTTTGAAAAATCATGTTTTCATAAAGGGTCATAAGGCCTTTGATTTGGTTGAATGGCATTGGGTGTTTTTGGGGTGAACCGGACTGCCATTAGGTAGTTTTTCTCTTCCCCACTGCAAGGGTCGACCCCATGGGTCGACTCTTGGGTCCCTGGGGCTTCTTTTTAACGTGGACAGAACACTGCCCAGGAGGTGTCGACACCAGGAGTCGACACCTATCCACTGGGTTCTTTATTTTGGGCTAGACAGAACACCTGGATTTAGGTGTGGACACCAGGTGTCGACACCTACACCCTGGGTATGGTTTTTTTATAAAGGGACAAAAATTGCTGAATAGGTGTCGACACTAGGTGTCAACACCTGTACATGGGCGTCCGGAACGGGAATTCGGGTTTGGTTTCGAAACCCCCATTTCATGATCCGTTTGACTTGGGTTTTTACCCCCATACCCCTAAGGTTTATATACATATTTGAGAAGGGTTTTGAGAGGGTTTCTCGTGGGGTTAATGGTCTTTTATCTATCTCTCTTGTGGTGCTTTATAAGGGCTGCGAATTTGGCCTTGCACTAGAAGGAATCCATCGGAAGAAAAGGAAGGAAACACTACAGGCCGCAGGTGAGAAGGGTGAGGGTTTTCTTGTGTTTCTAATCTATTTACCTTCCTTGTAGGAACATTTTCAACAGGGGTATTCAATCTACATCCATTTTTCAAGAGTTCTCAAGCCAAGGAAGCTCAATCTGGACCAACTGGTTCTTGGGGTTTTGATTTTGCTGAAGATCCGCCATCCCTCACCTTGAAAGCTCAAGGACGATCATCTCAAGGCCTTGAATAGTCTATGGATGCATTTCTCCATCTTTGCTTAGCCTTCCTTAGTTTATTTTGATGATTCCTTATTCGTATATTCTGAGTATCAAGCTTGTATTGAATATTCTTTTTGTTTTCTAAACTCTGAATATTTCGTTGTTGAGAACCGCCTGCGTACGGTTGTGTGTGGACAGAGCTGCGGGCTGTGCAGTGTCCAGGTGGTTGTGATCCATTGGTGGATCATGTAGGAGATGACGTCTCTATGTATTTGGAGTGTGAACTCCGAGTGCTTCAGTTTGAAGCGAGTGAAACCTCACCGATTGGTGAGGGGTGGACGTAGGGATCCTGTGTGGTCCCGGACCACCTAAAAAATCTCTCTCGCACCTTGCTTAATTGTGGTTTGCTTGCTCATTTTATCTATGTTGATCGTGTGAGCTGGTGAGTTGAGAGTAGATATTTACATGCGATCTAACTCTTGTCATATTGCTCAAATCTGCCCATTGCTTTACTTTGTTTTTCATTAGAGTTAAAATTTCCGCATCTTTTAAAGGGGACAATTCAACTCCCCTTCTTGTCCTAGCATACGCTTAGGATCAACATGAAGCCACAGCTGGTGTTTCCTTCCTTGTTCCAATTTTCTACTACACTTGCAGCTTATTTCTTTCCTTGTTATTTTTGTTTTGTTTTCATCTCAAACGTTAGAAGTTGTGAATCAGCAGTGAGGATGGGGTCCTCATGTGGAAGCTGTGAATCAACAGTGAGGACGTGGTCCTCGTGTACAAGCTGTGAATCGGCAATTCAAGCTGTTAGTCAGCGTATGGTAAAGCCTCACCGGGTTTGGTGAGGGGTGGATGCAGGTCTGCGGGCTTGCAGACTGAACCACCTTAAAAATCCATGTGTAGTGGGCTGTGCATCTTGTGTGATTGCTCCATATTCTCTATCCCCATTCACAGGTTTGTGTGCTAGCTTCAACGTATGCAATCTTGATTGTTTTCTATAGCACACATTAACATATTGCTCACACACACACTAGAGGTTCGATGAGCAGCCAATCTCAATATATGAGAATCAGGTTGATCACAAAAGCACACACACAGAGCTAGTCAGTTCATACTTAGTTAATGTGTATTGTGATCCCTACTGTCTAGTGCAATAGATCTCACTTAGTTCTTAAGCATCTCTGAAGGGGTGTCGACCTCAC
This sequence comes from Amorphophallus konjac, assembly GCA_022559845.1. Classification (NCBI taxonomy): domain Eukaryota; kingdom Viridiplantae; phylum Streptophyta; class Magnoliopsida; order Alismatales; family Araceae; genus Amorphophallus; species Amorphophallus konjac. The sequence continues at coordinate 260,353,988 of CM040119.1, read as the reverse complement.
TGCATAGCAGTGTCGACCTCAACTCTCTACATAGCTGTGATCCGTTGAAGGAGTGTCGACCTCACCACTAGGGAGTGTCGACCTCAGCAATATGTGCATTGTCTTCTGCCGTTCTATTTTGAGCTATTGCCATCAGATCCGATGTGCATTATGTCAAGTGCTCTATTTGAATTAGATTGTAGTGATTGTCATTTTAATTAGCTAAGGTTTTAATTAGGCCAAAGTTTTCAAAAGGATCTATTCAACCCCCCCTTTCTAGATCTGGTTGCATCCCAAGGGACCCAACAATTGGTATCAGAGCTAAGCTCTATTATACTCAGATCCAACGATCTGTAGAGAAAGATCCCGGTGCATTTGATCTAATGGCTTCAACCATTGAACAAGTTTCAATGATTTCCCCGCCCATATTTGATGGTTCTAATTTTACCATGTGGCTAGGGAAGAGGTGTGCCTTTGTCAGCTCCATTGATACAAGGTTATGGAATCTCATCTATCATGGTCCGCACAAGCTGCCATCAGATACATCTGAATGGTCTGCTGAACACAAGACCAAAAATGTTGATAACATTGCTGCCTTCAAATTGATAAAGACTACAGTAGATGTTACCAAGTTTCCTTGTGTCTCCAACTGCGGCACTGCTAAAGAGATCTTAGAGGGACTGGCCAGGATCCATGAAGAAAGGAAAAGGCATGACTGCCTCATGGCCGACAGTCCAGATCATCCAAGTGATCCGTCTACATCTCAGGTAAGCTTTGACTCAGAGGACTTTGCCTTTGAAGAATTAATGGACGCATATGATGGGTTGGCTAAGCAATACAAGAGGCTAAAATCTGAAGACAAAAATCTGAAAAAGAAGTTTGAAAGCAATCCTGTTGTTGCCTCTCCTTGTAAAAAATGTTCTACACTTGAAGAGCTCAATGAGACTCTTCTGGTTGATTTAGATTTACATAAAGAGAGCATTAGATGTTTGAGAGATGAAAATGGTATCCTACAAGCTAAAATAACCAGGCTAGAAGAGATTGTAAGACAACTTCAAAATCCACCTAAATCAATCTCTAATGATCAAACAACGCTTGATGGGTTAATCCAAGATGTGATGCTGTTTCAGAAAAATGAAGAGTTAAAGGAACAAATAAATGTCTTCACTGAAATATTGGCTGCCTTAGAAAAAGGCAAGAATGTTGTCAATGATGGGTCTGAGAAGCTGCAAGCCTTAGAACAAGAAAATGAAAACTATAAAAGTGTGAATGCCGTGCTCAATGAGCAATTGGCTGCGTGCGAGGAGGACCTTGCTAAATCTAAACTGCACATCTCCTCATTGGAGAATGAAAATAAGGATTTAAAAAATTCTTTGTCAAAGTTTGTTCAGGGCAAAGATAATCTAGACATAATTTTGGGGACTAGGGTCAACCTTCAAAGAGAGGGTTTGAGAATATAAACCTGTGAACAAGAAGGCCTTTGGAAACAAGCTACATACCTCCTTTGTTTCTGGCTCAAATGAAGCCAGCATCTCTAGTGGTCCCCCAAAACTACATGCTGCTCAGAATAACCAAAAACAGATTGGTAAATAGAAAAGGAAGGCTCCCAAGCAAAAATAGAAAAATGAATTTGCTGGTTTTGACATGCATGCTAGGAAAGGCCATACTAAAAACCATGCTCCCCATAAAATGAATGTTTATTGCTTCTATTATGGTATGCTTAGTCACACTGTGCATGACTGCCTTACCTTGAAGAATGATGAGCTAAGAGCAAGCCAAAACAGAAAGAACAATGTAAAGGGCCAAGGTAAAGGATAGGTCGACGCTGGGAGAAAGCATGCTCGTTATGCTCATGCTCAGAAGCCCAGGTATGAACCTGTGCGTCGACGCACCCATCAGGATAGGTCGACACACTCAAAGGCTATCAGAAGAAACCCTCCTCCTTGGTGCTTCCACTATGGAAGAATTGGCCACAGAGTCAAGGACTGTTGGCATCTGAAGGGAAGGTATCACTCTCATTCCAAGAATGTTGGATTCCCTGTTCACCCACACAAGCTTGATGCACAATCACATAGAAAGAATGCCAAATCATTTGTGTGGTGTTTCCATTGTGGCAAATATGGACATATGTTTAATGAGTGTCTCTAGATGAGAAGTGACGATACACGCGCAGCAAAGAAAACACATTCATTTGCTAGAAGGGCTGCTAACCAACAAGGACCCAAGCAAGCTTGGGTACCTAAAGTTTCCAAATGAGAATTTTGGGTGTAGGGTGTCTTGGAGCTATACAAAGGAACTGCTGGAAATAAAAGCTCAAGGCACAGGTTTGCAAATTAAGTTTTCCATTCTTATTATTTCTGCATGATAAAGTTTTCTTTGTAGTTATTGCATTATAGGTCTGTCTTGATTTCAATCCTGCAAGCTGAAACTGTCTCCCTGAACTGCTGAAACATCCTCCGTGATTTTAGATGAACATCTAAGTTGGATTACATGCTTAATAATTAATCTGAGTTCTGGTATATCGAATGGTGATGTGCAGAAAGACAGATTAAGTCTGTCCGGAACTCTCACTATGCGTGAGTTTGGTCTTCAGATCAATACCTCCGCCTTGTACTAGAAATCAGATATTTCAGTTGTTCCTTTCATAAAAAACCTGTCATGCTAATGGAATTGATATGTTGATTGAGTTTCTCATTGCTTCTTCCAAGTTAGCAGCCATGTGAGTTTATTGTTTAACACCCTTGATCATTGTTTTGATGATGTCTGCCATGGCCGCATATGTTTCCACTCATCATTCATGTAGATTTCTAACACTGTTTAATTATCTTGATCTCCATAAGCATTGCACAAAGGGGGAGCTTGAGAGTTTGCACTTAGTTTAGAATGCATTGCACAGGCCTCGAGTCTGCATGAGTTGTGGACATCAAACATCATCTTGTGGTCACATGCACTCCAATGCATATTATGCCAAGGGACCCAAAGTCATAGGTTGCATATTTTATTGTCAGCCCATGCATAAGTTTAGGGGGAGTCAACATTAAAAATCAAGTCTGCATCCTTGCACATTTTTGTTGACATATGTATAGACTGCATCTTCTTAGGGGGAGCTTGTTCTGAGCAAAATATGTTACAATCTCCTTGCTGTTGATCAGGTCGACCTTAGACCAACTCAGGTCGACACCATGGTTGATCCACTTTGTAATCTGCTCTTTGTCTAAGCTCAGTGCGTCGACACCATGAGGTGCCTGCGTCGACGCTCCTTTGCATCTGTTGGTCTTATTTCACCTTTTCCAGCATGAGCTCATTGCACATCCTCAGGGGGAGAGTTCACTATCCATTCTCACTTTCTACTTAACTGCACTCTCTGCATATATCAGGCCTCTAGATCTTAATGTTGATATGCTATGTTTCACCTCGGGACTGAAATGTTTTGACATCTCTGAACCATCCTGGTTTGTCTGGAATCTGCCATCTTTTGCATGCTCAGCTGTCTGATTCTTATCTCCTTGAATGCCTTGAACTCCTTGGAGGATTTTCTATATGTCGTTGAGTTCACTTATCAGAGTAAATCCTTAAGAGGAATCTTCTTTTATGGAGTTCTACAGTACTGCCCTGAACATGAAAGCTATTGGTTTAAATTTAATGAGTTATTGAGCTTTAAAGATTAATGGTCTTGAAAGTGCCTGTATTCAGACTTAATGGACCTAAACCAATTTTTCATGTTTTGACATGTTATGCCTTCTCAAATCTATAAATTTATCTTAGTACAAAGGCATCTTTGATTGAGAAACTTCACTCTAATATTGTTTTTAAATATCTGTCAAATCTGAAATTTTTAAAAGGGGCTACAATGAAAGTAATGAACTTCAGTCATGCTGAGTAACTGGGGATATTGGCGTCTGATAAATGTATATCCTTATGTAATTAGGTGTGTGCTGAGTTCAGTGCTCTAAGGCAGAGCAATGGCAATGGATTTACTGAGAAACCGAGTCCCTTCACCAATGAAGTGGAGACAACAACGTCATGAAGTGTCTTGCTACCACTATTCTATGTGAAGCAGAATGGTGAGCTACACTGAGTAACTGGGGATGCTGGCATCTAATCAACGTGCATCCTCACGTCAAAAGGTGCTGCCACACCTGAATGCTCTGGAAAAATGAAAAGCAATAACAGTTGGTATCAAATAGTGGTCTCAAAAGATAAATCTGAACTTGTAGTGCCCATGGATAAAATCAAAAACTTCACAAGGTGCTTAACCTCAATACTACTTGTAGTTGCTCTCAAAGGGGCTAATGGAATTGAATGAGTAAGGTGAGAGGAGGTCAACCTAATTTTAGTATGAAATCATGGTTCATTTCTATTAATTTTGAATGCAAATATTTTTAAATGATGCTTTTAGTGAGAAACTCAGAATTCATCAGTTTTAAACCAATCTGAATATAAGGGCTTTATCATTAGAGTTCTATTACTGAGGATTCTGAAAAAATCTATAACTCTGCATTTATGAACTTGGCTTTAGGTTGACGAACCCCCATCTTATCATCTCTTGGATCTTGTGCCTCAAAAACTCCAAGTGTCGACTTCCAGAGTTAACCCTCTTCAAGTCCAGTTATGTCTAGAACCCTAGCTTTTCAGGTGTCGAGCCACAATGTCGACTCCTAGTGCCCAGACTTCTGTCTGGTTGGCATTTGTCCTTGAGATAATTTGGCATCTTTATGCTCTTGCTCCTATGTTATCTATATAGATTCTCCTGGCTGCATAGACAATCTGCAAAGACCACCACTCCCAACAATTGGCATCATGTCTCTAAAGCATTTGGTTTCAGTTCTTCATGTATTTGGTTGGTTTTGCATTTTCCCTCCTCCATGCATTGCATAGAAAACCTTAAAAAATCTGAAAACCAAAAAACCAAAAAAAAATGAAAATCCTGAAAACTAAATCAGTTCTATGGCTATCACATTGATCTCTGATTGCATCATCTTGTTATGCTTAATCATCTTGCACATTCTTGTCTCTCTTGTTGCTTTGCTATAACTTTATGCCATCCGATGCCACTTTGTGTGAATTATTGCTACCAAGCCAAGGCCCCAACCAACAAGGGACCCAACAATTGGTAAAAATAATAGCAATTGGTATCAGTTTTGTCCCTGAGCTCTGCTCTTGCATTTGGTTGCTTTAGTCTTGCACTTTAAATACTTATCACCCCATGTGCTTATATTTTGATTCTTGTATTGGCTTTAATTTAAGCCCTCTTTGCTGATGGCAAAGGGAGAGAGATGTCCTGATGAGTCATCATCTATTCAAAGGGGGAGAGAAGGTTTGTTGAGTCACCATATGTTTCATGTCTTTACTGTTTAGGTGACTCATAATGTCACATAGTTGTCATACATTATTGCCATCATCAAAAAGGGGGAGAATGTTGGATATATGTTGTTTTGATGATATCTGAGTTAGATTCATTACAAGCCTATTGAATCGATTCAACTATGCTTCAACATGCATGATAAATGTTGTTCATGCCTCCATGCTATACTCATCATGAAAAGACTCTCTTGAGTACAAGGCACTCAGCCAAGTTGACTTGGGGAGCAACTGCAAGAAACATCAAGATCAGCAGCAGAAATGGCAGTTCAAATGAGAAGCTCTGTACATGTTCACTCTAAGGTGATAAGGGCTTTCCCCATATTGATATGAGGCTGAAAATAAGTGTAAAGAACATCAAAGGACAAGGAGCTTGAATATGGTGGAACTTAGTTGCCAAGGTCGAAAGTAACTCAAGGTGCAAAGGCAGAATCCGGGTGAGAATTACAGGTTCAAGATAGCTACTCCGACCTCATCTCACGCAGCTCCAACATCAGCTTCTTAAGACAGGTCGACCTCACCTATCAGCAGGTCGACCTCATGTGTCTTCCAGAGACTATTGTACTGGCAATTTTCTTAAGATAGGTCGACACTACTTTTATAGCAAGTCGACCTCATGTGTCTTCCAGAGACTATTATACTGGCAGTTTTCTTAAGATAGGTCGACACTACTTTTACAGCATGTCGACCTCATGTGTCTTCCAGAGACTGTTATACTGGTAGTTTTCTTAAGACAGGTCGACACTACCTTTACAGCAGGTCGACCTCATGCCATTTCCATAAGCTTCTCTTCTCATTCTGTCAAGTATGCCAAGTCATCCATAGAGCATTAATTGCAGGCGTAAAACTCCAAAAACACCTCTTTTGATGTCTAGAAGAAGATCCCAGGTCAGAGGTTCTGCCACTTAATTATAACAGCTCAGAACATCTTTTTGGAGAAGACTTGGGCAGCCACCAAATCTGTGAAAGTCCCTTCTGCCAGAGTTCTATCTCTTTTGTCCTAAGAAAGGACTGGTCAGGTGGTTTGCCCTCTAATGAACACTGGACAAAGCCATGTCTCTCTGCCACAGCTCTCACATAAGGTCCACTCTCTCCTACCACCGCCCTATCCTAGGAATGGTCTGGAAAGCCCTGCAAGCTCAAGATAATATCCTACAGAATATTTTCTACAAAGCGAAGAAAAGCTTTTTTGGAGGAAAATTTGGCTTTCCAGCTACTTCCTTATATCCGGTAGATCAAGTCAAGCTCTACTGATGAAGGACAGTGGTGAAAGAGAATACTTCAATTTGAACCAGTCATATTGGAGGGAAATCTCTACACCAGGCTCTTCTATATATTCATGTGGCTTCTAATGAAGAAGTTGTTGCCGCCTTGGAAGAGAGCCACACCCTTGATCATTCAAGAAGAAAATCTGTGAGAAAGAAAAGAAGGGAGTGAGAGCAGCCCAGCACCTGGTCCGGCCCTAGTCCAATGTTGTGAAAGAAAGAGAGAAGAGAAAAGGAGAGAAGCCTTGAGAGAGAGCAGCCATGTAGATGTCTGAGCTTGAGGAAAAAGATCTTTGGATCTGAATTTGAAGTTGCAGCCGCCAGCTTCCAGATCTCTATCTGAAGCCACAGCTGGTGTTTCCTTCCTTGTTCTAATTTTCTACTGCACTTGCAGCTTATTTCTTTCGTTGTTCTTTTTGTTTTGTTTTCATATCAAACGTTGGAAGCTATGAATCAGCAGTGAGGATGGGGTCCTCGTGTGGAAGCTGTGAATCAGCAGTAAGGACGTGGTCCTCGTGTGGAAGCTGTGAATCAACAGTTCAAGCTGTTACTCAGCGTGTGGTAAAGCCTCATCGGGTTTGGTGAGTGGTGGATGTAGGTCTACTGGTCGGCAGACTGAACCACCTTAAAAATCCTTGTGTAGTGGGTTGTGCATCTTGTGTGATTCCTCCATATTCTCTATCCCCATTCACAGGTTTTTGTGCTAGCTTCAACGTATGCAATCTTGATTGTTTTCCATCGCACACATTAACATATTGCTCACACACACACTAGAGGTTTGATGAGCAGCCAATCTCAATATATGAGATTCTGGTTGATCACAAAAGCACACACACACAGCTAGTCAGTTCATACTTAGTTGATGTGTATTGTGATCCCTGCTATCTAGTGCAATAGATCTCACTTAGTTCTTAACCGTCTCTGAAGGGGTGTCGACCTCAGCTCTCTACATAGATGTGATCCGTTGAAAGAGTGTCGACCTCACCACTTGAGAGTGTCAACCTCAGCAGTCTGTGCACTGTCTTCTGCCGTTCTATTTTGAGCTATTGCCATCAGATCCGCTGTGCATTATGTCAAGTGCTCGATTAGAATTAGATTGCAGTGATTGTAATTTTAATCAGCTATGGTTTTAATTAGGCCATATTTTTCGAAAGGATCTATTTAACCCCCCTTCTAGATCCGGTTTCACCCTAAGGGACCCAACATCGGCATCATCAAAGACACCACTCCTGCCGGCCCACACTCCTCAAGATCTTAGCCCCGCACCCAGAGGAAGACGCTGCCTCTGCCAACTTAGGACATCCTTCTACAATTCCCATCTCCTGTGTCGCCACCCTCACTCGAGTCCAAGATGACGGTGAACTACCACCGCCTCTTGTAGACAGTCGCATGCCTCCCACGTTTCCGTCCCGCACTCTGGAAGCGTCCCTGAGGGCCACTCCTCTTTCCCTTTCTCAGGTTCTGTACATGAGCCTCTCCCCCCTTTCTCAGGCTTTGTAAGCCCAGCCCACCCGGGCACTTTTGTATTTTTCCCCCTCCTTTGGAGTGAAAGATAAAAAGTAGTCTCTAGTTGTCCAACTTCCCCTCTCCATCCCTCATCACATGTCACCCTCCTCTCACTAAGGTGAGAACTCACTATTCCCTATCACTACAAGAAAAGGCGGAGTTTTCGACAGAAATAATCCGTCGGAAATCAGTCGAAAATCCGTCAGAAACATCAATTCCGACGGAATTTTCGACTGATTTCCGACGGAATAAGTCCATCGGGTAATCATTGTCAAAAATTTTCGATGGATGAATATTCCGTCCGCAATCCGTCGGAAAGTTCCGACGGACAAGTAGTAGATAGAAATTTCATCAGTAATTGTTGGAGCCTCATGTTTCTGACGGAATTTATATCCGTCCGGGATTCCGTCAAAAATTATTTCCGACAGAATACCTTTCCGTCGGGGATTCTGTCAGAAATTATGATGTTAAAAGAAATAAAAATATATATGTTTTCCGACATAATCCCTATTTCGTCGATGATTTTGTCAGAATTATTCTGACAAATCTGTCAAAATATCCGTCGAAAAATGTATTTTATTTTTTAAAAAAATAGATAAAATTTATTTAAAAACATGTGTAAATAAAAAACATAAAACCTATCCATCACAAGCAAAACAAAAGATATATAAGAAACGAAACACAATAACACTTATCAATTTTATAATAAAAAATAAAGAAATATCATCCGCATCCTCCATATCCTCATCCTCCCCGCCCCGCTCGTCTCCTCCATCGCCACTCGCTGGAGGATCCTATATTAAAAAAATAATAACATTAAATATGCATGCATAAATAAAAAAATTATTGAGTAGATATATTAAATATTTTATTTGATTGTATAAATCCAAAACAGATATAATATCAAATCGATAATTTTAATACTGAACTCAAATCGAGTATCTGATTTGGATTTCGTCAACACTCACAAGTCACTTTTACCTCCTAGGTCGTATTGGAACAATCGGCACGCCGATCAGATCGGTATTTTAGATTTTGGACCCCCCAACCCAACTTATTTAATTTTAAACTAAGTGCATATAGAGAATGCACTTATGAGCATTAGGCTCAAACCGGTTATCCGATTTGGATTCCGTCAATTCTCACAAGTACTTTTACCTCCCAGGTCGTGTTGGAACGATCGGCAGGTCGATCAAACCGATATTTTAGATTTTGGACCCCCGAACCTTACTTCTTTAATTTTAAACTAAGTGCATTTGAAAAATACACTTCTGAGCGCCAGGCTCAAACCGGGTATCCGATTTAGATTCCATCAGCTCACAAGTCACTTTTACCTTCCAGGTCGTGTTCGAATGATCGACACACCGATCAGACTGATATTTTAGATTTTGGACCCCCAAACCTAACTTCTTTAATTTTAAACTAAGTGCGTTTAGAGAATGCACTTCTAAGCGCCAGGCTCAAATCGAGTATTCAATTTGCATTCCGTCAGCTCTCACAAGTCACTTTTACCTCCCAGGTTGTGTTGGAACAATCGGCACCCCGAATAGACTGCTATTTTAGATTTTGGATCCCCGAACCTAACTTCTTTAATTTTAAACTAAGTGCATTTAGACAATGCACTTTTGAAGGACGAACCCAAACCGGGTATCCGATTTGGATTCTGTCAGCTCTCCCAAGTCACTCTCATCACCTGGGTCGCGTTGGAATGATCAGCATGCCAATCAAGCCAGTATTTTATATTTTGGACCCCCGAACCCAACTTCTTTAATTTTAAACTAAGTGCATTTAAAGAATGCACTTCTGAGCGTCGGGCTCAAACTGGGTATCCGATTTGTATTCCGTCAGCTCTCACAAGTCACTTTTACCTCCCAAGTCGTGTTGGAACGATCGGCACGCCGATCAGACCGATATTTTAGATTTTGGACCCCCCGAACCTAACTTCTTTAATTTTAAACTAAGTGCATTTGAAGAATGCACTTCTGAGCGCCGGGCTAAAAATGGGTATCCGATTTGGATTCCATCAGCTCTCCCAATTCACTGTCATCACCCAGGTTGCGTTGGAATGATAGGCATGCCGATCAGGTCAGTATTTTACATTTTGGACCTCTGAACCCCTAGTTATGTGAATTGTTTTAAACAAAGTTAGCTTTGAAAACTTAGTTTTGAATTGAGTAATTTGAGTGCTGAATCTAAACTGGATATCCGATTTAGATTCTGTCAACTCTCCCAAGTCACTATCATCACCCAGGTCACGCTGGAATGATCGGCATGCCGATCATGTCAGTATTTTACATTTTGGACCCTCGAACCCCTAGTTATGTGAATTATTTGAAACAAAGTTAGCTTTTAAAACTAACTTAATTTTGAATTTAATAATTTGAGCGTTGAGCCCAAATTGGATATCTGATTTAGATTCTGTCAGCTCTCCAAAGTCACTCTCATAACCCAGGTCACGTTGGAATGATTGACACGTTGATCAGGCCAGTATTTTACATTTTGGAACCCCGAACCCCTAGTTATGTGAATTGTTTTAAACAAAGTTAACTTTGAAAACTAACTTAGTTTTGAATTGAGTAATTTGAGCGTCGAGCCCACACTAGATATCCGATTTAGATTCCGTCAGCTCTCACAAGTCACTTTTACCTCCCAAGTCGTGTTGGAATGATCGGCACACCGATCAGACTGATATTTTAGATTTTGGATCCCCAAACCTAACTCCTATAATTTTAAACTAAGTGCATTTAGAGAATGCACTTCTGAGGTCGAACCAAAACTGGGTATCCGATTTGGATTCTGTCAGCTCTCTCAAGTCACTCTTATCACCCAGGTCGCGTTGGAATGATAAGCATGTTGATCAAGTCAGTATTTTACATTTTAGACCCCCGAACCCCTAGTTATCTGAATTATTTTAAACTAAGTTAGGTTTGAAAACTTAGTTTGGTTTGGATATCCGATTTAGATTCCGTCAGCTCTCCCAATTCACTCTCACCACCCAGATCGCGTTGGAATGATCGACATACCGATTTGATCATTATTTTACATTTTGGACCCCCGAACCCCTAGTTATCTAAATTGTTTTAAACTAAGTTATCTTTGAAAAGTAACTTAGTTCCGAATTGAGTAATTTGAGCGCCGAATCTAAACTGGGTATCCGATTTGGATTTCGTCAGCTAAACAAAAATTACTCATTATATCCCATATAAACCATCTTAACCTGATTTATTCCTGTATCAAATAGGGTCTTGTTACTTTGAATCTAAATTCATGTATGTTCAATGATTTTAGAATTGAGTAATTCTGCCAAAATAAAAATATAATAAACACTCACCTGAGGGGGCTGTGCCGTGGTCGTGGATCCATGATGGAGAATTCTCGCCTGGGAGAGGAGGCCAGCGAGTAACTGCAAGATGCATCGCTCCTGGCTCAACATCTCTGTCCTCATCTACTACTGGTCGGGGTAGCGCCTGAACTCGCACACGATGATATCACCGGGCCAGTCTCCAGGCTCTGCCCAAAACCATATAGCCGACCTTTCTTCGGTATGCCAACTGCTGCCACCCCTGCCGCCGGATCTAACTCCGGCTGCTGTGCGTCACCCTCCCCATACTTCTCTGTCAATTGTCTGCTATATCTTTCCTACAAATTGAATAAAAAAACTTGTAAATTTCATATGAATTAATCATATTTAAATAAAAAGAAAAACTTAAAGAAAAACTTGCCTAGAGATATAAACTTACCGCTACTGAGCAGGCTCTCTAACTGACAAATTGGTATGTCCCCTTCTTTTTGTGTGTTTTTTTGAACACCTCTAGGAACGACGGAGCTCGATTGAGCTCCACGGCCTATTTTACAATTCATAGTAAAAAAATGTTATATATATGAATAAAATATAAAAAGATATTTTGAAAGATTAATTGTCAATTTTTGTTTATGAGTCGCGAAAGAGACAGACCCACTAGTATGCACATTTGCGTCTGGTTGTGACGCCCTATTTGCTGTGGCGTTTTGGGACTTTTCTATGCACTTGGGCTCGGCCCATTTGTCACATACAATGTCCCAATACTCCTTCCTCATCCAAGGAGGGTTGTGCTCCTTCCTCAACTGTCAATCTTGACTCCCACCAGCTTTTTTCTAAGCCCTTGCTCGGGCCTTATGCAATGTCTTTCAGTAATTTGTCTGCACAATAGCCTCCCAGGTAGAACGACCTCTCGCCGCGTCCTGTCCACTCATGAACTGATAAGTCTGCTATAAATAAATTAAGTTATATGGGTTAGTATACTGTTCTGAATTGAGTTTGGGAAATACGTGAATCAAATGATTAAATTACTTACTGTGAACATGTCGAATAATAAATCTCGGACGCCCATCGAAAATTCTTTGAAAGACATTGTCGGCCCGGGAACATGTGCAATTACTAGTCTCATGGAATAACGGATAGCCTCGCCAGGTTCTAATTTATCACTGCAATTATAAATGCTAAAATAGTTGGCATTAGACAGTTGAAGGATAAATAATGAATGTAATTCATAACCATATAAATTTACCTAGAGATCCAGCACGGCAGACGTCCATCATGGGCCCTGCCTCCCTCGCCCTCGTGAGTACTGCTGAGGGACTGTAGCGGATGAGTGGAGGAGCTGACAAGGGCAGTACGGCCTGTAAGAATTAAATCAAATAAGCATAACATTTAATCAAAGAATATTTGGCTATAAATTGAAAGAGACATACCTATAGCGGGAGGTGGTGGGGGTGTGCCCAGCATAGCTGGTGGGAGGGCACAGGGACCTGTAAGAATTAAATGCCATAAGCAAATGAAATATAATCGACAAATATTTTGCTAAAAATTAAAATATACATACTTGAAGCGGGAGGTGATAGGGGTGTGCCCTGCATAGCTGGTGGAAGGACACTGGGACCTATAAGAATTAAATGTCATAAGCAAATGGAATATAATCAAAGAATATTTTGGTAGAGATTAAAATATACATACCTGAAGCGGGAGGTGGTGGGGGTGTGCCCTACACAGCTTGTGGAAGGACACTCAGACCTGTAAGAATTAAATGTCATAAGCAAATGGAATATAATCAAAGAATATTTTGCTAGAGATTCAAATATACATACCTGAAGCGAGAGGTGGTGGGGGTGTGCCCTGCACAGTTGGTGGGAGGGCACTGGGACCTGTACGAATTAGATATCATAAGCATAACATATAATCACACAACATTTCATTACATTTTCAAAATAGACATACCTGCCAGCTGCGGTGGTGGCGGTGTCTCATGTGCAGGGCGTGAACGGACACTCGGACTTGTAATAAATAAATCTTTTAAATTGATATATAATTAATACACTTATATAGCTAAATCATAGAATAGATATACCTATGCTCGAAGTAGATGCCAAAGAGGAGGGAGTAGAGCCCCGCCCATTGCCCTGTCTCCTCTCACTCCCACTACGACCTCCTCGGACCATCTCTTTATTAAGAATAATAAAATTAAGGCATATTAATCCATAATTATATAAGATTTATAAATGTCATTAAAAATTATGCAAAAATGTAAAAATATCTTACTAAATTATCAAATATTATATATTTCCTCTTCAGATACTAATGATATATCTAACTCAGCCTCACCTTCGTCATCTGTAGTAACCTCATGAGATTCAAACTCTTCATCTTCATCGGACTCCTCCTCCCTTATAACATCAACATTTAGGTCCGTCGGATCGACTTCTTCCACTTCATTTCCCGCATGTAACGACAGTGGCTCATCAGATTCATCCAAATGAAGATGTGTGGAACCTACAGCGCCAACTTCGTCTGATTGAAAATATTCGACATGGGCATCCTCTGAGACAGTTTTACTCAGATTCAACTAATAAGTGGAAAAAAGTCTTGCTTTAACCCTACAAACTACCCACCAATCTTTATTCTTGGACGATGAATAGCTTGAATAATACACTTGTTGGGCTTATGTAGCCAAAATGAACGATTCATATGTATTAAGTTTAGACCTATGTTTGACATCGACAATCTCATATGTTGTGTCATGTCTAACAGAAGTAGGATCAAACCAATGACACTTAAATAGGAATACATGATTGTCTTTTCCCAGATACTGCAATTCTATGACTTCCTCAAGAATACCATAGTAGTCCTGTTCAGTTTCATTGTATGCACTTCCCTTAACACATACGCCGATGTTCATCGTAGACTTATTTCGTCCATAATCTCTCGTGTAAAATCTGTATCCATTCACAATATATCCTAGATAGGCACGTGCAACTTTCGAGGGGCCATAACTTATCTCAAGTACTCTTTCATCAGTAATAGGACCTTGTTCAACCTATATGTAAATCAGAGTAGTTAAAATAATAACATTTACCTCAACAGAAGTAAATAGGAATGTATAAATTCAACGATCGACACTAGCTCGATATCTTAACCATCTGGCAAAAAACTTCTCGCGTTCTTTTTCAACCTCCACATCCTAGATATTTGGGTGTTTTTGTACTAATTCTGAATCAAATTGTCTGTAATATAAATACACTACTACCTTAAATCGCAAAAAGAAGGATAAATAACTTATGTACTTAAGGAAATGTTACTTGGATTCTTACTCAACATAAGGTTCAATCTCAGTACAATTCAGAAGAATATATATCTGTGCGGCGTACAACTCTCTATCTTTGAGTGTCCGAGTCAAGCAATGTCCGAACGCACGTCCAGGATTCCTAAATATAGAGAGCCAATCGGACGAATCAGCATCTCCCCCATCATCATTACGTGAAGGTCAAGTACGACGAGTTTGAATCTCTGGCTTAGAGTACATCGAACAGAAGTTCAAAATTTCTTCAATAATATATGCCTTAATAATTGAACCCTCCACCTTCGCCTTGTTGTGAACTTTCATTTTTAATTCATGCTTGCACCTACAATAACAATTCTGATGGCAATGACATACATATTGTATACATGTAGCAGCCAAAAGAAAAAAATTCTCACATACCTCTCAAATGGATACATCCATCAAAATTGTACTGGCTCTCCGACTATAGCCTTGTATGGAAAATGGATAATCAGCTGCTCCATCGAATAGAAGAATGTCAGAGGAAATATCTTCTCCATCTTGCAAACGGTCGTGACCACATTTTCTTCAATAGTTTGTACATCCCGAAGTCTGAGTTCTGATGCTTAAAAAATTGACTCAGCTCGATCAGTGCTCCATATACAGGCGTTGGCAACAAGTCATGGAATGTAATGGGCACCAGCCTCTCCATGAACACATGACAGTCATGACTTTTCAGTCCATATATTTTTCCCTCATTAACATTCACACAATGGGCTATGTTGGACACATATCTATATGGGAATCTCAACTGTTCCAACCACTGGCACACTTCCTTGATCTGTGTATCACAAAGCACGTAAGTTGCTTTAGGCTACATAGTTTTTCCATGTACGTTCTGCAGTTCTAGTTCTGGACATTTACAAATCATCTTCAAGTCCATACGCGCTTTGGCATTGTCCTTTGTTTTTCCTTTTATGTTGAGGATCGCGCTGAACACATTGTCAAAAATATTCTTCTCGATATGCATGACATCTAGATTATGCCGTACAAGAAGAGTTGACCAATAAGGCAATTCCTAGAAAATACTTTTCTTCTTCCAATTATGATCCTTTCCAAATCGAGGGAGTTTTTGTGTACTACTGGATAGTTGTACTACACCTGGTAAATTTTGCACCCGTGCCGCCATATGTCTATTATGGTGCAAGGCTGGGATCTAGAGGGGGGGGTGAATAGATCCCCCAATTAAAACTATACCCAGATCAAAACTAAATCGAGCTTGATCAAGCTGAACAGACTTAATGTCTAGATAGGACAAATGATCGAACACTTGGTGAGGGGACAGCTACACTCCGTAATAGGTGAATCACGCAACACAGCATAACAACAAGCTCTAAATAAACTACCAGAACCTTCTTGGTACTAGGCGGAGGTTGGAGTCCAAAACTCTCCTCACGTAAAGTGTGCTATGCACACCTTTTGGTATACTAGAGAGGTTCTAGCAAAGTTGATTTTTTCAAAGACACGGTGAACAGTAGCGGTATTTCAACTAAATCAGTAACATTTTTATTCCACACACCATCATGTGAAGAGAGATAGACGATAAGTAATAAACACACAGTCAAACCATGGTGCAAAGAGATTTTTAGGTGGTTCGATTGCTTCCAGCAATCTATGTCCACCCCTCACTCAAACCGAGTGAGGATTATTGCTGATATACAGCTTAGACTCCGCTGATTACACAGCTTAACAACCACTAAGCATCACAGCTTGCTCCGCTGATGAACAGCTTGAAGAATCCGCTGATCATCAAAGCTTGCTCCGCTGACAAACAGCTTGAAACACCCGCTGAGCATCACAGCTTGCTCCGCTGACAAATAGCTTGAAAAAGAGTTTAAAGAAAATGAAAATAACAGAATGAAACCACAAAGCAGATCAAAGACAATATAGCTCAAATGAGCATGTGACTCTGGATATGATCCAGAAGTCGAACTCTCAACACTTCTTCAAAGGATCTTCAGATCTCCCCTTCTATCCTCTGCTCTACTGCACTCCAATCTCATCGAATCTCCGGCACTCTATTTTTCTACTCACTTCTCTCTATTTTTCTTTTCTCTCTGGCTCACTCCAGTTTCTCTCCAATTGGTAGCTCTCACTATCTTCTTATTATTCTTCTTCTTCTCTACTGTGCAGGCACTATTCACAATTCTCAGCTCTCTCCTGTCTCACTTCTCTACTCTCTTCTTAGCTCACAATTCCTAGATCCTACTGCTTTTACCCACTTTGAATCTCGTACGCGTGAAACCTTTTATTCCAATCGAGCCTGATTCTTGTGGACCCCACGGGATTCTCTTTGGCGTGTGGAGGGAACATTCCCGCCAAGAGAAAGTGTCACGCCCCGAGCCTTTATTTACAGCAGAAGACTCGCTCGGGGAGCGCGAACAGCCGACATGGTAAGCCTCTTGCAAGCAAGAATAATTCAGAGCGTGAGACAATCACATAAATAGATGCAATTGCACAAGATGTAATCAAACCTCAACTTTATTCCATAATCAATTAATATTCAAAAATACATAATTTGACTTTTTCACTAATTGACTCAAGAAATAAGAAAAATTACATTGACTCCATCTAAACACTTGAAACTGCCTAAGTCTTCTCACTTATCAGGATAACTCTTAATCACTCTCGGACCTGCTGCTCGAATCACTCGAATCCGAATGCGAACTATATTCATCTCCTGAAAATCATTGAACAATAGGTCATGAGCACACTTGCCCAGTAGGTATCTTCGTATCAACATGAATGCATTATTAAAGTAATTAGCATTTTAGCTCTGGAGAATTAGGTAAAATCATGCAATGCGAATCAATCATGCGATCAAATCAATAGAAACAAGATAACCAGGTAAGATAGAATGATCAAGAATGAACTTATAACAAGAACATGATATTGGCCTTCCATGAACAAGAATGTAACGAGATTGTACTAGCAAGCCACATATTCCTCACTTTAGCATCTTATGCTTAAGAGTAAGTGCTTCGTGAATTCCTGTGGAATATCAAGCAAGAATGTCATGTTGTGCTCTGGATCTTCACTTATTTATAGAAATAGTACTCCCAGCGTAATGCGACGCTAGTAGCATCATACCCCATGGTTTATAAAATAGTATGTTTCCGGCAATCAGCCGAGGGGACTAGCATAGAGCCCTTGAACACAATCAGTGCTCGATCGCATCTTCAGTTATAAATTAAGCTACTTCCACGCATGTAACAGTAAAGTATGGCCAAGAATATAGCACTTCCAATAATTCCATGATAACTAAAGTCAATGAATGAATGCTTCAATTTTGAATATATGAGATCAAGAATGATATTTAACTAAGTTATGCCTATTGAATAAATCGACAGCATAACGGTACTTTCCTTAACTTCCATTCCTTTTAGATCCATTTAAGCAATATGACAAGTTCTAGATCATCAAGGTTTGTCTAGAATCAATGGAATATCAACCCTTGGTCAAACCTTGGGTTAACATAAACAAGCTATGTAACGGTCAGGGTCTGGGCCGTTACATTATGCAACGCGTCCATGCTGGGCCGTTACAATAACCAAAGTCCAGAAAGATAAAGATAGACTCAGAGGAATGCGACGGTCTGGAATTGGGCCGTTACTTGGCCTGACGATCCAATCCAGGGCCGTTATTTTTCAAGAACCAGAAACCCGATAGTGTAATCTAATTAATGGGCTTTTATTGGTACAACCAACTCGGCGTCCTAGTGGGAATCCCAGGCTCGCAGAGATTTACGGAGGCCTTGAAACAATGATTTCCTAGTCCATTGGAAGGAATATCCAATAGAGAGGTCCTCATGTCCAAGATAGTTTCCTATAGTGCAAAGTGTAAACTAATGACATCGTACTGGAGTAAGTGCCATGTACTTATAGAATTTGACTCTATTGACAGAGAGAGATATATAATCTATGTGAAATCACGATGAAAACTCCGTTTTACAAGTCATGCTTTATAGTACAAAACTATACATTTAAGCTTTATGAAACTAGCAAAACTCAAAATAAAAGTGAGATATCAACCATGCAATACCTAATATGAACGATATGATAATCATGAAATCAGGTTGCTACTTAGATATCTAGGCATAAACATAGGTAATAGTGGCATGATATATTCTGCCTAGGGTTGCCAGTACACAGATTATAACGGTCTAGGGTCAGGGCGTCACAGTGAATATGACGGTCTGTCGAGGAGCCGTTACATGAAAGCAACGCGTCTGTCTTGGCGCGTTATTATCAACAGAGGAAAATAAGATATACAGAGACTGTGACGGATCATGGTAGGCGCGTTACATTTAAGTGACGGTCCTACTGGATGCGTTACAGTGTCTGCTAACAGAAAACAAATAAGAAACCTAAAAGGTCAATTCACATCATGTCTATAATCAAAATATCATGAGTTTCTTAGACATGACAACGAAGTAAAGGTCTTCTACATGCATAGGTAATTGTGAGTAGATGAACAACATGTTATAATTTCTCTATTAGGGCTAGGAGGTGCATGCAATACATATAACTAATAAGACAAGAAATCAATGATCTAGCATGCATGAGGTTCCATTAAACCAGAGGCTCTTAGTCCTATAAAGCTCTTTTTGCCGTTCATGAGATAACCTACCTCTTACTTAGACTGTAGTTTCTGAATTTGGTTGAGAGCCTTGCCCTAGATCCCTTCCTTCTCTTGTGACTTTTTCAGCAACTTCCTTGGGCTCTAACTCCCCGACCTCTTGACCTAAAGATGTGAAATTCGGAGGGGAGTTAGTCTAAAGTATTGTAAACGAATTATTCTAAAGAACTTACCTGAGATAATGACTCCTTACCTTGCTTCTTTACGTCCAAAAAGTAAGGGTCGCACAGTTCAAAACTATGCCTTACTTATAGAGTTTAGGTTAGGGTTTGAGGATTAGATCGATTCTAGAGTCCTTATTCCACTAAATCCTTATCCCTAAGAGTCTTTAGAGTTATTATGAGTCTTTTTATTCGATCCATAGTGGATAGGAGCATCAAGTTCTAATCTTTTCACGAGTTCCTTTCTTCACGGAACTGACAGGCGTGTAACGGTCGAGTGACCCTGCGTTACTTGTCTGTGACGGTCTCGCGATAGACCGTTACAGTCTTCGTAGTTAGGACTTTTAAAATATTAAAACTATTTTTTTAATTATCCAAATCATTATATTATAGTATTAGTATTTATCTTTAATATCCGTGGATAGACTTAATTACCTTCTAGAATGTGGGCCTAACTTAATGGGCCTGAGTTAAAAACATTTTGGACTTTAATTAAATGGTTTGGGTTAATTGATTAACACAATTTTGGCTATATATTGATTATTTAGCCCAATTAATGCCAGAATATTATTTAAATAACTAGAAATTACTTTTATAAATTTTGGGGGCTTTACATCCTCCCCCACTTAGAAGAATTTGGTCCCCAAATTCAATTCATGGATTGAGGAGAATGTACTTACAATTAAATAATTCCGGGAATCTTTTCTTCATAGCTGATTCAGTTTCCCAGGTTGCTTCATAAGGCCATGCCTTCTTCCATTGAATCTTAACCATTGGAATGACTTTATTTCTGAGTTGACGCTCTTCCCGTTCCAAAATCCTTATTGGCGTTTGTTTATAAGTCAAATCCTTCTGAATCTCCAGATTGTCATAAGTAATAATATGATCTGGATCATACACGTACTTCTTTAACATAGAGACGTGAAATACGTCGTGAACTCCTGCTAACTGTGGCGGTAAGGCCAATCTATAAGCCACTTCACCGACCTTTTCAAGAATTTCAAATGGGCCTATAAACCTTGGAGTTAGTTTTCCTTTGATGCCAAATCTTCGAATACCACGACCTGGAGAAACCTTAAGATATACATGTTCTCCTACTTGAAATTCCAAGTCGCGCCTTCGATTGTCAGCATAAGATTTATGCCTATCTTGTGCCATCTTCATTCTTTCTTGAATGAGTTTAATCTTTTCTGTAGAATCTCTGATAAGATCGGGGCCTAGATATTGCCTTTCCCCTATTTCACTCCAACATATTGGTGATCGACAACTCTTCCCATATAGAGCTTCAAAAGGTGCCATTTGTATACTTGCTTGGTAACTATTGTTATATGCAAATTCTACAAGATGCAAGTGATCGTGCCAACTTCCACCAAAGTCAATGACACAAGCCCTGAGCATATCTTCTACCACTTGGTTTGTTCTTTCTATTTGACCATCAGTTTGTGGATGAAAGGCTGTGCTAAAATTCAACCTAGTCCCAAGTGAATGTTGTAAACCTTTCCAGAATTGTGATGTGAATCTAGGATCTCTATCTGATATGATGGCGACAGGGACCCCATGTAACTTGACAATTTCCGTCATGTATAGGGCTCCTAGAATATCAACAGACCATCGACTCTTAAGTGGTATGAGATGTGCAGACTTAGTCAATCGGTCTATGATTACCCATATGCCATCATGTCCACCTCTTGTCTTAGGTAATCCCATGATGAAATCCATTCCTATTCTTTCCCATTTCCATTCGGGAATATTTAAGGGATGTAATTTACCTGCAGGTCTGAAATGTTCTGCCTTAATTTGTTGGCAAGTAAGACAACGAGATATGAAATCCGCTATTTCCCTCTTCATATTGGGCCACCCGAAGTTTCTTTTGAGATCTTGATACATTTTTTTCCCTCCTGGATGAATGGAGTATTTTGATTTATGTGCTTCTTCTAAGATTAATTTCTTTGTATGTTCACGATCCGATATACACATTCGGCCCTTGAATAATAATCTTCCATCTTCAGAAATAGAAAAATCCGGTCTTTGTTCAATATTGGCCTTCATTTCCAGTAAAATTGGGTCATCCTCTTGTAACTTGGACAAATCCTCAATCAATGTTGGTTGAGCTCGGATATTTGCCATGAAACAATTATCTTCCTTAATGTCAACATCTAGATTCAATTGAGCAAATTGAGGAACAAGGTTAGTCATACTAATCATGAGACTTGATAACATACCAATTGGTTTCCTGCTGAGTGCATCTGCTACAACATTTGCCTTCCCAGGGTGATATTGAATCTCGAAATCAAAATCTTTGAGATATTCCAACCATCTCCTTTGCCTCATATTAAGCTCTTTTTGAGAAAATAGATATTTCAAGCTCTTGTGGTCTGAATAGATAGTGAACTTTTCACCATAAAGATAATGATGACAAATTTTCAAGGCGAAAATAACTGCTTCCAATTCTAAATCATGTACTGGATAATTTTCTTCGTGACGTTTCAATTGTCTTGAAGAATAACAAATCACATTTCCATCTTGCATAAGAACACACCCTAAGCCAATTCCTGATGCATTTGTGTATACTTCAAATCCAACACCCTCAATTGGTAGTGATAAAACAGGGGCTGTAGTAAGATGTTTCTTAAGATTTTGAAAACTCTTTTCACAGTCCTTCGACCAGACAAAAGGATTTTCTTTCCTTGTAAGCCTAGTTAAAGGAACCGAGATCCTTGAGAAGTCCTTTATGAATCTTCTATAATAACCAGCTAGACCCAAAAAGCTTCTGACTTCTGATACAGTTGTTGGTCGACTCCAATCTCTGACAGCTTCTACCTTAGAAGGATCCACAGCAATACCTTTCTTTGAAATAATGTGGCCAAGGAATGAGACTTCCTTGAGCCAGAATTCACACTTATTGAGTTTGGCATATAGCTTGTGTTCTCTAAGTGTTTGCAAAGCTATCCTTAAATGTTCTTCGTGTTCTTCTTTCGTCTTGGAATATATCAAGATGTCATCGATGAAGACGACGATGAATTGGTCTAAATACGACTGGAAAACATTGTTCATCAGTTGCATGAATGCTGCTGGGGCATTGGTTAACCCAAATGGCATCACCACAAACTCGTAGTGGCCATAACGACTTCGAAAAGCCGATTTATAGATGTCTTCTTCTTTGATTCTAAGCTGATGATAACCAGACCTAAGGTCAATCTTAGAGAAATATTCTGCTCCTGAAAGCTGATCGAAGAGCTCATCAATACGCGGCAACGGATATTTATTCTTGATCGTAAGTTGATTCAATCGCCGGTAGTCAATGCATAACCTGAGAGAACCATCCTTCTTCTTGACAAATAGAACAGGCGCACCCCAAGGGGATGTGCTAGGTCTGATAAAACCCTTGTCTAGAAGTTCATGTAGTTACTTCTTCAACTCCTTAAGTTCCGTAGGGGACATCCTGTAAGGGGCTATAGAAACAGGTGCCGCTCTTGGAATGAGTTCAATGGTAAATTTTACTTCCCTCTCGGGTGGTAAACTAGGTAGTTCGGGTGGAAACACATCAGAGAATTCATTGACAATAGGAATGTCTGCTAAGACAATTTTCTTAGATTCTGTGACAATGATTGAGGTAAGAAAAGCTTCGCATCCTTGCGAGATGAGTTTGCAAGCATGAAGAGAGGATATTATGGTAGGATGCTTCTTGTATTTGATGCCAAGAAAAGAAAATCGTGGAAGTCCAGGCTTGTGAAAGGATATAATCCTAGTTCGGCAATTGATATAAGCATCATGATCAACAAGCCAATCAACCCCTAGAATGGCATCATAACCCTTCATATCGAGGCATATCAAATTTGCGGGGAGATTATGTCCTTCTACCACTACTTCATAATCAGGATAATGCTTAGTAAGCTTAGTTCCAGGTCCTAATGGTGTAGTTATAGCAAGATCTGAAGGTAGGGGGACTGAAGTAATTGGCAAGGTTTTTGCAAAGGTAGTAGAGATGAAAGAGTGAGAAGCACCAGTATCAAATAGCACGAATGCAGGATGAGAACAGATTTGAAGAGTACCTTCCATAAGCCCGTCATTTTGATCCCTGGGCGCTTCTTCTTCATCTATAACTGCATTGAGGCGAGCCTGCCTCCTACGTCCTCCATCATTTGATTGTTCTTTAAAGAGGGGGCAATTCAGTACACGATGCTCCCTACTTTCGCAACGTAAACAAGCTCCTAGGCGCTTCCAGCATTCTTCAGCCAAATGGCCGAATTTCTCACAATATGTGCATGCCGAGGCAACTTGTTCTTCCTTGATCTTCTTATTACTCTTTTGGGAACTGCTACCATTCCCGTTCCTCGATCTTTTCTTACTATCACGGCTTTTGTAAGGTTCCGCGATACTAAACTTCTCCTTCTTGTAATGCCGATCAGATTGTCGGCCCGATCCTTCACCCTTTCCCTTCAATTTTTCGACCTTTTCTAAGGTCCTTTCACATAAATAGGCCCGCTGGACCATCTCTGCATAAGTGCGGATATTTTGAGTTCCCAGTTGTTGTATGAAGTCGGGACGTAACCCGTCCATAAATCGATTTGCCTTTAATAATTCAGTGCTAATAAGATGTGTTGCATATGGTGCTAGCCTTGAGAATTGTAATTCGTATTCTACTACGGACATCATCCCCTGACGAAGGGAGGCGAATTCCAAGGCCTTCCTTTCCTTTACGTGTTCAGAGAAATACTTAGCACGGAACAGTGTGAGAAAACCATTCCAAGTGTGTGGTGCATCGGCGGGTGGTGCCGGAATTGTCTTCCACCATGTATGGGCATCTTTATTTAATTGGAATATTGCCAGACGAACCTTCTCCTGATCCGTACATTGAATAACATCAAAGATTCTGTTCATCTCATCTATCCAATTTTCTGCTTCATCCGGATTTGAGGATCCATAGAAACGCGGAGGGTTTAAACTCCAAAAATTCCAATGTAGGTCTCCAGCCCTTGCCCCCGCACCGCCCTGTGCTATGGTTTGCAGTGCCTGGGTGAGGCCGGCAACAGTTTGTTGCATACCGTCCCAATCTACGCGATGAGCCATGATAAGAATAATAAGGTACCTGAGAGAAAATAACAACTTGTTATTTCTCATGAAATTAGAATGAATCAAAATAATTCTTAAAGCTAATTAGCTATCTTATCCCGGGTTCTACCCAATCCTCACATGGGTGTGGAATTTTTTCCTTAGTTCATAGGTAGGGGTCCTTAACCTTGGACTTATCCTATGACATGACTCTTTTCCTTATGTCCTGAGACTTAGGCTCTGATACCAACTTAACTGTCACGCCCCGAGCCTTTATTTACAGCGGAAGACTCGCTCGGGGAGCGCGAACAGCCGGCATGGTAAGCCTCTTGCAAGCAAGAATAATTCAGAGCGCGAGACAATCACATAAATAGATGCAATTGCACAAGATGTAATCAAACCTCAACTTTATTCCATAATCAAATAATATTCAAAAATACATAATTTGACTTTTTCACTAATTGACTCAAGAAATAAGAAAAATTACATTGACTCCATCTAAACACTTGAAACTGCCTAAGTCTTCTCTCTTATCAGGATAACTCTTAATCACTCTCGGACCCGCTGCTCGAATCACTCGAATCCGAATGCGAACTATATTCATCTCCTGAAAATCATTGAACAATAAGTCATGAGCACACTTGCCCAGTAGGTATCTTCGTATCAACATGAAGGCATTATTAAAGTAATTAGCATTTTACCTCTAGAGAATTAGGTAAAATCATGCAATGCGAATCAATCATGCGATCAAATCAATAGAAACAAGATAACCAGGTAAGATAGAATGATCAAGAATGAACTTATAACAAGAACATGATATTGGCCTTCCATGAACAAGAATGTAACGAGATTGTACTAGCAAGCCACATATTCCTCACTTTAGCATCTTATGCTTAAGAGCAAGTGCTTCGTGAATTTCTGTGGAATATCAAGCAAGAATGTCATGTTGTGCCGTGGATCTTCACTTATTTATAGAAATAGTACTCCCAGCGCAATGCGACGCTAGTAGCATCATACCCCATGGTTTATAAAATAGTATGTTTCCGGCAATCAGCCGAGGGGACTAGCATAGAGCCCTTGAACACAATCAGTGTTCGATCGCATCTTCAGTTATAAATTAAGCTACTTCCACGCATGTAACAGTAAAGTATGGCCAAGAATATATCACTTCCAATAATTCCATGATAACTAAAATCAATGAATGAATGCTTCAATTTTGAATATATGAGATCAAGAATGATATTTAACTAAGTTATGTCTATTGAATAAATCGACAACATAATGGTACTTTCCTTAACTTCCATTCCTTTTAGATCCATTTAAGCAATATGACAAGTTCTAGATCATCAAGGTTTGTCTAGAATCAATGGAATATCAACCCTTGGTCAAACCTTGGGTTAACATAAACAAGCTATGTAACGGTCAGGGTCTGGGCCGTTACATTATGCAACGCGTCCATGCTGGGCCGTTACAATAACCAGAGTCTAGAAAGATAAAGATAGACTCAGAGGAATGCGACGGTCTGGAACTGGGCCGTTACTTGGCCTGACGGTCCAGTCCAGGGCCGTTATTTTTCAAGAACCAGAAACCCGATAGTGTAATCTAATTAATGGGCTTTTATTGGTACAACCAACTCGATGTCCTAGTGGGAATCCCAGGCTCGCGGAGATTTACGGAGGCCTTGAAATAATAATTTCCTAGTCCATTGGAAGGAATATCCAATAGAGAGGTCCTCATGTCCAAGATAGTTTCCTATAGTGCAAAGTGTAAACTAATGACATCGTACCGGAGTAAGTGCCATGTACTTATAGAATTTGACTCTATTGACAGAGAGAGAGATATAATCTATGTGAAATCACGATGAAAACTCCGTTTTACAAGTCATGCTTTATAGTACAAAACTATACATTTAGGCTTTATGAAACTAGCAAAACTCAAAATAAAAGTGAGATATCAACCATGCAATACCTAATATGAACGATCTGATAATCATGAAATCAGGTTGCTACTTAGATATCTAGGCATAAACATAGGTAATAGTGGCATGATATATTCTGCCTAGGGTTGCCAGTACACAGATTGTAACGGTCTAGGGTCAGGGCGTCACAATGAATATGACGGTCTGTCGAGGAGCCGTTACATGAAAGCAACGCGTCTGTCTTGGCGCGTTATTATCAACAGAGGAAAATAAGATATACAGAGACTGTGACGGATCATGGTAGGCGCGTTACATTTAAGTGACGGTCCTACTGGGATGCGTTACAGTGTTTGCTAACAGAAAATAACTAAGAAACCTAAGAGGTCAATTCACATCATGTCTATAATCAAAATATCATGAGTTTCTTAGACATGACAACGAAGTAAAGGTCTTCTACATGCATAGGTAATTGTGAGTAGATGAACAACATGTTATAATTTCTCTATTAGGGCTAGGAGGTGCATGCAATACATATAACTAATAAGACATGAAATCAATGATCTAGCATGCATGAGGTTCAATTAAACCAGAGGCTCTTAGTCCTATAAAGCTCTTTTTACCGTTCATGAGATAACCTACCTCTTACTTAGACTGTAGTTTCTAAATTTGGTTGAGAGCCTTGCCCTAGATCCCTTCCGTCTCTTGTGACTTTTTCAGCAACTTCCTTGGGCTCTAACTCCCCGACCTCTTGACCTAAAGATGTAAAATTCGGAGGGGAGTTAGTCTAAAGTATTGTAAACGAATTATTCTAAAGAACTTACCTGAGATAATGACTCCTTACCTTGCTTCTTTACGTCCAAAAAGTAAGGGTCGCACAGTTCAAAACTATGCCCTACTTATAGAGTTTAGGTTAGGGTTTGAGGATTAGATCGATTCTAGAGTCCTTATTCCACTAAATCCTTATCCCTAAGAGTCCTTAGAGTTATTATGAGTCTTTTTATTCGATCCATAGTGGATAGGAGCATCAAGTTCCAATCTTTTCACGAGTTCCTTTCTTTAGGGAACTGACAGGCGTGTAACGGTCGAGTGACCCTGCGTTACTTGTCTGTGACAGTCTCGCGATAGACCATTACAGTCTTCGTAGTTAGGACTTTTAAAATATTAAAACTATTTTGTTAATTATCCAAATCATTATCTTATAGTATTAGTATTTATCCTTAATATCTGTGGATAGACTTAATTACCTTCTAGAATGTGGGCCTAACTTAATGGGCCTGAGTTAAAAACATTTTGGACTTTAATTAAATGGTTTGGGTTAATTGATTAACACAATTTTGGCTTTATATTGATTATTTAGCCCAATTAATGCCAGAATATTATTTAAATAACTAGAAATTACTTTTATAAATTTTGGGGGCTTTACAGAAAGCTTCTGGAAATTCCCATTCGAGAGTCCACGTGTCAGATCTGGAGAAAAGTTTGTCCATGTGGCAGATCATTCTGTTGGACTATCCATCTTGGATCATGTGCCAGACTTATTGAATCTTCGAACCACGTGACCACACTTAGTCTTCACATGATCAGCAACCTCTCATGCTTAATCAGTACCAGAAGATGTTTCATACTTAAGAGTTCTCTTGATTGAAGTTGAGTTGGCCTGTACATTTCTGAGTTCTATAGTCTAGATGTTTTAGCAAATTTCATAATCACTTTGGATACTTCCACTTTGGTATTCCTGTCAATACACGTATGAAAATTCATCATCAACCTTGTTATTCTGTGGCTAATGAGGTATTTTAATATGTGCTAAGAAAATACATATTTAAGCATTTTCATAAGGATCAAACAAACACATGACAAAAGGTATGAGATGATGCAGATGCATCGATGCATACACTAAGTTCATTGACCTGATTTTCTAACGTGGTGAACAAATGCAACAAGATAGCAATGATAGCATCGACCTGTGTAGGATACAGGTTGACTGGATATCAGGGAAACATGTGATGGATGCACATAGATGTATAAATGCGTCGACCTATAAAGCTATGACCAATACAGTTACATCGACCTGACAAGGCGATAGCTAGCACGACTTGTACTGCTGCATCGACCTGACAAGGCAATAGCTAGTACAACTTGTGCTTCAGCATCGACCTGATTACTCAAGCGAGTACGGCTACATCAACCTGAGTACAGAAAATAACATATACGCATCGACCTAATAATGCAGACACAAGTGCAACTTGTACCGTAGCATCGACCTGACTACAATGTGCATCAACCTGATAATGCAGACGCTAGCAACCTTTGTACCACAGCATCGGCCTAACTGTCTAACACATGATTATGCATCGACTTGATAGAACATACATTACATGTGCATCGACCTAATAGAACATAACCACTACATGTGCATCGACCTGATAGAAGAATCAAGACTTATGCTCAGAAATACAAGTCAATCAAACATCGTGAATGCAGTTTTGCCCACATCATGAATCATAGTGTGACATCATCAAAACCAGGGTTCCAACAATCTCCCATTTTTTGATGATGGCAACTATGAGTCATGTATCCAATTATCACACAATATACAATAGTTCATTCAAAAAGGAACAAAGATTTCTTTCACTGAGAGAAACAACCAGTGTAACATTTAAACATTCATTGCAAACAGATTCCATTCATTTCAACCAAAACTTTCGAAGTAAAAAATTACAACACTCAATGCTAAAAGACACAAGACACAACTAGAAGACACAAGGCCTGACCTACATGCCACATGCATGACTGATACTCTACTGTATACAATGAGAGAGGTGACTGCTTGCTTTTCAAACTTAGATAACTCTTCGAGCTAGAAATGTATGACTCAGATGTCTTCTCTCCCTTTGACATCATCAAAAAAAATGTGGGAGGAAATGTAGTGGCCAACTTCTGCTATTGCTCCTATGTTGGAGTTGAATTTCCAGTAGTATCTTTGGGTGCAACCTTCTGAACAAGAGCATGAATTTCTTCAGCTGATTGTTCGGTTGGAAACAATGGTGAGTCTTTCATTGATGGCTCGGTTGCACTCAACCAAGTAGTCTTGATATAGATCAATTTTTGCTTGAACAACAGTGGTATACTGCCTTATCATGTGAGCAGTATGAGTGAGTTGGGCATCTTCAGCTGATGGAAGGACTGGTTCATGTGAAGATGAAGGATCTGCTGCAGGGTCACATTCATCATCTTGAATTGAATGGGGATAATGATTCTTAAACACTTCAACCATATATTTAATGTCACCTGTCATCAAGATCAATTTATCATTAATGCTATCATAGTTTTTGCCAATTTTGTGATGGTGTGACTTGGATTCATGAAAATATTGAGCTGCAGTAGTGAGCATATCATAATGACGATTCAATCTCTCACTAAATCAGCCAATGTGGTTGCCAGCCAAACAAAGGACTCCCTGAATATCTTGAACTAAATGACAAAAATCTGCGACAGTAGTGCATTTGTCTCACTGAATATCATGCATTCTTCTATCCAATCTTGTTTCAAGATGCAAAATTTTCTGTTCTAACTCCTTAATCCTGCCTCCAGTTTGCATTTCCAACTGAATAAGCCCTTGTTCCATGACCTTTGACATCTCTTTCATATTGGAATTGACCATAGCAAACTGAGCAGACAAAAACTGATATAAGACAGGAGGTACTGAACCTGTTGAAGTAGATGCTCTGTGATGTGGAGTTGAGGTAGAAACCTCTGGATGCTGAACATGTGGAGAATCAGAAGCAACTAGCACACTATCATAATTCTGAATTTGCTGGGGATGTTCTGGTTCATCCTGTTGAATATGAACATCTTGAGGATGTTCTTATCCCTCTTGCTGGATATCAATCTCCTGAGATTGATCATGCACTTCCTGCTGAAAAGGAGCAACATGCTCTTCTTCCACTTGTACTTGATATACTGCCTGGTGTTCTGCCTACTGTTCATCTGTCATTTGCAACTGACCTTGAACTCTTGCAACACCTGGTTTAAGTTTCATGAACTTGTTAATGAAGTCCATGTTATAGACATTTACCCTCAGAATTTCTTTAAATCTCTCATCTTCCAGAGGAACTTTCATCTTCTTAAATATTACAGTTAGATGAGCCGCATACGGCAGATGTCTTCTAGATCCTTTGCACGACCCTATAATCTGAATCATCATCTCTGGCAGATAGACTTTTATATTTTTGAACATGCAATAAAATAAGAATCTCTGAGATTTAGTCAACCTTCCTCTACCCCCACCCCATGGAGTTATGATAGTGGTAAACATATAATTGATGCAGCAGTCTCTTCAATGGAGAGAATTTGTTAGTATTGAAGCTGGTCAACCGAGTTTGCTTGAAGTTGAGAGGATTACTTGGCTGATCTGTCAAAATGGTATAAGCCTCAAATTCGTCATACTCTAACTCATCCTAAAATAGACCACCCTCAAGAATTCTTAAGGCATTGTGGAGAAAGGATCGAGACAACTCAATTTCAATACCCTTGACATAGGACCATAACTTTGGTCAGTCTGGGTCATATCTCATATTCTTATAAAATTCAACCACAAGTCTGGGGTAATAATATCTATGTTTCCTCATGAACTTCTTCCAACCTTGGCATTCAATAAGTCCCAGTAATTCTAGAAATGCATCGAACATTTGGTGGTCATGAAAATCTACATACCGGGAGAAGAGAATTTTAACAGATTCATCCAGTTCTTCAACTTGTACTGATGTTGTAGGAGACTCAGCCTTTTCTCCAGAAAGATGATGTGTTTCCTCCTCTTCTGTAATCCGGCGTCGCTTTGCCGGTACTTCAGACATTTTTTCTTTTCCTTTAGAGGACCCCTCTTCATGCAACTTAGACTTCCATTTTGAGGTACCCCTGTCATGTATGTGCTTGGACCTGACCTCCTTGAGTGGTACATCTGCTTCTAGTTGAAGCTCCTCCTGGACTTGTCATTTTCCTTTGCTTCTGGTGGCCGGAGACAACATGGTTGAACAAGGTAGACAAGAAACGCACACTTACAGCAAGGATTTGAAGGAATCCAAGGGAGGTGGAGAGCGAGAATGAAAAGTATAGAATCAAATAGGTGGCCGATGGCGAGGATGCCCCTTCTGCCTCAAGGCGATGAAGTTTAAGAGAATATGCCTCGACTTGGATTTGAATGGGTTTTCTATGGAAGGAGATGAATAAAATAGGGCAGAGTTTTCGAATCATCTGTTAACTTTACTAACATCAGATACTTTTACAAAATTACCCTTCACTTTAAGATATATTATATTGCCTTACAAAACAATTGGTTTGTTGTTTATAGAAGTTAAATCTTCAGACATGAAAGTTCTAAGATTAATCCTTTTGTGCAAATGCAATATAAATAAAACAAACCTATCAAGGTACTATGCCCAATCCAAAAACCAACAATCTTACTCATCATTTTCAGTAGACAATAGTGGTATAATAATCGGACATATATTGGATATAAGCATTTAAAGACATTTGAATGAGGCAGAGAGTCAGCCATACCTTCTTTTATTTATTTTATTTACTTGAGCATTCTAGTATAACTACACATTTTGACACAAGGAGACAAGTTGATTAGACGCCTGAATCCCTGGTTACTCAGTGTAATTAACCATCCTGCTTCAATTTTTGAACAGAGGTGATGGGGGCATCAAATGCTAATGGATTGTATTAGTGTATATTGGCTTGTATTAGTGTGTATGGGCTTGTATTAGTGTGTTTATTTGAGTTTTTTTCATTTGGGCTCCTTTGTAAAGCTTTTAATAAGCCATTGGGCCACATTCCATGTAGAATCCATTAGTGGCTTTCATTTGTTAGGTCCATTAAGGGGGGTTAGTTCATATTAGACTTAAGGCCTTCATTATGGACCTTTACATCACATAAGGCCCAATTGGGCTTTCCCTCTCATGGGCTATCTAGATTGGAAGGTGCATAGTGTAACAATGGGTTCATGGGCCAAGTATGTGGCCTTGGCCCATATTCTCTTCTAATGGCCCATGAAGGGGGGCGCCCCCTTCTTTGTCTTATTAGGCAAGGTAGGTGAAGTTTGAATAGATTATGTGAATGTGTTTTGACCACATGGGAGAAATACTTTCTCCTATCCCCTTAGTGCCCCTTCCAACCCTAGATCTGAGGGCAATTTGAGTCATTTTCCATTTCACATAAATACTTGTATTTCCACATTTTGTTAGAATTAATGAGAATTAATGAGAAGAAAAATTTTGTGCAAGCAAGGAGCTTGGTGCGCCCCTCCCCTCTCTCCCTCTGGTTCCTCCCTCCTCCTTCAGCATTTTAGGGTAAAGAACCCTTATATCTTAGCCCCTCTATCTCTGATTTCTATCTCTATCACCGCCGCCGCCGTTCGTGCCGCCATCGAGCCGCCGCGAAGCCGCTTCCGAAGTGCTGTCCAGGTTTTATTTTGCTGGATAGAGGTTCACTCCGGGAATTTTAGCTCCCAATTCCAACATCATCTGAAGCTGAGATTTTCAGGGTTGGTTCCTCTCTTGATTCCCAACCACCAGTAAAATTATCCCATCATTTACTTTTCATTTTTAATTTCTCCATTTTGGTGTCTTTCCACCTTCTAGTTCTGTCCCAGTTCAGATCTGTGTAATAGTAGCTCTATATTTCTAGTTTTCAACCCACTTCTTGATTTTTGTTTGAATCCCCAAATTTATTGGAGGTTCTGTTTACCATCCCCATCCTCCACAAATTTTCGTCGAATTTCAAAAGCCCTCTACCTATTTTTAGAAATTATGTCTTTCCCCCAAATTCAATTCTATTTCTGTTGTCCAGATCCGACCACCCGGTACTATAAAATACTTTTCCCCAATCAAATCTCCACCAAACCTTTCATAAAATATATCCCCGTTTTCCTCTCTTCGGCCTCTACAACTTCCATGAAGAGCTCAAAAAATTGAATCGAAGGTCTACATCACGGTCAATGCCAACTCTCAGAAAAAAGCTCTTCTGCCCTGAGTTTTTTGATCTTGTGAACCAGAAGCTTGAATATTCGACAAAGGCCATCAACAGGAAATTCAAATTTCTTACTCTAGCCATAGATCGAAGGATTTTGAGTTAGCTTCCCATCGGTATCTCTTGTGCGTTGATCCGACGTCGGGAGTGACCGCAGCATCAGATTCCATCGGGACGCGCGGGCCTGAAATAGTAGTTCAGATCCGTGGGCAGCAACTCCGGCAAGTGG
This sequence comes from Amorphophallus konjac, assembly GCA_022559845.1. NCBI lineage: Eukaryota > Viridiplantae > Streptophyta > Magnoliopsida > Alismatales > Araceae > Amorphophallus > Amorphophallus konjac. The sequence continues at coordinate 260,320,215 of CM040119.1, read as the reverse complement.
AGATCAGAGTCGCCCGACCTCCGACCAGCGAACCAGCGTACTGCCATCCCAAGGAGCATCCTTCCAGGCATCCCCACCACAGCGGTACAACCCTGGTCCCACGCGGCCCCATTGACCATCACGTGGGCGCCACGGTCGTGAGTACGTGTGCCGCCGAAGCAACACAAGAAGCGACACGTCAACCCGAAACCGCTACTCCCGGGCCCCACTGTGTTGCCCTTTACCTCCCTGCGTGGAGTGGGCAGTAATTTGTCTTACAGTAATTATTGTGTATTTACTGTTCCGGGAGTACGAGTTCGGCTGGGAAGTCTTCCCCACGCCCGGTAGTGTGGAGGTATCGTATTCGCTCCCATCTCGGCATTTGCTTTATTTCGTATATATTTCTTTATGCCGCTGCTAGAGAGCATGCTAGGATCGTAACTCACTATACTTTTTATATCACCGCTGCTGCGAGAGAGAGCGAGACCGTCCGTGACCCGATCCGGGCACTAATTTGTGAGTTGACCACCCTAGCTCATTGCCGGTTTCTCAACCGTGCACGTCCGTACACTTCCCTCGTTAGGGGCGATCGTGAGCTTGTTTAGAGTCCAAGGATCGCATATCCAATTGGAGTCGAGTCGCGTGTCCGTCCCGTATCAATTTGGTATCAGAGTGCCAGTTGAGTCTAAGGTTATGAAAACAAAAAAAAAGTGTCATTTACGTCTAGTCATTGTCTAAGTCGGTCTAGGTTGGACTTGCATCCCATTAATCAGTATATCAAAAAGTGTTGTCCGAATGTTAGGCTACGCCTATCGGGAAGGCCGCACACTTGCGTGAGTGATCTTCGGATCGATTAACTCTGCCACGTACCGAATCTTGGTTTTATCTAGGCATGTAGTCGAGTCTCATTTCAACTTTGCATTTGCAGCGCATTCTAAGTCGTGTCTAGGTGCTTGCATGGGTTGGCATAACATTTTGCTTACAAAACAAAAAAAACAAAAAAAAATGGCCTTGCATGACCGTCCCTAGGGATCCGTTCCCATCTTTTGGCAACTATGGTAAACCCATACCTCAGGCCCGACCAAGGCAACCTGTCCGTGTCCGAGTACATTAGGGACTTCAAAGTGTATCGGTTAAGATGTGAAGTTGGGCTGGATAACATCAAGGTCGGAACTCACTTCTGGAAAGGTTCGCGGATTCACTTCCAATTTGAATTATTTTGCCGCCACGTGAAAACTTTAGGAGATTCCTATAAGGTCGCTCTAGAGGTCGAGCCATTTGAGTCTCGGTTTGATGCTGCCATACGGCAAGCCGATGCCGCCCTTCGGCGAGCACCTACCTCCCAGCCGATTCTAGATCCGGTCGGACCCCCACTTCGGCCCCCACCCCAGTCGTGGAATCCTTCCCCACCCATGAGAGCTCCATTACCATCACCCTCACCTTCCGATCGTATTTCGGAGCCCTCTCATTTGGATCCACCAAAGCCCTAGCCACCCGTGTTTCTAACGGGTATGCTTTTTATAGTCGAGCCACTTCTTAGTTAGCTCAAAGATGGCTTGGTCCCACTTCCTTACCCATCCATGGACCCCACCCTACCACTAGTGCCCGTCAACTCCTTCCATACCACATTCCGGTCTAGTCACCATGTTGACACTTTGGATGACTTTATTGTGGGATTAGACGCACAATGGAAGTTGACGCACTCATTGGCCCGAGGTTTCGACCAACCCACTAGTCTTAGCTTCACCCATCCGGCCATAGGGTCCATTACCTCCGTATGCACCGTGGGTTGTATCACCACGGAGGTTCTCTTGTTCCTCCCCATGCCGGCCGAGCCTGACTTCATACCTTTTTGCCCAAGGGATGACCCATACATCCTACATATGATCACCGTCCCACTTACCACAATGCATGATGGTGACCATCCACACCATCATGACTTCCACACATGGGACCGTGACTTGTGGGAATCCACTACAAAGGGTCATACCGTCTTTGATCCCTTTGACCCATTCCCTAGTGGACCCCTAGACCCACCATATATACTTCACTTCTTCGAGGGAGTCCACTACCACACCCCTACCCCACGGGCCAGGTCATCTACACCCACCAAGTCCAATCTCGATACACCCACACCCGGCTCTTCCACACCCGACTCTCCTAGCCCTCTCAAGTCTCCCAAATCCAAAGGGCCGTCCATACATGACTGGGTCATACTTGGACGTCTAGAAATTCTCTGTTCCGCCAACCACTGGTTCGTCAAATGCATGCATGGCACATATTCGGGTGTCCTGGTCCACCTTTGCATATGCATGAGTCAGCTTATTTCTTCTTTGTGTGGTTTGTTTTGTGTGGCTTGTTTGTGTGGTTTGCATACGTGTTTAGTACATGGTGAGTCTGCATGCGTCCTGTGCAAGCTTGTTGATGTCAGTCCCGTATGAGTGAGAGGCGAGTATGAGATCAGCTCTACATCTATGCCCCGGATCTAGTCACCTACAGGGACCCAGCGGTGATTCCTAGTGAGTCTTCGAGCCGCCTCCTTCCCTTTGAGAGTGACCCCACCCGGAGTGTCCACCTCTAGTCTCGTTCCCACAGTAGCTTGTGCATATCGAGTATATACGGAATGAGCAGGTGACGATCACTTGGAGTGGAGCGTACCCGCGCTACTTGGTATGGTGACGGATTCGTCAGAGTTATTCGAGCAGCAGCACCCCTTACTCGACAGGGTCGAGTTCCTCCCACCTGGGGAGAATTGATGGGGGCATCAAAGACATATGGATTGTATTAGTGTGTATTGGCTTGTATTAGTGTGTATGGGCTTTTATTAGTGTGTTTGTTTGGTTTTTTTTCATTTGGGCTCCTTTGTAAGGCTTTTAATAAGCCATTGGGCCACATTCCATGTAGAATCCATTAGTGGCTTTTATTTGTTAGGTCCATTAAGGGGGGTTAGTTCATATTGGACTTAAGGCCTTCATTATGGACCTTTACATCACATAAGGCCCAATTGGGCTTTCCCTCTCATGGGCTATCTAGATTGGAAGGTGCATAGTGTAACAATGGGTTCATGGGCCAAGTATGTGGCCTTGGCCCATTTCTCTTCTAATGGCCCATGTAGGGGGGCACCCCCTTCTTTGTCTTATTAGGCAAGGTAGGTGAAGTTTGAATAGATTATGTGAATGTGTTTTGACCACATGGGAGAAATACTTTCTCCTATCCCCTTAGTGCCCCTTCCAACTCTAGATCTAAGGGCAATTCGAGTCATTTTCCATTTCACATAAATACTTGTATTTCCACATTTTGTTAGAATTAATGAGAAGAAAAATTTTGTGCAAGCAAGGAGCTTGGTGCTCCCCTCCCCTCTCTCCCTCTGGTTCCTCCCTCCTCCTTCAGCATTTCAGGGTATAGAAGCCTTCTATTTTAGCCCCTCCATCTCTGCTGCCGCCGCCGCCGTTCGTGCCGCCATCGAGCCACCGCGAAGCCGCTTCCGAAGTGCTGTCCAGGTTCTGTTTTACTGGACAGAGGTTCACTCCGAGAATTTTAGCTCCCAACTCCGACATCATCTGGAGCTGAGATTTTCTGGGTTAGTTCCTCTCTTGATTTCCAACCACAAGTAAAATTATCCCGTCATTTACCTTTTGTTTTATATTTCTCCATTTTGGTGTCTTTCCACCTTCTAGTTCTGTCCCAGTTCAGATCTGTGTAACAGTAGCTCTGTGATGCGGAACAATAGGCTCTGATACCAAGTTTGATGCGGGACTGACCAACAATGCAACTAATCTAAGACTATGACTTGTGCGACCAGCACGCGCACGTGACAAGGTAAGCCGGAGTTCCCGACTAGCGTGGTATTCCTTCGGGCGTTCGCGTCACTCAACAAGATCTCCGGACCCACGGCCGTCCCTATGAGGGAGGCGTTAGGATCTAAGCGGGCAAGGCGCCGCCGAGCAAAAATGGAAGTCTAGTTCGAGCTCGGTGCTCGACTAGGGCCCGGGGAACAAAAGGGGACACTCTCCTCACCAATCCGCAGTGATTGTGTATGCTGGCTAGGATCCTACGCTCGGACGCGCCACATGCAATCACATACTAAAATAAGCAAGTACCAAGGGAAGGAGTGGAACGCGTACCTCCACGCCTAGGCGTGGCGAAGGAACCCCGGCCGAGTCCGACAACCCGATACACAAGATGATAACTATTACAAACCCAAATGGTGCCCACTCCTCGCAGGGAGATAACAGGCTACAACAACACAAATAATTCGGGCAGTCGGCGCACGGGCTGACGGGCAGCAGTCGAAGTGGGTGGAAGGCGCCGGTAGTCGATCTCCGGGGCCTCACTCGTCTCCGAAGTTGGGTGTAGAGGTGGTCCACGTCGCCGAGGTCGTGCGCTAGGATGCTGAACTGCTGCTGGGGTCACGAGCCGGTGATGGTCCGTGAAGAGTGACGATCCACAACGCTTGCTGCTTGCTGGTTGCTGCAACAGGGGGGCAGAGACGCGGCTGGTACGGGGCCTTCCGGACAGCAATAGGGGCGGGGTCTTCTCTGGTAGGTGACTGACAGGGGAGGCTAACGGTGGGTTGTGGTGGCTGGCGGGGTGCCGTGGGACTTTTGGGCGTGGGTGGTGATGGGAGTTGGGGTCACAGTCTGCACTTCAGGGCAGTCAGAACTGTGACTCCCGGGAGGGCAGTAATGGCGAGGGGTTGTAGGTGGACTCCGGGCCTGTGGCGATTACTGGAGATGGGGTAATGTGTGAGGGGGTGGCCTACCAAATTTCAGGTCAATCAGAGGTGTCTAGAGGGTGGTCCCTTTGGAGGTCTCTGCTGACTGGTCCCGCACGGGTACTGTAGCAGAGAACTCCGCACAGAAAGTGTGTAAAAAGGGAACTCTCAGCCCCGATGGAATTTTGAGGCGAGACCACTTGGAGTGGCTTCGTAACTGGCAGAGGAACAATTCTTATGAAGGGAAATGGGGCTAGAAATGGTGGCAAGGGTCCGTAAACGGGTGCCCAAGTGGACTCTGGTCACAGGCGAGACTGCCAGGGATGCGATCTACGCAACGAAAGTGCCTGTGAAGACAACTTTCTGTGACGAAAGAGTTTTGGGGCGAGGCCGGATGGGTTGGAAAGCTAACAGGCAAAGGAACAAAAACCTTGAAGACACCCCTGGGATTTGCTGTCGGGAACTGGGCGTACCGTTTGCATCTTTGGACCCCTAGTGTGCAGGTCGGACAGGCACTCCGGGGTTGAGCAGCACGCCACCACGAACGTCGTCACCTCGTCGACCGGATCGCCCGTGGACGTGGGGAAGAAGACCGCTGGCGTTGAAGCGTACCACGTGACCTCCAGGCCTCAACTCCAGGGCGTCTCACCCTAGAGGCTGAAGGAGATGGCTGAAGAAGAAGATGGCGGAGGTGGGAGGGGCGTCGCACCCCTTAGAGGATGGGGAAGAGGATCGCCCTCTTCCTTTGGAGCTGGTTGCGCACCAAGCAATTCTCTCACAAAATAAATTCTTCATTAACTTCAAAAGAAAAGTACATAAGCTCTTTTATATGCTAGGGTAGGAACCCTAGCCAAGAGGGAGGGGAAAGGGGGCCGCACATGGCATGAGGAAAGGGGGGGAAAGGAATCGGTCAAGAGAGGGGGGGGGGGGAAGGTGACCGCACCCTCTTCCTATATTCTAGGAGAGGGGGCGGCTGCCACCTCCTCCTCTTGGAGGATGTGATAGGGGCGCCCAAACCCTAGCCCTAGGAGGTGGGGGCGCAAACCCCTAGGTGGGCTAAGCAGGGGAGTGGGTGGCCAGCCCAAATGGGCCAGAGATTGAACCAAAGAAATGGCCCAATAGCCCTATCTCCTATCTAATGAGCATAAAAGGGCCCAACTAAAACCTAATTGGCTCCAAATGGCCTACAAAGGTCCATAACAATGCAAAAAGTGTCCACGCAGGGACTAAACTAAGGCCCAGCATGGCCCGAAGCATAAAAGGGACTCTGCTAGTCCGCCAAGTGGTCGCCAAGCCAAAGGGATATCGGCAAGCTCCGTGTGCTCCGTCGAGTGATGCGGCGCGTGTCCTCACCAATTCTCCCCGGGTGGGAAGAACTCGACCCCGTCGAGTAAGGGTCACGGTCGCTCAAGTAACGCTCCAGCAGGTCCGGGTCGATCCGCTCCAGCTCTCCACGTGTGATCCAGGTGTCGTCTGTCGCAGGGCGCCCTCTCCAACGCACTAGAAAGCGTTGGTAGGCTCCGCTCCGGGTCGTGGTCACCTGCTCATCCAGTATGCAATCTACATGCTCGCGTCTCGGTAACGGGGCTGGAGGAGGTGGACTCTCAGAGGGTGTAAGGCTCTCAACAGGAGGGGAAGGCCCAAAAAGCTCACTGGGAATCACTGCGGGATCCCGATAGGCCACTAGGTCAGAGACGTTGAACGTCGAACTGATCCCATAATCGTCTGGCAGCTCAATCTCATACGCATTAGACCCGATCCGCCTCAAAACTCGGAAGGGTCCTGCACCGCGGTCCTGGAGTTTCTTCACGGCCCCAGAAGGGAACCGTTCAGGTCTGACCCTGACCATGACGTACTCTCCCTCACGGAACTCACGCGTGCGTCGATGCACATCAGCTAATTCCTTATAACGTGCGTTGCTGGCCTCGAGGGGGTGATGATGATGTAGACTCCGAACTAGCTGTGTTGACTCATACCTATGTGAATGCAGTGGTGGTCCTGGACATCCAAACACAGACCTAGCATGCCTATGACTCCTACATGATTGGACAACACGGGGAGGACCAGGACAACCAAAGTTGTATCTATCATGCATGGGTGTCCTACGGAATGTGGTAGACTCATGGGGACTAAATTGCCCAAACTCACTCATGACATTCCCTACATGAGACAAACCCCTATATGATGGTGGACATGCAGAAACATGGGGAAGAGACATGTGTCCCTGGCCTCCTAAGCTCGGGCATCTGGATGCCGGTAAGGTGAGGTGTTGACTAGAAGGCCTAGGTGGTGTATGATAGTGGACCTCCTCGACAAGGTGGGGAAAAGAATATGGGTCGAGAGGCTCACTAGGGAGGGGATCGAAAGGGTCAAAGAAATGATGACCCCTCCCGACAGGTCCCTTCACTATACTTGCCCATGTGCGACATTCGCCCAGGTGCAGATAATCACCTTCAGGCACTCTCATGTATGGGGCAAGGGGCTCATGAGGAAGGCAAGGAAGGCAAGGTTCCTCCCTCGGGACCGTGAAACCATAAGCGGGGACAAAATCAACCTCCACGGGTATAGGAAATAATAAAAGGACCTCGGATGTGATATGTCCTATGGTGTAGACCGAGGTAATAGACCCCAAAGCAGGGAGTGTAAAGCTATGACTATAGGGTTGGTCAGACCCTAAGGTCAACATGTAAGTCAACTCCCATTGATAATCTAAACTCCTAAGGAAGTCCTTCACATTTTCAAGAAAGCAGAAGGACCGAAAAGTGGTGTGAAAGGAGTTAAGGGGTATTATTGGGAGGGCTGGTCCCATGGGTGTATAGCAAGGAATGGAGACATCTAGAAGTGGACCCTCCCTTAGCCAGCTAGCTAAAGACTCTCCAATGACCAGTTCACCCTCGGAAGGTAAGAATGTCTCTATATGAGGGTCTAAGGGTGAAGCCTCTCTCTCGGGAGTGGAAACTGAGTCCTCTATGATGTGGGGGGGGTCACTCCCTAACTCCTCAACCTCAGTTAGGTACTCCTCCATCAACTCCTGTTCAGCCTCGTAACTCACTGGAACAAACCCAGGTGATGACAGGGAGGTGGTCGGCGTAACGCCGTCATGGAAGACAAACTCACCGGGAAGGTGAGATGGGTGTAGGGTGCAGGTCCTCCTATCCAGGTCGATGGTCGCACTTCTTTCCTCCAACCAAGTTCGCCCTAAAATGATGCATGGACCAGCAAGTGTGCTGATCTTGCACCAAGCGCCATCGAAATATTTAACGGGGCCAAACCACCGTTGAACTCGATAAAAGCTAAACCATCACGGAGAACAATCTCCCCAGTCTTAGAGAGTGACTCAACAATGTCTTGTGAGACACAGTTAGACGACACCCTACTGATGAAGTCGATCTCCGTATGCATCCCATTAGGTAGGATGGCAGTGGACATGACAGGGCGCTGGAATGACTCGGTCATCGGTATAGGGGTCGGGTCTCCCGACGACTGAGTGGTAGGGGCGACACTTAGAGGTCGTACTATAAGAGCATCGAATCGGACCAATAGGGATGACTCACCTGACATGTGGGCTCGAGGAACCACCATGGGGTTGGCGCGGAGCTGGACATGCAAGACTCAACGAGACAAGGACAAAACTCTAACTAGACACAAACCTAACATTACAATGCAATGGTGGGTTACCTAGATGAACTAAGAGACTCAATGCAACCTAGATAACTCTAAGGCCTCAATTGCACCCTAGACAACCTAAAGACTCGAATGACCTAAGACCCCAATTTGTTAGAACAAACTGGTTCCCTAGGCTCTGATACCAAATTTGATGCAGAACAATAGGCTCTGATACCAAGTTTGATGCGGGACTGACCAACAATGCAACTAATCTAAGACTATGACTTGTGCGACCAGCACGCGCACGTGACAAGGTAAGCCGGAGTTCCCGACTAGCGTGGTATTCCTTCGGGCGTTCGCGTCACTCAACAAGATCTCCGGACCCACGGCCGTCCCTATGAGGGAGGCGTTAGGATCTAAGCGGGCAAGGCGCCGCCGAGCAAAAATGGAAGTCTAGTTCGAGCTCGGTGCTCGACTAGGGCCCGGGGAACAAAAGGGGACACTCTCCTCACCAATCCGCAGTGATTGTGTATGCTGGCTAGGATCCTACGCTCGGACGCGCCACATGCAATCACATACTAAAATAAGCAAGTACCAAGGGAAGGAGTGGAACGCGTACCTCCACACCTAGGCGTGGCGAAGGAACCCCGGCCGAGTCCGACAACCCGATACACAAGATGATAACTATTACAAACCCAAATGGTGCCCACTCCTCGCAGGGAGATAACAGGCTACAACAACACAAATAATTCGGGCAGTCGGCGCACGGGCTGACGGGCAGCAGTCGAAGTGGGTGGAAGGCGCCGGTAGTCGATCTCCGGGGCCTCACTCGTCTCCGAAGTTGGGTGTAGAGGTGGTCCACGTCGCCGAGGTCGTGCGCTAGGATGCTGAACTGCTGCTGGGGTCACGAGCCGGTGATGGTCCGTGAAGAGTGACGATCCACAACGCTTGCTGCTTGCTGGTTGCTGCAACAGGGGGGCAGAGACGCGGCTGGTACGGGGCCTTCCGGACAGCAATAGGGGCGGGGTCTTCTCTGGTAGGTGACTGACAGGGGAGGCTAACGGTGGGTTGTGGTGGCTGGCGGGGTGCCGTGGGACTTTTGGGCGTGGGTGGCGATGGGAGTTGGGGTCACAGTCTGCACTTCAGGGCAGTCAGAACTGTGACTCCCGGGAGGGCAGTAATGGCGAGGGGTTGTAGGTGGACTCCGGGCCTGTGGCGATTACTGGAGATGGGGTAATGTGTGAGGGGGTGGCCTACCAAATTTCAGGTCAATCAGAGGTGGCTAGAGGGTGGTCCCTTTGGAGGTCTCTGCTGACTGGTCCCGCACGGGTACTGTAGCAGAGAACTCCGCACAGAAAGTGTGTAAAAAGGGAACTCTCAGCCCCGATGAATTTTGAGGCGAGACCACTTGGAGTGGCTTCGTAACTGGCAGAGGAACAATTCTTATGAAGGGAAATGGGGCTAGAAATGGTGGCAAGGGTCCGTAAACGGGTGCCCAAGTGGACTCTGGTCACAGGCGAGACTGCCAGGGATGCGATCTGCGCAACGAAAGTGCCTGTGAAGACAACTTTCTGTGACGAAAGAGTTTTGGGGCGAGGCCGGATGGGTTGGAAAGCTAACAGGCAAAGGAACAAAAACCTTGAAGACACCCCTGGGATTTGCTGTCGGGAACTGGGCGTACCGTTTGCATCTTTGGACCCCTAGTGTGCAGGTCGGACAGGCACTCCGGGGTTGAGCAGCACGCCACCACGAACGTCGTCACCTCGTCGACCGGATCGCCCGTGGACGTGGGGAAGAAGACCGCTGGCGTTGAAGCGTACCACGTGACCTCCAGGCCTCAACTCCAGGGCGTCTCACCCTAGAGGCTGAAGAGATGGCTGAAGAAGAAGATGGCGGAGGTGGGAGGGGCGTCGCACCCCTTAGAGGATGGGGAAGAGGATCGCCCTCTTCCTTTGGAGCTGGTTGCGCACCAAGCAATTCTCTCACAAAATAAATTCTTCATTAACTTCAAAAGAAAAGTACATAAGCTCTTTTATATGCTAGGGTAGGAACCCTAGCCAAGAGGGAGGGGAAAGGGGGCCGCACATGGCATGGGGAAAAGGGGGGGAAAGGAATCGGTCAAGAGAGGGGGGCGGGGGAAGGTGACCGCACCCTCTTCCTATATTCTAGGAGAGGGGGCGGCTGCCACCTCCTCCTCTTGGAGGATGTGATAGGGGCGCCCAAACCCTAGCCCTAGGAGGTGGGGGCGCAAACCCCTAGGTGGGCTAAGCAGGGGAGTGGGTGGCCAGCCCAAATGGGCCAGAGATTGAACCAAAGAAATGGCCCAATAGCCCTATCTCCTATCTAATGAGCATAAAAGGGCCCAACTAAAACCTAATTGGCTCCAAATGGCCTACAAAGGTCCATAACAATGCAAAAAGTGTCCACGCAGGGACTAAACTAAGGCCTAGCATGGCCCGAAGCATAAAAGGGACTCTGCTAGTCCGCCAAGTGGTCGCCAAGCCAAAGGGATATCGGCAAGCTCCGTGTGCTCCGTCGAGTGATGCGGCGCGTGTCCTCACCACTCTGTATTCCTAGGTTTCGACCCACTTCTTGATTTTTGTTTGAATCTCGAAATGTATTGGAGGTTTTGTCTACCATCCCCATCCTCCACGAATTTTCATCGAATTTCAGAAGCCCCCTACCTATTTTTAGAAATTGTGTCTTTCCCCCAAATTCAGTTCTATTTCTACTTTCCAGATCTGACCACTCGGTACTATAAATACTTTTCCCCAGTCAAATCTCCACCAAACCTTTCATAAAATATATCTCCATTTTCCTCTCTTCGGCCTCTACAACTTTTATGAAGAGCTCAAAAGCAAATCGAAGGTCTACATCATGATTAATGCCACCTCTCAGAAAAAAGCTCTTCTACCCTGAGTTTTCTTATCCTGTGAACCAGCAGCTTGAATATTCGACAAAGGCCATCAACAAGAAATTCAATTTTTTTTCTCTAGCCATAGATTGAAGGATTTTGAGTTAGCTTTCCATCGGTACCTCTTGTGCATCGATCCGACGTCGGGAGTGACCGAAGCATCAGATTTCGTCGGGATGCGCGTGCCTGAAATAGCAGTTCAGATCCGTGGGCAACAACTCCGGCAAGTGGAGATCGGAGCCGCCCGGCCTCCGACCGGCGAACCAGTGTACCGCCATCCCATGGAGCATCCTTCCAGGCGTCCCCACCACATCGGTACCACCCTGGTCCCATGCAGCCCCACTGACCATCACGTGGGCCCCACGGTCGTGAGTACGTGTGCCGCCGAAGCAACACAAGAAGCGGCCCGTCAACCCGAAACCGCTACTCCCGAGCCCCACTATGTCGCCCTTTACCTCCCTGCGTGGAGTGGGCAGTAATTTATCTTGCTGTTATTATTGTGTATTTACTGTTCCGGGAGTACGAGTTCGGCCGGGAAGTCTTCCCTACGCCCGGTAGTGTGGAGGTATCGTATTCGCTCCCATCTCGGCATTTGCTTTATTTCGTATATATTTCTTTATGCCGCTGCTAGAGAGCATGTTAGGATCGTAGCTCGCTATACTTTTTATATCACCGCTGCTGTGAGAGAGAGCGAGACCGTCCGTGACCCAATCCGGGCACAAATTTGTGAGTTGACCACCCTAGCTCATTACCGGTTTCTCAACCGTGCATGTCTGTACGCTTCCCTCGTTAGGGGCGATCGCGAGCTTTCTTAGAGTCCAAGGATCGCATATCCAATTGGAGTCGAGTCGCGTGTCCGTCCCGCATCAAGAGCTAGCATCTTTTATCATGACATAACTTCTGCATTTATTTGATGTAGATAGTCAGTTTCTCCAAAAGACATGCCATTGCTCTGCCATTTTTTTTATTTATGCCGTATTCCCTAGCCTTTATCAGATTTTACTTTGAAAATGTTTAAGACCAATATAAGTATGAGATTCTCTACCAGAGATGTCCTTTTACTTGCAATTTTTAGATTTTAGGACATGAATCAGACAGTTCCATTTTCAGAATGTTTTAAGACTATTGTCAATGCAGTCATGGATAACTAGAACAATTAAGATCAGATTTAGCTCCAATAAATAGTAAATCACAATTTTGTACGATCAATCAATTTCTTTCACATGAGGGAGGTCTTGTAATGGCATCTCTTTAACCAGTAAAGAAAACATATTCTTATGTTAAACTCCCCCTGAATGAATGCACAAGAGTTTATACGAAATCATGTGAATAACTTAACAGAGAAGACATAAAGATGAGTAAAGGAATGAGTAAGAGAGTAGACATATTTGTGAGGTGGAAGGAGCCGAGATGGGTGAGGCAGATAACCACATCGAAGCTCATGGAAAACTAAAACCAGATTTGCAAACGACTAAAAAACTCCAATAACTTCCCAACAAGATGATGTCTTCCTCATACGGCACCTTAAGTCGACAAACAGCTCAATCCAAATATAGTAAGGTCGGTGCACCTTCCATATGCATCGACCTGCTAGCTTAACCAAACTAATGTTTCAGCCATATAGAATTATCGCGTCGACTCCACTAGGCAAAGAGTCAACCTCATAAGACTCTGACCAACAGCCCTTTTTAGAACACTTATCCAAATATCTCAAAAAAACTAGTACTAACTTTTCTGACAGAGCTCCTCATTCTCTTCCACTGAAATGCACTTTGCTAGCCCAGACAAAAACATATCAGCCTCCCCCTCAATGTGTGCAGTAAGTCTAACCAACCAGCAACCCTCTCTTTCATTGTACACATGTATACATTTATGAAATGTAAGATGCAGATCTTTCTCTACATGCACGTTAGACCCTTGGTACTAGGCGAAGGGATAGCCTCTACGCATAGTGTGGGTTTCCAGACAGAAGTGCTCTGCCCTTCTCCCAATGTACCATTTGATATACCACAGGGTCATACGTGGAAATGTTTCTAGTATGGACAGTGAATGACTATTCAATTTACAAATGCTCATGTGGAATTGCATGCGGCAGATGCTCAAATTAAAAACATAACTTGCATGAAAAGATAACATCAACTAATACCAATGAGTTCAATCTAACTAGATATACAACACTCAAGAGAGAATTCAAAACATCAGTAAAGAAAGAAGGAAATGGGGTTTGATTGACCTTCATGTGCCTTGATTTTATTGAGCCCCCTTTTTATTTTCTACCACCAAGGGACACCTACAAGCAAACATTTATTTCAAATTTCTAGGAACCCAAGAATTCTTGGGTCCTGACAGATTGGTTACACCTCTAATGGGTGTTCTACATGAATTCCATGCATTAACATTGTCAGACTTCATCCAATAACATTCAATCATTGAATGCCCTGATTTTTCACAATATTGACACATAGAATGTCTACGAGCTGAAGCAAATTTATTTTTAAGAAAAATATTTTTGTGTGTAGGAAAATGAACATATTCAGAAAGAGAATTTTTTTTTGACCAAACCAACAATGTGAGGCAACATGACCAAATTTTCCACAGTTGAAACACTCAACTTTCTTATTCTGAAGCACATGTTTTCTAGCATGAGTATTCTTCACATGACTATTTTTAGCATGGAGTTTACCAACCATTTGATCATCTTGTTTCATTAATCTACAGTCATGCATTAGGTGACCATTCCTACCACAGTAAAAATATGAAGTTCTAATTTTATTTCTATTTGCATGTATGGATGAACTAAGATTGTGCTTAGCATGCAAAGAGGGACCACCAGCATGGATGTTTTTGGACTTTTTCTGCAAGTCATTATTCTATTTTTGTATTTTCATATTTTTTATTTTATTTTTCTGATCTCTAAGCTATAAATTGAAAGATTTGTGGATGTTTGATTGTGGCTGTCACAGTGTTGCCCTCAACTGATGTACAGAGGTTGTTCTCAACCCCTTTCTTATTCACTTGATTGTAACCCAGTCCTTGTAACGACCCAAGAATCTGATTATTGGGAGAGACCCGATGATCCGAGACTCGAACCGCCACCCACGAGCCGGGAGGGCTCGGAAGGGCTAAAAGGAGTGTGGAGGCACAAAGAAATAGAAAATAAAGCATGACAATTCAACAATTAACAGAAATAAATAAATAACTACTACAACAGTAGAGTCCAGTCCAACAGAAAGTACAGTCTAAAGCAGTAAGAACGTACCACAAGCCAAGTGAACACTCGGCCCGGCGAGCTGGCAACAGAGAACCTCTTAACAGCATCCTCGAACCATGAAGAAGAACCTCCGCACCTGAAAAGCAGGGGTGAGTCTCCTGTCACCGGCCCAGTAGGGATCCTGCGGAACCCCAACTGGGAACAACGGCGGCACGAAAAGCTGTAACTACGAGAGCAACAGTAACAGCAGGAACAGTAAACCCGGTGGCCGGTCAAAACTCGGCACTACAACTACTCCTACTGTACCGGTCAATCAGAAAGACACGTCCCGATCTCGCAGTTGGGATCCGGACCATACTAGCACCACTTACCGAAGTAAAAATCCACGGCAACCCCGCCGTAGAGGCCTGTCTCCCAAGACACGGCCAACCTGGACATGCTGTCCAAGGTGCAACCCTGACCACCTGGTCGCGGGTACCGCACAACAAGACGCAATCTCGGTAAAGCTACTAGCACCCGTCAAACGGCACGAGAACCGACACACGTGCCACGGTGAAACACTCGGAACTCAACGGTCAACACGACCAAAAATTCGAAGGTCGAAGTCACAGAGACTGACAGTCTGTCACTCCCGACTCGACAGGAGTACCTCCCACAAGAAGCACAGTCGGTAGCGTCCCCTTACGACTTACATCGCACCACAGGTGAATTGCCTAACGTGGTAGCGCCTACCAGAGGCACGGACACTGACAAATAACCACAAAGCAAGTGACTAGCTGGGGTCACGCTCGTCAGCGTGTGTCCACTGCCCCCAACCGCGTGTGCACACACAGACCATGCGTCCTAGGTCTGGCCTATAACTGGTTTTCCCCAAGAGCCGGACTCTGGCTACCAACGAGGGGCCCGACGGAAACCAGTCTAAAAATCATCCTCAGGGTAGCCTCTCCACCACTCCCTGGTGGGTCCAATCGCGTGCAGGCAGGCTACGACTAGTGGAGGGTCACTGAAGGAGTAGACTCTCAAGTCAACGGAAAACCACGTCCGAACCCGGTGAAGTACGGGGACCGTCCCACGTACCAGCACCGTCGCACGGTGACCACAATCAGAGGAGAAACGAGACTCACAGTCCACACAGAAACGTAGAAGTACGATTCCCAAGGTAGTTCACAGGCCGCCAAACCGAATCCCACTCTCAGGGAAAAGCGGGAACTCTCCAGCCCCAGGCTGGGCAACTGGACTCGCAGTCCAAGGCCACACACATGGCCCATGCGGAAAGCACAGAATCATGATTCCCAGGGCAGCGCACAAGCCGCCATGCCGATAAATGAACTCGCAGTCCAAGGCCAAACACACGGCCCACTCTGGAATCATCTTCCAAGAAAACTCACGACATGCGGGGGAGACCCCACCGCACACACACCGATACACGGTTACTTGATTAAGCGTAACACAAAAGCCCGGAACACGAGGAGTCACCCGGACTCTCAAACTCACGGGCACGCTAAACGGGGTAACACGGTCCTCCCGACACCCTCAAGACACTGATACAGAACCTTCGGGGTGTCTGGGACATCCAAGAGACCGCAAGTTGACCACTGGGTCGCAACCGGGTCGACTAGGGACCTACACAACGTGAAACAATCACGGCAAGCACAAAGAACCACTTCGGCGCAACACAGTGCCTGGCGGTCTACCTTTGGGCCGTCACAGTTGTAACGGTCCAAGGCTAGACCGTTACAGCACTCTAATGGTCCAACACATGAGCGTTACGTGAGAGGGGCAACACAGACAGTGACGCACCCATCCTGGGGCGTCACAGTCTCTAACAGACCAAGCCTGGTGCGTTAGAGGACAGAACGAAATAGGTTGTAATGCACACCCCTCGGAGCGTCACAGCCTCTGATTGTCCTACCTAGGCGCGTCAGAAGAATGGGCTACGTCAACTCTGACGCTCCCATTCAGGGGCGTCACAGCACTCTGACGGTCCTACCTAGGCGCGTCAGAAGACTCGTGTCCCCCAACGGTCTGAAAACATGAGAACGGACGTAGCGGTCGAACTCAGGCGCGTCACACCCTCTGGTGGTTTATCGTGGGACCGTCAGAGCGACCGACGCCCTGTCGACAAATAGGACCCTGTGACGCACCATCTTTGGTGGGTCACAGAACGTAACGCACCCACCCTGGGGCGTTACAGACTATGACGGCCACTGGAAGGACCGTCACACCATCCCAAGAACGCTACGGTGGGAAACGACCCAAAAATCGTCCCACGCCCCCATACCTCCACGGGAGAGGGGAAAAACAAGGGGGAAGCCCCCAAATAGCCCCTAGCATGCATCTACGGCCTCGGATCGGCCAAAAACGCAACGAAGCGAGAGATCCGGCTCACTCCCCAAAAACATAGATTTTTTCAAAAATCCCAAATACGCCTGCTCGGCTCACCAAGGCCTACAAAACTTACGGGAAAGAGAATGCACGAGCTGGGAGTCCATCTCCCTACTTCCACCGATGAAACGACGCGTCGTGGATGCCGATCCACGAAGAAATCACCATGAAACCCTCGCCGTTCCACGAACCCGCGGCCGAGCTTCCACGCGCCACCGGCCCTCGATCCTCGACTCGTTCCCCATTCCTCGCCTCCCGCCATCGCCGCCTCGCCCTCTTCCGCCACCATCGGCCGCCCGGGGAGAGGGGGAGAGAAAGAGATGAGAGAGAGTGAGAAAGAGAGAATGAGAGGGGGAGAGAGAAAAGGGTTAATATATATAGAAAAATCTAAAAATTACAGAAATTTAGAAAATTAGAAAAATTACCTCCGCGATCCTCGGGAAGAGCACAACCCAGTGGTAACGTCCCGGAGTCGGAGAACGCCACGGTTCGCCCTGCACAGAGTTCCAAAGGCACATCGGGGAAAAAACACAAGTAAAGCACAAAATGCACTCTGAGACCCACTAAAACGATCCGAAAAATATTCGGGGCATTACAGCCCTCCCCCCTTAAAGGAATTTCATCCTCAAAATTTAGGACTAGCACCAAGTCACAGGGGAAGAACACCTTAACCAACTGACAATGCTGTCAAAGCCCCAGCACAGAAAACCTCGACTCTCACAAAAATATTGATCCTAAGGGACACAGTCGGACTACAATCACGAACAACACCCCGCTCCGCATGCCGCACACACCGGCCACTTGAGCAGGCGCACCAAAGGACACCGTCCGGCATCACCTCAGACATGCGAGAACCAATCATGGCACCGCTGCCACCATCTCGCTCACCGAGGAGACATAGTCCTCGACACGAGAAACAGCTATCGATCCATCCAATGGTCAGCAGACAAATTACACGTCAGCTTCACAACCAGCTGACAGGTCACACACCCTCTCAAGAGAACAACCAATATAGAGCCTCCACCAGCTCAAGCAGCCATCTCAACAGACCGCAACCACAACATCGGCTCAGCACCAAGAATCACCTCACGCATGGCAAGCTGGAAGCCAGACATATCATTGTGACAACTCTGTCAGAGGACAAACTTCGACAAAGCCCAGATCCCGTCCGAAAAGGCACACCTCAAAATCAGCCACCCGAGGCCTCGCTGGCACACGGCTCTCGCCACACTCGAGCCCCGACAACCAGCATCATCTGTCTGTGAAAAGACCATCCACTGGTCGCCAGATACACGTCAACGGGAAATCTCCGCTTGCTCAGGTTCTTCCTTCTTTCCTGGTCTTCCACCAGATCCAAAGGGAACATTCCAAACCTCGGCAAGCCATCCGTTGACTCACACATAGACCGATACCACATCTCGAGCTGAACTTCTCTCGGACTCCACATCTGATCTCAGTCATCGCGCCAACTTGACCCTTCTTGGGGAGCACGATAAAACCAAATGACAAGATCCTGGTGTCTTCAGTCATCACCTCACTTGACTCAGACTTACAAGGGAACCATCCCATGCTGGTCAGCAAACCAGGGATAACCATTGCGACACCAACGTCCTGTCAAGGACCACCAATCCGATGCCAACCTCACTAAAAGGCCTCCGCCCACAGGCGTCACTCTTCTGTCTGGTCTCATCACATCCCTCGACTTCCGTCAGGTGACGTCCTCAACAACCCCATCCGGGCTTACGCCGACGCTTGACATGGCTTCCATCACAGGAATATGATACTCATGCGGCGCACTGGCCAGCACATTCCCTAACCCTCCATCCTACCAGTGCCAAGAACCATAATACCTAGAGCAATGGCACGGCAACAACACGTTTCACACAGAGGAACCAATCCTCCAATGCTCAATGCAAACTCAGGAATCCGCCCGTAGCAACCAATGCCACAATCTTGAACCAGTGGGTTATGGGCCCACCACGCTACCGCTGCGCACTCTGATCCGTGCGCACAGCCACAAATTCTCAGAAACACCGCCCAACTGGCACTCGTCCTTTCGAAAAAGTGCCAACACTTTTACACGATAAGGGAATGGGCATAACTTCTCACTGGCAACCACCTTGCCAAAACATGGATCACGTCTCACACTGACTTCATGGCACACGAAGGCCAACCAATCCGAACACGTAATGCAAGACGACGAACCTTGGCCAATTGCAATCTCTCCAACCAAAGGAGAAACCAATCGCACCTCCGACCAACGGAAGAACTCCACGCTCGACCTGATCTCAAATTTCCCGCACGCTGGAAACAGCACCATCCAGCACCAAGAAAACCATCGCTTCATCAGGTCAGCGCCTCCGACACACTCAGCAAGTGTCACATCAGACCACAATCATAGCATCTACCGATGCACCACCGCTGCGATTCCTCGAACCGCAGCACACCACGCCAAGAGCCGCAACACGAGCCATAACCGACGACCGTCAACGCTCATCCACGAGTCCCGAAACTCACCGCGGAACCTTCATATCTCAACTCAAATCCAAGGCGAACACCACACATTCGCACGCAAGAGTGCAGGAGCAAGACTTACTGGGACACCATAGCCCAATCCTACCTTGAAATCCGTAAGAATAATCGGGACCGACACGTCATTTCTGACGCCACAGAGCACGACAAGAACACCAGGCTCGACGAGACAGTAGCTGACCGAGAAGATCCTCCGCTCACCCGAGCACACTTCTCGATCAGAACACCCACTCTGCCACCTTGAACTACGACCTGAACACCTCAAGGGCTGGACAAACCTCAAGCTGGCGTGGCCAAAATCGATAGCAGCTCCCTCAGAGCACGCTCACGGCCACTTAACCACGAACAATCCTCTCCAGCCACCTGACCACGCTGTAGATTCCTTGAACGCAGCACCGCAAGTTCATGCCTGATAGCAACCTCTACCCAACGCAGCACAACCAGGGCCACCACCGATGAGGGAGAAGGCTCTCGACCTCGATCCTTAGACCCCACGCCGGCACGAAAGCCGCGAACAGCAACCACCTTCTCAGCGCTGCACAGCGCACTCAAGCTCTCAAGCGAGAAACAAGGCGGAAAACAAACATAAAACCCTATGCCAGCGGCCGACTGTACTGGACCTTATGGACTCTGATCGCTGTAATATCTCAAATTCCTATGTACGTGCACAACCACCGCTCTGATACCAGCTGTAACGACCCGAGAATCCGATTATCGGGAGAGACCCCATAATCCGAGACTCGAACCGCCACCCACGAGCTGGGAGGGCTCGGAAGGGCTAAAAGGAGTGTGGAGGCACAAAGAAATAGGAAATAAAGCAAGATAATTCAACAATTAACAGAAATAAATAAACAACTACGATAACAGTAGAGTCCAGTCCAACAGAAAGTACAGTCTAAAGCAGTAAGAACGTACTACAAGCCAAGTGAACACTCGGCCCGGCGAGCTGGCAACAGAGAACCTCTGAACATCATCCTCGAACCACGAGGAAGAACCGACGCACCTGAAAAGCAGGGGTGAGCCTCCTGTCACTGGCCAAGTAGGGATCTCGCGGAACCCCAACTGAGAATAACGGTAGCACGAAAAGTTGTAACTACGAGAGCAACAGTAATAGCAGAAATAGTAAACCTGGTGGCCGGTCAAAACTCGGCACTACAACTACTCCTACTGTACCGGTCAATCAGAAAGAGAAGTCCCGATCTCGCAGTCGGGAACCAGACCATACTAGCACCACTTACCGAAGTAAAAACCGACGGTAACCCCACCCTAGAGGCCTGTCTCCCAAGACACGGCCAACCTGGACACACTGTCCAAGGTACAACGCTGACCACCTGGTCGCGGGTACTGCACAACAAGACGCAACCTCGGTAAAGCTACTAGAACCCGTCAAACGGCACAAGAACCGACACACGCACCATGGCGAAACACCTGGAACTCAACGGTCAACACGACCAAAAATCCGAAGGTCAAAGTCACAGAGACTGACAGTCTATCACTCCCGACTCGATAGGAGTACCTCCCACAAGAAGCACAGTCGGTAGCGTCCCCTGATGACTTATACCGCACCACAGGTGAACTGCCTGACGTGGTAGCGCCTACCAGAGGCACGGACACCGACAAGTAACCATAAAACAAGTGACTAGCTGGGGTCACGCTCGTCAGCGTGTGTTCACTGCCCCCAACCACGTGTGCACACACAGACCATGCGTCCTACGTCTGGCCTCTAACTAGTTTTCCCCTGGAGCCGGACTCTGGCTACCGACGAGGGACCCGACGGAAACCAGTCTAAAAACCATCCTCAAGGTAGCCTCTCCACCACTCCCTGGTGGGTCCACTCACGTGCAGGCAGGCTACGACTAGTGGAGGGTCACCGAAGGAGTATACTCACAAGTCAACGAAAAACCACGTCCGAACCCAGCGAAGTACTGGGACCGTCCCACGTACCAGCACCGTCGCACGGTGACCACAGTCGGAGGAGAAACGGGACTCACAATCCACACAGAAATGCAGAAGTACGGTTCCTAAGGCAGCTCACAGGCCGCCAAACTGAATCCCACTCTCAGAGAAAAGTGGGAACCCTCCAGCCCCAGGCTGGGTAACTAGACTCATAGTCCAAGGCCACACGCATGGCCCACGTGAAAAGCACAGAAGCATGATTCCCAAGGTAGCGCACAAGCCGCCACGTCGATAACTGGACTCGTAGTCCAAGGCCAAACACACGGCCCACTCGGGAATCATCTTCCAGGAAAACTCACGACATGCGGGGGAGACCCCACCGTACACACACCGATACACGGTGACTCGATTGAGCGTAACATAAAAGCCCGGAACACGAGGAGTCACCCACACTCTCAAACCCATGGGCACGCTAAACGGGGTAACACGGTCTTCCCGACACACTCAAGACATGGACACTGAACCTTCGGGGTGTCTGGGACATCCAAGAGACCGCAAGTCAACCACTGGGTCGCAACCGGGTCGACTAGGGACCTACACAACGTGAAACAATCGCGGCAAGCACGAAGAACCACTTCGGCGCAACACAGTGCCTGGCGGTCTACCTTTGGCCTGTCACAGATGTAACAGTCCAAGGCTAGACCGTCACAGCACTCTAACGGTCTAACACAGGAGTGTTACACGAGGGGGGCAACACCGGCTGTGACGCACCCATCCTAGGGCGTCACAGTCTCTAACGGACCAAGCCTGGTGGGTTAGAAGACAGAACGAAACAGGTTGTGACGCACACCCCTCGGGGCGTCACAGCCTCTGACGGTCCTACCTAGGCGCGTCAGAAGAATGGGCTGCGTTAGCTCTGACATTCCCATTCAAGGGCGTCATAGCACTCTGACGGTCCTACCTAGGCGCGTTAGAAGACTCATGACCCCCAACGGTCTGAAAACACGAGAACGGACGTAGCGGTCGAACCCAGGCGCGTCACACCCTCTGGCGGTTTATCGTGAGACCGTCAGAGCCACCGACGCCCTGCCGACAAATAGGACCCTGTGACGCACCCTCCTTGGCGCGTCACAGCACGTAACACAGCCACCCTGAGGCGTTACAGACTGTGACGGTCACTGGAAGGATCGTCACACCGTCTCGAGAACGCTACGGCGGAAAATGACCCAAAAATCATCCCACGCCCCCATACCTCCACGGGAGAGGGGGAAAACAAGGGGGAAGCCCCCAAATAGCCCCTAGCATGCATCTACGGCCTCGGATCGGCCAAAAACGCAACGAAACGAGAGATCCGGCTCACTCCCCAAAAACATGGATTTTTCCCAAAAATCCCAAATATGTCCGCTCGGCTCACCACGGCCTATAAAACTTGCGGGAAAGGAAATGCACGAGCTGGGGGTCCATCTCCCTACTTCCACCGAAGAAACGACGCGCCGTGGATGCCGATCCACGAAGAAATCGCCGTGAAACCTTCGCCGTTCCACGAACCCGCGGTCGAGCTTCCACGCGCCACCGGCCCTCGATCCTCGACTCGTTCCCATTCCTCGCCTCCCGCCATCGCCGCCTCGCCCTCTTCCGCCACCATCGGCCGCCCGGGAGAGGGGGAGAGAAAGAGACGAGAGAGAGTGAGAAAGAGAGAATGAGAGGGGGAGAGAGAAAAGGCTTAATATATATAGAAAAATCTGAAAATTACAAAAATTTAGAAAATTACGAAAAATTACCTCCGCGATCCTCGGGAAGAGCACAACCCAGTGGTAACGTCCCGGAGTCGGAGAACGCCACGGTTCGCCCTGCACAGAGTTTCGAAGGCACATCGGGGAAAAACACAAGTAAAGCACAAAATGCACTCCGAGACCCATTAAAATGATCCGAAAAAAATTCGGAGCATTACAGCCCGCCCCCCTTGAAGGAATTTCATCCTCAAAATTCAGGACTAGCACCAAGTCACAGGTGAAGAACACCTTAACCAACTGATAATGATGTCAAAGCCCCAGCACAGAAAACCTCGATTCTCACAAAAACACCGATCCTGAGGGACGCAGCCGGACTACAATCACGAACAACACCCCGCTCCGCATGCCGCACACACCGGCCACTTGAGCAGGCGCACCAAAGGACACCGTCCGGCATCACCTCAGACACGCGAGAACCAATCATGGCACCGCTGCCACCATCTCGCTCACCGAGGAGACATAGTCCTCGACACGAGAAACAGCTACCGATCCATCCAATGGTCAGCAGACAAATTACACGTCAGCTTCACAACCAGCTGACAGGTCACACACCCTCTCAAGAGAACAACCAATATAGAGCCTCCACTAGCTCAAGCAGCCATCTCAACAGACCGCAACCACAACATCGGCTCAGCACCATGAATCACCTCACGCATGGCAAGCTGGAAGCCAGACATATCATTGTGACAACTCTGTCAGAGGACAAACTTCGACAAAGCCCAGATCCCATCCGGAAAGGCACACCTCAAAATCAGCCACCCGAGGCCTCGCTAACACATGGCTCTCACCACACTCGAGCCCCGACAACTAGCATCTTCTATCTGTGAAAAGTCCATCCACTGGTCGCCAGATACACGTCAACGGGAAATCTCCGCTTGCTCAGGTTCTTTCTTCTTTCCTGGTCTTCCACCATATCCGAAGGGAACATTCCAAACCTCGGCAAGCCATCCGTTGACTCACACACAGACCGATACCACATCTCGAGCTGAACTTCTCTCGGACTCCACATCTGATCTCAGTCATCGCGCCAACTTGACCCTTCTTGGGGAGCACGATAAAACCAAATGACAAGATCCTGGTGTCTTCAGTCATCACCTCACTTGACTCAGACTTACAAGGGAACCATCCCATGCTGGTCAGCAAACCAGGGATAACCATTGCGACACCAACGTCCTGTCAAGGACCACCAATCCGATGCCAACCTCACTAAAAGGCCTCCGCCCACAGGCGTCACTCTTCTGTCTGGTCTCATCACATCCCTCGACTTCCGTCAGGTGACGTCCTCAACAACCCCATCCGGGCTTACGCCGACGCTTGACATGGCTTCCATCACAGGAATATGATACTCATGCGGCGCACTGGCCAGCACATTCCCTAACCCTCCATCCTACCAGTGCCAAGAACCATAATACCTCGAGCAATGGCACGGCAACAACACGTTTCACACAGAGGAACCAATCCTCCAATGCTCAATGCAAACTCAGGAATCCGCCCGTAGCAACCAACGCTACAATCCTGAACCAGTGGGTTATGGGCCCACCACGCTATCGCTGCGCACTCTGATCTGTGCGCACAGCCACAAATTCTCGAAAACATCGCCCAACCCGCACTCGTCCTTTCGAAAAAGTGCCAACACTTTTACACGATAAGGGAATGGGCATAACTTCTCCCTGGCAACCATCTTGCCAAAACATGGATCACGTCTCACACGGACTTCATGGCACACGAAGGCCAACCAATCCGAACACACAATGCAAGACGAAGAACCTTGGCCAATTGCAATCTCTCCAACCAAAGGAGAAACCAATCGCACCTCTGACCAACAGAAGAACTCCACGCTCGACCTGATCTCAAATTTCCAGCATGCTGGAAATAGCACCATCCAGCACCAAGAAAACCATCGCTCCATCAGGTCAGCACCTCCGACACACTCAGCAAGTGTCACATCAAACCACAATCATAGCATCTACCGATGCACCACCGCTGCGATTCATCGAATCGCAGCACACCACGCCAAGAGCCGCAACACGAGCCATAACCGACGACCGTCAACGCTCATCTACGAGTCCCGAAACTCACTGCGGAACCTTCATATCTCAACTCAAATCCAAGGTGAACACCACACATTCGCACACAAGAGCGCAGGAGCAAGACTTATTGGGACACCATAGCCCAATCCTACCTCGAAATCCGTAAGAACAATCGGGACCGACACGTCATTTCTGACGCCACAGAGCACGACAAGAACACCAGGCTCGACGAGACAGTAGCTCACCGAGAAGATCCTCCGCTCACCCGAGCACACTTCTCGATCAGAACACCCGCTCTGCCACCTTGAACTACGACCTGAACACCTCAAGGGCCTGACAAACCTCAGCTGGAGTGGCCAAAACCGATAGCAGCTCCCTCAGAGCACGCTCGCGGCCACTTAACCACGAACAATCCTCTCCAGCCACCTGACCACGCTGCAGATTCCTCGAACGCAGCACCGTAAGTTCACGCCTGATAGCAACCTCTGCCCAACGTAGCACAACCAGGGCCACCACCGATGAGGGAGAAGGCTCTCGACCTCGATCCTTAGACCCCACGCCGGCACGAAAGCCGCGAACGGCAACCATCTTCTCAGCGCTGCACAGCGCACTCAAGCTCTCAAGCGAGAAATAAGGCGGAAAATAAACATAAAACCCTATGCCAGCGGCCGACTGTACTGGACCTTATGGACTCTGATCGCTATAATATCTCAAATTCCTATGTACGTGCACAACCACCGCTCTGATACCAGCTGTAACGACCTGAGAATCCGATTACTGGGAGAGACCCCATAATCCGAGACTCGAACCACCACCCACGAGCCGGGAGGGCTCGGAAGGGCTAAAAGGAGTGTGGAGGCGCAAAGAAATAGGAAATAAAGCAGGACAATTCAACAATTAACAGAAATAAATAAACAACTACTACAACAGTAGAGTCCAGTCCAACAGAAAGTATAGTCTAAAGGAGTAAGAACGTACCACAAGCCAAGTGAACACTCGGCCCGGTGAGCTGGCAACAGAGAACCTCTGAACAGCATCCTCGAACCACGAGGAAGAACTGCCGCTCCTGAAAAGCAGGGGTGAGCCTCCTATCACTGGCCTAGTAGGGATCTCGCGGAACCCAAACTGAGAACAACGGCAGCACGAAAAGTTGTAACTATGAGAGCAACAGTAATAGCAGAAATAGTAAACCTGGTGGCCCGTCAAAACTCGGCACTACAACTACTCCTACTATACCGGTCAATCAGAAAGAGAAGTCCCGATCTCGCAGTCGGGAACCGGACCATACTAGCACCACTTACCGAAGTAAAAACCCACGATAACCCCACCCTAGAGGCCTGTCTCCCAAGACACGGCCAACCTGGACACGCTATCCAAGGTACAACCCTGACCACCTGGTCGCGGGTACTGCACAACAAGACGCACCCTCGGTAAAGCTACTAGAACCCGTCAAATGGCACGAGAACCGACACACGCACCATGGCGAAACACCCGGAACTCAACGGTCAACACGACCAAAAATCCGAAGGTCGAAGTTAAAGAGACTGACATTATGTCACTCCCGACTCGACAGAAGTACCTCCCACAAGAAGCACAGTCGGTAGCGTCCCCTGATGACTTATACTGCACCACAGGTGAACTGCCTGACGTTGTAGCGCCTACCAGAGGCATGGACACCGACAAGTAACCACAAAACAAGTGACTAGCTGGGGTCACGCTCGTCAGCGTGTGCCCACTGCCCCCAACCACGTGTGCACACACAGACCATGCATCCTAGGTCTGGCCTCTAACTAGTTTTCGCCTGGAGCCAGACTCTGGCTACCAACGAGGGGCCCGACGGAAACCAGTCTAAAAACCATCCTCAAGGTAGCCTCTCCACCACTCCCTGGTGGGTCCACTCGCGTGCAGGCAGGCTACGACTAGTGGAGGGTCACCGAAGGAGTATACTCTTAAGTCAACGGAAAACCACGTCCGAACCCGGTGAGGTACGGGGACCGTCCCACGTACCAGCACCGTCGCATGGTGACCACAGTCGGAGGAGAAACGGGACTCACAGTCCACACAGAAATGCAGAAGTACGGTTCCTAAGGCAGCTCACAGGCCGCCAAACTGAATCCCACTCTCAGAGAAAAGCGGGAACCCTCCAGCCCCAGGCTGGGCAACTGGACTCATAGTCCAAGGCCACACACATGGCCCACGTGAAAAGCACAGAAGCACGATTCCCAGGGCAGCGCACAAGCCGCCACGCCGATAACTGGACTCGTAGTCCAAGGCCAAACACATGGCCCACTCGTGAATCATCTTCCAGGAAAACTCACGACATGCGGGGGAGACCCCACCGCACACACACCGATACACGGTGACTCGATTGAGCATAACATAAAAGCCCAGAACACGAGGAGTCACCCAGACTCTCAAACCCACGGGCACGTTAAACGGGGTAACACGGTCTTCCCGACACACTCAAGACATGGACACAGAACCTTCGGGGTGTCTGGGACATCCAAGAGACTGCAAGTCAACCACTGGGTCACAATCGGATCGACTAGGGACCTACACAACATGAAACAATTGCGGAAAGCACGAAGAACCACTTCGGCGCAACACAGTTCCTAGCGGTCTACCTTTGGCCTGTCACGGATGTAACGGTCCAAGGCTAGACCGTCACAGCACTCTAACGATCTAACACAGGAGTGTTACCCGAGGGGGGCAACACCGGCTGTGACGCACCCATCCTGGGGCGTCACAGTCTCTAACGGACCAAGCCTGGTGGGTTAGAAGACAGAACGAAACAGGTTGTGACGCACACCCCTCGGGGCGTCACAGCCTCTAACGGTCCTACCTAGGCGCGTCAGAAGAATGGGTTGCGTCAGCTCTGACGCTCCCATTCAAGGGCGTCACAGCACTCTGACGGTCCTACCTAGGCGCGTCAGAAGACTCGTGACCCCCAACGGTCTGAAAACACGAGAACGGACGTAGCGGTCGAACCCTGGCGCGTCACACCCTGTGGCAGTTTATCGTGGGACCGTCAGAGCCACCGATGCCGTGCCGACAAATAGGACCCTGTGACGCACCCTCCTTGGCGCGTCACGGCACGTAACACAGCCACCCTGGGGCGTTACTGACTGTGACGGTCACTAGAAGGACCGTCACACCGTCCCGAGAACGCTACGGCGGGAAACGACCCAAAAATCATCCCACGCCCCCATACCTCCACGGGAGAGGGGGAAAATAAGGGGGAAGCCCCCAAATAGCCCCTAGCATGCATCTACGGCCTCGGATCGGCCAAAAACGCAACGAAACGAGAGATCCGGCTCACTCCCCAAAAACATGGATTTTTCCCAAAAATCCCAAATATGCCTGCTCGGCTCACCACGGCCTATAAAACTTGCGGGAAAGGAAATGCATGAGCACATCAAAGAAACGACGCGCCGTATATGCCGATCCACGAAGAAAACGTCATGAAACCCTCGCCGTTCCACGAACCCGCAGTCGAGCTTCCACGCGCCATCGGCCCTCGATCCTCGACCCGTTCCCCGTTCCTCGCCTCCCGCCATCGCTGCCTCGCCCTTCTCCGCCACAGTCGGCCGCCCGGGGAGAGGGGGAGAGAAAGAGATGAGAGAGAGTGAGAAAGAGAGAATGAGAGGGGGAGAGAGAAAAGGGTTAATGTATATAGAAAAATCAATTTAGAAAATTTAGAAAATTATGAAAAATTACGTCCGCGATCCTCGGGAAGAGCACAACGCAATGGTAACATCTCGGAGTCGGAGAATGCCACGGTTCGCACTGCACAAAGTTCCGAAGGCACAT
This sequence comes from Amorphophallus konjac, assembly GCA_022559845.1. Taxonomy (NCBI): domain Eukaryota; kingdom Viridiplantae; phylum Streptophyta; class Magnoliopsida; order Alismatales; family Araceae; genus Amorphophallus; species Amorphophallus konjac. The sequence goes on along the minus strand of CM040119.1, from coordinate 260,291,345 downwards.
CAGGGAAAAACACATGTAAAGCACAAAATACACTCCGAGACCCACTAAAATGATCCGAAAAAAATCCGGGGCCTTACAGTCCTTCTCTCTGAAAACTAACTTTAGCTCCAAGGATTTTATCCAAGTTATCTTTTCCCTTAACGAATTTGGACAAAGAGTTTCTCAGATCTTGGATTTTAGAGTGTAGAGAAGTAATGTTTGTAATGATCCAGATTCCTGGATACCGGAGACCCGATACCACTAAGGACCCTGAGACGCCACCCAAGAGCTTATGAGGCTCCGAAAGGGTTGGAAAAGGAAATGTGGGTGCATAAAGATCTACAATCACACACGCATTTTGAAGAAATAATTACATTAAGAAGAAGCAAAATTTACATCACCAGAGTGTTATAATTATACATTAGTCCAGAAGTACAAAGTACAAGTCCAAAATTATATAGGAACCAATAGAGAACAACTACACGGGGCATATCCCAGACTGGACCACACTGGCACTAGGATTGTCCGCCAAAACCACGTGGGAATCCCAAAGAATGTTGCGCCTCACCTCAAAAGTAAGGGGTAAGTCTCATTTCATGGACTCAGTAGGGGTCCCGCAGATCCCTACCTCGTAGCTAAAAACATGAGAGAAATAGTTAATCACAAGATATAACTAATTGGCATGCAACTATATCAATTAAAGAAAGTTGTATGATAATATCAATTAATTGACATGGTTAAATAATAAATGTCACACAAATTCATGCCAATTAAAGCGCATAGTTAAACACGAGAATCATTCATTCACCATTAGAGTCAAATTTCCACATACCAAGTGACAAGAGAAAAGAAACCACTAGAAGTAAGACCATACGTGTCCACTGATGACTTATACCGCATCTCAGGTGTCTCCCACTCGCCTCAAACACGGTAACTGAGACACCGTAACTGTAAACAAAGACAAGGACTAGTCAGGGTTACGCTCGTCAGCGCAAGTCCACGCCTCTAACCACGTGTGCACACACAAGCTCAATGCCTTGAGCCAGGCCTCTAGCTTGTTTCCCCCCCCCCCCAGTCGGATGCTACTGCAAAGCAAGGGGGGCCACGGAAACTAGCCTAAAAATCATGCACCGGGACTGCCTCGTCACCTCTCCTCGGTGGGCCGACTCTAAAGGTCATCGGGCTATGACTAGTGGGTTAGTCACATAGGAAAGAGAAGTCGACTCAAAATGGGACATAAATACACATTTTAAATCATTATACCATGTAAAGATATCAAGGGTACGACCCTAAACACATGTCCGAACAAACACGGCTGAAAACTGGCTGGAGAACAGTAGCAGTCCTCACCGGACCGCTAAAGTATAGTAGCGGTCATGTGGTGACCGCAACTGGACAGAGGCGGTCATTCACATGACTGCTACTCGACCACCGCCTTAGCTCATGAAAGGCGGTCTCACTGGAGACCGCTAAATGACTTTGGCGGTCTGGTGGAGGCCGCTAAACCATAGTAGCGGTCCGGTGATGACCGCTACTATTCCAGATAGTGCGAAATATGGTCTACCCATTTTAAACCCCTCCCAAATCGTTCAAAACGATGGGAATACATGAGAAATACCTATTTTAACCTATCATACATCATTTTTACATGCTTTAAGCCCCAAAAACACAACAAAGGAAGCATTCCACAAGATTAAACATGCTAGAATTTTAAGAACTCAACCCACATGAAGTTTTGATTCAAATAACCACTCTAACATGCATATAACCACTAAAAATAATGGGAAAACATGCTAGAGCAAGGTAGAATCCATCCCCCTACTTGGAATCTCAAAATCAAGCTGTTCCTCATTAAAACCGCCTCCTAAACGGGAGAAACTCCACCCACACACGAACCCGCCTTCACGATCTCACGAGCACACCGCCGTCGCCCCGAGCTCGCCGGAGTCTCCTCCTCCAAGCCGCCCACGACCGGGTGGAGCAGGACGTAGAGAGAATGAGAGAGAGAGAGGGACGGTGCGTGAGGAGGGGAGAGGGGAACCGTGGGGTTCATCTCGTGGGTGAAAAATGGGTTTTGGTTTTATTTATTTTTTTTTGTTATAAAACCTTCAATTGCAAAAAGGCATTAAAAGAACCAAAATTATGTTAATGCCCCACCATTTTCTATAATTCATTATATAAATGGATTAATTCATGCATAACTCATGCAAAAAGCCCACAAAATTGCCCAACTTCATGGAAATTTTTTGAATTAAAAATCTGATAAGAATCTGTAATTCACGGGTCTTACAATGTTAATCTCATAACTTGCAATATTATCTTCACATGAAATTACTTGTTGATGCAGTGCATCATTTATGCTTTTAAGAGTTTAAATTTCCTGTGACAATGTTTGTTCATTTTTAGATTGGGTTTCATTTAAGGAGCATTTTCACTTTTCAAGCACAAGTAATCTTTCAGATATAGCAGTGTTGAGTTCTTTAAAATTTTCATTCTCCAATTTCAATTTTTTAAGTTCTGCATCATAGTTATCATCATTTGACATGGAACTTAGCTTTTCACTCAACTCCTCCTTAGTCTTTTACAGTTCTTTCTTCCTGTTTAGTAACTCTTCATTTTCCTCCCTAAGTGAAGCAATCAATTCTTCTTGCCATTTTATCTCAGACTGAAAATTGGCATTCAATTCTTTTATAGAGAAACAATTATTACATGACTTATAAGCTTTCTTCATTTCAGTTCTGAGGCGTTCATTTTCAGATTTTAATGAACTTAATTCAGATGTCATTTCAGATTTGACTCTCTTATACTGATCTAGCAATCCATTGTAAAGATTCATTTAGCTGATCACTGTTGTGATCTCTAACCATTAAGCATTTATTCCCCTCTTGATCATGAATGGCAGTCAGCTTATCTAGTATCTCCTTAGCATTCTTGCACGTAGAGACACAAGGAAACTTATCAGCATCAATTGTCCTTTTCATCAACTTCAGAGCTTTTAGATTATCAGCAATTTTCAGTTTATGGATGACATTCCATTTAGATTTCTCCTCAGGAAGTTCATATGAACCATATGAAATTAAAACCCATAAATCAGAATCTATAGAGTTCACAAAATCTTGCAATCTCCCTACCCAGCTATAAAAGTTCGATCCATCAAACTTAGGAGGGTTAGCCATTGAAAACAGATTGAAACGGTAAGCAGAAATAATGAATGCACCAAAGAGCAAGATCAGATCTGCAGATCGTTGGATCTGTTGAATAAGAAACCCGCTCTGATACCAATTGTTATGGTGCACAGTTGGGATCTAGAGGGGGGGTGAATAGATCCCACAATTAAAACTATACCCAGATCAAAACTAAATCGAGCTTGATCAAGCTGAACAGACTTAATGTCTAGATAGGACAAATGATCGAACACTTGGCGAGAGGATAGCTACACTCCGTAACAAGTGAATCACGCAACACAGCACAACAACAAGCTCTCAATAAACTACCAGAACCTTCATGGTACTAACCGGAGGTTGGAGTCCAAAACTCTCCTCGCGCAAAGTGTGCTACGCACACCTTTTGGTATACTAGAGAGGTTCCAGCAAAGTTGATTTTTTCAAAGACACGGTGAACAACAGTGGTATTTCAACTAAATTAGTAACATTTTCATTCCACACACCATCATATGAAGAGAGATAGAAGATAAGGAATAAACACACAGTCAAACCACGGTGCAAAGAGATTTTTAGGTGGTTCGATTGCTTCCAACAATCTACGTCCACCCCTCACTCAAACTGAATGAGGATTACTGTTGATACGTAGCTTAGACTCTGCTGATTACACATCTTAACAACCGATGAGCATCACAGCTTGCTCCGCTGACGAACAGCTTGAAGAATCCGCTGAACATCACAGCTTGCTCTACTGACAAACAGCTTGAAATACCCACTGAGCATCACAGCTTGCTCTGCTGACAAACAGCTTGAAAAAGAGTTTAAAGAAAATGAAAATAATAGAATGAAACCACAAAGCAGATCAAAGACAATATAGCTCAAATGAGCATGCGACTCTGGATATGATCCATAAGTTAAACTCTCAACACTTCTTCAAAGGATCTTCAGATCGCCCCTTCTATCCTCTGCTCTGCTGCACTCCAATCTCATCGACTCAACGGCACTCTTATTTTTTTGCTCACTTCTCTCTATTTTTCTTTTCTCTTTGGCTCACTCCAGTTTCTCTCCGATTCGTAGCTCTCACTATCTTCTTCTTCTTCTCTACCGTGCAGGCACTCTTCGTAATTCTCAGCTCTCTCCTCTCTCACTTCTCTGCTCTCTTCTTAGCTCACAATTCCTAGATCCTGCTACTTTTGTCCACGTGGCAGATCATTCTGTTGGACAGTCTACCTTGGATCACGTGCCAAACTTATTGAATCTTTGAACCACGTGACCACACTTAGTCTTCATATGATCAGCAACCTCTCATGCTTAATCAATAGCAGAAGATGTTTCGTACTTAAGAGTTCTCTTGATTGAAGTTGAGTTGGCCTATACATTTTTGAGCTCTACAATCTAGATGTTTGAGCAAATTTCATAATCACTTTGGATACTTTCACTTTGGTATTCCTATCAAAATACGTATGAAAATTCATCATAAACCTTGTGATTATGTGGCTAATGAGATATTTTAATATGTGCTAAGGAAATGCAGATTTAAGCATTTTCACAAGGATTAGACAAACACATGACAAAAGGTATGAGATGATGCAGATGCATCGATGCATACACTAAGTGCATTGACCTGATTTTCTAACGTGGTGAACAAACGCAACAAGATAGCAACGATAGCATCGACCTGTGTAGGATACAGGTTGACCGGATATCAGGGAAACATGTGATGGATGCACATAGATGTATAGATGCATCGACCTGTAAAGCTAGGACCAATACAGTTGCATCGACCTGACAAGGCGATAGCTAGCACGGCTTGTACTGCTGCATCGACCTGACAAGGCGATAGCTAGTACAACTTGTGCTTCAGCATTGACCTGATTACTCAAGCGAGTATGGCTGCATCGACCTGAGTACAGAAAATAACATATATGCATCGACCTGATGATGCAGACGCAAGTGCAACTTGTACCGCAGCATCGACCTGACTACAATGTGCATCAACCTGATAATGTAGACGCTAGCAACCTTTGTACCACAGCATCAGCCTAACTATCTAACACATGATTATGCATCAACCTGATAGAACATACATTACATGTGCATCGACCTAATAGAACATAACCACTACATGTGCATCGACCTGATAGAAGAATCAAGACTTATGCTTAGAAATACAAGTCAATCAAACATCGTGAATGCAGTTTTGCCCACATCATGAATCATAGTGTGACATCATCAAAACTAGGGTTCCAACAATGTCGACCAGACACCCGTTGTAAGTCTACTTCATCCATTTAAACATTGTTTTTCTGAAATGAGTCCCTTTGCCTTCGAAAAGGATGGTCACTTGGTAGAAACTGTCGATGGCAATCAACCCACCATGCTTTCCCACTATGTTTCAATACAATTGATTTAGTACATCTTCCATACACTAAAGACATGCTAACCTCCCATGTGTGCTCCAACCATATAGCATTCCATATGCTGGGAAGTCACTTATTGTTCACATCAGTGCAGCCTTCATAATAAAATTTTGCTTCCTACGTGCATCATAAGTAATAACTCCATCAGTCCATAAAAATTTTAGTTCATCAATCAACGGTCTGAGATATATGTCCAAATTTTTTCCCAGAATTTTTGGACCAGGAATTACTTGGATAAAATTAGATTTTCTCGCTTCATGCACATGTCCGGCGGAAGGTTGTACGGTGTCCTGAACACTGGCCAACAAGAGTAAGATGCCACTGAACCACCGAATGGATTAAAATCATATGTGCATAAACCCAACCTAACATTACGTGGCTCCTTTGAGAAAGCAAAATGAGTACGGCTGAAGTGAGTCCAAGCTTCACCATCGACAGGATGACTGATTATATCATCGGCACGACGTACTCTTTTGGTGTGCCATGTCACATGTCGAGCCGTCTTTGAGGATATATACAGCTGCTGCAGCCTAGGCGTAAGTGGGAAGTATCACAATGCCTTGTAAGGTACATCTTTTTATTTTAAATTGTCCCCTCTCTTAGGTTTGAATCTGTCATGATGACAAATAGAACATGATATCTTACCTGCATCCTCTTTGTAATATAACATATAGTGATTCGGCCATGCATCTATTTTCACATATCTAAGCCCTAGCTCATTGACCATCATTTTTGCACGGTAAAAAGTTTCTGACAACTTCTCGTCTCGAGGCAACATACTTTTGATTAAGAGGAGGAGACGGTCAAAACAAGTCTCGCTGATGTGAAATTCAGATTTTAGGTTCAACAACTATGAGACCACACACAACCGAGTGTACTTTTCACAACCATCCCACAGCGGCTAATCAACATCCCTAAGTTGTTGATAAAATCTTTCGGCTATCTTATTTGGTGCTTCTTCCATGTATGCATGTTCCTCGTGAACATTAAAACTAGGACCAGCAGCATCTACAACCATATCCATGTCCCCACTTGTGCCTGCAGCATTGTCGGACTCATACGACAAGACATCCTCACCATGACACGTCTAATTCATATAACCGTCCACGAACCCTTTCTTGTACAAATGATGCTTCACATCCCATGGTGAACGCCACCTCAAGTTTATACAACCTGAACAAGGGCATCGAATGTGACCGTCGCGGATGTTGACACCTATTTTAAGCCTACAAGTTGAGTTATTTCTTTTATTCTCCTTTGTAATGCTATGATTTAATCATTGTTTTGGAACCTTCTTTGAGCCTACTTCGAGCCCATTTCTTGACTATTTTTTCGAGCCCATTGAGCTTTAGAGGCCTTTACCTTTGATTCCCAAACTTTCGGGTCCGTTTCGGCGATTCGGAGGGCCAAATGGACAACCGACGCGGCCCTGCGTTCTCTCCAAACGTTCACCTTTTTTCATTTTTTATTTAATTTTAATAAATTCACCTAGAACGCGGTCTCACAGGAGATCGCATTCATGACAATGCGGTCCCTGGAGACCGCGTTCATGAGAACGTAGTCCCTGGAGACCGCGTTCACAAAATTATTTTTTATATTATTTTTATTATATTATTTAAATAAAGGTCATGTCGTAGTTTGTTGGAAACCGCACCCATGGCCGCGGTTTCATGCTAACCGCGTTCTTAAAACCCCCTCCCGGGCTCCCGTCGGCCCGATGGCTCTGTTCCTTGACCCTGTGATGTCCCTTCATAGCCGCGGTTTTGGCATAACCATGTTCATGAAGACGTAGTTGATCGACCAACCGCATTCTCGAATAGAGCCCAGAATGCCGGTGGCTCCGTTTTCTTCGCCCGAGGACTCTCTGGGACCCCTATCTTGCACCGATTTCGATGAGGATAGCCCTAGCCTCCACTTCGATTCTAATCATTCTAGGGCTCTTACCCTCACTATTATCTCGAGTTTAATCACATATATCCCCAAAATTGGGTGTTTATCCTCGGATTTAAACCCTTGGATTTCATGCTCTCTATATAAAGCACCCAGGTTCGCATGCACAACGGGGGGCTCTTCTTTGGTTCGGGGCGAAGCCATGCCACATCTCCGACTTGTCTCTTCGACCCCATCTTGAGGTAAGTATTGTCTTCACTTTTCAACGCTCAGGGCTCATTTTCTTCATCTCTCCTCTTAGTTATTTACTCCCCCTTTTTCCAAAATCATCACAGTTTGTAGTTTTCTGCTACATCTGCATTTTTTGTCATATTGCATGCACGTTTTTCATAGTTATACTGCATGTTTTTCCTCCTATTTGTTTTATTCTCATCACAATATACCCACCTTTTATTTGCACCCTTCCACAGGGGTTAAAAACCCTCCCCGGTGCGTTCTCCCCCTTTTATTCATGCTACTTTATCACTTCGGGATTTGATATTACACTCATAGTTTCTAATGGGTTTTTCCTCCTATGTTTTCATCTTTGTCTTACAGGAGAGCAAGAATAGAACGTGAGGCCCTCTTCTTCAAGCCGGCTAGAAGGCGAGGAGGTCATATCCACATCGTTTCCCGCACCCCTTTGTTTACGTGCGATCAAGTCTTCATCCTTTACCAAGGCATGCGGTGCCATTGCTTTCTTTTTATACACTCTTTGGCGTTGTCAATCTTTGGTGGCGATCACGGTTAGTTTTCTTATCTCTTATCGCCCTTTTCCTTTCATATTTTCATGCTTATTGCACAAATGCATATATTATTTGGGTTGGGAGGGGTAGATAAATCATCAACAACCTTTGTTTTTTAGCGATCACGGTGGGACACCTAGTGCCCATCATGTTTTTTCTTATTCTCCTGCAACTTGGGTGTGTGTAGGTCTCTATTTGGATAGCATTTTCTTGGGTTTTCTGCATTTCTGCATTTCTGGGTTCTGAATGCGGTTGCCAGGCAACCACTTCTATGAGAATGCGGTTCCCAGGAACCACCTTCTGATTCTGGCAGGCTCTGCGCACAGGCCCACAGGTGCATCTTCCCTTGACGATTTAGTTGACCTCCTGGGGTCGGATCGCTCTATTTTTGGTCCCATTTTGTAGCCCTTTGTATTGTCTTTCATTGCATATATCATTTGCATTATTTGGGCCACGTTTTCATAATTTAATCATATCTTGAACTTTCTGCAAGAAATCTGCAGGCAGACCTGTGACAAACCCTCAGATATGTTTTGTGTTGATGATTTAATTCACTTCCCGAGGTCTGATTGCTCTATTTTTGGTCCCATCCTGTAACCCTTTGTGTTGTCTTCATTTTCATAAATCATGTGCATTCATTCTATGGTGTTTTCATATTTTAAAAGTGTCTTCAATTTTTAGTTTTGTGTTGGAAATCTACACGCAGACTCACATGTGCATTTTCTTTGCTGATTTAATATACCTCCCGGGGTCTGTTTGTGCCATTTTTTGGCTCTATCCTGTAGTTCTTGTATTATCTTCGTCCCCATATAACATTTGCATTCATATTATTGTCTTTTCATAATTTAATCTTGCCTTGCTTTTTTAGTTTTATGCTAGAATTCTGCATGCACTCTGGTGCACATAGAGCCATGCATTGCATATCCTAGTTACATACCTACCTTGGTAAGTGATCCTCTCGTCTCCATATTCCTTAGAGTCAACAAGGTGATCTTATCTGAGACCTCCGTAAGCCACCGTGAGCCGTGAATTCTCACACGGACGTCGGGCCAGTTGTACCTTTCCACCTCTTAAGCTTGCATTTTTCATACGTGTGAGGGAGTTAACCTTAGTCAACCCAATGTTTGGACCTCTTCCCTTTAGGATTCCTATCTTGAGGGAATTGTGATTAATTTAAGACATTAAAAGGCCCACCAAAACTTTGGAGAATAAAAAAATTCCCATCATATTAACTTGTTTGACTTGGGTGAAATCCTTCACATTGCTTGTGTTGTTTGGGCTTGTCCAAGCCCATTTGTGGTGTTTTATCTTGCATCCCCCATCATCCACATATTCTTTTGTTGATAGGCCCATTTAGGTTAGCCCATTTTGTGTGCCCATTGTCTAGTTCCATTGTCCTAGGTCGGTCTTGCATTGGTCCTAGTGAGTCAACTCTCTCTTTCCTTTAGCCCTTCAAGCCCTTGCTTCACCGGCTGTATTTTCATTGATTTCCATGTATTGAGCCTCCATTTGCCCTCATGGAGTGCCACTTCAACCCCATATACCCTTCTTCTTTCCAATCTTCTTCCTATTCTTGTGTGGAATCTTCTTCCCACGCGGGCCCATCTTCCCGTGGTCCCTCTGACCCGTCTGAAGAACAAGCTAATCTCATGGCCCATTTATCATGTATTGTTCACCAAATGGACCCGGCCCAAGCCCAAAAACTGATTACAAATCACCTTAATGGGCCTTCCTCTTTTAATGGGCCTCATTCTCCTAATGGGCCTCATTCTCTTAATGGGCCTTCCTTACTTAATGGGCATCATTCTCCTAATGGGCCTCATTCTCTTAATGGGCCTTCCTCGCTTAATGGGCATTCTTCTCTTAATGGGCCTCATTCTCTTAATGGGCCTTCCTCGCTTAATGAGCGTTTTCCTCTTAACGGGCCTTCTCCTTCTTATGTAGCTGGCCCAGTTTCTAATGGCCAATTTTGTCTTAATGGGTCTCCCATTTCTTCTCCTTATGCTGCTAGCCCAATCGGTCCATATGCCCATGTCCCATCCAGGCCCATGTACCCTTCCACTCCTGGAATGGGCCCATCTTATTCTCAGCTCAGATCCTCTTATCCGACCCATTATCTTGCTCCTGGTCCACATTCACAACCTCTTGCTCAAGCTGGCCTACTTTCTTCTCGATCTCTCCCTGCCCAGGAGGTGATTGCTCAAACCCAACGCCAGCTTGATGAACTTCAACGCCGGATCGATCCCAAATCATCCTTGAGTGTACCATTTGCATTTCAAAATCTTCGACTTCCACCTCCTTCGTAAATTCCCGCATATCACCGTTATGGTGGAGCCGACGATCCCTTTATGCACGCTAAGGAGTTCGTTTACGAGTCGGCCCAGTTTTGACATGACCAACACTTGATGGCTTATCTATTTGGTTTGTCACTAGAAGGCCCGGCTAGGGATTGGTTCTTCTCTCTTCCGTAAGAGCAAGTTGTGAATTTCCAGATTGTCCAAGAAAAATTTATTCAGCAATATCAGGACCAGGTTGGACCCAAATACTCTGTTGTGGATCTGGCCTATGAGAAGATGAAGCTCGACGAGGATTTTTGTGCCTTTGCTAACCGCTGGCGTCGCCTAGCCTGCGCAAGTCTCGGGGATCATTTCGGAGGGAGAGCAAATCAAGATGTTACTACCGAATGCGGCGCTCGAGTAGCAGTTCATCTTGGCCTTAAATGACGTTACCTCTTGGCAAAAACTTTACAGCCGAGCCCGCTTCATCCGCCAACAACTCCAAGGTTCCCTTGACCCCGAGTCTTATTCACCTCCCATGTCCGTATACGCTCCGCCATCCACGTCCACTGCATATTCACCCTCCTTGAGTCGGTCTTCCACCGCATATCCCTTCATGAGTCAACCTTCCGCTCCCGCATATCAACCCTCCACAAATTCCTACACCTTCACATATCAACCCTCCATGAGTCCACCATCTGCGAGTCAGCCTTCCACTCCCGCGTATCCACATATGTCTCCACCTCCACCTCCGGTCAAGGGAACACCACACCCCGAGCAAGTGGATGTCGTCCACTACATACCTTCCCACTCCACTCCTCATATGCCCTCGCCTAGTCCCTCCACTAGTCGCCATGCACTATTGCCCACACAACCTCCACAACCTCCTTCATCTCATACCCCTCGGCATCCGTCTTGCCCGAAGCGGGCTCTTCACTCTCCGTTGCCGGAGTCTTTCACATATATTTTCAGGGCTTTGATGGCCACTCGCACGTTGCATCTCCCTTCGGTTATGCCTTGCCGACCCGCGGTCAGAAATATGCTTCAGTTTTGTGATTATCATCCCTAGCAGGGGCATTTGGTCGAGGATTGTCCCGAGTTCTGGGAGTATGTTTATGGCTTGGAAGACAAGAAGAGAATTGATTGGCCTACGATTCACCAAGTTGTCTTACATCTCCGCAGCAAGCAGCAGCAGCAGGCGCCGCCCAGGCAGCCGTTGCCATCACTACAAGACCAGGGACACCCCTGTGATTCTCCATCTAGGGCTGCGCCCCCTCTGTTATCTACCCCATCTTCACAACCTTCACCTACCCAAGCCTCCGCTCAGGATAGTGCCTCCACTTCCTCCACTCCCATTACCACCCCCACTTCTACTCCTAATGCCACCCGACGCGTTGTGTCGATACGTCGACGATGGGCTCCACGGCCTTCTCCTTTGCCTTCATCACCGCCTCCATCTCCACCACAAGTGCCTTCATCACAATCTCCACCCTCTCCTCCATCTTCCTCCCCGCCCGAGCCTGAGCAAGCCATGCCTTCACCTTTGCCTTTGCCACCTACACCCGAGCCTATCATTGCCGCATTGCCTTTGCCACTACTTGACATCACCATCCCCGTTGAACCCTCCATGCCTTCCAAACCCACTACTTCCACTTCTTCATCCATTTCCACCCCACAGAGCGAGTGTGCTCTACCTCTGGTGCCCCTCGAGTCTAGTCCCCATGGTGATAATGAGCCAAGTCAGGATGAAGCTATGCTGGCCCTTTAGTTCAAGATTCAAGATTTCATCTACTGGATGCCTATACGCGTCCTAGTCTCTGGCTACTTTGGGGATGATGCACCTCAACTTCTCATGACGGTTGTTAAGAAGAGCTCCCTTACATTAGTGCCAGTTTCTTCTCGAGCGAGGCCGATGGCAATCTCATTGCTTGCCGGGGAGTTCACTATTGATGCTATTATCACTTCTCGCTCTATTGCTGCTCAGATCACTGGCCAAGAAGGGTTCTCTACCCAAGTTGTGCTAACTCACACGGCTGTCGGAGATATGATGGATTCTATATTCAAGGGACAATTTGTCGTATTCTCAAGTTTTCCCAAGGACATTCTACACATCTTAAGCAACTTCTCTCAGTTTATCAAGCCGGCCGCGTCAACGCCGTGTATCACTCTCCCTCAATTTCATCATGTTCTTCGATCAAGGGAGTTGTACTTCAAGCCTGATTGCCGAGTGGAGTTGCCGAACCTCATGCTTCTAGTGCCAAGAGACAAGGCTCCATGGTTTTGTGATGCTTATTCATCCGAAGAGTCGTTTGTTCAAGAGTGTCCACCAATTGTTAGCACTGGGTGTCTAGGGGCAACTGCCCTAGCAAAGCTGCATGTTCATAACCGGGCCAGACCGTCCGCCAGATGGGCCCGCTATTTGAGAAGACATTATAAGTGGAGAAGCCCAAAGGTTTAAGCCCGTGCCAGGCGGGTCCATGTTCGAGATGTTTCTGCTAAGAAGCAGCGACGATGCAAGTTCAAGGGCCACATATTGCATACTCAGGGGACCACTCCTCCTTCTTCTTCATCTCATTCACCATTTCTTCTGCTAAGCTCCCACCCTTGGGTGGTGTACCTGCCTTCTTCCAATCGCGCGTCTATAATTTTCTCCTCTCTTCTTCAGTCCGCAAACCCCCACTCTTCTTCCTCTCATCCGGATTCTCTGGACTCTTCTCACTCTCACAATTCTAGGCCGTAGCCTATGCCCTTTTTTCACCCCGGCTTTGGGACATCTCCTGATTCTTCTTCCTCTCACCCGGAGTCTTAGGATTTCCTTTATGGCTTTCCTCTTCAATCTTTGTCTAATTCTCCTTCCCTTAGATTTCCGGATCCTGCTTCTAATCCTTCTCTGACTATGTTGGATGATTACAATTCTTTATCTCCAACCCTGTCAGATGACCACTATTCTCCTTCTCCGACCCTATCGAATGTCTATCATTTCTCATCTCCGACCATGTCGGATGACCACTATTCTCTCTCTCCGACCACGTCGGATGATCATTCTTCTTCCTTATCTTCGCAGCAGTCCAATCATTATTTCTATATTCTCTCTTCCTCACCCTTTCGGGGTTCTTACCCTTTTTCTTACTATTTTCGAGGCTTTAGCCCACCTTGATCTCGGTTGATCTCTAGTTATTCTGTATCTGGTTCCTTGTTATCAGAGTCTCTGCACCTTAACAGAAGAGTTCTAGCCCTCGTCTCTCTTCCTTTTTATCCTTCTTCGTCCAATTTGGTGTCTGCCGCTCCTCCGTGTAGAGGAATCTTCAAGCCTTACTATCCTTTCCGTCTTGATCCTGACAAGCAAGGAATACAAAGCTCGTGCTGCTCAAAGCTCGATGGTCAAGATCGCTTCAGGATGCTATTTTCACACCATGAATTTGCAAGGTATCTTTATTTTGTGCAAGAACATGCTATTATTTTTATCACTATTATTCATGCGCATGGTTATAATGTTGGTTCCTTAACACTATTGAGTGGCTTTAGAAAGTTTGCTTAGTTTAGTAAACATAGTTTGCTTCTGCAGCATTTTAAGCTGGTGATAGCTCCGCACTAGGAGTCTAGTTCTTTTCCCAATCGTTGAGAGTGTTCTCCCTTGAGCATGGGCTTTCACACACTTCACGGCGAGCCATAGCTGATTTTCCTTTGAGCAACACCATTGCTGCTTTGGCCATATCCATGGGTATGCACAAAGGTCTCTTCTTTTCTCTTCTCGACCAAGTGTAGGGGCAAGAGATTGATAAATGAGATGCCCAACCTAGTCGCTCCCTAATACGAGAGAGGTCTCAAATAGGGGCAGTCTTGACCCTTGAAAAATGAGCTTTCATGCAATATCTAGCCAACGAGGGCTATAAATATGAAAATCAATCAATCAATGCAAAATTATGGTAATTAAAGTGATGGCAAGAGTGGCAGTACAGTTCCCCGCGGGACGTCATGAGCCTGGTCGCATGCGTGCTTAATATATGGGTCTCAAAATCAAAGACACAAAGCCCCGGTGCAACAGACTGTATCTTTGAAGGGTAGTGCCCTAGAAGGAATTCAAATCTTGATATCTCCCATCCTACATAAAGCATATCTCCACTTTTCTTCTATTTCTCCCTATTAGGCTGGGTTGAATCCCAGGTATGGCCTTAGTAGGGACACTATTCTTTAGAGACGGTTGGTTGTGGTAAGCCACCCTCAAATGCACGCCCTGCTCGAGGGAAGTCTTTAATGAGAGGGGGAGGGATGAGGACCCTTGGCCAGTAGTTTAGCCCGTCCCTAGGTGCTGTAGATAGCTTTGTCAAAATTTAAAAATCCAAAAAATCAAATATTATCAAAAAAACAAAAAAAATAGATATTATCAAAAAAATAAAATAATCAGATATTGTCAAAAAATAAAAAAAATCAGATATTGTCAAAATCCAAAAAATCAAATACTATCGAAAAATTAGATATTGTCAAAAAAAATAAAAAATCAGAAAATATTATCAAAAATCCAAAAATATGTGTCTTCTGTTCCCTTTTTCATGTGTTTTCTATCTATTTATTTTGAGAACGGATATGATGTGTTTGCTAAGTGTGCAGGTCGTAGGTGTTTGAGTTTCCTTGCTCCTTATCATTTGCTATGCATCCTGTCCGTGTCTTGTTATCTGTTCCTCATTTCTTCAACCTTATCTCTCGATTCTTTCTGAAGCTCATGTCCTTCTCAGCCATTGTTTATTTCACTTCATCATATCTCCATGAGAGGGCTTTGCCTCATGATTGTGAACCTAGCGGTTCTGCTTCATTCTGATCTTGGGCTTTGATTGAAGAGCGTATTTGTCATGTCTTTTGTCCCGCTGTGTCCTTGTCACATGTGTCTATGTCCCTCCGTGTCATCACACATGTTGTTTTGTCTCTCCGTGTCTGTCATATTTTTGTCCCACTGTGTCGCCACACCATGTGTTGTTGTTGTCATCCAACACATGTGATGTCCGTATCTTTTGTCCCACGTGGTTGTCATCAATCCCACGTGTCTTTTGTCCCACCATGGTCTTGTCCCACCGCATGTGCTGTCCCACCATGTTGTAGTGTTGTCTTGCCCCACCGTGTTTTCCATCCCACACTCGTTGTTTGTTCTTGTGATATTTTATCTATGTTGTTATGTTTCATTCACCATTGTTATGTTATCTCTCATCCATCTTTATGATATTGTGTTATTTTATGTTCATCTTTATGTTATATTCATTATTGTTATTGTGTCTTATTGAAAATCTCATAAAAATCTGAAAAATGCAAAAATCCAAAAATGTCGTTTCGCTTCGCAGGTAAGTCAGGTATGACTTTCTATCCCTTCTCATTGTTGCATCACTATATCTTATCTACATTATTATAGCCTCTCAAGGACCGGCTAGTTGTCCATGTGTTCTGAGATCTAATGTTTCCCTTTAACAAAAACGATGATGATCTAAGAGCATACGGTTAATCGTTGGATAAGCCGTTATTTTGAGTCGGGTGGGAGATGATGGACTCTGTCTCGCATACCACGATTGCAAAAAGACTCTTGAACCCGTCCTGCTCGGTCTAGCAATAGTATCCTTGAGTACCTTCTATTTTATTCTTTCTTTACATTCATTTTAATGATTTCTTTATTTTAGCCCAGCATGCATTATGTCATTTTTGAGCATTCACGTCTCGTGATTCTCTCAAGGTTGTTCCTCAGCAATGGTTGATTGCACTTCAGTTCTCTTGGATAAGAGATTCGCATTCCACTCTGAATTTGATCGATTTATCTGATCTACCCGCTTGGTCTGGTTAGCCAACATGATTCCTATCTGGATTTTATCTCAGTTTCAATTCTCTTTTTCCAACTTTTCCACTGTGTCCTTCCAATCCCCTCATTGTCCGTGGATTGTGTCCCCCAATGAGGTTGGTCATGTTCCCTTTCCTTCCTTAGTTAGTTCTCTAGACATGTCTCATCTGCATCATCCATTCCTGTTGGTTAGTTCATCATTTTCGGGAGAATTCCTGTCGCTTATTGGTTGTGACGGGTGTCTTTTCCCTTGATGCCCACTTTTCAGTTCTTTTTGCTTCATCTCTGCTTCATCTCCATTTCTCGTCGATGTCGCTTTCACTCCATCTCCTTTCCATTTCCACCTCCGCGCCGCTTTCGCTCGCTCCCTTGCAAAGCGGACATCAAGGAGGGGCATCTATTGACACCTGTTTTAAGCCTACAAGTCGAGTTATTTCTCTTATTCTCCTTTGTAATGCTCCGAATTAATCATTATTTTGGAACCTTCTTTGAGCCTATTTCTAGCCCATTTCTTGACTATTTTTTCGAGCCCATTGAGCTTTGGAGGCCATTACCTTTGATTCCCCAACTTTCGGGTCCATTTCGGGTGATTCGGAGGGCCAAACGGACATCCGACGTGACCTTGCGTTCTCTTTGAATGCGGTCTCCTAGGAGACTGCATTCATGACAACGCGGTCTCCTAGGAGACTGCATTCACCTTTTTTCATTTTTCATTTATTTTTAATAAATTCGCCCAGAACGTGATCTCACAAGAGACCGCGTTCACAAAATTATTTTTATATATTTTTTACATTATTTTTATTATATTATTTAAATAAAGGACATGCCACAGTTTGTTGGAAACCTCACCCATATGGTCACGATTTCACACAAACTGCATTCTCAAAACCTCCTCCCGGGCGCCCGTCGGCCCGATGGCTCTATTTTTTGACCCTGTGATGTCCCGTCATAGCCACGGTTTTGGTATAACCGCGTTCTCAAACAGAGTCCAGAACGCCCGTGGCTCCATTTTCTTCGCCCGAGGACTCTCCGGGACCCCTATCTTGCACCGATTTCGATGAGGATAGCCCTCCACTTCGATTCTAATCATTCTAGGGCTCTTACCCTCACTATTATCTCACGTTTAATCACATATATCCCTGAAATTGGGTGTTTATCCTCGAATTTAAACCCTAGGATTTCCTGCTCTCTATATAAAGCACCGAGGTTCGCATGCGCGACGGGGGGCTCTTCTTCGATTCGGGGCGAAGCCTTATCGCATCTCCGACTTGTCTCATCACGCCCTGAGATTATGCAGTGGAAACAATCGACAACGCGAACAGTCGGCTAGTACGCCTCGAGTAAGCAATATAATCAGAGCGCAAGATAATCACATAAAAGTAATTGCACAAGTGATTCACTAAAAACCTTCATCTTTATTTCTTTATCAAATAATCTCAAAGTACATAAGATCTTTGACTCTTTTCATTAGACTCAATAAAATAAAGATTACATCATGACTTGACTAAACACTTGAAAACAAAGGCTTCTCTCGTCCATGTAACCTTCAATCACTCTCGGACCCGTTACTTGTATGATCCGAATCCGATTCACTTGTACTTCCTGAAATATTAAGAAAGTAGGTAATGAGCACACTTGTCCAGTAGGTATCTTCGTATCAACATGAAGGCGAATTTAAGTAATTAGCATTTTAGCTCTAGAGAATAGGATAAATCATGCAGATACGACGAAACATGTATATAACCAAGTAACAAGATACGATCAAGTACGAGATATGAGAATATGATTTATCAATCAAGAAAGTAAATTTGGCCTTTCCATGAACAAAGAAGTATCAAGAAAGTACTAGAACGTCATGTAACAAGCAAGAAAGTACTCTTCACTTAGTAGGAAGTACTTTGTGAATTTACGTGGATCTTTACTCATGTCCCATAGATTTTCACTTATTTATAAAGAAAGTACTCCCAACGCAATGCGACGCTAGTAGCATCATACCCCATGGTTTACACTATGTTTCCGACAATGAGCCGAGGGGACTAGCATAGAGCCCTTGAACACAATCAATGCTCGAACTATATCTTCAAGTATAAATCAAGCTACTTCCATGATTATAACAATAATATGGCCAATAATGTACAACTTCAACAATAATTCCATGATAAAGTAACCAAGGCAAGAATGCTTCAATTAAGAACAAGAGATTTCAAGGATGACGTAAATGGACATCATGCTATGGAAGAAATTCGACAGCATAACGGTACTTTCATTATGTTCCATACCTTTAATATTGACTTACTTAACGTAGGTTGAGACTCCAGATAATCCTAAGATCATCTAGGAACTCAAGAAAACCAACCCCAAAGGTCAAACCTTGGGTTAGATTAAATCAGGAACCAAGCGGTCTATTACTGGGCCGTTTAGCACGCCTGGCGGTCTATTCATGGTTCGTGTCATAGAATAAAGACATAGATGCAGTAAAACCATCTAGAGCTTTGGCGGTCTAGCGAATGGCCGTTTAGTATCCCTTAGCGGTCTAGTGAAGGGCCGCTTACGAAAATCAGACGGTCGTCCAGAGGGCCGCTAAGATCCAAAATACACAAAGCACCAGTAAGTGCTTTTCTAGACAATGGGTTTTAGCGGTACAACCTGCTTGGCATCCTAGTGGGAATCCCAGGCTTACGAAGTCTTACGGAGGCCTTGAAATAAGATTTCCTAGTCCGTTGGAAGGAATATCCAATGGAGAGGTTATCAAGTCCAAGATTGTGTACTTAATGTGCAAAGGTGTAACTAATGACAACATACCAGGATATGTGCCATGTACTTAGGAAAATGACTCTTAGAAGAGAGATATACCATGGTAAAATAGTGATTAAACCATAACTAGTTCATAAATCATATAAATTCAAGTTAATTACAAAAGTATATGATTTGGTCATGAAAATAACATAAGTGTAAAATAGTTCTAAGTGCATAAGGAATCATGAAATCTATTAGAACGCTCTGTTAACATAACTAGATATAAGATAATAGCACTTGAAACAGAAATAACACTTACTTATCTAGGCATATCATACATTAATTAGGGCCATTCTGCATTAAGTTTCGGGTTAACTTAAATACAGAAATCAGAAACTCAAACGGTCTAGTGGAGGACCGTTTTACTAAGCCAAACGGTCTATCGTACGACCGCTAGGGTTTCTGACAATCTACAGGAATACCGTTTCTTTCTGTGTTACAAAAAACCTAATACAAATATTAATCTAAGACATATCATGCCTGGAAATCAACATGTATAAACTCCTACAGCATGATAGAATTAGTATAGGCCAGCAATATGCGTGGGTTTGTGTAATAAATAAGAAAATTCCCCTTTTAACTTCAATTAGGGCTAGGAATTGTGCATGAAGAGTATACTAAATGCATAGTCTCTAATAAATCATAAAATTCTCGGTGTACAATACATGAAATCAACTGAAACCAGAGGGCTTTTATCCCTGACATAAAGTTTAAGCCTTTCATGAGATAACCTACCTTTGTCCTGGGCTTTAGACTTTGAATTTAAGGCTGGAAGTTAACCCTAATTCTCTGCTCGTCCTGAACCGAACCATCAACTTCACACCCTTGTATCTCCTGACTCTCAAGTCCTAAAGACATTATATTTTGAGGGTAGATAAAAGATATAAAGGAGAACAAAAAGTTCTAAAGACACAATTGCTAAATACCTCGTCTAGGGCTTCTAATTCCCTGATCAACTTGGGCCGGTCACACAGTTTCCTGAGTTATTGGTGTAGGATCAGTAACTTTGGAAGCCTCTAACTCCTTGTAGACTTGATCTCCTAGAATGAAATTTTGAGAGGAGTTAGACCTGAGTATTGTGAATAAAAGATTCTAAAGAACATACCTGAAATAAAATCTCCTTACCTTAGTTCCACGCGGGCCAAATGTAAGGGTCGCGCAGGGTGGTTCTGGGGTCTATTTATAGGTTTTAGCTAGGTTTCATGGATTCGAATGAACTTAGAGTCCCAATTAGGTCTTCAATTCAATCCTCAAGCCTTCTAGACTTATCTAATTAGGCGATTTGGATGCCCACGTTCCAAGCTTTTCACGTTCTCTTCCTTTCACGGAATCTACAGAGCCTAGCAGTCTAATGCGAGACCGTTTTCCACTGCTATGCGGTCTCGTGATAGACCGTTTTCTATCCCGAGCACCGAATTTGAACTGTTTCAAACTCTTCCCCTTATTATCCATTTATTTATCCTATTTATCCACTTAAATTTTAAAATTCCAGAAATTAAGCTTCTAGAACATGGACCAACCCTTTAGGGCTTGGGTTTTAGGTCCTTTGGGTTCAATTATATGGGCCTAATTTATTTATTAGTAGAAGGCCTTTACTTAATGAGACTTAATTAATAATAATTCATTTAATAGCTCATTTAAATGTTTAATAATTCTTTTTAAATCTACAAAATTCCTAAAAAATTCTTAGGCGTTACATATCTCTTCGACCCCATCCTGCAGAGGGAAGTATTGTCTTCAATTTCCAACGCTCATGGCTCATTTTCTTCATCTCTCCTCTTAGTTATTCGCTCCCCCTTTTCTAAAATCATCACAATTTGTAGTTTTCTGCTACATCTGCGTTTTTTGTCATATTGCATGCACGTTTTCCGCAGTTATACAGCATTTTTCTTCCTCCTATTTGTTTCATTCTCATCACAATATACCCACCTTTTATTAGCACCCTTCCACAGGTGTTAAAAACCCTCCCCTGGTGCGTTCTCTCCCATTTATTCATGCTACTTTATCACTTCGGGATTTGATATTACACTCATAGTTTCTAATGGGTTTTTCCTGTTGTGTTTTCTTGTTTATCTTGCAGGAGAGCATGAATAGAATGTGAGGCCCTCTTCTTCTAGCCGGCTGGAAGGCGAGGAGGCCAGATCCACATCATTTCCCACACCCCTTTGTTCACGCGTGATCAAATCTTCATCCTTTTCCAAGGTACGTGACGCCGTTGCTTTCTTTTTCTACACTCTTTGGCGTTGTCAATCCTTGGTGGCGATCACAGTTAGTTTTCTTATCTCTTATCGCCCCTTTCCTTTCATATTTTCATGCTTATTGCACATATGCATATATTATTTGTGTTGGGGCGGGGTAGATAAATCATCAACAACGGTCTATTGCTGCATTTGGATTCCCCAATGCAAAATGAATGAAATTGTCAACTCCATGTTTAAACTCAACAGACACCACCCGGTCAACTATTCTACGATACATCCATGAACCATCTGTCAACATTTTGCCTGCACCCACTAAATGTTAATACATAAATAATTTTGAAATCATTACTCCTGAAAAGAAGCTTGACCCTTTCCTCACATCGTTCGCCATAGTCCATTTGCAAAGGAAGGGTGTATTATTTAGATTATCACTTTTTAACCCATCCATAAAGGTTTGATCGCACAATCACTTACTATACGTGTTGGACGATTTGCTGAAAATTTTGGCAGCATCTCCACATGTTAGGTGCAATGTGGGATCTAGAGGGGAGGTGAATAGATCCCCTACAAAATTTATGCTCAATTAAAATACTGACCCAACCCAATTCAGATTAGAAGGAAACTAATAAGGAAACTAACACTGTAGACTCAGCAATCTACTCTTTGATCAGGTCTTAGCACACTAGTAAACAAAGACTTCCCACAGATATACTCGAACCACATTATGCTACCAATTTAGAACAACTTGACTTTCCAAGTAGTGTGCTGAACGGATTAAAGATTCAAGTACAACACAGTAAAGCATATAGCAATTCACACTGAATATGTATCAACCCACACAAGACAGATCGTGAACACATAGCACACGATGAAATCACAAAGCAAAACCAGCTCACACACCAACCTGTGAAGGAGGTAGAGGATAAGGAATGGACGCACAAAGCAAACCACAGTAGACAAGGATTTTTAGGTGGTTCGGTCTGTAACCCACAGACCTACGTCCACCCCTCACTCAACCCGAGTGAGGCCTCCCTTGCAAAAGCAAGACTACAGACTCAGTCTGTAACAGACGCTGCCTAACAGCTTGAACCGAGGGAAACAAATCCCTCACCTTGATCTCGCACCCAGCAAGACCAGACCCGCTACCACTAGTAGTGACCGGAGGAACCAATCCTCCCTTCCTCTGAAGACACAGAGGGACTCGTGCTCACCAACATGATGAACACACCCCTGATTCTACCCTAGTAGAATCAGTAACATTGCACTAAGGCAGCACACGAGGAATACCCTCGCACAACTACTGCACTATGGCAGCACACGAGGAACACCCTCGTACCCTGGTATACGAACCAGAACGTGAACAGTTAAAACCGATCACAGCTCTGATGAGTGCAACAATGCACCACCAGAGAAATACAGAACGAACTGAATCAAAAGAAAAGATCAAATGAAAAACACAAAAGGAAAATCAAAAAGAATATAGCTCCACAGGAGCAAGGCATTTCTGTATTTGATCCACGAACTGAGAAACTCAACAGATCTTCAATTTGAACTCCTGGCTGCACTCTATTGCTTCGATATGGACTCTCTTTCTCTAGCTCTCTCTTTCTCTTCTTCTTCTTTTCACAATCTTCTCTCTAATTCTTCTCACAGCTTCTCTCTCAGATTTTCTTCAAATGCTCTTTTCCCACTCTTTTTTCAGCCCTTGCAGCTCTTTCTTTACTCCCTCTCTGCAGCATCCTTCTCTTCTCGAAGAAGCGATCTATACATAGAGCAGATAAAACAATTTTGAAAATGAACTTTCCCAAATTTGCTTCCCATCATTTGTCCATCTGTCAGTGAGAATAATCTGTTCAGAAGTCACGTTAGATGTCTAGGATCACGTGCCCAATCATTGGGGATCGTACCCACGTGCTTTTCTTGAGTCGCTTCGCAAGCTGACCCATTTTTCAGCCTTACCGAGCTATTAGTCATCCTTAAGTCCTATTTGTCTCCCTTAGGTACCCATTTGTCACCCTTATACTCCTGAAGCTGTCGCCACTTCTGCCTTTTTCACCGTTGTAGATTTCTTGTAAAGGTGTCATTGAGTCGACTCTACCTCTTAGCTTCTCAAAGCTTTCACCTTGGCGATCTATTATTCACCCTTAGAAGGTTATTTTACACCCTTAACGGCTATTTGTAGGCGCTATAGACCTATTTGTCACCCTTGATCGCTGGAGCCATCGCCTTTGATCCTTTTGTCTCTACTTTGCGAGCCGTTGCCTTGTGACCTATTTGTCACCACTAACTACCTATTTGTCGCCGCTATCTTCTATTTTTCATCACTACTGACATATTTGTCAGCCTTGTCATCCATTCATTCCATTGTGAGCTTTTCTTCATCGTTGAAGCTCATCTGCCAGCGATAGCTTCTATTTGACTCCCTTGACTTCTTCAGCTGACCAAGTCTTCTGGCAAATGCTTGTGTTGACTTCAGCTTGTGTTGACTAATTTGTCTACCTTGACTTCTTCAGCGGACAGGGTCTTCTGGCGAACTTTTGCGTTGACTCCAGGGTCTGACTGTGTTGACTTTGGGGCTTGGAACATACTTCTCTTGTATGATAGGTGTCCTTGACTAGGTTTGACCTTTGATTGGTTCAATTTAATTGAATTTGAAGTTGAGCTTGAACGAAGTCGACTTGGCCTTAAGCCGAAGTTGACTTGGCTTCACCTTTTCTTCAGCCTTCAACCCTCTCATTCATTCTTCACCTCATCACTTATTTTTCACCCGTGTAAAGCCATTTGTCACCCTTGTGGCTTATTTGTCACCCGTAAGAGATTATTTTACACCCTTAGCTGTAGGGCATGTCTGGTGACTACGGTTGAGCTCAAATAGACTCAAAGGGCTACTGAAGTTGACTTTGCCTTCATGAAACCTTCTTCTTTGGCCATTTCTCAACACTGTAAATCTTGGAGTGATCGCATGAGTGTCTTCATGAAACTTCATCAACTCCATTACTGCCTTCTACGCTTAGCTTGTTCTCTAACATGTTCTTCACAAATTCAATGATGCACATACTTCTACACATGATAGAATCATGACGAGATCAAAATCATCAAGGTCATAACATCATCAATATATAAAATTCATGCACCAAGTCCAATACACCAAATGCACCAGAGCACTGACTCATAGATGAGTCATAGTGTTTGACATCATCAAAATCACAGGGACACAACACCACACACTTCTCCGATATACCAAAAATATTTATTGATTAAAAAAAAATTTAAAACACTTACTAGTAAGTGGTTAAGAAAATACTCAAAATCAATAAAGGTATACCAGAGAAGAGTGAGAAGATGCAACCAAAATTCTCAACAAACCATACAAACACATATAGTAAATGACCGCCTAAGTGCGATCAAACATTCACAGACTGTCCAAACGGGACAATTCAAGACTTTGAGGAAGATATATACATTCTCGTAAAAAAAATGAGAACATACACATCAATCCCAAGGTCTTCAATGGGAAGGTTCATTGACACGGGTTTAACACGCTCTCCTGAGGTGCGTGTAATGTTAGGTCACACCCACGCACCTCAGCTCACAGGGAATACCCCATGTAATTAAATAACATAAAGTTTAATAACGTCAAATTAAATAACAATTTGTTTCATTCTAATAGTTGATTGTAATATATAACATTAAAAAAATAGCATAAATAAAAACACCATAAAAGGAACCTAAAAATACTGACATCCCAAGCTAAAAAAAATTGGAAAACCAAACCTTCCCCTAGTCCTCTCCCATCCACTCCCTCCCCCACCCTCCCCTCCCCATCATGCCCCCCTACCCTCCCCACCATGTGCCCCTCCCCCTCCCCTCCCATCCACCACCGACCCCCACTACAAGAAAAGGCGATATTAGCGAAGAAATTTTTTGACGGATTTAGTTCCGTCGGAAGATACATCATAATTTCGGACGGATTAAATTCCATCGGAACTTGCATCGGTATTTCAGATAGATAAGTATATGTCAAAAAATCTGTCGAAATTATCGACGGATATTCGGACGGAAAAGTTTCCGTCGGAACATTTGACGCCACAAATTACAAATTTGGAGGAACTTTTTGACAAAAAAATTTCGTCAGAAATCCATCGGAAGTTGTCAAATTATTCTGTCGAAAACCTATTTGTCACCCTTAGCAACTTATTTGTCACCTTTAGCAACCTATTTGTCACCTTTGAAAGCTATTTGTCACCCTTATTTGTCGCTATATGTCAAATTATTTTCGACGGCTTGTAGGTTGGTCAAAAATACGTCGAAAAATCTTCCATTGGAATATTTGATGCCACAAATTACAAATTTAGAGGAACTTTTCGACGAAAAAATTTCGTCAGAAATCCGTCGGAAGTTGTTAAATTATTCTGTCGGAAACCTATTTGTCACCCTTAGCTACCTATTTGTCACCGTTAGCAACCTATTTGTAACCTTTGAAAGCTATTTGTCACCCTTATTTGTTGCTATGTGTCAAATTATTCCTGACGGATTGTAGGTTGGTCGGAAATACGTTGGAAAATCTGTTGGAATTGCCAACGGATATTCGGACGGAAAATCTTCCATCGGAATATTTGACGCCACAAATTACAAATTCAGAGGAACTTTTCGACGGAAAAATTCCGTCAGAAATCTGTTGGAAGTTGTCAAATTATTCCGTTGGAAACCTATTTGTCACCCTTAGCAATCTATTTGTCACCCTTAGCAAGTTATTTGTCACCTTTGAAAGCTATTTGTCACCCTTATTTGTCGCTATATGTCAACTTATTTCTGACGGCTTGTAGGTTGGTCGGAAATACGTCGAAAAATCTGTCGGAAATGCCGACGGATATTCGGACGAAAAATCTTCCGTCGGAATATTTGACGCCACAAATTACAAATTTAGAGGAACTTTTCGACGAAAAAATTCTGTAAATCTGTCGAAAGTTGTCAAATTATTCCGTCGAAAACCTATTTGTCACCCTTAGCTACCTATTTGTCACCCTTAGCAACCTATTTATCACCCTTATCACCCGTGATAACTTCATATGGATATTTCCAACGGATATTTGTCCTTCGGAAGTTGTCAAATTATTCTGTCAGAAACCTATTTGTCACCCTTAGCTACCTATTTGTCCCCCTTAGCAACCTATTTGTCACCTTTATCACCCGTGATAACTTCAGACAGATATTTCCGACGGATATTTGTCCGTCGAAAATGGAGTTTGTATTTACGCCCGTGATAACTTCAGATGGATTAATTTTCATCTTAAAAATCGTCTGAACTTCAGACGGAATTTACGACAAGTATCTGTTCCGTCGAAAAGTTCAAACGGATATAAATGCCATCAGAAATCCATCGGAATATAATTAAATTCCCCCCATTCGAAACATTTCCCCTCTTTCTCCCTCTCTGGCGCGTATTCTCCCCCCCCCCAGTTCGAAACATTTCCCCTCTTTCTCCCTCTGCGGCGTGTCTTCGCTCCCGCGGTCTTCTCTCTGGCCCGGTCTCCCGCTTCCCTCTGGCGAGTGGCGGTGGTGCGTCTGCCTCTTTCTCTCCCTCTGGTGAGCGGCGGAGGCATCTGCCTCTTTCTCTCCCTCCGACGAGCGGTGAAGGTGTCTGCCTCTCTCTCTCCCTCCGGTAAGCCCCCTCGATCCCCCTCTCTCCCTCCGGTGCTCGGCCCCCTCCCTCTCCCTCTACTGGTCTCCCTCACTCCCACTCAACCTCTCCCTTTGTCTGCAACACATGCACACACACACTCCCTCTCCCCCTCTCCCTCTATCTGTAACACACGCACACACATGCACGCACACACACGCACGCAGCCGGCCGTGGTCTCTCTCACTCCCTCTTTCCCTCTCATTCTGAACAACAGAGTTACAAGTCCGGTGGACTTATTTGGACTGCAGACCTGAACTTTCTTGCGCAGTTCTGAACTTCTGAACAACTTGCATTTCTGCTTGAGTTTATGAGAATCAGACTTCTGAATTTTTCTGAACTGACCTGTATGAAATAAGTCTACTGGACTTATTTTCTCCTATGTCAGCTGACTTTTCAGTCAGACTGACAGCTATTACCCTACCATCTGCAATTTGTCTCCCCATGTCTAGGGTTTACCTAATGCACTTGTTTGACTCCATTTGGATGCATTTCTACCTTCATCCTTAAAAAAAAAATCTTTAAAGATCCTTATGGTTCATCATGTTGGCTGAGCTGAAAGTCTGCTGGCCTGTCTCCAGCATCCTTCAGATTTCTACAATTTGTTCTCTTCTATCCAAAGTATACCTAATGCGTTTGGCTGACTGTATTGGGACACATTTCCATACAAAAATAAGACTCTGAAACCTCTGTTCTTAAAAAAATCTTCATGGTTCTTCATCAAACCTGTCGGACTAGAGGTCTGCTGACCGGCCTTCAGCTAAGCCAGTCTGGCTTTTGACAGCATTTTTGAATTAAGTAGTCATCTTTGATATTTCTGAAATATAATTTAATGTTGACAGAGCTACCTGTCAGCCTATATCTTGTCATCTTCAAGGCTGCCAAGGTACAATATCAGCTTGGGTGGGTCAATTGATTCCCCCAATGTCAGCTGACCCTATA
The DNA here is from genome assembly GCA_022559845.1 of Amorphophallus konjac. NCBI lineage: Eukaryota > Viridiplantae > Streptophyta > Magnoliopsida > Alismatales > Araceae > Amorphophallus > Amorphophallus konjac. The sequence goes on along the minus strand of CM040119.1, from coordinate 260,263,400 downwards.
CTCAGTCCAGCCAACTGGCAGGTCTGCCAGTCCAAATACCTAATATTGGCCTTCTTGCTGCTTTCATTCCTGTAGTGTACAACAAATCTGCTAGATATAATTCTTTCAATCCTTTGGACCTTGGGCACTCCATCCCTTCCAAATTCGTTTATGTTTGAATATCAAGCACTTTGTTTCTGGACCAGTTCACTCAATTATCTATGGAGTTTCTTCAATTCCATTAGCTGAGTACCAGGATCATCCCCTCAGGTTCCCTCAGATGAACCCCTCCACGACCTATTGTCCATGACCTACTTTGTAGGCTAGCCAAGCTAGGTCTGCAGGATCAGACCTGTGGCAACAAGGAGTCGACTACTTTCTCCACAGGTTCTGCCTGCCTCACCCATGCAGCCAGGCCGACCATGGAGTCCTCCCCCGACCCAACTGTCACCCCCCCTATTCTACCCATGATTTCCATGTGAGCCATAATCCTTAAAAAGAAATGAATAAATATGTCTGAAGATAAACTTGTTGAGTTCTCCTTAAGCTCAATTTCCCATACCTTTTTCCCCAAGGATTGAGCAAATTTGTCTTCGGAGAGTTTCACATGCGTGTGAGTTCCACACATAAATTACAAAGTACGGCTAATTCATTACAGACTAATAACCTTAAAGTATCATATAAATGTATAGTTGTGCAGCCAGCCATTGCATAGATGTTGGTTGATAAATGTATTTTTCTCTAGTTCCTCTTTCTTTCCTGTTACATTATTTAGCTTTGATGTTCATCATTTGAATGTTTTTTTAAACTAGATGTTGTTTAATTCGATATATGCATAACGCTAAGTGAGATGTTATTTAATTTTATGTTATATGTGAACTGAGGCGCATGGGTATGACCTAACATTACACGCACCTCAGGAGAACATGTTAAACCCGTGTCAATGAACCTTCCCGTTCAAGACTTTGACATTGATGTGTATGTTCTCATTTTTTTATGAGAATGTATATTTTTACCTCAAAGTCATGAATTATCCCGTTTGGACAGTCTGTGAATGTTTGATCGCACTTAGGTAGTCATTTACTAAATGTGTTTGTATGGTTTGTTGAGAATTTCGATTGCGTCTTCTCACTCTTCTCTAGTATACCTTTATTGATTTTGAGAATTTTCTTAACCACTTACTAGTAAGTGTTTAAGAAAATTTCTTAATCAATAAATATTTTTGGTATATCAGAGAAGTGTGGGGAGATGCTGCCGGAATTTTTAGGAAATCATACAACACATATAGTAAGTGATTGTGCGATCAAACCTTCATGGATGGGTTAAAAAGTGATAATCTAAATAATAGTCCTCTACCATCTGTAAATGGTCTATGGTGAACAATGTGAGGAAAGGGTCGGGCTTATTTTCACCTCGTAATGATTCCAAAGTTATTTATGTACTAACATTTAGTGGGTACAAGCAAAATGTTGACAGATCGTTCATGGATGTATCGTAGAAAAGTTAACCGGGTGGTGGCTGTTGAGTTTAAACATGGAGTTGAGAGTTTCATTCATTTTACATTGGGGAATCCAAATGCAGTAATAGACCATGATGGTCACATTTGATGCCCTTGTTCATGTTGTAGAAACTTGAGGTGGCGTTCACCATGGGATGTGCATAGTCATTTGTACAACAAAGGGTTCGTGGGCGGTTATATGAATTAGAGGTGTCATGGTGAGGATGCTTGTCGTATGAGCCCGACAATGTTGCAGGCACAAGTGGATACATGGATATGGTTATGGATGCTACTAGTCCTACTTTCAATATTCATAAGAAACATGCATACATGGAAGAATCATTGAATAAGACAACCGAAAGATTTTATCAACAACTTAGGGATGCTGATGAGCCGCTGTGAGATGGTTGTGAAAAGCACACTCGGTTGTCTGCGGTCTCACAGTTGTTGAACTTGAAATCTAAATTTCACATCAGTGAGACTTGTTTTGACCGTCTCCTCCTCTTGATCAAGAGTATGTTACCTCGAGATGAAAACTTGCCTGAAAGTTTTTATCGTGCAAAAAAGATGATAAATGAGCTAGGACTTGCATATGTGAAAATAGATGCATGCCTGAACCACTGTATGTTATATTACAAAGAGGATGCAGGTAAGACATCATGTTCTATTTGTCATCATTCAAACCTAAGAGAGGGGACAATTCAAAGTAAAAAGATGTACCGTACAAGGCATTGCAGTACTTCCCTTTTACGCCTAGACTACAATGATTGTATATTATTGTACCCCTGTGGTTTTGATGATGTCAAACACTATGACTCATCTATGCATGATGTCATATGTGTTGATGTTGCAATCGTATAGCTTTATGGTTTGATGATGCCTAGAGCACTTTCATATTACATCTGTGCACATTTAAACATTCTGGTCATTCAATCAAACATGTTGCATGTATATTCAGTAAGAACAGGTTCTAAAGAATGATCAAAAGAAAAGAAGAGTCTGAGCATCAGGTCATTAAGTCAAAGTCAACTAAGCAAGAGTCAAAGGTTAAGTCAAGTCATGGAAAAATCAGTTAAGCTGAAAAAGGCAGGTTGACAAATCTGACTGAGCATAGACCAAGGTCAGTGCACATCCAGTCTGCAAAAGACCAAGGTCGATGCACATCAAGTTTGCATAGACCAAGGTCGATGCACATCCAGGATTAGCACAGACAAAGGTTGGTGCACATCAGCTGCTTCTTGACAAAGGTCGATGCACATCCAGGATTAGCACAGACAAAGGTTGGTGCACATCAACTGCTTCTTGACAAAGGTCGATGCACATCAGGCCAACGCAGACAAAGGTCGATGCACATCGACTAAGAACAGTAACTAAGGTCGAGGCACATCGACTGGGCACAGTAACGAAGGTCAATGCTACCTATCAAAGGTCGGTGCACATACCTTCTCCTGGTCAGCTAAGGTCAATGCACATTTGTCGCTGAGATAGGAAGGCTGGTGCACATTTTACTTTATGGCATATAAGGTCGGTGCACATTTTGTCAAACTGCATACAAGGTTGGTGCACATTTTGTCTGACTGCATATAAGGTCGGTGCACATTTTGTTAGATTGCATACAAGGTCGGTGCACATTCTGTCTGACTGCATATAAGGTCAGTGCACATTTTGTCTGAATGCATATAAGGTGGGTGCACATTTTGTTAGATTGCATACAAGGTCGGTGCACATTCTGTCTGACTGCATATATGGTCAGTACACATTTTATCTGACTGCATATAAGGTCGGTGCACATTTTGTTAGATAGCATATAAGGTCGATGCAACTTTTCTAACTGCTAGCAAGGTCGACGCACCTTAGCCATTTCAGAGGAAGGGTCTGTGCAACTTTTTCAAAAATGCTATCAAGGCCTACGCATGTATAGAAGACCATGCACATACAGGTCCAAGCATGTCTAGGGTCTGTGCACATTAGGAGTCCATGCACGTATAGGTCTGAGCATGTTTTATGTTTGTGCACATTTGGGATTTAAATTCTACGCACATGTAGAAGTAATGATTTATAAAGTCTGTGCATGTTTGCATATAACTCTATGATCTCCATGCATGTAAGGTCTACCTGTGTCTCACACAGGTCAATGCATTATATGGATGCATCCAAGCATTACATCATATTATACACCTATAATCTGAATGTTAGACTAATATGATGTTGACTAAAGTCTGAACTTGATTATTTTTTTTAAAGCCACCAGCCCCCAGCATCATTAAACTGGTCGAGTGCACGTTTCCCCATAAGAGAAACCTGTTCTCACTCCTCCAGCAAGATACCGTGGCCATTTTTGTATATATGTATAAGGAAGTACAAAGTCAACGGGGCATACCCCTGGTTGGTACAGCCTCCCACAGGAGGAAAAATATGCTATAAACAAGGATGCAGAAAGCCAAAGACTATGAGAATCCAAACCAAGAAAAGATGAGCAAAAAACTTCTGTACACAGAGAGCTAGAGAGTAAAAAGAAACCGCCGAATAACTCCTAATCTTCCAAACTACCAGTCAAAGCCATTAGACTTTTCTTATTCTGATATTAGGCAGGCCAATAGCATCTGCGATGGCATAACCTTTAGCAATTGCAGGAAGCTCTCGAACCGATCGAAATTCCATATTTCTGCCCATGATGATTGCATAATTTGCCAATGCATCAGCAACCTGGTTTGCCTCTCTGTAAGAATGAATAATCGGGCAATGGAGAGAAGAGTGCAAATTTAACAAATGTTGCCACCAAGGTAATAAGGACCAAGGAGGAGCTTTCTTGGAGTTAAGTAAACCAACCAAGGAAAGGGAATCTGTACAAATAGCTTGTAACTGTATGTTATGTAATTTAGCCAACCGAAGACCATCAAGAAGAGCACGGCCCTCTGCAGCCATATTTGAACCATGACCATAGAAATAGGCAAATCCCAGAATTAAGAAACCCCATAAGTCTCTGATGCATCCTCCCCCCCAGAGATACCAGGATTACCTTTACATGCGCCATCCACATTTAAGATGAAACCTGTGGCAGGGGGGGTCCATCTTATAAGAGTCCACTTTAAGTTCTTACAAGAGATTTTAATACCATCTCTGAAGGGCTATTTCTGATATTCTGAATTAACACCTTGCTTAAATTTAATCTGACCAACCACATAAGCAGTCTCCGAAGAGATAGAGTTAACCATTCTCATTCCATTTATTTGCTGCCCTTCAAATCTAGCAGAGCATCTACTTTTCCATATTTCCCATACAATCAGACTGGCAATAATAAGCCGAATGAAGTCTTTTGGCTTATTTCTAACAGTCTTGTTGACAATTAATTCCAATCTTCTTATGATGCTGTCTTCATTCAAACAATTACAACTGAAAAAAGAAGCAAAATTACTCCATAATAGATTAGCAATATCACTCTTTATGAATAAGTGGTTTTCTGTCTCTGTTTCAGAAGAAATAAGGCAACAATTGCACTTGGAGGCCATCATAATACCATTCTGTTGAATAAGGCTGTCAACAGGAATAGCATGATTCAAAACTTTCCAGCAGAATAGAGATGCCCGAGGAGAGATTCTACTATGCCAAAGATTTTTCCAATGAGGATTAAATCTGACATTCTGTCCTTTCAACAAAGAGTATGCAGTTTTCAAACTGAAATCCTCTGATCTAGTATAAGCCCATACTGGGATATCATCACCTGTTTGAGTATTAAAGCTTTGTATCTGCTCTTTCATGCTCTGATCATCTATGATACCCCAGATAGGGTGCTGGTGATTTTCTATAACTTCCTTCACTGAACAGTTGTCAAACCCCTGAGAATTCAATGCTATAGCTTCTGTAAGAGGTCTCCCCTTAAACCAATTATCTTTAAGAAAATTAGTATTGGCTCCATCATAGACCACCATTCTATACCCTGAAAGAAACAACCTCCGAGCCTTCTCAAAATCCAACACTTTAATTCCTGCAGGGAAAGGAATTCTACTTGTTGCAATATGTTGATTATGCAAATACTTACTCCTCATAAACCTGGCCCACATAGATGTATTGTGAATAGTATTCCAAATCAACTTAATATAGAAACACATTTGTGAATCTGACAGACTTCTAATTCCCAGACCTCCTTCCGTGATGGGGCTGCAAACCCTATCCCAAGATACCCAATGCTTTTTTTTAACAGATTCCATGCCCTGCCAGAAAAAATTGGAGCAAATTCTCCCTATGTGTTTTATAATAGTGTAAGGAATAGAAGCCGCTGCAGCAGTATATAAAGGAATAGTGGATAGCACAGCTTTAATTAGCACCAGCCTCCCAGCCTGAGATAGAAGTTTGCTTTGCCAACCAGCAAGTTTATTACTCACCTTATCAATCAAATATTTGAAGTGAGGGATCTTAACTCTACCCTTAAAGAGAGGGATACCTAAATAGGTAATGCTTCCACTTTTATGATGAAAGCCAGAAATTTGATTCATCTGAGCAGCAGTTCTATTGGACATCTGGTTTGCAGTGATAAAGCAACTTTTATGTGCATTAATCCATTGCCCCGAGGAGGTCTCATACTTCCTCAAAAAATTCAGCAGATGTTTAAAAGAAGCTAATCCACCACTCATAAAAATAAGAGTGTCATCCGCATAAAGAATATGAGATATAGGCTGCACTCTACGAGGAACATGATAATACTTACATAGACCAGTGTGAAAAATAGTCTGAAGACCTCTGCTTAATACTTCCTCAAACAGAATGAATAATGCCGGGGCAAGGGGATCCCCTTGTCTAATCCCTCTTGAGGATCTGAAGTATCCATGAATCTAACCATTAAAGGCTACTGAAAACCAATTATTTACCAGCATCTGGGATATAAGGGAAACAAACCTGCTGCAAAAACCAAACTTTTTAAGAACTAAGAAAAGAAAATCCCACTCCATACGATCATAGGCCTCTGCCATATCTAGCTTGATAATCATGTTGTGACCCCTAACTGGTCTGTCAAGCTCCATAAACAGCTCCTTTGCCAGCAAAAAATTGTCAACAATCTGTCTGCCACTAACAAATCCACTCTGTTCCTCAGAAATTATAAGTGGAAGGATCGGTTTCAATCTTTCACAAATAATCTTTGAGACAATTTTGTAAGTGAAATTACATAAACTGATGGGTCTGAAATCTGCAAAAGAATCAGGGCTTTTGACCTTAGGAATCAGACTGATAATAGTAGATGTCACCCCCTTGGGCAAGCCTCGACCAAGGAAAAAACTCTGAGTGGCTTGGATCACCTCTTCTCCAACAATATCCCAGTAATGAGAAAAGAAACTCCCTGTGAAACCATCAGGGCCTGGTGAACTATTTCCAGACAATGCAAGCATAGCACTTTTCACTTCCTCGGCTGTAGGTATGGAGCATAATAAACTATTGTGTGCATCATTTATCAAAGAAGGAATAGTGGAGAATAGGCCCTCATCAATAACATGATGTTCAGTAGTCAGATGTGCCTTGAAAAATTCCACTGCTCTTTCTGCTAAAATGCCCTGATCAGTAACCCATTCTTCATTTATCTTCAATTTCTGAATGAAGTTTCTCTGCCTTTTTATTTGTGTATATTGATGGAAAAATTGGGTATTTCTATCCCCACATGTAATCCAATCAACCCGGGCCTTTTGAAACCAAAATAACTCCTCTCTGTATAAAATGAGCCTGAGATCTGCATTAGTTTTATGGAGCTTCATTCGATTTTCTGATGTAGGATCATCATCATATAATTCTTGAGCTTGTCTGACTAAAGATTCTGTGAGATTTTTGGCCTGAAATATGTTTCCGAAAACTTCTTTATTCCAGACTTTAAGATCAGCCCTCAAACATTTCAGCTTAGTCTGCAAGTTTACAAACGGATGACTGTGAGAAACACTATAGCTTGCCCATTGATTTTTCACAAAAGTCAAGAAGTCCTCATGAGTATGCCACATTTGTTGATACATAAATCTCCCTGGAGAGTGCACAGCAGGATTCAAAGTAATTAGTAAGGGAGTATGGTCTGAAGTTCCTCGGATTAAATGTCTGACTGACAGAAGATTTGAAGACCTAGCCCACATAGGATTAAAGAAAACTCTGTCAAGGCGAGCTTGAATATTAGAACCACCAATTTGATTATTCATCCAAGTATAATTGGAACCAGGAAAACCAGCATCCACAAGACCAGTTGTAGTAATAAAACCCTGAAAGTCAATCATTGCTGCCATGGAGGACAAAGACCCACCTCTTTTTTCCTCCGGAGTAACAATGCAATTGAAATCACCTCCCAACACCCAGGGGGTACTTACAGTCTGACTAAAAGCCATGAGGGAATCAAACATTTCTCTTCGTTCATAGATGTTACATGAAGCATAAATGGCTGAAAATAACAGAGCACTATTATCACTACCTTTGATAGCCACAGTTAAATACTGTGGGTGAACTTCAATAACCTCAACACAAACGTGAGATTTGTAAAACAACCAAATTTTTGATTCATCACCATTGTTCCCAAGTGGTTCTTGCATTCTAATATGCCGAGCTACTTTCTTAGCTCTGCTAAAATGTATGTGAGGTTCAACAATAGCAGCTAGACTAATGTTATTAGCCTGAATATGTTGAGCCAAATTCCTAACAGTAGCTTTATTGCCTATTCCTCTGACAATCCAAACAAGGGCCGAGTTAAGCAATTGCATTGGCATCAGAAAATTGTGACAGAGTAACCTTACTTTTGGCTTTCGCCCTTGTCAGCCTGCCATCAGTGAACAGAACTCCAGAAATCAAGACCTCATTTCTTTTTGCATCCGAAGTCTGAGAGCTAGCAATTTCATTCCCTTGATCCATCATCCTAATATTTTCTGAAGCAGACAATTTAGAAACAGTTTCTGAACTATAGAGAGTGGCAACCTCTTGTTTCTTCAATGTAAAATTAGGGAGCTGCATCATAGTATTATTAAAATGAGAAATCTCTTCATTACATTGGAAAGGTGATAGTTCCTTTGTATTTGGAACTTCTTCAATCCGAGGTAATTGCACCATGGACTTAACCCTGCTGATAGAATCTTTAGTATAAACAGATGATGATGGGCCAGAAACAGTGCCTTTCTCCATCTCGGTACAATGGGGACTGGAACGTAAATTCTCATCAGAAACCAACTTAATGTGGGAAAATTCTTCCTCATCCCCAGAACCATCAGAATCAATTCTTAATACTGAGAAAGTATTTCCATCCTTAATTGCCATTTCAGGCTGGGCCAAAGGAGACCTAGGCCTGTACTCCTGTCGATAGATCCTGGTGTTCACAAAATTTGCCATAGGCTTTACCGATGTTTTGCGAACATCCAATTTCCCATGTTTCCTTCTACATTCCCTATCTATATGACCAATTTTATGACAATTAGAGCACAAAAAAGGCACTCTATGATAGTTGATATACTGCCAGAAACCCTCATTTTCTATACCAATCCATATCCGATCCTTTCGCTGAGTGTCAAGATTTAACTCCACACATACTAAAGCTTCCGTAGTATTTGTCATGGCAGCGGTGGCCTCATGAATCCGCAGCACCGGGCCAATATTACCAGCTATAGAGTGAATCATATCTTCATGAAAGAAGTTAACCGGAAGAGCAGGAAAACCAATCCAGGCAGGAATAACAGAGGGATCCGCATCAAAATCAAAATCATGAGTCCATCGAAAAAATCTAAACAAGAAACCTTTGATATACAGACTTCTTTGCAGAAGGACTCGGGCGAAATCAGCCTCACAGCCCAGCCTTATCAAGATATGTCTAGCATTTAGTTGACTGATGACAAAATCTAAATTCAAATGGAGACACTGCGAGAGACAAAGCTTGATCTCCGGAATGGATGGCCGTCCATAAGAACATTTAGCAATAATCGCATGCTGTAATTGGGAGCAAGATACCTTCACCTCTTCCCGTGAAAAAAATACAGCGGGTTCCCCCTTGTCCGTGAATGCCGGAACCTTCACAGGCAGAGAAAAGTGTGGCCGAGGGTAAGACTCCATAAGCGTTTGCACATAAGACTTCCGGGGCAGAGCTGCTACAGGGACTGGATGAACATCGGCACAATTATCCAGTGGGATCTGATCCTCCCCTGTCGCGCCAGCCATGGCCGACAGGAGGGGAGCTCGCCGAACGGGAGGAGAAGAAGCGGGAAGAATTTACTCAGAGCTTCTCTCACTAGAAATGAAGAGAGAGATGGTTGTATAATGACTCATAAACTGAACTTGATTATGATAATAAAGTGTTTGATGAAATGTTTTAACTCTTATTTACAGGAACTCTATCAAACACTTGAAGGGCAGAACCAATGTAAGCACGTGAGCTTGAACTAAAGCTGAGGCACGTGATCCCAAGAATGGGGAAAGCTGGCACGTGGACCTAGGGAGCTAATGATGGGCACGTCATCCTAAGAATGGCGGGAAGCTGGCACATGGACCCAGGGAGCAAATAATGGGCACGTGATCTGAGGATACTTAATCAAAAGGAACCTTCTCGTCCCTACCACGTGGTCCAATTGGAAAGAAAAGGAATAAAATCACCCTATCCAAAGAGCCTTTCCGGAGCCCCTGTTTTGGGTATAAATAGGGAGCATCCTCTTTCAGCAAGACGCTGAAGAAAAATAGAGAAGTGCAAGAGCCACTATAGAGGAAGCCGTAATAGAAGAAGGACCCGCTAGAGAGAAGAGTTATCAGAGAAGAAAAAGGAGAACCAGTGTGTGAGCAGAAGAAAAGAAAAGAAAGAAAGAGAGGGAGAGCTCAAGAGAGAAGTGATAGTGAAGTGGATGGAACATGTTGAAGATCTGCTTTCATTTGTTCTTGGATCAAATCCAGAACATCTATGCTCCTGCGTGAGCTACATATGTGTTGAGTTTTGTTTATTTCTTTTTCCGTGTTCATTTCCTTGTCTTGGTTTTCACACTGTTCTTCCAATTATCCGCTTGGAGATTGGGTTCCTTCTGAGCGATCGGAAGAAGAGAGATTTGGGTCTCTGGTTCTGGGTGACTGGGTGTCACTCACGGGTTCCCTCTGTGCATCAGAGGAAGAGAGGACTGGTCCTCTGGTTGTGGGCAATTGGGTGTTGCTCACGGTTCCTTCCATGGTTGCAGGAGAAGGGAGAGTTGGACTCTCTGGTCACTGCGGTAGCTGTGGGTGTTGATCTTGTAGGTAGAAAGATTAGGTCGAGGGATTTGTTTCCCTCAGTCTCAAGCTATTTGGTAGCGTCTGTTGCAGACTGAGTCTGCGTCTTGCTTTGGCAAGGGAATCTTCACTCGGGTTGAGTGAGGGGTGGATGTAGGCAGACTGGTGTCTGGCCGAACCACCTAAAAATCTTGTGTGCCATGGTTTGCCTTGTGCCTTTGCTCCTTTTCATCTACCCCCTTCATAGTTTGATGTGTAATCAGGCTTTGCATTCTACACCTATCGTTTGCTAAGTGTTCGAGCTGAGTCTTATGTGGGCTGCTACATTTTAGCGTGAACTAGTATTTTATTTACTGTGTTCTTTCAGCACATTGATTGGTAAGTTTTGTCATTGTGAATTGGTAGCATGCTGTAGTCCTAGTATATCTAAACGATATCCTTGATCATTCATATGGTACTACCTAATTAGTGAGTAGCTAATTGTGACTACTATGTTACTCCACAGTATTGCCTTACGTTGTGACTAAGTTGGTGTGAATTGTCTTTAGAGCATAATTTCTTGTTCCCTTCACTGGTTTTCATATCCAGAGTGCAAAGTATTAATTGGGTGTGTTTGTAGAAAAGATCCATTCACCCTCCCCTCTGGATCCATATCAGTGCACCACCATTTCTATCAATTGGTATCAGAGCGGGTTACTGGTTCATCGGATCCAACGATCCACAATAGATCCTGCAATCTCCGTGGTGCATTTTTGAGCATACCTATTTCGGTGCATTGAATTGTTTGTTGATTTGTCCTAATGGCTCACCCACCGGTTTTTAATGGGTCTAATTTTAATTCATGGTTTAGCAGCATGCGCTGCTATGTTAAACTGACTGATCCAGATCTGTGGAAACTAATTTCACACAGTCCACACTGACTACCAAAGAATAGGTCCAAATGGACTGACAGTCATGGATCGAAGTGTGGTAAAAATCAGAAAGCTTTGGATTTAATGAAAGTGGCTACTAACAAGGCCTTCCACTCATGTTTTAATGATTGCAGGTCAGCTAAGGATATTCTGGACAAGCTGAAGCTAGCCCACAGGAGAGGCGAGGACAGCTGCATGATGGCAAATGGAAGTAATCATAGCAGTCAGGAGAGTGACGATGACAGTCAGGTAAACTCCTTCGAGAACTATACTATAGATGATTGGGAGGATGCCTATGGTGATTTGATAGATAGGTATAACAGTTTGGGTAAGAAAAATAAATCTCTGATAAGGAAATTACATGATGCTGTTTATTCTAGTTCTAAAAATAAAGATATTAAAATTCTGAAAATAGAAAATGAAATATTCAGAAAATAATTGATGAATCTGGATGCAATCAAATCTAAACTTGATCATGTCAAATCAGAAAATGGAAAACTCAAAAATCAATTTCAGGAATCTGAACAAAGATTAATGAATCTTGAAAATGAAAATAGATTGATCAATGAAAAGTTTGAGGCTGTCAGAGCTGTTAATTTGAAGTTTCAGGAAAACCTTGAAAAATATGAAACAGAGAACCAGTAAGAAACTATTAAGGAAAACCAGAGTTTTCTAAGTGATCTATTGTTTGATGATGATAAGCTTGAGGAGGAAAACATTAAATTGAAAGAAGAAATTAAGAGATTGAAACATCTAAACACCACACTGTCTGACAGATTACTGACAGTTGAAAAAGGTAAGTGTGTAATGTTGGATAGCTCAGAAGATTTGGTTTGTCTTAAAACAGAATTTGCAAATCTCAAAATTGTCAATGCTTCATTGAATGAAAGACTGGCTAAAAGTGAAGAGGAAAACGCCGATTCTGAATTGCTCATTATAACTATGGAAAATGAAATTAAGGATCTGAAAAACTCCTTGTCAAAATTTGTTGATGGTCAAGAAAACTTGGATAAATTACTAGGAGTCAAAATAAATTTTCAAAAAGAAGGGCTGGGTTATAACCCTGTAAACAAAAAGAGCTTCGAAAATAAAACTCATACATCATTTGCATGCAGCTCTAAACAAGCCAGCACCAAAAATTCTTCAATCTTTAAATTCACAGCTCAAAAGGAGCCTAAGGATGTTGTAAATCAGAAAACTCACAAACAAATTGAAAAAATGAAAAAGACCAATCACTTACAGAAAAAGTCAAGAAACACCCATGCTAGCACCGTGCATGTAGTACACAGCTCTCACACACACATGCACACAAAAAAAAAATGTCATGTCATTACTGTCACAAGATTGGTCATCTGATGCATGAGTGTAAATTGATGGAAAAAGATGATCTGAATGCCAGCACAATTCATGCTAAGAATTTTCATGATGAAAAACATCCTGCTAATCAGAAGAGAAAAATTCATTGCTTTCACTGTGGGAAAATAGGACATGTTGTTGCACAATACTGGTATGCTAAAGGTAAGGGTAAAATCCATTCTCATCGTGTCAATTTTCATGAAAACTAGCATGTCTTTAGTAAAAATAAATTCGCTTCAAGAGGCCAGCATATGAAGTGCTTTAACTGTGAAAAACTTGGCCATAGGGCTAGTGATTGCTGGTTGGCTGTTGAAAGAAGAAGTTCTATTTCATGTTTTAATTGTGGGAAACATGGCCATACACTCAAGGACTGTTGGCATGTTAAAGAAAAGGAAGTGTTTCATAGGAAACATGATTACCTGTTTAATAATAACCAGAAGTTCATTGTTGATCCTTTTATGCACACAAAGTACATAAAACATGTTAGTTCATGACATTATTGTGGACAGTTTGGGCATTCCATGTCTAACAGTCATTTAATGAAGTTTGACGATTCTTATGCTTAGAAAATGTGGAGAGCACCCTTTAAAGGTGCCACTGACATTTCAGGACCCAAGAACTCTTGGGTACCTATTTATGTAAAATAAAAGCTAATTTATAGGAGTGCCTTGGAAGCTGATGAATAAAGGGTTTTAATAAGCCAAGACACCCAAGACTGGTAAAACCCCATTTCTACTCTTTACAGGTTTGAACATTTCAATAATATGTTTTAGAAATTTTATGCTTGATCTGATTAGTCAAAGTTTCATGCATACATGCTCACATTTGAATTTGACTTGTCCTTCATAAGTCTTCAAATGCATATGTTGAACCATCTATGCATATATTGGACTGAGAATGAATTGAATGACATATTCTGATAATCTAAACCGCATATGTTTTGCATGTGTTAATTGCATCTGTTTGACAATTGTAAATGTCATGATATATGTTTCTCATAAACACTGAACATTTGCTGCATATAAGGTTAATCTGCACACATACATGTTCAGCAAAATTGTCATGCATATAGGATTGCATTTGCATCACATTGTCATGATGACCCGGAGGTATATCAAATGGTAATTGCCCAAGGGCAGATAAAGTTTACCTGGAAGCTCTGACCATGTGTGAGGTGGTCTTTTGGACCTGAGTACTCCGCCTAGTACCATGGGTCAATTTGCACATAGGGCAGTCTAGATGATCATGAGCATGAATCATAAAACCATATGCTTAGCTTTCTTGCATATGTTGCATATAGTCAGGGGGAGTTAATTAGGGTAATTCTTGTGTCACATACATACATGTTTAGATTAAGTCCATATATGCTTTTCATGTCATATACGATGGCTTAATGCATTTAGTATGCATATGCATACATATTTCATTGCATATCATTCATACAGAAAATACCAAAAAGATTGAGTGATTGTACAATTCAAGGGGAACATATTGTTGCATTTCTGTCCACTTCGATCGACAAATATTTTCCATTCTGGTCAACCGAAGCTCCAAATTTTCATCTGTTTAACTAGTGTCTTTGCTGCTTGGTTTTACTCTCAACTTCTAAACTCTGAATGATGATTCTCTTCAAACACTGTAAGTCCGACCAAACTGGTTATCTGCTCTGAATTCACTTGAACTGATACTCTTCTTGAGTTTGAAATCCATTGATTACTACACATCCCTTGCTGCACATATCTTTGAAAATATTTGTCAAGCTTGACAATAATCCTGCTACTCTCTAAATGAAATCTCTTGAAATCTCATGTCTATTTGTCTGATACACTCTTGACCATATCTACTACATGCATGAAATTCTAATGCTTTCACTTACAATGCATGCTCCTTGACGTTTCTATTAATTGGCTGCTCCTAAAACTTTTTGATCTACCTAGAATTTGAGAAGATTTCAATTTGTATACCTTGATCATAAATCTGAAAAATAACTCTAACAAGGAATCTTCTATTATACAGGTTTATAAATGTTCAAAAAGATCATATTGGTTTAAGTTCAATGTATTCATTGAGTTTTGTTTTGAATGTCTTGAAAATAGCTAAATCATCTTTTAATAAACTTTAACCAATTGTTTCATGTTGTGTCTTGTAAAATCTTCTAAAATCTAAAATGTTGAAATCATGGCTTTATTCGGTTGAAATACATGAAATCAATATTGTTTTGAAACAAATGAGTTTTTTTAAATATGTCCAAAGGGTAAATAGTTGTCAGAGCAATGACTTTAGTCACTGAGAAACCATGTCCAAAGGACTGAGTCATGAGTGTTGGGTCTCGTGCGGTGTAATGGGATCTAGAAGGGGGGTTGAATAGATCCTATCACGAACTATGGCCTATTTAAAACTTGACTACCAAAAGCATAGACCACCCCTAAACACTTAGACACAAGGCACAACGGATTTAGATGGAATGGGTTAAGTGTAAACGGTGGTCTTAAGACTACACAAGATGTGGTACAAGCTAAGGTGCTTCTCAGCAAACCTCTGATGTGTGTGTGAACAAGGTGA
Organism: Amorphophallus konjac; assembly: GCA_022559845.1. NCBI lineage: Eukaryota > Viridiplantae > Streptophyta > Magnoliopsida > Alismatales > Araceae > Amorphophallus > Amorphophallus konjac. The sequence continues at coordinate 260,247,908 of CM040119.1, read as the reverse complement.
TCCTTATTTAATGGAAGATGCTCCCTAGTGCCTGAGTGCAAAGATACAGCAGGCAGTCAAGGGAATGCTAGTACCGTCCAAGGAATGGATGGTGTATATGCAAGAATACGCAGTCCACAAAGCTTGAGTGTGTGATAGTAATGAACCTGATTTTATGCAATGAAGCAAGCATACCAACCTGTGAATGGGGATAGAAGATATGGAGTAATCCCACACGATGTTCAACCCACAACACAAGAATTTTAAGGTGGTTCGATTGTAGACCCAAAACCTACGTCCACCCCTCACCAAACCCGATGAGATTTTCCTGCAGACTTACAGCTTGATCGGGGACACGCCCCAAAACCACAGAACGGAAAACCCTCCGTCTGTCTTCCTACACACAAAACCGGTAGGGACGGTTCTCCACAGACCAGAGCACACCTCCGTCTATCTTCCTACACACAAACCGGTAGGGACGGTTCTAGAAGTAGCCAATAAACATAAAACGAAAATACTACAAGTGCAGTGGGAAAAACACAAGAATAGTGGGATGTAAATGAACACCAGCTGAGTCTATAGATCAAGATTTGAAAGTTGGTGACTGCAGCTACAAGGTTCAGATCTGAAGATCTGTTTCTTCAAGCTCAGGTAGACTACAGGGCTGCTCTCTCTCTCAAGGCTTCTCTTTTCCTCTTCTCTTACAACACTGGATGGAAGTCTATAGGTATTGGGCTGCTCTCACACCATTCATTTCTTTCTCATAGGATTTCTTCTTAGAGGCTCAAGGGCGTGGCTCTCTCTGAGCAGCAGCGGCAAAATAGTAGCAGCAACCACTTCTTCAGTTGAGGAAGCTTAATATATATAGGAAAGCTAAGAGAAAGTTTTCCAGCCACAAGGTCTTCCATTAGATCATGCAGCAATGATTTTCCCTCCAAAGTTTTCCTCCCTTGAAGCATGCACCGATGATGTACTTGAGTGCATTCCATGGCAGCTGGAATGGTAGGACGGTGGTGACAGAGAAGAACAGAGATCGTTTCTTTCTTTAGATACTTTCCAAGTCTTCACATTAAATGCCCTTTAGACATGTGGTCATCTCATTGGCTGGAGTTTACTTTCTATCTTGCTGAGGACTGCTGGGACAGGAGTCACATGGGGTGACAGTAAAAAGGTGGCAGACTGTGAGGTATCCTTTCTCCAGCTGGATTTCTGACAAAGGTAACTCCAAGAAGGTAGATTAAATGAGACATGATGACAGGGACAAAAGTCAAACCTGGGTACTCCATCCAGACCTCAAAATCTATGTATTTGGACACTTGTGGTACCTATTTTCTCTCTCTGGATTGCCCAATTGATTTGACAGACTTCTACCTTGAGAGCTACTGGAAGACCAACGTGTCGACTTGCTGAGAAGGAGGTGTCGACACTTCATATGAAGTCTTCTTGTATAACTGTCTCTAGAAGCCCAAAGTGTCGACCTACGGTAACTAATGTGTCGAGACTTCTTTAAGGATCCAGTCTTCAATGCTTTCTGGAAGAATCATGGTGTCGACCTCTTGTAAATGAGTGTCGACACTTCTTTGTAGAGAAACATTTATAACGCTCTCTGGAAGAGCAATGTGTTGGCACACTGGAACAGGTGTCGACACATTGTTAGGAAATCTTGGCTTTAATGCTTTCTAGAAGGGCCAATGTGTCTGCACGTTGGAACAAGGTGTCGACACATCTAATGAAAGCTTCTTATATAGCGATCTCTGGAAGCCCAAGGTATCGACTTGCTGGTGGCAAGGTGTCGACACTTCTTAGGAAAACTACCAATATATTACTCTCTGGAAGACCAAAGTGCTGACATGCTGGAACAAGGTGTCGACACTTCCTTTAAGACTTCAGTATGTGCACAGACTTTCAACAACGTGCACAAACCTTGTAGTACACATGTGCACAGACCTTTGATTCTTCATTGAGGCGTTTCATCAAAACATGCATAGACCTTGGTTCGGAGTATGCTCAGACCTTATCTTGCCAGAAGGTAATTAAACATGCATAGACCTTGTAGTGTCAAAGGAAAATGTGCACCGACCTTCACTTGTGCTGTCATGATATGCATCGACCTTGATTCAAAAAGTGCACATACTTGATATTTGCAAGGACCTTGAAATATGCTTAGACTTGGCATGTGCTCGGACCTTCATATATGCTCAGACTTGGTATGTGCTCGGACCTTGAAATGTGCTCAGACTTGATTTGTGCTCTGACCTTCTATGCCTTAGATAAGAATGTGCATCGACCTTAGGTTCACATGTGCACAGACATTGTACGTTGAAGCAAAACATCCACCGACCTTAGTAGTCTTGAAACCAAATGTGCACCGACCTTCACTTGCTCATGTGCACATAGCATCGACCTTAGTTCCTCTGGCAACAAGACTAGCATCGACCTTTGTTCATACTGCTGAAATGTGCATCGACTTGTACAGTAACTCAGGTGGACTTCTACATGCACCAGTGAGCATGTACATCGACCTTACTATGCTTCCTTCTTCATGAAATGAAGTAGCGTCGACCTGTCTGTATGAACATGAAGCTTTCAGCTTGATTTCTGTGCTGCCCACTGCCTTGATTTCTGTGCTATCAGTTGCCTCATTTTCTGTGCACCTTGCTTATGTTGTCATGACCTGAAATGTATGAATATGTGTTTATCAAATGCAGGTCAGACTTATCAATGAGTCATAGTCAGACATCATCAGAACAATAGAATTAAGCATGTTACACACATGCCCAACATTCTCCATCTTTTTGATGATGGCAACTATGAGTCATTATGAGTCAAGGTGCGAAGAAATACAATCATGAATTGAAGCACAATGACTTTTATATAAATTCTCTCCCCATAGTAGACTCTCCCCTTTAAGCATTCCCTAGTTAATGGCACATATAATTCTCTCCCCCTTTGACATCATCAAAATAACACAATAGAGAGAATATATGGCACAGTTAGGAAAGAAAGGGGTAAGGTAGAGATTATTAGCACAGGATGTACAGAGTGAAAGTTAGTATATACCTGTAGGGAGCAATTAAAAATGCAGCAGCCTGAGATACCTTCTTAGTGTTCCAAAAAGATGATGTGGAATTACATATCAATGGATGTATACTGAGTAAAGTTGATACCACTTGTTGGGTCCCTGAAGGTTCTCTTGTTGGGTCCCACGTGAATGCATGTCAAGCAAGAATTATGCAGAGAGGAGATCGTGCAGACATAGGCATCATATGTCATGAAGACACAGCACAATAACATATAGTAAATCATGAGAGGCAGACGTGCATAAGATTTAACCATGGCAATCATGATGCAGTATAAGAGAGACATAGCAGCCAGAAAACAAATTTGATTTGAAGGTTTTTCAAAAAAAAATACTAGTTTTCTAGTTTTCAGATCTTTTAAAGTTTTCTATGCAATGCATGGAGATGGACAATGCACACTAAGCATATGCTGGACGAACTGAAGCCAATTTCTTTTAGGGACATGATACCACTTGATTGAAAGTGGTGATTCTTTTGTGGCAGCCATAGCTATGCAAAAGTCCAGAGAGGGCAGAAATCACTGGAGTTGGAGGCATCAAGAGACAATTTGCCTTAAAGGCAGATTCCACTATTCCAGGACAGCTAGACCGGATTCTGGTTGCGAGGTGTCGACTTTAAGAGTCGACACTTGGAATTTCTTAGGCATGGAATCCAAGAACTGATAAGACGAGGGTTCCTCATTCTGAAGCCAAGTTCACAAATACAGAGTTACAGATTTTTTAGAATTTCCAGTTGTAGAACCTTAGTAAAGCTACCCTTAAAAAAAGATTGGTTTAACATTGATAAATTCTGAGTTTTTCAATAAAACCGCTTGAAAGCATCTGCATGCAATATTAATAGAAGTGAACCAGAAATTCATACTGAAACAAGGTTAACCTCCACTTACCTTACTCATTCAATTCCATTAGCTCCTTTGAGAGTTACTACGAAAAATGTTGAGATTAAACAAGCATGCAGACTAATTGGAATTCTAGAATTTTAGTATATATGCTTTTAACTTTTGCTATCACACTCATAATCTTCATTGAGCACAAGAGGATTTTTATGAGCATTTTAAGTCCAGTCATGCCATGTATCTTGAGGATACACATTGGTTAGACGCCAGTATCCCTAGGTACTTGGTGTGACTGACTGTCATGCCACAAACGGAACAGAGATAGCATTGTCGCCTCATGACATATCGAACCTCATATTGTTGATGAGGGGACATATTTCTCAGCAACTTTACCATTGCTCTACCTTGATTTTTATTTAATATCACAGCAAAGTTAACAAGGGCACTTCATGACATATCTTACCTCATTTCTTTTATGAGGAGAAATATTTCTCAGTGAACCAGTGTCATTGCACTGACACAATTAGCTCTAATAAGTTCCAGCAAATCAGATTGTTTAAAGACAATACTTAGCTGAAGTTTCTCAATCAAGAAATCCTTTGTACTAAAGATAAACTTTCAGATATATGAAGGCATATCATGACAAAATATGAAAAGCTGGTTTAAGTCTATTAAGATCGAGTGCAACCACTTCTAGGACAATTAAACTTTAAAACTCAGGTGGTGGGGACTCCGGGCCCACTACCGGACCCACTACTCGGAGCCGACGTCGCACCGCCCCGACCGCACCGAGCTTGTGACTCGGAGACTCATTTGAAGACTCGGCGTCTTGAGTACGTATTTGTATATATTTTGGTATTGTGTGTATTTTTATTTTTATAGTGGTATTTGTATTATTAAAGCACCAAAGTCAACATATCTTATTTTATTTTTTCTAAAGTCAATGTAGGTTGTTGGCTTTTGTTTTATTAGGCTAGGATATAAATGCTATTAGGTAAAGATTAAGGGTGTGATTGTTATAGTCTTTTCCTATATAAAGGGGGCTAGTGTGTAAGGTTTTCATATGTCATATTGAAAGAAAGTTGCACTCACGTAAGAGCCATTCCCCTCTTGCTTTTCCTTCCCTCCTTCTCCCTTGTGAGAACAGAGTGTCGCCCGATGTGAGACTGTCCGGTGTGAGGCCAAGCTGTGCGAGACAGTGGTTATCCAGTCCTGTTCGCATCTCCGGAGTTACTGTCGATCATTCCTCCGACGCCAACTGCGTCAAATTTGGTATCAGAGCCCAGCAACGGTGCCTCTATCAACCTCGACGTCCCTGCCATCTCCTCTCCTTTCTTTCGGTCGCCATAAGTGAAAAAAAAAGAAAAGGAAAGAGTAGATGAGTTCTATCTCTCGGTTGAGAAGAAAAGAAAGAAGCTCTCTCGGTTGAGAGATAGAAAAGAAACAAAAAAGGGGGGGAAAAGTCTATTTTCATGGCCAGGCATCGTCACCCGTGCCGTAATTCAAAACTCCAGCAACTGCAACTGTCAGCCTGCGGCCAGCGCTCGCCACCGCACGCGCCCGCCCCCCTCGGCCCGTGCCCGCCAGCAACCGCCGCTCCCATGCCCGCCGCCCGTCGCACCTGCGTTTGCCCCACGTGCACCTACCGCCGTGCCCGCCCTGAGACTACGGTCGCCCTCACTCCAGCGCCAGTGCGCCCCTACGTGCGTGCCTATCGTGTCGTGCCCGTGCACCCACCCCCATCGCGCCCGTGTGCCCTAGCCCGCTGCCCCCCGCACGAGCAGCTCCGCACCCACGCCTGCCTCTGCGCCCACCCACGGCTGCAACCGCCCTCATGCCCGCGCCCGTGCGCCCCTGCGTGCGCGCCTACCGCGTCCATGTCAGTGCCCACCCACGCCCGCGTGCCACCCGCGCCAGTTGGCCCGCCAGTCCGCGTTGACCGCCTGCCAACCTGCCCTCTGTCTGCGTGAGTTGCGCAGCAAAGAGTGGAAAGGTTTGAAAAAAAAATAACAATAAAAAAGGGGAGTTGTTGGAAGAATTAAATATATATATATATATATTATATATATTATATATATTATATATCAGAGATATATATATATATTATTATATATATCTATATTTATATCCATTGATTAAATTAGTAATTATGGCACCCGAAATCCACAACGACGGCTTGACCGGCGCCAGGGTCGCTCGGTAGCCGACAGACGGTCCGTAAAATACGGAACGTAAGTGCCCCTGAGTCTCCCTGCGCGGAGAAATTTTTAGATTAATTTGTTCCCCTGCACGGGAAATTGTTTAAAGTACGCAATTTTTGTAATAATTGCACCCTCCCTGCGTGGAGTGAATTTTTGTAACCGCTCAAGCTTCATCGACGCCGTGCGGACACGCACGTCCCCACTCGTCGTCATCTCTGGTCGGAGCTAGACTTTTCAGTCTAGCTAGGTACGTGCTCCAATCTCTTACTCATTTAGTATCTTTTTCAATTGCCGCGCGACGAAGTGAGAGAGTGCCCGATCCATGCAGCATGTCTCCTTAGTGTACAGCTGTGGACGGAGAGAGAGAGCTTGTATGATCCCATCCTTAAGCCCTAGAACTGTCACATTAGGGCACCATAATTGTCAGGAGGTAGTTCCACAACTACTTCATCTACGGGCAAGCAACTCTCCCTGACCGGTCCCTTCATAAAAAGAATAAAACCTTGCATATTAGCCAACACATCGGGTCTACAGCTTGCTAAATTTTGATCCCAGGATTACATCATTTAGGTCAAAGCACGTGCATGCCACGGTAGTCTAGGAATTCATCAGGCCGTCCAGAGCGTCCTTCAATGCTACAATCACCTATGGATCAGAAGAGTGTGAGTGCTATGTTAGTCCAGCTCGAGCATAACCTTATGGCCCAGTTTGATGATTCCATAGGCCAATTATGAGCGGAGCTAGATGAGAGGATTCGAGCCTTAGGGGATCGAATGAAGAGCGAGGAAGGAAGGTTGAATGGCCGCGGAGATCCCGTAGCCAACCCTAGGGAAGAGAGAGACCAAGCCCACTAGAATCAAGCTCCTTAAGATAGAGAGCAAGAGAATCGTGCGTCTCGAGGGAGAGACCACGACGATGAGGAGATCATCCTACGGAACATCAAGATCGACGCTCCCAGCTTTGATGGGTCCCTAAACCCTGCTACATACCTTGATTGGGAGACCGAGATGGATCAACACTTTGATTGGCATCACCACATGACCCCTACTACAGGGGTGAGGTTTGCTAAAATAAAACTCCTAGGTCAAGCCAAGACCTACTGGTGCAACATTGAAAATCTCCTAGCAAGGAGATGAGAGGAGCCCATAAACACATGGGAAGAAATGAAGGAGAAACTAAGGAAGAAGTATCTGCCACCCTCCTACATCAGCGTCTTTTAGACCAATGGCAGAAACTCACCCAAGATGGAAAGTCCGTGGACGAGTACATTGCCAAATTTGATGAATTCTTCCTTTGGAGTTGAGTCATGGAGGATGCCTCTATCACCCTCTCACGATTTATGGCTGGCCTACACGAGAGCATACAGCGGGAGCTGTTCCTACGAGAGGTTAACACCCTTGAGCATGCCTATCAGGTTGCTCGAGATGTCGAGCGGTTTCAAAGGGTGGTCCCACCTCGGGTTCCCACCTACCGCCAACCTGAACCACGAAACCCCATGGTCCGCTACTCTAAGAGGCCTGGCCCCTCCACTTCCTATGTCTCTACTGCTACCCTACTTCGGGCCGTTGCCCCTACTGTTCCTTACATAAGGAACCCCTTACTGGCACCAGTTGATGTGTCCAGGCTGGAGTACACTCTGCCCACTGATCGGAGGGATGACAAGGGAAAGGGTGCCCTCCCTAGCACTTCCCAACCAGTCCCTGTCTCGAGGATTCGCTGCTTTAGGTGCCATAACCTAGGGCATGTTGCCACCAACTGCCCGACCCGAGCCTTAGTCATCACCGACCCCTAGCCTGTGGAGATTCCCCCTTAGGAAGAAGAATCCATTGAGAGGTATGAGGCTGACCCTGACCTCATTGCCCAGTTTGAGGAGATAGATGCAGGATTTGATGGCACACATGTCGAGTACATGCAAGTTGACGATATTGCCGAGAGTTCTAGCCATGGACGATTGGGTGTAGTTTGCTGCATCCTAATACACCCCCAAGAGGACGATTGGCGTCGAACCTCCATCTTCCAAACCTACATCATGGTAAATTCCCAACCCTGCAAGGTGATCTTTGACAACGGGAGTTGTATCAATGCAGTCTCTTCAGACTTTATCTCTCGTCTAGGTCTACCTACCCACCTCTATCCTAGGCCATACAACATGACTTGGGTTGACGACACTTCTATCCCAGTCACCACTACATTTGTCATTCCCATCCAATTCCAGTCCTACCAAGGACAGATCTTATGCGATGTAGTGCCTATGAAGGTCGGTAGCATCATCGTAAGACGACCGTGCATATATCATGTAGACCTTACTACATTCGATCGATCCAACTAGTGTTCCTTCTCCCACAATGGGAAGAATATTAAGTTGTACCCGGCACCCCCAAAGGTGACCCCGGGAAAGAGTCCCACCTCCACCCCCACTGGAACCCCCAAGGTTCAGGAGAGTCCCCGAACTCCCAATGAAGGGAAACTTCTCATTCCCTCTTCTCCTGCATCTATCACACCCGTTCCCAAGGCCCCTAAGAATGGTCACGACCTAGTTAGGCACCTTAACATCATCAGTGTCCGAGAGCTAAAGAGAGAGGTTGCTGAGGGTGCCCCTATTTGGGCTGTTGTCGTCACCATTACACCCGAGGAGTCCCAAGTCTCAGTCCCACCAGAGGTTCAGGCAATCCTACAGGACTTCCAAGACATTTTCCCTGAGGACTTGCCCTTACGACTCCCTCCCATGTGTGATGTACAACACGCCATTGACCTTGTCCCCGGGTCCACCCTATCCAACCTTCCCCATTATCGATTGAACCCTAAGGAGCATGTTGAGCTCCAAAGAATTGTCGAGGACCTTATTCAAAAGGGTTTCCTCAGAGTGAGCAAGAGCCCATGTGTTGTTCCGTCCTTGCTCACACCAAAGAAAGATGGCACCTGGCGGATGTGTGTTGACAGCCGCGCCATCAACAAAATCGCATAGATGGCTAGAATGCTAAGCTATTGTCTCAGGGAGCTAAACTCACTCTCATCAAACATGTTTTATCATCAATTCCAATTTATACTTTGGCCTCCTCTCCACTTCTCTCTGGAACCCATCAGACTATAGACAGGTGCTTTGCCAATTTTTTCTGGGGTTCATCTTCACAAGGTAATAGACATCATTGGAAATCCTGGCAACATATCTGCAGACCAGTCAGCTATGGTCGACTAGGAATCATGTCCCTTCGACAAATGGAAATTTCTCTCAGGGCCAAGATGCTTTGGAGGGTAATGCATTCAAATTCCTTATGGGTAGATTACTTCAGAGCCAAATACTTTCGAGGCAATCATCTCATGGATGTTAAATTCAGCAACATGAAAGGCCACAGCCGAAGAAGCTGGATTCTGGCTAAGAGCATCATATCATAGCATAAAAGAATTATTCTTGGGGATGGTAACTCCGCAAACTTTTGGTATGATATCTGGTTAGGCAACAATCCCCTAGTCTCTTATGTTCCGACTGATGTTATCAACAATACTAGAGCCTCAGTTAAAGACTGTATCAAGCACCCGACAGCTGAAGATAATCAGATTATTGAAACCTTTTTGCCGGCTGATATTACTAAAGCAATCAGAAACACTAACCTTTCTCTATATGCTGACAAGGAGGTATGGAGCTTATCATCTTCAGGTGAATATGTGGTCTCCTCACTATATAAACATGCATGCAATCTTAGCCAAAATCAGACAAGTTTGCCTTGGAATCACCTCTGGTCCACCTGGCTGCCCCCTAAGATTTCCATCTTCTTGTGGAAAATTATCAATAATTGCCTTCCCACTAACTCTAATGTCTAGGCGCTGGGCATCCAACTTTGCTCTAAGTGTTATTGCTGCAGACAGCCTCAAAGGGAAACATTGAACCACTTATTCATTAGTAGTGAAAATGCTACCTTCATTTGGTCATCTCTCCAATCCACTGGAATGTTGTTAGATGGTAATTCTACCAAGGCTATGATTCTGAACTCTGTCTCACACAGCAACACTAAATCCCTTTATGGCCTATTTTCATTGGCAACTATTGGCTTTGCCATGTGGGAGCTGTGTTCTGCAAGGAATATGGCCAAGTATGAAGGGAAGCTGATTACCAAGAATTGTTTGCTGCATAGGATCAAAGCTCAGGCTAAGGAAATATGTGATTTATCCGAACTAAGAGAAATCTACTCCAGCAAGAGGAAGATTCTGGCTCAATTCGGTATTAAGACTGCCAGCTATAGAAGCCCCCAAGTATTAGCTATTAAATGGTTATGTACACCTTGACCATCTCTCAAGCTCAACACTGATGGGGCACGCAAGCGATCAGGCAATTCTGGTGGGGGAGGAGTCATTCGGGATGCTAAAGGAAACACTCTTCTAGCCTTTTCTCATTGCTATGGTAAATGTTCTAGCATTGTTGGTGAAGCTAGAGCCCTACTTGATGGCATCAAATACCTTTATTCCATGAATATTCATCCTGCTTGGATTGAATGTGACTCTAAGGTTCTTGTGTAGTCTATCAGAAAGCATATTAATTGTCCATGGGCTATCGTGTCTTATATCAGAGAAAATTGGGATATGCTCTCACATCAGGATTCCATAATTCACATATACAGAGAAGCCAATAATGTTGCTGATTCTTTAGCTTCATTAGCTTGTTCAAATAAATGTAATCTTTTCTTTTCTTATCATGAGCTTCCCAAGAATGTTAAGGGTGTAGCTCAGCTGGACAAGCTAGGAATGCCTAGCATCCGAATCTTGTAATTTTTTATCCTCATTCACATATCAATAAAATTTACCTCCTAGTGGTATGATGGGAGTGTTCCTAAATGGGGTTCACCCTCGAAAATACTTCTAGGCATGGTTTTCCAAAAAAAAAAGTATTGATTTCTCATTCCCCGTCTTGATGACATGCTTGACATGATGAGTGGAGCCACCATCTTTTCAAAAATTGACTTGAAAAGTGGCTACCACCAGGTCCAAATCCAACCAGGGGATGAGTGGAAGACCGCCTTCAAAATAAAAGAAGGACTATATGAATGGCTCGTCATGCCGTTTGGGCTATCCAATGCCCCCAGCACTTTCATGAGGCTTATGATGGAAGTCCTTCGCCCCCTCATTGGTCGCTTTGTTGTCGTCTACTTTGACGATATTCTCATCTATAGCCACAACCCTCAAGACCACGTCCAGTATTTGAGGGAAGTCTGCGAGACATTGAGGAGAGAAACCCTGTATGCCAATCTTAAGAAGTGTGAATTTATGACAGACCGGGTCACTTTCTTCGGCTTTGTGGTTTTGAGTCAAGGAGTGTCTGTGGACCAATCTAAGGTCCAAGCCTTATTAGACTGGCCTGAGCCCCAGAACGTCCATGACGTTCGCAGTTTCCATGGGCTGCCCACTTTCTACAGACGCTTCATTCAGGGTTTTAGCACCATTATGGCACCCATTATGGATTGCATCTGTAAAGGGAATTTTGAGTGGACTAAAGCCGCCTCCCAAGCTTTTCGTGTCATAAAGGAGCTCATGACCAAAGCTCCTATCCTCCGCCTGCCAGACTTTTTCAAAGTCTTTGAGATATCCTGTGATGCATCTGGCGTAGGTATAGGAGGAGTGCTTAGTCAGGAAAGCCACCCTGTGGCTTATTTCAGCGAGAAGTTTTCTGATGCAAAGCTTCGTTAATCCACTTACGATAAGGAGTTCTATGCCGTGGTCCAAGCTCTCAAACACTGTAGACATTATCTCTTACCTCAAGAGTTTATCTTATACTCAGACCATGAGACTCTGAAATTCCTTAGCTCTTAGAAGGGTTTAAACCCAAGGCATGGTCGGTGGGTAGAATTCCTCTAGTCTTTCGCATTTGTCCTAAAACATAAGGCTGGAAAAGAGAATAAGGTGGCCGACGCCTTGAGTCGAAGGTTATCCCTTCTTTCCAATGTTCGGGTAGAGGTCACCGGATTTGACCGTATGAAGGAACTCTATGGAGAGTGTTCAGACTTTGGCCCTGCCTACTCTGCCTTGTCCGCTGGAACATCGACAGCATTTGCTGACTATCTACTCCAAGATGGTTTTCTTTTTCGAGGACAGTAACTCTATGTCCCGAGGACTTCTGTTCGAGACTTCCTGATGTGAGAAATGCATGCTGGAGGTCTTGCTGGTCGCTTTGGACAAAATGAGACCATCCATTCTGTGGAGGAGCACTTTTATTGGCCTGGTCTAAAGAAAGATGTCACCAAAATTGTAGCCCAGTGTAGGACATGCACAATGGCCAAACATGTCAAACAGAACACTAGTCTCTACACTCCTCTCCCCATTCCTAATAGACCATGGGTTGATGTGAGCATGGATTTCATCCTTGGATTACCATGCACTGCTCACAAACATGACTCCATCTTCTTGGTAGTTGATCGATTCTCTAAGATGGCCCACTTCATTGCATGTTCAAAAACATCTAATGCATCTAGAGTATCCCACATGTTCTTTGATGAAGTCGTGCATCTACATGGTCTCCCCCAAACCATAGTGTCTGACCGAGATGTCCGATTCACTAGTTACTTTTGGAAGACACTTTGGCACCTAGTTGGCACTAAACTCAAATTCTCCACTGCCTATCACCCACAAACCGATAGGCAAACAGAGGTCATCAATAGGAGTTTAGGGAATCTATTAAGGTGTCTTATAGGGGATCATTCTGGCACTTAGGATCTTCTCTTGCCCAGAGTCGAATTTACATACAATAGCTCTGTCAATAGGTCCATAGGTATGAGTCCATTTGAGGTCGTGCATGGATATAAACCTAGAAAACCTGTGGATCTCATTCTCTTTCCCCTCGAGTCTAGAACATCCAAGTCAGTTGAGGAATTTGCACAGCATGTCAAAAGTTTGCATGAGTCAATTAGCAAGTAAATAAACCTCAGTAATAAGACGTATAAACGATTGGCTGATTTGCATAGGCGTCACCATGAATTTCAAGAAGGTGACTTTGTTATGGTACGGGTTCGACCCGAACGACTCATCTCGGGAGCCGTTAAAAAGTTGTAATCCCGTAGTGATGGTCCCTTCCCAATACTGTGGAAGATTGGCTCCAATGCTTATGTTATGGACTTACCTCCCAAATATGGGGTTTGCACTACTTTTAATGTGGCAGACCTAGTGGCCTACAAGGAACCCACAATGATTCCTAGTGACCCTTTCGAGCCTTTTCCCCCCATTGAGAGTGAGCCCACCCCTGTGCGTCCCACAGCCTTGAGAGCACCGCGCGAGCAAATTGAGAGGATACTGGATGAGCAGGTGACAGTGACACGGAGCAGGGTGTACCAGCGCTACCTTGTCCGCTGGCGGGACCGTCCACCATCTAATGATTCCTGGATCAGCTGGGAAGATCTCCAGCGTGGAAGATCTCCAGCGCCTTGATCTGGATTTGCTGGAGCACTATCAGAGCGGTGTCCCACCTTACTCGACGGAGTCAAGTTCCAACCACCCTGGGAGGGTTGGTGGGGACACACTATCGGACCCACTACTCAAAGCCGACGCCGCACCGCCCCGACCGTACTGAGCTTGTGACTCGGAGACTTATTTGAAGACTCGACGTCCTGAGTACGTATTTGTATGTATTTTGGTATTGTGTGTATTTTTATTTTTATGGTGGTATTTATATTATTAAACCACCAAAGTCAACATATCTTACTTTATTTTTGCCAAAGTCAAAGTAGGTTGTTGGCTTTTATTTTATTAGGCTAGGACATAAATGCTATTAGGTGAAGATTAAGGGTATGATTGTTATAGCCTTTTCCTATATAAAGGGGGCTAGTGTGTAAGGTTTTCATATGTCATATTGAAAGAAAGTTACACTCACGTAAGAGCCATTCCCCTCTTGCTTTTCCTTCCCTCCTTCACCCTTGTGAGAACAGAGTGTCGCCCGGTGTGAGACTATTCGGTGTGAGGCCGAGCTGCGCGAGGCAGTGGTTATCCAATCCTGTTCGTGTCCCCGGAGTTACCGTCAATCCTTCTGTTGTGACCCCTCTATGTTGATGATGTTGACACTTGCTCTATTCTTTGGCAACACCATTGTTTTGATTGATTGGCAACTGAGTTTGATTTGATGAAATTGCTCCATCAGATTGACTATGTGTTCTTTGCTTTTAATACACTGCTGTCTGTAATTCTTACTGTCATAAGTCCACACACTGCATCTCAATTAAATTGATTATGTGTGCACAGCGTCAACGCATCATGTTACAGCGTCAACGCACCATTGGCTTTGAACCTCAGAGTCTGTACATCCGAATTGCCCTTGATCTGGTGAAATGTATACACTCATTCACTATAGCCTTCACACATTAAAGTCCATACATTCATCAATTACTTTTCACTCAAGGCAAAGTCTATACACTGGGGTCTTTTCCCTACGTGTCTTAGGCGAAGTCTGAACATTCGATTCTGAAGCCTGAAGTCTATACAGTCCAGCCTAGTCCTACGATCAAGGCTTTAGCTACACTCAACTCTGTACATTGGCTTCGCTTCATCAAGTCTGTACATTGACTTGCCAACTTCCTTGAAGTCTGTACATCGCTTCATGTCCCCAAAGTTTGCACATCAACAGTGATCTTTGAAGTCTGTACACTGCTTCAGGAGCTTCAAGTCCACACATCGCTCAAAGTCTGTACAGAGTCCAGCGTCTCAGTTAGCGTCTCATGCACTTGAGCAAAGTATGTACATCCACAGTGTTACTCAAAGTCTATACATTAATCTTCTAATCCAAAGTCTGCACATTGGTCTTTGGATCCAAAGTCTATACAATGGTCTTCACACTTGAAGTCCATACATTCGATGTGCAGAGTTGATGTCTATACTGTGTCCTTGCTGATCAAGTCTACACTATGGTCGGTGACAAGTCTATACACTGGCCTCAGCCTTTCAAGTCTACACACTGACGGCTGAACTAAGAACTCTATACATCGTCTGTCTACACTAGAGTCTCATGGAGTCTATACATTGCACTCGTCTTCTAAAGTCTATACACTGAAGTCTTCGCATTCGTTTGCATTACATGAAGTCCATACAGTGGGTAAAAGTCTGTACACTGTCCATGCTTCATGCAGTGTCAACTCAGTGCTTTATGCAGCGTCAACTCCTCAAGTATATACAATGCAATGTACATACTTAAATCTTATGTCTTTATTCTTGTTGCTGAAGGGAACAGGGTCGACGCCTGGAGCTTAAAGCATCCACGCATCAGTAGACGAAGCATGCGATATCTTCCACTGCGTCAACGCCACAAGCAAGCAGCGTCGACGCAGCAGTTGAAGAAGCATTCATCTTCACAGGCTATTCCACTGCGTCAACGCCACAAGCAAGCAGCGTCGACGCAGCAGCTAAAGAAACGAGACTAATGGCTACTGGAATGCCTCACTGCGTTAACGCCATTGAGTGAAAGCGTCGACGCAGCAAGTCAGATTGATGACTTTGAGCACGTGAACGGAGAACTCTATACATCGGACTGAAGAAGCTAATGAGGGGCACGTGATCCCAGGTACCTGGCTCGTGATCCGAAAAGGACAAGGTATCCAGATGAGGACACGTGTACTGACACTCCATTGCATGCTGCCACGTGGTCCAAATTGCTGGGCGGGAAACGTGGAGAGCACACGCCTGCTGCTGTTGCTGCTATATATACAAGCCTTCTTCCACAGAAGAAAGCTGATCGAAGGAGAAGAAGAAAAAGTCTATACACTCAGCAGCAGTGAGCCTTCGATCCATAGAGAGAAAAGAGAGAAGAAGAAGATACAGAGAAGAAGAAGAAGAAATAGAGAAGAAGGAGAAAAGAGAGAGAGTGGGGTGAGAGAGAGCTGATCGAGAGTGAGAGTGAGAGTGTTTGTATCTCAGTCTCGTGGTTCAAAACCAGAGCTGAGCTTTGCTCTTTAAGAGCTACATTGCTTTTGGGTTTTAATTTTTCGTTTTGATTCTGTCTTTCATTTTCGAATGCTGTTTCTTCAAGCTGTGTGTTAGCGGTCTTGCAGTGGTGGTCTCCACTGGACGGGTTAAGCTGTATTTCCCCAGCGGTTGCAGAGGATCAGATCCTCTGGTCGGCAAGCTGTAGTGCCCAGCGAAGCTGTGTATCAGCGGGTTGTTTGGCCAAGCTGTAAAGCCGAGCGGACGCAAGCTGTGCTGCGCAGCAGGAAGCCATACTCGGTTGAGTGTGGGGTGGACGTAGGTCGTTGACCGAACCACCTAAAAAATGTGTGTGCAGTGTGTTTGTGTTTTTGTGTGATCTGTGTGCGATGGGAATTTCTTGCTTAGCTTGTTTGATTGCATCGCTTATGCTCATGTCTAGCTTTCTACCTTTTGCTTAGAACTTTTCATTTAGCTTTATTGATGCTTGCCTAAATTCCGCTCTAGAACTTACAATAGTTTTAAATTAGGCAAGTTGATCTATTCACCCCCCTCTAGATCCACACTTAGTGGAGATAGACTGCGTCCATATAACCCAACACCTTCCTCCGACGCCGACCACGTCATCAGGAAATCATTAATTTTAAACCAATAGCTTTCATGTTCAGGGTAGTCATAAAGTTCCATAAAGGAAGATTCTTCTAGAAGATTTACTCTAATAAATGAATTCAACAACAGATCGAAAATCCTCCAAGAAGATCAAGGCATTCAAGGAATTCTGGAAATATTCAACTAATGGTTCAAGGGATAGCAGATTCCAGACAATCCAAAGCAATTTAGACCCAAGATTGAATATAGTGTAATAGCATTATGAAGCAGGGTCTGATTTCAGCAGAGAGGACAGATGATTACACGATGAGACGGAATAAGGAACACTCCCCCTAAGGATATGCAGTGAGCTCAGGCTGAAATAAGTGAGATAGGACTAGCAGCCTCAAAGGAGTGTCGACACTTGCTCTCCTGGTGTCGACACACTGAGCTCAGACAAAGAGCAGTTTTCGAACAGAATGAACTGAGAGTTTGACCTGAGTAGGTCTACGGTCTACCTGATCAATTCTCCAAGAGGATGCAATCTTTGCAAATGTCAACAAAAAGAGTGCATGAATGCAGACTGAATTTTGATGTTGACTCCCCCTAAACATGTGCATGGGTTGACAATGTAGTATGCAACCTATGACTTAAGTGAACACACTATGCATTAAACATGATACCATTTAATATGCAATCTTTGGATTCCTTTAACATGGTGTGCATTGGCGTGTATTAGACCATAATATGATGCAATCATGGATTATTTGCAATGCATCCTAAACTGAAATACAGACATAATTTTTAATGTGCAGATGGATACATGCTACTTACTCCCTCTTTTTGATGATTTTAATATGGTGTGCAATCAATTCTGAAATCAGTATATGCATGATAACAAATGCACACGGGCAAACTACGAAATGCAGGAACTCCCCCTGTCTTTATGCATTGAATGTCTGAATTCTGAGTGCAGCATATGTAATGAAATCAATGGAGGGAATGTGATGAATTATTCATATCAACATCTAGACTGTTCTAACGATTGGTTGACCCTTGGTACCTGGCGGAGAACTGAGGTCTTAAGACCACCTCACGCATGATGTGGGTTTCCAGACAGAAGAGATCTGCCCTTCTCCCATCTTACCATTTTTATATACCAAGAGGTCATGCAGTGTTGGGTCCCTTGATCATGAAATGCATGATAATGCATGAAATTCCAAGATGATGCTTAGTGACCACAACACGTACAGATTCAACCATATGCTATGCATTTCTACACTTAGGTGCAAACTCTTAAACTCCCCCTTTGTTGATTGCTCATAGAAGTTAAGACACACAATCAGCATATTATCAGTCCACATGAGTGATGAGTTGAGATGTGGGTGTGTAGCCATAGCCCATGACAGACATCATCAAAAGCAATGATCATCAATGCTAAGCAAGAAGTTCACATGGCTACTAAAGGTAGAAGGAATAAAATAGCAACTCATCATCATAGCAATTCCATCAGCATGATAAATTTTTCATGGATTACACAGCTGAATTAATTGATCTCTGGTACAAGGCGGAGGTTTGGATCTGAGACCCTGCTCACGCATAGTGAGAGTTCCAGGCAAGTTTGACTTGCCTTTCTATTCTACACCATTTGATATACCAGAGGTCAGAAAAGGTGTGAGCAAGTAATCTAGCTTAGATGTTTATCTCACACCATGGGGGAAGTTTCAGCATGTCAAGGAAGTAATTCAGTTTGCAGAACTTTATTGACGATAAGACAACTTTATAATGCAATGACTACAATGCAAGCCCATCATGCAAGGATTGAACAAATAAAATTTATTTACATACCTGTGGGTTGAGCATTTATTTGCTGGTTGAGCATTGCTCAGCTCCAAGGCACCTGCAACCACAATTCTCATTTTGAATTTTGTGATACCCAAGCTTGCTTGGGTCCTTGTGGGTTAGCGTTATGTGTAGCATTTAGATCTCTCTTCCTTAATGCTATCAAGTCATCTTTCCTCATTGTATGATAGTCATACAACTCATGCCCATTTTTCCTACAATAGAAGCAAAGCACAAAGGATTTGGTATTTTTCTTGTGTATATGAGCATGTGCATTATCCTTTTATGGATGAACATGGAATTTATCCTTCATGGGATGAGGGTGTTACCTTCCCTTCAGATGCCAGCAGTCTTGGTCAGTGTGGCCAATTTTATCACAGTTAAAGCAGTAGGGAAGCAGACTTCTTCTGTCGGCGGTTAGGTGCGTTGACCTGTTCAGATGGGTGCATCGACGCATCTATCTGTTCATGGGATTTTGAGCAGAGTTGTACTGAGCACGTCTTCTACCATCATTGACCTGTTCCTTGCCTTGCCCTTTCATATGATTCCCTATTCTTAGCTCATCATTCCTCAAGGTGAAGCAGTCATGCACAATATGACCATGTTTTCCACAATAATAATAATAATAATTTGTTTTGTGAAAGGCATGGTATTGAGCATTGGGTTTCCTAACATGCATGCTAACATCAACAAAATTATTTTTCTATTTTTGATTGAATGCTTTCTTTTTCTAATTTTTATTGTGTTTTTGATTTTCCTATACATTACGATGTCTTGGGGGTACTTTAGATGTCTGGGCTTCAGTTGAACTAGAAACAAAAGATGTGTATAGTTTACTTCTGAAATTCTTTTTGTTCACTGGTTTATAGCCCAAACCTTCCCTTTGGAAGTTTACTTTAGTCCCTAGTAATCTGTCCAGATTTTCTTGACCTTTTTCAAATTTTGACAATGAGTTGTTCAGATTTTGAATTTTATTTTTAAATGAGGAGACATGATGTTCAGATTCAGCAAGGTCCTCTTCGCATGCCGCCAATTGCTCATTGAGCATGGCATTTACAGTTTTAAGATTTTCATTTTGTTGTTCTAAGGCATGCATTGTTTCAGAGCAATTATCAATGACAGATTTCCCTTTATCAAGAGTAGCCAACCGTTCAAGAAGCATGCTGTTATGTTCTCTCAGATTTTTGTTTTCTTCAATCAACCTCTCATCATGGATTAGCCCACCAAGCAAAGTTTGATCATTGGAGATTGATTTAGGTTGGTTTTGAAGTTTTCTTACAATTTCTTCCAACCTAGTGATTTCAGCTTGAAGGATTCTATTTTCATCTCTCAAGCAGGCAGTGCTTTCTTTATGCACGTCTACATCAATCATAAGAGTGTCATTGAGCTCCTCAAAAGCAGAACAACTTTTACAATAGGAGCTCTCATTCTGACTATTTTTTTTAAATCCTTTTTCAACTTTTTATTTTCTGATTTCACTTTCTTGTACTGCTTGATCAACTCATCATAGGCCTCCATATGTTCTTCAAATGTAAAGTCCTCGAAGTCAGAGCTTACCTGAGTTGAGGGCGGATCACTGGACTGTTCATGATGGTCGGCCATGAGACATTCATGCTCTAGTTCTTCTCCCTTCTCATGGATGGTCACCAGTCTGTCCAAGATTTGCTTGGCTGTGCTACAGGTGGACACAAGATGAGATAACCTGAAATCAACTGTAGCTTTTATCAAGTTAAATGCAGCAAGGTTGTCATTATGTTTGGTCTTGTGATCAGCTGACCATTCATCAGTATTTGATGGCAGCTCATGAGAACCATTGTATATAAGAGTCCATAATTGTGGATCTACGGAATTAACATAAATGAACATCCTCCCTAGCCATATAGAAAGATCTGAACCATCAAAAGTAGGCGGAGAAGTCATCGAAGCATGTGTAGCAGATGAAGCCATTTTCTCAAAATGCACCGGGATCTTTCCCTGCAGATCGTAGGATCTGGGAATGGCAGAGCTTGGCTTAGATACCACTTATTGGGTCCCATGCGGTGCAATAAGATCTAGAAGGGGGGGTTGAATAGATCCTATCACGAACTATGGCCTATTTAAAACTTGACTACCAAAAGCATAGACCACCCCTAAACACTTAGACACAAGGCACAGCGGATTTAGATGGAATGGGTTAAGTGTAAATGGCGGTCTTAAGACTGCACAGGTTGTGGATAAAGCTAAGGTGCTTCTCAGCAAACCTCTGATGTGTGTGTGAACAAGGTGATCCTTATTTAATGGAAGATGCTCCCTAGTGCCTGAGTGCAAAGATGCAGCACGCAGTCAAGGGAATGCAAGTACCGTCCAAGGAATGGATGGTGTATATTCAAGAATATGCAGTCCACAAAGGATGAGTGTGCGATGTTAATGAACCTGATTATATGCAATGAAGCAAGCACACCAACCTGTGAATGGGGATAGAAGATATGAAGCAAGCCCACATGATGTTCAACCCACAACACAAGGATTTTAAGGTGGTTCGGTAGTACACCCACAACCTACGTCCACCCCTCACCAAACTCGGTGAGGCTTTCCTGCTGACTCACAGCTTGATCGGGGACACGCCCCAAAATCACAGAACGGAAAACCCTCCATCTGTCTTCCTACACACAAAACCGGTAGGGATGGTTCTCTACAGACCGGAGCACACCTCCATCTGTCTTCCTACACACAAACCGGTAGGGACGGTTCTAGAAGTAGCCAATAAACATAAAAGGAAAATACTACAAGTGCAGTGGGAAAAACACAAGAACAGTGGGATGTAAATGAACACCAACTTGTTGACACCCGTTTTTAGCCCGCAAGTTGCATCATTTCTCTTACTCATCATTTTTGATGTCCCGAATTATCCATTATTTTGGAGCCTTCCTTGGACGGATTTCGAGCCCATTTCATTGTTCCTTAGCTTTTAAGCCTTAGAGAAAATAATTTCTTAGAGCCCTGGAGCTTATCTTATCAACTTCCAGCCTTTCAAATTGACTTACAGCCCATTTTGGTCGACTTTCCTTCAAGCATTCGGCCCCTTTCATTGTGCAGTCTTGAAAATGGTCATTTTTCATCCCCTTCTGTTCCTCTATTCAAAAAGGGCCCTTCCCAAAAGTTGTTCATCTTTCAAAGCTCTATAATTTTTTCTTCTACACCATTGGCTAGTCGTTATTTGCATTTTTCTGACGTACTGTGCTATTTACTTACGTCCTAGAATTCTTTCTCTCTTCCCGCCCCATTTTCTCCCTCTTCCACTCCTTTTCTTATCTTGCTATCTTCATTAAAGTTGGTCATGTTTCCGTTATCTATAATTTCTTCTTCTACCACTTTCACTACTTCTACACTATTTTTGAGATATTATCTAATTTCTAAAGTCGCACAAAGTCTGTCCAGAATTTTTCCTCCAGCAGCCTAGCGGTCATTTGCTAGACCGCTAAGCCTTCAAAAATGGTCATTCACTAGACCGTTTTCCAGAACCTTGTTTGAAATCATCTCGTTTCAAGCCTGGAGCCTTGCGGTCACCCCTTAGACCGTTTGCCATCCCCTTGCGGCCCTGCGATAGACCGCTAGGCCAGTTTAAGAGTCCAGCCTACGTTGGACTCTATCCTGAAAACCGGTTCGTCGTGGCCTTCTTCAAATGGTCATAACTTCTGGAATACTCGTCCAAATTGATCTCCGTTTGTTCCTATCTCTTGCCCTTCATATTATCTCGAGTTTGATCCATAGAGCTTAAATTTTCATTGACTATATCTCTCAGAATCTTGGTTGAAAGTTCTAGATTTAGGTGTCCTAATACAAGTCAAACTCTATTTTTCTATGCGACGGGCCTACCTTCCAAGAGCCATATCTTCTAGAATACTCCTCCAAATTGTTTCCCATTTATTTCTATCTCTTGTCCTTAGTATTATCTCGAGTTTGGTCCATATAACTTGATTTACCTTGGACTACATCTCCGGGAATCGTGAGAGGAAGTTGGGGAGTTTTTGAAAACTCTATATAAACTGCCCGGTTCGCAGTGGCGACGGGGGGCTCTTCTTCAACTCGGGACGAAGCCATGCTGCACCGTCGACTCAATCCTTCAACCCTGACTTGAAGAGAGAAGTATTGGCTTTCCATTGCATCCTTTTGGGCTTAATTTCATGGTCTATATTCTTAGTTCTCCTCTCCCAAAAATCACAAATCATCACAAAACACTATTTTTCTGCTACACATGCGTTTTTCCCCATTTTACATGCATGTTTTCCCGCAGTTGTGCTGCGTGATTTTCTCATATCTTTGCTTCATTCTCATCACAACACAGACACCTATTATTTCCACCCATCCATAGGGGTTAAAAACCCTCCCTCGGTGTGTTCTCCCCCTTTTATTCATACTATTTTATCATTACGGAATTGATGCTACACTTCATGTTCTAATGGGTTTTTCTCTTGTGTTTGGCTTTGTTTTGTAGGAGAGCATGGTATGAACGTGAGGCCCTCTTCTTCTAACCTGTTCGTCGAGGCATAACTTTTGATCCCGGAGTCCGATTGCACTGATTGTTCTTCCATTGGATAGCCCTTTGTATTGTATTTTCATCCATATACTATTTGCACTATTTGGGTCACATTTTCATAGTCTAATATTGTCCAACGTTTTGAGTTTTTTGCATAAGTTCTGCAGGCAGGCTCAGGGACAGGTTCACAGGTACGACTTTGATTGATGATTTGATTACCTCCTGACATCTGATTGCACTGATTTTTGTTCCATTGGGTAGTCCTTTGTATTATCTTTCCATCCATAGCTTATTTGCATCATTAGGGTCTCATTTGCTTAGTTAAAAATTGTCATCATTTTAGCATTTTGTGCATAAAATCTGCATGCAGTCTGCGCACAGGCTCACGGGGGCAACTTTGCTCAGTGATTTGATTGAACTCCCGGGGTCGGATTGCTATATTCTTAGGCCCATTGTGTAGACCGTTGTATTAGCTCTCCATCCATATACTATTTGCATCATTTGAGTCACATTTGCATAGTCAAATCTTGTCATCATTTTAGCGTTTTGTGCATAAAATCTGCATGTGGTTAGCGCACAGGTTCACGGGGGCAACTTTCTTGGATGATTTAATTGACCTCTCGAGGTCCGATTGCCTTGTTCTTGGGCCCGTTTTGTAGCCCTTTATATTTTTTTTCCATCCATATCTTATTTGCATTATTTGGGTCACGTTTGCATAGTCAAATCTTATCTCCATTTTAGCATTTTGTGCATAAAATCTGCATGCAGGTTCAGGGGCAGACTCACAGGTACGTTTTGCATTGATCATTTCTTTGCCTTCCAGGTTCCTATTGTGTTGTTTCCTCATCCTGCCTTGTTGTGCTTCGCGTTATCTTCATTTTCATATATTATATGCACTCATATCTTTGTGTTTGCATAGATAAATCTTGCTTTCATTTTTCACTTTTATACTAGATTTTTTTTCATGCACTCCGGCACACATAGAGCCATGCATTACATATCATAGTTGCATTCCTGCCTTGGTAAGTGATCCTCTCACCTCCATATTCCTTAGAGTCGACTAGGTGATCTTATCCGGGACCTCCATAAGTCCCCGTGAGCCGTGGATTCCCACACGGACGTCGGGCCGGTTGTACCTTTCCACCCCTTTGGCTTGCATTTTGCATACGTGTGAGAGAATTAACCTTAGTCAACCCAAAGTTTGGATCTTATTCCCATAGGATTCCTATCTTGAGGGAATTGTTATTAACTCAAATCATTAAAAGGTCTATTAAAACTTCTAAAACATTTCCCATCATATTAACTTGTTTGACTTGGGTGAAAACTCTCACATTACATTGTTTATGTTGTTTGGGCTTGTCCAAGCCCATTAGTGGTGTTTGTGTTGCATTCTTTCATCATCCACATGTTTTATTGTTGTTAGGCCCATTTAGGTTAGCCCATTTTGTGTGTCCATTGTCTAGTCCCTTGGTCCGTTCTCTATTCATCTTTGCATTAGTGGGTCAGTCCCCCCTTTTATTCTCAAGTCCATTAAGCCATTACTTCCCCACTTATATTATCCTTGATATCCATGTATTAAGTCTCCATTTTCCCTCATGGAGCATGATTCCAACCCCTTGTATCATTCTTTTTCCCAACCTTCTTCCTATTCCTGCGTGGAATCCTCTTCCCACGCAGGCCCATCTTCCCGTGGTCCTTCTGATGCATCCAAGGAATAGGCTAATATCATGGCCCACTTATCAAGCTTTATTCGTCAAATGGACCCGGCCCAGACCCAATGCCTTATTGCATCTCATCTTCATGGGCCTCCTTCTCTTAATAGGCCTTCTTCTCTCATTAATGGGCCTCATCATGTTAACGACCATATTCTCCTAATGGGCCTTATTTTTCTAATGGGCCTCATTTTTCTTCTGCTTATGCTGCTGGCCCAATTAGTCCATATGGCAACATCTCTTCCAGGCCCACACATTCTTCCACTCCCGGAATGGGCTTTTCTTCTCCTTCTCAGCCCGGATCCTCTTATCCGGCCCAATATCATCATCATGGTCCGAGTTCACAACCTCTTGCTCAAGTTGGCCCATATTTTTCTCGATCTCTCCCTACTCCGGAGATGATTTCTCAAACCCAACGCCAGCTTGATGAACTTCAACGCCGAATTGATCCCAAAATCTCCTTGAGTGTCCCACTTGTATTTCAAAATCTTCGGCTTCCGTCTCCTTCTCAAATTCCCGCATACCACCGTTATAGTGGAGTCGGTGACCCATATGTGCACTTAAAGAAGTTTGTTTATGAGTCGACCCAATTTTAACATGATCAATGCTTAATGGCCTATCTATTCGGTCTGTCTTTGGAAGGCCCGGCTCGAGATTGTTTCTTCTCTCTTCCACAAGAGCAAGTTGTAAATTTCCAAGCCGTGCAAGAGAAGTTCATTCAGCAGTTTCAAGACCAAGTTGGGCCCAAGTATTCCATGGTAGATCTGTCCCACGAGAATATGGAGCCCGAAGAGGAGTTCTCTACCTTTGCCGATCGCTAGCGTCGCCTCGCCGCGCAAGTCCCGGGGCATATTCCGGATCATGAGTTAATCAAGATGCTGATTTCCAATGCCACGCCTGAGTACCGGTTCATCTTAGCCCTCAACGACATCACCTCTTGGCAACAACTCTATAGCCGAGCCCGCTTCATCCGCCAATAAATCCAAGATTCCCTTGACCCCTAGTCTTCTCCACCTTCTACGCCCACTTACACCCCGTCATCTACATCTACCTCCACCTCCATATATCAACTTACACCCTTCACAAGCCAACCCTACGCTCCCATGAGTCATCCTTCTGTGAGTCAACCTTCCACTTCTACATACCCATACACCTCCGCAAGTCAGCCCTCCATGAGTCAGCCTCCCATCTCCTTATACCCATATCTGCCGCCACCCCCGGTCAAGGGAACACCACATCCCGAGCAAGTGGATGCCGTCTATATACCCCCTCATCCCGCTCCACATATGCCTTCACCAAATCTCTCCACCACTAGCCAAGCACTCTTGCCTATGCAACCTTCACTTCCGTCTCCACAACCTTCTCCACCACTTCATACCCCTCGGCATCCACCTTGCCCGAAGCGAGCTCCTCACTATCCTTCGCTACCGGAGTGCTTTACCGACATTTTTGGGGCTTTGATAGCCACTCACGTGTTACAGCTCCCTCCGATTGTGCCTTGCCGACCTGCGGTTGGGATTATGCTTCGGTTCTGTAAATTTCACCGCCAGCAGAGGCATTTGGTTGAGGACTGCCCCGAGTTTTGGGATTATGTTTATGATCTGGAAGCTAAGAAAAGGATTAATTGGGCCGCTATTCACAAAGTCATTTTACATCTTCGCAGCCAATAGCAGCAGCAAGAAGTGTAGCCCGAGTAGCCATCTCCGTTACTTCGAGACCAGGGGCACCCCTGCGATTCTTCGTCTAGCATTGCACCCGCTCTATCACCTGTTCCATTACCCATACCATTTCCTACCACGTCTCTACAACCTCCACAAACCCAAGTCTCCGCTCAGGCTAGTGATACCTCCACTTCCACTGCCACTTCCACTACTTCCACTCCCAATGTCGCGCAACGTATTGTATCGATACACCGACGATGGGCACCACGATCTTCCCCTTTACCTTCCCCTTTGCCTCCGTCACCGCCTCCATCTCCTCCCTCGCCTCCATCTCTACCTCCTTTGTCGTCCCCCGAACCTGAGAAAGCTACCCCTACACCAACACCTTTACCATCTCCTACACCTCCACCTTTGCCTTTGCCTCCACCTAAGCATGTCATTGCCCCTATCCCTCCACCACTCGCATTGCTTTTACCCCCACTTACGCCTTCTAAACCTTCGCCTCCGCCTTCTAAACCTATTACCTCCACTTCTCCATCCATTTCCACCCCTCGGAGTGGGTGTGTGCTACCTACGGTGCCTCTTGGGTCTAGTCCCCAGGGAGACGATGAGTCCAGTCAGGATGAGTCAGTGCCGGTTATGCGTTTCCAGATTCAAGATTATATTTGCCGCATGCTGGTCCGCGTCCCAATTTCTGGCAATTTTGGGGATGTTGATCCTACACTTTTGAAGACAGTTGCCAAGAAAAGCTCTCATGCACTAGTGCCAGTTTCTTCGCAAGTGAGGCCAGTGGCAATCTCATTGCTTGCCGGAGGTTCGATTATTGACACTGTTATTTCTCCTCGCTCCACCGCCATTCAGATTATTGGTCAGGAAGGGTCCTCTACCCATATTGTGCTAACTCATATGGCCGCCAAGCAGATTGTGCACTCTATGTTCATGGGGAAATTGGTCGTATCTTCTATATTCTCCGAGGATATTCTGCACATCTTATGCAATCTCCCTTGGTTCATTAGCAAGCCGGCCACGTCAACACCGCACATTGATCTCCCTCAGTTCCATCCTTTGCTTCTATCAAGGGAGTTGTGCTTCATGCCCGATTGCCGAGTGGAAATGCCGAATCTCATGCTGCTAGTGCCAAGTGACAAAACTCCGTGATTTTCTAATATTCATTCATTTGAGGTGTCAGCTGTTCAAGAATGTCCGCATATGGTTAGTACCGGGTGTCTAGGGGCAACCGCCCTAAGGAGGATGCATGTTCATAATCGTGCCATGTCGTCTGCTAGATGGGCCCATACTTTGAGAAGATATTTTAAGTCGAGAGGTCCAAAGGTCCAAGTCCACGCCAGGCGGGTCCATTACAAGCCAGTTTCAGCTAAGAAGAGGCGACGGCGCCGGTTCAAGGGTCGTCGATTGTGCACTCAGGGGTCCAGTCCCTCTTCCCCGTCTGTTCATTCATCTTTCCTTCTGCTCAGCTCCCACCCTTGGGTGCTGTACCTTCCTTATTCTAATCCCATGTCCATGATCTTCTCTTCTCTTTCCGGGGCCGTAAACCCCCACTCTTCTCATCCAATTTCTCTGGATTCTCCTTATTCTTACTGTCTTAGGCCTCAGCCCATGTCATCCTTTCATCCCAATCTAGGGATTTCTTCTTCTGATCTTTCTCCTCCTGTATCTCTGGGTTCCACCTCTAATTCTCCTTCCCCGACTTTGTCAAATGATTTTCATTCTCCTTCCCCGACTCCGTCGGGTGATTTTCATTCTCCTTCCCCGACTCTGTCGGGTGATTCTCGTTCTTCTTCCCAAACCCTGTCAGGTGTCTGTGATTCCCATTCCCCTTCTCCGACTGCGTCGGATGATTCTTCTTCTCATCTTTCTACTCATTCTTCTTCACCCTTTCGGGGGCGTTGCCCTTTTTCTTGCTATTTTCGAGGCTTTAGCCCCCCTTGATCCCAGCGGATCTTTGCTTATTATCTATCTGGTTCCTTGTTATTTGGGTCTCTGCACCTTAACGAGAGAGTTCTAGCCCTCGTCTCTCTTCCTTTTATCTTGTCCAGTGTCGTGTCTGCCGCTCCTCCGTGTAGGGGAATCTTTGATCCTTTGCTATCCTCTCCCTTTCGTCCTATCAAGCAAGGAATACAATGCTTGTTCTGTACGAAGCTCGATGATCAAGATCGCTTCAGGATGCTACTTCCACACTGCGGATATGCAAGGTATCTTTATTTTGTGCAAGAATATGCTATCATTTCTATTATGACTTCATGCACATTGTTATTATAATGCTATTCCTCAACCTGGTTAAGTGGCTTTTCGAAATTTGCTTAGTTAAGCTTAGTCAAAAAGAGTTCACTTCTGCAGCATCCTTAGGTTGGGAATAGCTCCGCGCTAGGAGTTTAGTTTCTTTCCCCGATCGTCGAGGGTGACCTTTTGCATGGGTTTCCACACACTACACTGCAAGCCATTGTCGATTCCTCTGAGACACATCGTTGCTGCTTCGGCCATACTATAGGTATGCACAAAGGTCTTTTCTTTTCTCTGCTCGGCCAAGTGCAGGGGCAAGAGATTGATGGATGAGATGACCAACCTAGGCGCTCCCCAATACGGGAGAGGTTTCAAATAGGGGCAGTCTCGACTCTCGAAAGTGAGCTTTCATGCTAAATCTGGCCGATAAGGGCTCTCCAAATCAATAAGAATGAATATGCAAAATTATGAAATCAAATGCATGGCAAAGAGTGGCAGTATAGTTCCCCGCGGGACATCATGAGCCCGGTCACACGCATGCTTGATAAATATGGGTCTCAAAATCAAAGACAGAAAGCCCCGACGCAACAGACTGTATCTTTGAGGGGTAGTGTCCTGGAAGGAATTCAAGTCCTGATGTTTCTCATCCTGCATAAAGTTTCTCTCCAATTTTCTTCTACTTCTCCCTCTTAGGTTGGGCTGAATCCCAGGTATGGCCTTAATAGGGGCACCGTTTTTTGGAGGTGATTGGTTGTGGTAAGCCACCCTCAAATGCACGCCCTGCTCAAGGGAAGTCTTCAATGAAAGGGGGGGATGACGATCCATGGCCAGTAGTTTGAGCCCGTCTATGGGTGCTGCGGATTGCTATGTCAAAATCTCAAAAAATCAAATATTACCAAAAATCTAAAAAATTAAATATTTTAAAATCTAAAAAATCAAATATTACCAAAAATCTAAAAAAAAATTAAATATTTTATAATCCAAAAAAAATCAAATACTTCAAAAATAAAAAATCAAATATTGTTAAAAATAAAAAAATGTCAAAAATCCAAAAATATTTGTATTTTTGTTGCTTTCTATCTATTTATTTTGAGGACAGGTATGATCTGTTTGCTAAGTGTGCAGAAGCTTCCTGGCTCCTTATCATTTGCTCTATCTCTTGTTCACGTGCTTCTAATCTGTTCTCTCTTCTTCAATCTTGTCTCTCGATCTATTCTGAAGCTCATATCCTTCTCATGCTTTGCTTAGCTTTAGCTCACTTTGATCATATCTTTATGAGAGGGCTCTTTGCCTCATGATTATGAACCCGGCGGTTCTGGTTTGTCTGATCTTGGGCTTGATTGATAAGCATATCTGTCATGTCTCGTGTTGTCATCCCGCATATGTTGTCTCATCTCATGTTGTCATCCCACATGTGTTGTTGTCCCACGTGTTCTTGTCCCAACCGTGTGTTGTCCCACTGCATTGTTGTCTTGTCCCACCATGTTCGTCATACATACATGTTGTTGGTTTGTGTCTTGCATGTGTTGTTGGTTCGTCCGTTGATATGTTATGTTGAACTGTCTTTTTCATTCATTTGTTCGTTACGTTATGTTCATCTTTATGTTATATTCATGTTTGTTGGTTGTCTTATTTGAAAATCTCATAAAAAATTGAAAATATGAAAAATCCAAAAAAATGCCATTTCGCATGGCAAGTAAGTCTGGTATCGCTCTCTATCCCTTCTCATTGTTGTATTATTATATGGTATCTGCGCTATTATAGTCTCTCAAGGACCGGTTGGTTGGCCGTGTGTTCTGGGATCTGATGTTTCCCTTTAACAAAAATGATGATGATCTAGGAGCATACGGCTAATCGTTGGATAGGCCGCTCGGTTGAGTCGGGTGGGGGACGATGGACTCTATCTCGCATGACGTGGTTGCGGATGACTCTTGCGTCTTGGCTTGGTCTAGCAATAATATCCTTGAGTACTTTCTATTTTATCTTTCTTTGCATTTATTTTAATGATTTCTTTATTTTAGCCCAGCATGCATCATGTCATTTTGAACATTCATGTCTCGTGATTTCTCTCAAAGTTTCTCCTTAGCAATGGTTAATTGCACTTCAGCTCTCTTTGATAAGAGATTCCTCATTCAACTCCGAATTTGAACGATTTCTCTGATCTGCCCGCTCGGTCTGGTTGGCTAGCGTAATTACTGTCTGGATTCTATCTCAGTCTTATTCTCCTTTCTAGCTCTTATGCTGTGTTTTCTTCTGATCCCCTCATTGTCCGTGCATTGTGTCCCTAATAAGGCTGGTCATGTTTCCTTTCCCTTAGTTTAGTTCTCCAGGCAAGTCTCATCCGCGTCAATCATTCCTTGTGGTTAGTTCGGCATTTTAGGGAGAATTCTTGTCACTTGTTGGTTATGACGGGTGTCTTTTGCCTTGATGCCCGCTTTTCAGTTCTCTCCGCTTCCTCTCTACTTCATCTCCGTTTCACGTCGCTATCACTTTCGCTCCATCTCCTTTCCATTCCGCCTCCACGTCGCTTTCGCTCATTCCCTTGCAAAGCGGACATCAAGGAGGGGCATCTATTGACACCGATTTTTAGATCCCCCAAGTTGCGTCATTTCTCTTATTCATCATTTTTGATGTCTCGAATTACCCATTGTTTTGGAGCCTTCCTTGGATGGATTATGAGCCCATTTCATTGTTCCTTAGCTCTTGAGCCTTAGAGATCATGATTTCTTAGAGCTCTGGAGCTTATCTTATCAACTTTCGGCCTTCCAAATTGACTTACGGCCCATTTTGGTCGACTTTCCTTCAAGCATTCGCCCTCCTTCATTGTGCAGTCTTGAAAATGGTCATTTTTCATCCCCTTCTATTCCTCTATTCAAAAAGTGCGCTTCATCAAAGTTGTTCTTCTTTTAAAGCTCTACAATTTCTTCTTCTACGTCATTGGCCAGTTCTCCACCGATTTCAAGTTATTCACATTTTTCCGGCGTCCTGTGCTATTCACCTGCGTCCCAGAATTCTTTCTCTCTCTTCCCGCCCCATTTTCTCCCTCTTCCACTCATTTTCTCATCTTGCTCTCTTCATAAAAGTTGTCATATTTAAGTTATCTATAATTTCTTCTTCTACCACTTTCGCTATATTTGCACCGTTTTTGAGATACTATCTAATTTTTAAAGTCGCACAAAGTCTACCTAGAATTTTTCCTCCAGCAGCCTAACGGTCATTTGTTAGACCGCTAAGCCTTCAAAAATGGTCATTCACTAGACAGTTTTCCAGAGACTTGTCCGAAATCGTCCCATTTCACCCCAGGAGCCTTGCGGTCACCCCCTAGACCGTTTGCCATCCCCTTGCGGCCCTGCGATAGACAGCTAGGCCAGTTTAAGAGTCCAGCCTGCGCTGGACTCTATCCTGAAAATTGATTCACCGTGGCCTTCTTCAAATGGTCATAACTTCTGGAATACTCGTCCAAATTGTTCCCTATTTGTTCCTATCTCTTGCCCTTTGTATTATCTCAAGTTTGATCCATAGAGCTTGAATTTTCATTGGCTATATCTCTCGGAATCCTGGTCAAAAGTTCTAGATTTAGGTGTCCTAATACTGTTGAGTAGTGGACAGCGGATCTAGAGGGGAGGGGTGAATAGATCTGCCCCTCTTTTCGTAATGTAACCCTCTATATAGCAAGATAATGATAATAAATTGCAGCGGAGTGTAACTAGCTTATCGAAGAACACTATGATTCGCTTGGCAAGATGAGCAACTAATATATCGATTTGAACCTAAGCATACATCTAGAACGAAGCAATCACATAAACAAACCACAACACAAAGGATTTTAAGGTGGTTCGGACTGAATCCCCAGTCCTACGTCCACCCCTCACCAAATCCGGTGAGGCTCCACTAGTGCCACGCAGTGAACCGTAAATCGGAAAGACCTCCGATTGCCTTCCTACTAACCACAGGTAGGGACGTCAACACCGCAGATCGGACAACTTCCGATTACCTTCCTAGTAACCACCGGTAGGGACGATCTTCAGTTTCAAATGTTTGAATGAAATGGAAAGAGAACAAATATGAAAACACTCAAACAAGATATAGAACATGCTCAAAGAGAAAAGATCTGTCTGAGATTGCTGGAGCTTGAATCTGATGCTTCAATGGTATCTTCTTCCTTGTGAAAAGATCTTGCTTGGATCACCTTGAGTTGATGAAGAAGATGAAGGATGCAGATTTGATCTCCCTTGAGAATGGGCTTCTTTGGATCACCTTGAGATGATGAAGAGGATGATGGTTACAGCTTTATCTTCACTTGGCTTGGGGTTGATCTCCTCTTGAAGTAGCTTGAATCACTTGAGGATTTGATGAAGAATTTCTCCCGGAGTATTGTTCATAGCTATAGTACTCGAACTCCTCTCCCTTGAACACACCCTTGTAGCCTCCTTTGATCTCCCTTCTTAGCCTTTAGAGTTTCCAACCCTTCTTGTGTGTGTTTTATAACCTTTGAATGGTCCTTGGACATCCCCCAGACCAGATCCACAATCCATGGGGGATTAGGTGACTTTGGGGTTAATCAAATATAAGGAAAGGGGCTCTTCTCGAAGTGGAAAACAAAGTCAACATTTGTTGGCTCGGGGCTGGCGGTCGGCCTGCAGAAGCTGGCGGTCGACTGCTACTGAGAAACCCTGTAGAAATTTGATCTCTGGAATTTCTGGTTGACCGCTACTGGGCTGGCGGTCGACCGCCAGCTGGGCAGACCCCGGGTTATTCCGGGTCAGTCCGTTAACCTCTTTAGCTCCGTCGCTTGAGTCCTTTAGCAGCCCGTTCTCATCTGTGGCATCAACCTTGACTGTCTTGAAGATTTCTACTGAGTCTTTGACTTTTGAAGTTAACAGATTAAAGGTATATCGCTCCTATAATCAAAATTTTGTTCCGGGGGCTCCGCCCCCGGAAACCCCCACAAGGGGCGCTGCCCCCTTGACCCCCGCGACCTGACCGGGTAGGTCGATCCGCGTGCGAGGGCGCAATCATTGAGCTTTCACTTTGGCCATCTCCACTCCATTCCTTGGCATATCTGTCATGAAAGAACATCAAGTAGTTTAGTCATATAAGAGTGGTAAAACATCAATGACTTATAGTGTTTAGCCATTATCAAAACCAAGAATATCAAATAACTCAAATGACCACAGGATGATGTCGAATGACCCAAGTGACCACAAGATGACTCAAATGACCATAGGGGCACAACAAATACAAGTCAAACTCTATTTTTCTATGCGACAGGCCTACCTTCCAAGAGTCATATCTTCTAGAATACCCCTCCAAATCGAGTCATGTTTGTTTCTATCTCTTGTCCTTAGTATTATCTCGAGTTTGATCCATAGAACTCGATTTATCTTGGACTACATCTCCGGGAATCGTGAGAGGAAGTTGGGGCTTTTTCTGAAACCTCTATATAAACTACCTGGTTCGCAGTGGCGACGGGGGGCTCTTCTTCAACTCGGGGCGAAGCCATGCTGTACCGCCGACTCAACCCTTCGACCCTGGCTTGAAGAGGGAAGTATTGGCTTTTCATTGCATCCTTTTGAGCTTAATTTCATGGTCTATATTCTTAGTTCTCCTCTCCCCAAAATCACAAATCATCACAAAATATTATTTTTCTGCTACACATGCATTTTTTCCCGTTTTGCATGCATGTTTTCCCGTAGTTATGCTGCGTGATTTTCTCATATCTTTGCTTCATTCTCTTCACAACACACACACCTATTATTTCCACCCTTCCACAGAGGTTAAAAACCCTCCCCCGGTGCGTTCTCCCCCTTTTATTCATGCTATTTTATCATTGCGGGATTGATGCTACACTTCATGTTCTAATGGGTTTTTCTCTTGTGTTTGGCTTTATTTTGTAGGAGAGCATGGTATGAACTTGAGGCCCTCTTCTTCTAGCCGGCTAGAAGACGAGGAGATTTGAATTCACATTGCTCCCACGCCCCGTTGTCAAGCGCGATCAACTCTTCAAGTTCCAAGGTGCACGGCGCCATCCCTTGATCTCTTCATCCTTTCGACGTTGTTGGAACCTTGGTGGCGAACATGGTATGTCTTTCTCATCCTTTCATTCCCCTTTTCATTGATTCACATGTTTATACATGTTTTAATTTAAAGGGGGCGGGGTAGAATAATCTATCTACACAGCTGAGTCTATAGATCAAGATTTGAAAGCTCGTGACTGCAGCTACAAGGTTCAGATCTGAAGATCTGGTTCTTCAAGTTCAGGTAGACTACGGGGCTGCTCTCTCTCTCAAGGCTTCTCTTTTCCTCTTCTCTTACAGCCCTAGACGGAAGTCTACAGGTACTGGGCTGCTCTCACACCCATCCTTTCTTTCTCACAGGATTTCTTCTTAGAGGCTCAAGGGCATAGCTCTCTCTTGGCAGCAGCGGCAAAATAGTAGCAGCAGCCACTTCTTCAGTTGAAGAAGCTTAATATATATAGGAAAGCCAAGGGAAAGTTTTCCTGCCACAAGGTCTTCTATTAGATCATGCAGCAACGATTTTCCCTCCAAAGTCTTCTTCCCTTGAAGCATGCACCGATGATGTACTTGAGTGCATTCCATGGCAGCTGGTATGGTAGGACGGTGGCGACAGAGAAGAACAGAGACCATTTCTTTCTTTAGATACTTTCCAAGTCTTCACATTAAATGCCCTTTAGACATGTGGTCATCTCATTGGCTGGAGTTTACTTTCTATCTTGCTGAGGACTATTGGGACAGGAGTCACATAAGGTGACAGCAAAAAGGAGGCAGACTATGAGGTATCCTTTCTCCAGCTGGATTTCTGACAAAGGTAACTCCAAGAAGGTAGATTAAATGAGACATGATGATAGGGATAAAAGTCAAACCTGGGTACTCCATCCAGACCTCAAAATTCATGTATTTGGACACTTGCGGTACCTATTTTCTCTCTCTGGATTGCCCAATTGATTTAACAGACATCTGGCTTGAGAGCTTCTGGAAGACCAACGTGTCGACCTTCTAAGAAGGAGGTGTTGACACTTCTTATGAAGTCTTCTTGTATAACTGTCTCTGGAAGCCCAAAGTGTCGACCTGCGGTAACTAAGGTGTCGACACTTCTTTAAGGATCCGATCTTCAATGCTTTCTGGAAGAATCATGGTTTCGACCTCCTGTAAATGAGTGTCGACACTTCCTTGTAGAAGAACGTTTATAATGCTCTCTGGAAGATCAATGTGTCGGCACGCTGGAACAAGGTGTCGACACATCGTTAGGAAATCTTGTCTTCAATGCTTTCTAGAAGGGCCAATGTGTCGGCACGCTGGAACAAGGTGTCGACACATCTAATGAAAGCTTCTTATATAGCGGTCACTAGAAGCCCAGGGTGTCGACTTGCTGGTGGCAAGGTGTCGACACTTCTTAAGAGAACTATCAATATATTGCTCTCTAGAAGACCAAAGTGCTGACACACTGGAACAAGGTGTCGACACTTCCTTTAAGACTTCAGCATGTGCATATACTTTCAGCAACATGCACAGACCTTGTAGTTCACATGTGTACAGACCTTTGGTTCTTCATTAAGGCGTTTCATCAAAACATGCACATACCTTGGTTCGGAGTATGCTCAGACCTTATCTTGCCAGAAGGTAAACATGCATAGACCTTGTATTCTCAAAGGAAAATGTGCACCGACCTTCACTTGTGCTGGCATGATATGCATCGACCTTGATTCA
Organism: Amorphophallus konjac; assembly: GCA_022559845.1. NCBI lineage: Eukaryota > Viridiplantae > Streptophyta > Magnoliopsida > Alismatales > Araceae > Amorphophallus > Amorphophallus konjac. Next base: position 260,211,641 of record CM040119.1, on the reverse strand, counting down.
AAAAGTGCACAGACTTGATATATGCAAGGACCTTGAAATATGCTCAGACTTGGCATGTGCTCGGACCTTGATATATGCTCAGACTTGGTATGTGCTCGGACCTTGAAATGTGCTCAGACTTGATTTGTGCTCTGACCTTCTATGCCTTAGATAAGAATGTGCATCGACCTTAGGTTCACATGTGCACAGACATTGTGCGTTGAAGCAAAACATGCACCGACCTTAGTAGTCTTGAAACCAAACGTGCACCGACGTTCACTTGCTCATGAGCACATAGCATCGACCTTAGTTCCTCTAGCAACAAGACTAGCATCAACCTTTATTCATATTACTGAAATGGGCATCGACTTGTACAGTAACTCAGGTGGACTTCTACATGCACCAGTGAGCATGTGCATCGACCTTACTATGCTTCCTTCTTCATGAAATGAAGTAGCGTCGACCTGTCTGTATGAACATGAATCTTTCAGCTTGATTTATGTGCTACCAACTACCTTGATTTCTGTGCTGCCAGTTACCTCGTTTTCTGTGCACCTTGCTTATGTTGTCATGACCTGAAATGTATGAATATGTGTTTATCAAATGCAGGTCAGACTTATCATTGAGTCATAGTCAGACATCATCAAATAATAGAATTAAGCATGTTATACACATGCTCAACAAAGAGGTGCCATAGTTAACTCTGCTTAAAAATGATTAAAAATTAGGTAGAGCAATGGCTTGGACACTGAGAAACACATCTCACTCATCAAAGAAATGAGTTGAGGTATGTCATGAGGTGAAAAGTTAACTCTGTTCTATATGAGGCATGACTGTTAAGTCACACTAAATGCTTAGGGATATTGACGTCTAAACAATGTATATCCTCTAGTTACAAGGTGTGGACTGAACTAGATTACTCTCAAAATTGTTAGCATGAAATTTTTGTTGAACAAATGAAATATCTGAAATTTGTTGCAAAAGATAATTTGCTGCAACCCTAGATAAAATTAAATGATTTCGTGGTTGTTTAACCTCAATACTAATTAATGTAATTCCTAAAGAAGTCATTGAAATTGACTGAGTAAGATGAAGGGAGGTTAATTAAGAGGTAAATATGAGAGCTTGGTTCACTCTTATTAAACCTTGATTTCAGTTATGAATATAGAACTTTGTTGGCAAACTGTGTATACATCTTATTTAAACCATGTTGTTCAATAAAGATACATTCATAAAGCCCTTATAATGGAAGACTCTGAAAATTCTTATTTTTAGATTTATGAAATTGGTATCTCTTTGAAAATTTTGTTGAAATACTCATGTGTTTGAAACTCATGTGGGATTCATGTGCTCAGTTCCTATTTATTGTTGAAATCCAAACACAGATTGTGCTCAATGTTCTTGATGCTTCCTGGTTACAACCTGAAATTGTCTATGATTGCTCATGTGTTTTTAGTTGATATCATCTTTTGATCTTAACAATTGGTATCAGACTTAACTCTGTATGTCTGATGATGTTTTTTCCACTCCAATTCCTCTATTTTGTCAAATGGGAAGATTGACTCATCAACATCTTTCTGGTATTAAGGGGAAGATTAGTCTGATTTCTTCATGCTCATATTGATACTCCTTCTTGGCTGTCCCTGTGGTTTTTGCTGATCATTATCTTGTCTACCTTTTGTCATACTCCTATCCTCACTTCCATACATCTCACATCTTCAGGGGGAGTAGGGTTACATGATTTGCCCAGAGTGTCAGTTTTAGATCATTTGGAAAGGGAGAGTATAATTCGTGGCTCAACCATATCATGCATGCTATGTGTTTCTCTCTACTGATTTTCTCAAACTATTATTTCATTTTTTGATGAAGTCAAAGGGGGAGAATAGTTTGATATGAGTCAGCTTGTTGTTTTATGACTCATAGTGTTACCATCATCAAAAAGGGGGAGATTGTTGTACCCCTGTGATTTTGATGATGTCAAACACTATGACTCATCTATGCATGATGTCATATGTGTTGATGTTGCATTAGTATGGCTTTATGGTTTGATGATGCCTAGAGCACTTTCATATTACATCTGTGCACATTTAAACATTCTGGTCATTTAATCAAACAGGTTGCATGTATATTCAGTAAGAACATGTTCTGAAGAATGATCAAAAGAAAAGAAGAGTCTGAGCATCCGGTCATTAAGTCAAAGTCAACTGAGCAAGAGTCAAAGGTTAAGTCAAGTCATGGAAAAATCAGTTAAGTTGAAAAGGGCAGGTTGACAAATCTGATTGAGCATAGACCAAGGTCGATGCACATCCAGTCTGCACAGGACCAAGGTCAGTGCACATCCAGTCTGCACAGGACCAAGGTCGATGCACATCCAGAATTAGCACAGACCAAGGTCGGTGCACATCAGTTGCTTCTTGACAAAGGTCGATGCACATCAGGCCAACGCAGACAAAGGTCGATGCACATCGACTAGGAATAGTAACTAAGGTCGAGGCACATCGACTGGGCACAGTAACGAAGGTCGATGCTAACTATCAAAGGTCGGTGCACATACCTTCTCCTGCTCAAGTAAGGTCGATGCACATTTTTCGCTGAGATAGGAAGGCCGCTGCACATTTTACTTTATGGCATATATGGTCAGTGCACATTTTGTCTGACTGCATATAAGGTCAGTGCACATTTTGTTAGACAGCATACAAGTTTGGTGCACATTTTGTCTGATTGCATATAAGGTCGGTGCACATTTTGTTAGACAGCATACAAGGCCGGTGCACATTCTGTCCGACTGCATATAAGGTTGGTGCACATTTTGTCTGAATGCATATAAGGTCAGTGCACATTTTGTTAGATTGCATACAAGGTCGGCGCACATTCTCTCTGACTGCATATAAGGTCGGTGCACATTTTGTCTGACTGCATATAAGGTCGGTGCACATTTTGTTAGACAGCATATAAGGTCGATGCAACTTTTCTAACTGCTAGTAAGGTCGACGCACCTTAGCCATTTCAAAGGAAGGGTCTGTGCAACTTTTTCCAATATGCTGTCAAGGTCTGTGCATGTATAGAAGACCATGCACATACAGGTCCAAGCATGTCTATGGTCTGTGCACATTAGGAGTCCATGCACATATAGGTATGGGCATGTTTTAAGTCTGTGCACATTTGGGATTCAAAGTCTACGCACATGTAGAAGTCATTATTTATAAAGTCTGTGCATGTTTGCATATAACTCTATGATCTCCATGCATGTAAGGTCTACCTGTGTCCCACACGGGTCAATGCATTATATGGATGCATCCAAGCATTACATCATATTATACACCTATAATCTGAATGTTAGACTAATATGATGTTGACTAAAGTCTGAACTTCATTATGATAATAAAGTGTTTGATTTAAGTCTTAACTCTTATTTATATGAACTCTATCAAACACTTGAAGGGCAGAACCAATGCAAGCACGTGAGCTCGAACTAAGGCTGAGGCACATGATCCCAAGTCAACTAATGATGGGCACGTGATCCCAAGAATGGGGGAAGCAGGCATGTGAACCTAGGGAGCTAATGATGGGCACGCGATCCAAAGAATGGCGGGACGCTGGCACGTGGACCCAGGGAGTAAATAATGGGCACGTGATTCGAGGATACTTAATCAAATGAAACCTTCTCGTCCCTACCATGTGGTCCAATTGGAAAGAAAAAGAATAAAATCACCCTATCCAAAGAGCCTTTCCGGAGCCCCTGTTTTGGGTATAAATAGGGAGCATCCTCCTTTGAGCAAGATGCTGAAGAAAAATAGAGAAGAGCTAGAGCCACTATAGAGGAAGCCGTAATAGAAGAAGGACCCGCCAGAGAGAAGAGTTATCAGAGAAGAAAAAGGAGAACCAGTGTGTGAGCAGAAGAAAAGAAAAGAAAGAAAGAGAGAGAGAGCTCGAGAGAGAAGTGATAGTGAAGCAGCTGGAACATGTTGAAGATCTGCTTTCATTTGTTCTTGGATCAAATCTAGAACATTTATGCTCCTACGTGAGCTACATATGTGTTGAGTTTTGTTTATTTCTTTTTACTTGTTCATTTCCTTGTCTTGGTTTTCACATTGTTCTTCCAATTCTCCGCTTGGAGATTGGGTTCCTTCTGAGCGATCAGAAGAAGAGAGACTTGGGTCTCTGGTTGTGGGTGACTGGGTGTCACTCACGGGTTCCCTCTGTGCATCAGAGGAAGAGAGGACTAGTCCTCTGGTTGTGGGCAATTGGGTGTTGCTCACGGTTCCTTCTGTGGTTGTAGGAGAAGGGAGAGTTGGACTCTCCGGTTACTACGGTAGCAGTGGGTGCTGATCTTGTGGGTAGCAAGATCAGGTCGAGGGATTTGTTTCCCTCAATCTCGAGCTGTTTGACAGCATCTGTTGTAAACTGAGTCTGCGTCTTTCTTTGACAAGGGAATCCTCACTCGGGTTGAGTGAGGGGTGGATGTAGGCAGACTGGTGTCTGGTCGATCCACCTAAAAATCTTGTGTGCTGTGGTTTGCCTTGTACCTTTGCTCCTTTTCATCTACCCCTTCACAGTTTGATGTGTAATCAGGTTCTGCATTCCACACTTATCGTTTGCTAAGTGTTCGAGCTGACTCTTATGTGGGCTGCTACATCTTAGCGTGAACTGGTTTTTTATTTACTGCGTTCTTTCAGCACACTGATTGGTAAGTTTTGTCGTTGTGAATTGGTAGCATGCTGCAGTCCTAGTATATCTAAATGATATCCTTGATCATTCATATGCTACTACCTAATTAGTGAGTAGCTAATTGTGACTATTGTGTTACTCCACTGTATTGCCTTACGTTGTGACTAAGTTGGTGTGAATTATCTTTAGAGCATAATTTCTGGTTCCCTTCACTGGTTTTCATCTCTAGAGTGTAAAGTATTAATTGGGTGTCTTTGTAGAAATGATCCATTCGACCCCCCCTCTGGATCCATATCAGTGCACCACCATTTCTAACATATATGTCTTCAAAGATGGCTTGACATATGACATGGCACACCGACAGAGTACGCCGTGCCGATAATTTAATCAGTCATCATGTCGATGGTGAAGGTTGGTGATGCGGGACGGACACGGGGACCGACTCTAAGTGATGCGGACCTCGGACTCTAAATGCAGACACGACCAGCAACATACAACAATGGAGACACTTTGGCCCGACACTAATAGTTCCTATGGGCTATACGTCGCTAACAGAAACGCAAGCTCACTTGTCGTCCCAAGCGATGGGAAACGCAGATCCACGCAGTTGAGAAACCGGCAGAGTCAAGGGTAGTCGACTCACTTCCGTGCTCGGATCGAGCCACGGGACGGGTCACTCTCTTGCTCACAGCGGTGACATGGACTCACGGGCTAGGTTCCTATCGCACTCAACAGTGGCACATGACCACATACTAGCTTAGTAAGGAAATGCCAAGAAGTCAAGATCGTTACCTCCATGCTCCCGGCGTGGGGAAGATAACACCGGCCAATCCTATACTCCCGATTAAACAAGTATATTGCGGTACAAAGATTTGACCCACTCCACACAGGGAGGTAATAGGTCACATGTGGGGCCCGGGAGTAGCGGGAATTGGGTTGACGGGCAGCATATTGATGTCGCCCGTCGGCGCCGAAACTCGCGTTTTAGTGCTGTCTGGACGGCACGATCTACGGGTTCGTGGGGCCCACGTGCTGCTCAGCCCTCCGGACTTGACGGGGTGAGTCCCGCTGTGGTGGGGACACCTGGAGGCGCGCCTCCCTGGACGGCGGCAGGGCTGGAACGTCGGTCGGAGGCCGGGCGGCTCCGATCACCACTTGTCGGAAGGGCTGTCCACGGATCTGCAAACTTTGTTTTCTGGCGCGCGACCCGGCAAGATCGGCTACTGCGATCAGCACCGATGTCGGATTGGCACGAAACCAGCTCCGTTGGAACACTGACTTGAAATCCTTCGACCCTATGGGACTCCAAAAATTTCACCGGAGCTGTGCTTCTGATGGGCGATTTTAGAACCGGCCTATTCTAAGTTTCAGATCTGGCCGGACAGAACTGAAGTTTCCTGAGAGTTGGCATTGACCACAGGGTAGACCTCTAATTCAGACCTCGAGTGCTTCATGAAAGTTGTATAGGGGAGAGAGAGGAAAACGGCAATAATTCTTATGACCGATTTGGTGGAGATTTGGATGGGGAAAGATATTTTATACTGGTGGGTGGTCGGATCTGGACAGTGGCAGATAGAGCAGAGTGGGATCTGAATGTGATTTTTAGAAAATAGGTGAAGGCCTTTAGAAATTGCACGAAACTTTGTGGATGGAGGGGGTGTTGGACAGAACCTCCAGTAAAATTGGGGGCTCAAGCAAAAATCATGAAGAGGTCCGAAGATGGGAAACTCAGAGCTACTATGAATCTGGACTGAAAACTGGCAGATCTGGGTGGAAAGGAAGAACGAAAATGGAAAATTGTAAAATGGAAGCTAGAAGCCCAAACAAATTTTATGGGATGTGGCAAAGATCCCTAGAACTCACCCTGAAAGTTTGGGCTCCAGATGAACTCGTGGCTGAGAGTTAAAAATCCGAGAATGGCCTGCTGTCACCTGATTGGTAGAATACCGACGGAGGCGGTGCAACGGCGGCTCGGTGGCGGCGGCGGCGGCAATGACGAACTCCACACCAGATAGATGAGGCTTCCCACCTCAGAACACAGCCTTCCCAGCTGCAAGAATAAGAGGAAGGAGAGAGTGGGGCGACCCTTGCTCCTTTGGAAGAAATTCAAGATTTTCTTTGCATTAATTCCACTCAAAATGAAAATACAAGGTTCTTATACAAAATACAAAAGACTAGTTCTATCTCTAGATCTAGGGTTGGGGAGGGGTAAAAGAGGGAATTCAAATTTATTTCTCTCATGTGATTTGGAATCAAATAAAATACAAATTTAAATCCTAATAAACTACATTAAACATGGGGCGCCCCCTTGACTTTTATGGCATCCAATTTTGAAATTTTGCTCCCTTTGTCCCCCCTTGGCCCAACCCTTCTAGAAGCCCACCATGGAGGGTTGACTGACCCCACATGGGCCCAAGAGATGAGGTGAATCAATGAGAGAAGGGATGGGGGGCCCGCGGAACCCAGGTGGTCCCATTTTACATATAAACCCCTGTTATAATCCAAATTACAATCTAAGTAAAGCCAAATAAAAATACATTACACACAAATAAAGTCCCAGTAAATACTATAAATATCGAGACTCAAGGGGGAGTCTCCTGACTGTCTTCGAGCCAGATGGAAGCCAAGGTAGCCCGAGTGGTGCTCTGCGTACGGTATCGACGGCTCGCCGGTTCGTGCTTCTTGCTCGCTCTGGTGTCCGCACCAATTCTCCCCGGGTGGGAGAAACTCGACCCTATCGAGTAAGGGTCTACATCGCTCTGGTAGCGCTCCAGTAGGACCGGATCTATCCACTGCAACTCTCCACGGGTGATCCAAGTATCTTCGGTGGCGGGTCACCCTCTCCATCGCACTAGGTAGCGTGGGTAGGATCCACTCCTGGTAACTGTCACCTGCTCATCCAGTATGTGATCGATATGCTCTCGTTGTTGTGGAAATGGGGCTGGTGGTGGACACTCAGGTGTGGGATCACTCTCAATGGGGTGAGATGGCTCAAAAGGCTCACTAGGGATCACCGCTGGGTCCCTATATGCAACTAGATCCGACACATAGAAAGTTGAGCTTATACCATATTCCTCATGCAAGTCCACAACATACGCATTGGATCCAACGCGTTTCAACACTCTAAATGGACCGGCTCCGCGAGCTTACAATTTCTTTACGGTTCCAGAGGGAAACCGTTCAAGTCTTACCCTGATCATGGCATATTCACCCTCTTGGAACTCACGGTGGTGTCGATGGGCATCGGATAACTCCTTATATCGTGCATTGATGGCCTCAATGTGACGACGGATGTCGTCATGCAAACTCCTAACATGCCTAGCAAAAGACTCGGCAGACTCAGACGTTCGTGCCTGAATGGGCATGGGAACAAGATCCACTGGCTTCCTAGGCCTACGACCTGTGACAATCTCGAATGGACTCATACCGGTAGACCTGTTAACCGAATCATTATATGCAAATTATACCAATGGTAATATGAGATCCCAATCCCCTACACGGTCCCTGACAAGACACCTCAAAAGGTCACCCAGACTTTTATTGACCACCTCGGTCTGACCATATGTCTGGGGATGATATGCAGTGGAAAACTTGAGGTGAGTACCCAACATATGCCACAGTGTCTTCCAAAAATAGCTGGTGAATCTAACATCACGGTCAGACACTATGGTACGAGGCAACCCGAACTTGCACACCACATGAGTAATGAATAGGCGGGCTACCCTCGAAGCATCCGAAGTCTTCCAGTAGGGAATGAACAGGGCCATCTTCGAGAATCGGTCAACCACCACATAGACCGAATCATGCTTCCTAGAGATACGTGGCAATCCCAAAACAAAGTCCATGCTAACATCATGCCACGGAGCATCAGGCACGGGGAGAGGCGTATAAAGGCCCAAGCTTTGCTTCTTCATCTTGGCCGTAACACATGTACGACACTGGGCCACAATATGAGCAACATCTCTCTTCAGACTCGGCCAATAAAATCTGTGCTCAACAGCCTCAATAATCTTATTCTGACCAAAGTGGCCGGCTAGACCTCCCGCATGTAGCTCCCAGACTAAGAAGTCGCGAACCGAAGTTCGGGGAACACAAAGCCTGCCTTTTCGAAAGAGGTAACCCTCTTGAAGCACATAATCATCATGGTCTCTCGAGGGTCCGGCCTGGAGAGTGGTATAGATCTGACCGAAGTCAGGACAGTCAACATAGGCCTCTCTCATCTTTTCTAACCCTATGACCTCGGCACTCATGGTGGTCAGTAGACAAGCACGCCGACTCAAGGCATCGGTCACCTTGTTCTCCACTCCAGCCTTATGTTTAAGCACAAATGTGTACTGCTGGAGATACTCAACCCATCGGCTGTGACGCGCATTAAGCTTCTTTTGGGAATGGAGGTACCTCAAAGCCTCGTGATCAGAGTACAAGACAAACTCCTGATGTAATAGATAGTGCCTCCAATGCCTAAGAGCCTGAATAACTGCGTAGAATTCCTTATCATAAGTGGAGTATCGCTGTTTCGCGTCATTCAGCTTCTCACTGAAATATGCGATCGGGTGGGCCTCTTGACTCAACACTCCTCCTATCCCAACACCGGACGAATCACAAGAGACCTCAAACACCTTCGAGAAATCTGGCAATCGAAGGATCGGTGTCTGGGTCATGCACTCCTTGATGTCCTTGAAGGCAGCAGCTGCGGCCTTCGTCCATACAAATGTGCCCTTCCGAATACAGTTCGTGATCGGGACAGTGACGGAGCTAAATCCGTAGATGAAAAGATGATAGAACGACGCAAGGCCATGGAAGCTGCAGACATCATGGACCGTACGGGGTTCCGGCCACTCAACAATGGCCGGGACCTTCTCCGGATCGGCGGAGACCCCAGTACTAGACACAATAAAACCCAAGAAGGTAAGCTGAGGTGTCATGAAGGCACACTTCTGTGGGTTTGCAAATAACTGTTCTCACCTCAAAAGCAGACAGACCTGCCGTAGATGGCCCAAGTGGTCCCCTTTTGTGTGACTATATATAAGGATATCATCAAAATACACAACCACAAAGACTCCAATGAATGGTCGAAGGACCTGAGTCATAAGTCACATGAAGGTACTAGGGGCATTGGTCAACCCAAAGGGCATAACCAACCACTTATATAGACCATCCTTGGTCTTGAATGCGGTCTTCCACTCATCACCTGGCCTAATCCTCACCTGCTGGTAGCCACTCTTAAGATCGATCTTCGAGAAGATAGTGGCACCGGCCATCATGTCTAGCATATCATCTAGGTGGGGAATAGGGAACCTGTACTTCACGGTGATTTTGTTGATGGCATGATTATCAATGCACATTCTCCACGTGCCATCCTTCTTTGGGGCGAGTAATGCGGGAACAGCACACGGACTCATGCTATCCCAAACAGACCCTCTCTGCATCAACTCATCGACCTGCCGTTTTAGCTCGGCATGTTCCGTGGGACTCATGCGATAATCAGGAAGATTGGGCAATTAGGAGCCCGGAATCAGTTCGATAGCATGCTGAATATCCCGCATGGGTGGGAGTCCCTCGGGAAGCTCCTCAAGAAAAATATCAGCGAACTCCTGCAGAATAGGAATGACATCGGGTGGGAGTTCACCCTCGGACTTCGGCTCCACCTCTCGGACCGTAATAGCAAACACAGGGCAGCCCCTACTAGCCTCCCGCTCCATTTCCCGGGAGCTAATCATCATCAATCTCCTAGTCGAGGGTTCGCCTTGGCCAGATGTAACGGTCATAGCCCGAGCTGGGGGTGGGGTACTGGGCCCGGGGATGGAACGCTCCGGAGTACTAGGACCAGTAGGACCCCTAACTGAAGGCTTCTTGGGCTGAGAGGGTTCGAGGAGAATCCGTTGGCCAGCATGGTCGAAGGTACAGGTGTTCGACCAGCCATGAAGTGTGGCATCCCGATCAAATAACCAAGGCCTACCAAGAATAATGTTGCCCACCTCCATGGGGAGGACATCACACCAGATCTCGTCACGGTACGCATGGAATTACAGTGGGACCAGACACCGTCGCCTGATCGGAATGGAAGTGGAATCCACCCATGATACTCGATAGGGGCAAGGATGGTCCACGGGTGTAAGACCAAGACTGGAGACAGTGCCCGTGGAGATTGCATTGATGCAACTCCCACTATCGATGATCACCTTACAAACTTGCTTGCCCAGCCTACAGAATGTATGAAAGATAGTGGTCCGACGCCAGTCATCACTGGCCTATGGCTGGGTGAGAATACACCTGACGACCCCCAAGTGGGTATCGTTCGGATGCTGGGCATCCTGGCCATCACCTTTGGCCTCATAATACTCGTCAGCTAGCTCCGGATCTCCCTCATAGCTGACTAACACGAGATCCGTAGGGGTGGCGTCCTCGGCCTGTGTGTCCCCTATGACAAGAGATGGGTGAGTGGGACACTAGTTGGTGAAATGGCCAAACCCATTGCAGCGATAACACTGCTGACGTGATCCACTATGCTCCCCAATCAAGGGTCCTTTCCCTTTATCCTCCCGACGGATAGGAGGTGAAGGCAACAAGGGACGAGCAGGAGGTGCGGGTGCCGGTGGACGGGCGATGGGTGCCGTAAGTTGTTGGGGACGAGGAAGGTCCCTCGGAGGTGGAGGGCGAGGCCTAGGAGTGAACGGCTCGGGGCGAGTGGGCTCCTGAGGTCGGGCTATGGGTGCCCTCATGTAGGTGCCAGAAGAGCCACGGGGCTCGACACTACGAAGGGGAAAGGAGCCCAACCGATGGGTCAACTCGAACTCGGCCTCAAATTGCTCCAATTCGAGAGCAACCTGATACGCCTGTTCCAAAGTGGTCGCATTGTGTCGAAAAAGTTCATATTGATAGTTTGGCCGCAGACCTCTCCGAAAGCGTGATATGGTCATGGTGCTCTCTTCCGTAACTCCACACCGTAAATAATACTCATCAAACTCGGCGGTGTACTCGATCACGGATCAGTTCCCTTGGGAGAGACTTTGCCATTTGTCAATGAGACGTTGGCGATATGAGGCAGGAAGGTACTTCTCCCTCAATTTCATTTTCATGTCATCCCAAGTGCCGATCGGGGGTTGACGTCGCTGATTTAGCAGGCTCTCCACATTGGTCCAATAAGTTTGGGCCTGCCCATGCAGCCTCATCTTCGCGTATCGAACTCTCCGGTGGTCCGTCATCTCAAACCACTCGAAGTACTGGTCCATGCTGGTCTCCCAATCTAAATGGACCTTCGGGTCCAAGGACCCGCTAAAAAGGGGAGGGTCCGCATGCACGCTCCCAAGAATGCGGTCGTCATCATCGTCATCACGATTCCGTCGCTGGTTACGATGACCATATCCCCCTTGCTCATTATCAGATGCATAGTCAGCCACCTCATGCCCCTGTTGCCTCCCAACATCTACTGCCTGAGCTCTTGGCGCAGCAAGTTACTGAGCCGGCTCCTGTTGACCATTGGTTGGCGCGGGTTGCGCCGCCGCTGGGGCCCTCTCGAGGACGGCAATCCTCCCTACAAGACCCTGGATGGACTGGTCTGAAGATTCGGCCCGATCCTCGAGGGCTTTCATCCTCCCTTCTGGACGTGTTCTTACGCCATATAGATGCTAACTAAGGCCATCCATACACGTATCGAGATGATCCATGAGGGCTCGGAACATCTCGGCCGTTGAGAGCTCGTCGGAGCTACGGGCTCGGCAATCCGCCATAGGTGGTGGTGGTGAGTATTGGGTACCTCGACGGGTGTGCATGCAAAGACACACGAACTAGTAGACACAAACTGATGCAAACACCAACTAATGCACCTAGACCAAAACCAATATCCGATACGTGGCGGAGTTAATCGATCCGAAGATCACTCGCGCAAGTGTGCGCCCTTCCCGATAGGCGTAGCCTAACGTTCGGACAACACCGTTTAAAATACCGAATTATCGGGATGAAATGCAATTTTAAAACACTTTTTTTTATTTTAAAAATAATGATGATCCTAGACTCGACTTAGACCGTGCAAGACTTATGCAATGACTACCCTAGACTTGACTCGCTCTAATACCAAACTGATGCGGGGCGAACACGGGGACCGACTCTAAGTGATGCGGACCTCGGAATCTAAATGCGGACACGACCAGCACCATACAACAATGGAGACACTTTGGCCCGACACTAAGAGTTTCTATGGGCTATATGTCGCTAACAGAAACGTAAGCTCACTCGTCGTCCCAAGCGAGGGGAAACGCGGATCCGCGCAGTTGAGAAACTGGCAGAGTCAAGGGTGGTCGACTCACTTCCGTGCTCGGATCGAGCTACAGGATGGGTCACTCTCTTGCTCATAGCGGTGACATGGACTAACAGGCTAGGTTCCTATCGTACTCAGCAGCGGCACACGACCACATACTAGCTAAGCAAGGAAATGCCAAGAAGTCGAGATCGTTACCTCCACGCTCCCGGCGTGGGGAAGATAACCCCGGCCAATCCTGTACTCCCAGTTAAACAAATACACTGCGGCACAAAGATTTGACCCACTCCACGCAGGGAGGTACTAGGTCACATGTGGGGCCCGGGAGTAGCGGGAATTGGGTTGACGGGCAGCATCTTGATGTCGCCCGTCGGCGCCGAAACCCACGTTTTAGTGCTGTCCGGACGGCGCGATCTACGGGTTCGTGGGGCCCATGTGCTGCTCAGCCCTCCGGACCTGACGAGGTGAGTCCCGCTGTGGTGGGGACACCTGTAGGTGCGCCTCCCTGGACGGCGGCAGGGTTGGAACGCCGGTCGGAGGCCGGGCGGCTCCGATCACCACTTGTCGGAAGGGCTGTCCACGGATCTGCAACCTCTATTTTTTGGTGCGCGACCCGGCAAGATCGGCTACTGCAATCAGCATCGATGTCGGATCGGCACGAAACCAGCATTGTTGGAACGCTGACTTGAAATCCTTCGACCCTATGGGACTCAAAAAAATTCACCGGAGCCGTGCTTCTGATGGGCGATTTTAGAACCGGCCTGTTCTCAGTTTCAGATCTGGCCGGGCAGAACTGAAGTTTCCTGAGAGTTTGCATTGACCATAGGGTAGACCTCTGATTCAGACCTCGAGCGCTTCATAAAAGTTGTAGATGGGAGAGAGAGGAAAACGGAAATAATTCTTATGACCAATTTGGTGGAGATTTGGATGGGGAAAGATATTTTATACTGGTGGGTGGTCGGATCTGGATAGAGGCAAACAGAGCTGAGTGGGATCTGAAAGTGATTTTTAGAAAATAGGTGAAGGCCTTTAGAAATTCCTCAAAAATTCGTGGATGGAGGGGGTGTTGGACAAAACCTCCTGTAAACTTGGGGGCTCAATAAAAAATCAATAAGAGGTCCGAAGATGGGAAACTCAGAGCTACTGTGAATCTAGACTAAAAGCTGGCAGATCTGGGTGGAAAGGAAGAACGAAAATGGAAAATTACAAAATGGAAGCTAGAAGCCCAACCAAATTTTTTGGGATGTGGTGAAGATCCCTGGAACTCACCCTAAAAGTTTGGGCTCCAGATGAACTCGTGGCTGAGAGTTAAAAATCTGAGAATGGCCTACTGTCATCCGATTGACAGAATATCGACGGAGGCGGTGGCGGTGCAACGGCGGCTCGATGGCGGCGGCGGCGGCAACGATGAACTCCACACCAGATAGATGAGGCTTCCCACCTCAGAACACAACCTTCCCAGCTGCAAGAAGAAGACAGGAGAGAGAGAGAGGGGCCTCCCTTTCTCCTTTGGAGGAAATTCAAGATTTTCTTTGCATTAATTCCACTCAAAATGAAAATACAAGGTTCTTATAGAAAATATAAAAAGACTAGTTCTATCCCTAGATCTAGGGTTGGGGAGGGGTAAAAAAGGGAGTTCAAATTTATTTCTCCCATGTGATTTGGAATCAAATAAAATAAAAATTCAAATCCTAATAAACTACATTAAACATGGGGCGCCCCCCTTGACTTTTATGGCATCCAATTTTGAAATTTTGCTCCCTTTGTCCCCCCCTTGGCCCAACCCTTCAAGAAGCCCACCATGGAGGGTTGACTAACCCCACATGGGCCCAAGAGATGAGGTGGATCAATGGGAGAGGGGATGGGGGGCCCGCGGGACCCAGGTGGTCCCATTTTACATATAAACCCCTGTTACAATCCAAGTAAAGTCAAATAAAAATACCTTACACACAAATAAAGTCCCAATAAATACTATAAATATCGAGACTCTAGGGGGAGTCTCTAGACTGTCTCCGAGCCAGATGGAAGCCGAGGTAGCCTGAGTGGTGCTCCGCGTACGGTACCGACGGCTCGCCGGTTCGTGCTTCTTGCTCGCTCTAGTGTCCGCACCAGTTGGACTCACTTCAGCCGTACTCATTGTGCTTTCTCAAGGGAGCCACGTAATGTTAGGTTGGGTTTATGCATAGATGATTTTAATCCATTCGGTGGTTCAATAGCATATTACTCTTGTTGGTTAGTGTTCATGACACCGTACAACCTTTCGTCGGACATGTGCATGAAGCGAGAAAATCTATTTTTGTCCTTAGTAATTCCTGGTCTAAAAAGTCCTGGAAAATTTTTGGACATATATCTCAGGCCGTTGATTGATGAACTCAAATTTTTATGGACTGATGGAGTTGTTACTTATGATGCATGTAGGAAGTAAAATTTTATTATGAAGGTTGCATTAATGTGGACAATAAGTGACTTCCCTGCATATGGAATGCTATCTGGTTGGAGCACACATGGGAGGTTAGCATGTCCTTACTGTATGGAAGATACTAAATCATTTCTATTGAACCATGGTGGGAAAGTATACTGGTTTGATTACCATCGGCGGTTGCTGCCAAGTGACCATCCTTTTCGAAGGTAAAAGGACTCATTTCAACAAAATATTTTTGAAATGGATAAAGCAGACTTACAACGGGTGTCTGGTCGACTTGTGGCAGCACAGGTGCAAAATTTACCAGATGTAGTACAATTGTCCGGTAGCACACGAATACTCTCTAGATTTGGAAAGGATCACAACTGGAACAAGAAAAGTATTTTTTGGGAAATTGCTTTATTGGTCAACTCTTCTTGTACGACATAATTTGGATGTCATGCATATCGAGAATAATATTTTTGATAATGTGTTCAATACGATCATGAATATAAAAGGCCAAACAAAGGTGAACGCCAAAGCGCGTATGGACTTAAAGATGCTTTGTAAACGTCCAGAACTGGAACTACAGAACGTAAATGGAAAAATTGTGTAGCCTAAAGCAACTTACTTACTTAATGATACACAGATCAAGGAACTGTGCCACTGGTTGAAACAGTTGAGATTCCCATATGGATATGTGTCCAACATAGCCCGTTGTGTGAATGTTAATGAGGGGGAAATATATGGATTGAAAAGTCACGACTGTCATGTGTTTATGGAGTGACTGGTGTCCATTGCATTCTGTGACTTGTTACTAAAGCCTGTATGGGGAGCACTGACAGAGCTGAGTCAGTTTTTTAAGATTTTATGTGCATCAGAACTCACACTTCGGGATATACAAACTATCGAAGAAGATGTGGTCACAACCATTTGCAAGCTAGAGAAGATATTTTCTCCGACATTCTTTGATTTGATGGAGCACCTGGTCGTCCATTTGCCATACGAGGCTATAGTCGGAGGACCAGTACAATTTCAATGGATGTATCCATTTGAGAGGTATGTGAGAATTTTTTTTCACATGGTCACTACATGTGTACGATAAGTATGTCATTGCCATCTGAATTATTGTTGTAGGTGCATGCATGAATTAAAAATGAAAGTTCACAACAAGGCGAAGGTGGTGGGTTCAATTGTTGAGGCATATATTATTGAAGAAACTTTGAACTTCTGTTCTATGTACATTGAGCCATAGATTCAAACTCGTCATACTCGACCTCCACGTAATGATGATGGGGGAGTTGCTGATTCGTCCGATCGGCTCTCTATATTTAAGCATCCTGGACATGCGTTCAGATGTTGCTTGACTTGCACGCTCGAAGATAGAGAGTTGTATGCCACAGAGATATATATTCCCCATGTCCTCGAACAGTGCGTCGGGGCCTGATGGTTTTACTGGGAACTTCTATACATCCTGTTGGGACTTCATCAATCAAGCTATATGTTCGGCCATCAAAGAATTTTTCCTGGGCAGTGATCTACCGAGCGCGATATCTGCTACTATTGTTTCTCTCATTCCTAAGATCACCAAGCCGGATACCTTCAAGGATTTTAGGCCTATCAGCCTTTGCAACTTCTCATTCAAAATCATTTCTAAACTTCTGAATGACAGATTATATCCTCTATTGCCAACCCTCATTTCCCTAGAACAAGGAGCTTTCGTCAGAGGTAGATTCATTGCTGAGAATATTCTGTTAGCTAAAGATATCATCAATGGAATAGGGAAAAAATTCATGGGGAAAATGTTGTCTTTAAACTGGACATGTGTGACGACCCGGATCCCAGATACCGGATATACCCGATAGAACTATCGAGCAGACCCGATACCACTTGGAACCCGTGAAGCTTCCCAAGAGCTGTAAAGCTCCGAAGGGAAAAAGGATTATCGTGTAGTACATTGAAGCCACAGAGATATAACAGTAAACAATTAAATTTCATTAGATCGGTTTGCTAAAGTGGCTGAAATAAAATTACTTTTTAATTAACAATTTAAATTTAACAATTATACCAGCGTCCAGTCCAAAGGAAAGACAAGCAGTACAGTCAACAGAAAAGAAGAACGTTCACTGAGGTCGGGGGAAGCCCGACGTAGGTACCGCTGGCAGCTACAGACACGCCACACCAGGAACCGCGGAAGCAGAACGACGCCACCCACCTGAAAAGCAGGGGTGAGCCTCGTGTCACTGGCTCAGTAGGGGTCACGCAGATCCCCACTGAAAACTAACGTAGTAACACGCTAAAACAGCAGGAGTAGTAAAACAGGAAAACTAAACAACAAAGTTGTAAATGAAAACTAGAATGGAAGGAGTAGGAACAGCTAAAAGAAAAGGGAAAAGCCGAACCGAACAAGCACGGCTACCGAACAAGCCTCGGCTCCCTGAACTACTGATGTGACACAACCTCAGACTTAGTCAAACAAGCACATCTAAGCATCCAAATGGGCCTTAATGGGCCACCGCTCTCTTCGTTGCACTCTATTCCCGGGGTGACTATGTGATACCAAGGGTGACTTATGGGAATGGACCCTTGCTGGTAGAGGGCCAGCAAGGCCAAGAATTGATTCCCCAAGGTTGGTTGCCCAATTCGATTGGGGCCGACAAAGTGCACTCGGGCACCGGGTCACACTAACCCACGGTGATCACTCTAAGTCATGGACTTGAGGATCGGGCGCTCCTCACGAATTCAGCGATGCATGAATCAAATATTGAGAGAGCTACACTAGGTGAGCAAGGAAGAGACACTTACTCGACCGGTTTGAAGAAACCGGTCCCGGTCGGAGACGAGGGCGAGCGGGGAGGCGGTGGTTCCCCACACGCCGCGGCGGTGTCGCTTGACCTGCCAAACCACTTACAAAACTACTCCTCTCGCAGGAGGGGGGACCTTGGGGTAGGGGTTAATATGATACATTCAAACACTACCACCACGCAGGGTGGGGCCTTCAGCCGGCCAAGCGGGGAGGGGTTGGTGGACCGAAACGAAGAGAAATTAGAACTAGGGAAGTTGCAGCTTCAATCTGGAATTCTGGATAGGGGGTCGCTGTGATGGCTATGCCGGGCTTGTCCGGACTCCAAATTGATCGAAACCAGCTCCTGAAGCTTCCTGACTGGATGAGGTGGACTCCAGAATTTTTGGGGAAGCTCAGACGGTCGGAGGTGGCTGCACCAGCAACAGGAAGTAGCCTCCTCTATCTGGCCGCAGGTACTGTCTGGACTGTAACAGCAAGTTGCAGAAGTGACTGAGCGCCCTCCCGAGCTCCGATCAGCACGAAACAAGGGCATCATCTTCGTGGTCGAGGTAGCTTTCAGCAGGAGGTGACGGAGATGCATTCAGAGGTCGAGGATGGCCAGGGCACCCAGAAGAGTGGGTACGGGTCGGAGTAGACAGCAGAAAACAGAACTAGATAGATCGGGGGAGAAAATTCGTAACTTCTTCCTCCGGTGGCCGAACGGGGTTCTGTTTCTTGATCTTGAAAGATGACCGGTAGAGGAAGAACTTTGATGAAGGGGCTTCAGCCTGAATCCGCTGGGGTTTGTCGTGGCAGAAGGATCTTCCATGCTCTGGTCCAGGATGAAGACCTCTCTGCGCACTGTTGGGAGAATGGCTCTATCTGGCAGCTCCGAGCTCTGATCGTGTTGATTCCACCTCGCCTGCGAAGTAGACTGGAAGGCCTTTCCAGAAAGGTAGGCCACGCCTTCTGAAGAACTAGGATGAATCCGTGGTTGACGCTGCAACAAGGGCTGTTCTGCAGATCTACACAGCTCCAACCTACTAGAAGAAATGAGAGGGAGACGTGGCTTCTTTGGTGGAGGGAAATGGTAGGAATGACCTAAGGGAGAGTGGGGGCTCTTGTGGGGTGGAGAAGGGAGCTAATGGTGATGGGGAATGGGGTGGAGAATGGCTGGAAGCAAGTGCTAGCAGGTGGAGGAGGAAGAGCTACGAATTTGGGGAAGGTGGGTGAGAGGAGAAGGTGAGGGGGGCACAAGTGAGTGGAGGGAAGGGTGGATTTCAAATTCAAAAGGTCTTGGAAGGTGGGTGATTATGTTGGGAAGTGGAGTGCTTGCATTGGAATGGGGTAGATTTGGTTGGAAGGTGGAGGAAGGTGTTGGAATGGGGAGACTTCTACCTAGGAACTAGGGAGTGGAGTAATGGAGGCCATGGGGAAGTGGAAGGCATTAAAGGAGGTGGTTGGAGGTTGGAAGTGGATGGGAGGAGGGAGGAGAGAGAAGGAAATTCGGATTTGGGGTTGGAGGAGAGAGAAAGAGGGGTGAAATAGAGAGATTAAGAGGGGAATGGGTGGGGAATCTCTCCCCTAGGGTCTCTCACCCAAAAACTAGAGGAATCACTCCAATTTGAACTCAAATGGCAAGTTTAACTCAAAAGGATGTAATCATTCATTAACTTCAAATGAGGGGAGTGGGGTCCTATATATAGGCAACCCACTCTTTACAATAAGTCCCTGACAAAATAAACAACTACAAATAACCAAGGGGGTTGGGAGTGCTAATGGGCCTAGTCCAACGAATGGGGCCCAATAGCTTACATTAGACATCATGATGATACCAAACATAGGAAAATAAGTGCTAGACTTAGGGAAATGACTCAAATAAAATGGAAATACATCAAAATGACTCAAAGGAAAACTACAAAATGGATAAGGGGCCTTATTAGAGTGAGGCCCAAACTCAACTAGCTCCCGAATGTGAAGA
This sequence comes from Amorphophallus konjac, assembly GCA_022559845.1. Classification (NCBI taxonomy): domain Eukaryota; kingdom Viridiplantae; phylum Streptophyta; class Magnoliopsida; order Alismatales; family Araceae; genus Amorphophallus; species Amorphophallus konjac. Next base: position 260,191,570 of record CM040119.1, on the reverse strand, counting down.
AGTGGACCCGAGCCAAAGGGAGTCGTGGGTGATGCCTCCATCAAATCCCCTGGGCCGCAAAGAGCTCGACTCCGTCGAGTAAGGGTCCATCCGGCTAAGGTACCGCTCGAGGAGATCTGGATCCAATCGCTGTAGGTCCTCCCGACTTACCCATGAGTCTTCCAACGGAGGCCGATCCTTCCACCTGACGAGATAGCGCTCATAGACCTTGCTCCGGGTGGTAGTGACCTGCTCATCCAATATTTGTTCAATGCGATCACGCTGAGCTCTTTTGGCTAGTGGACTCTCCTCTCGGGTGGGTGCTCTCTCAAAGGAGGGAGTGGGCTCGATCTCCTCACTAGGTCTCACCGTGGGGCCCTTGTAAGACACTAAGTCGGCGACATTGAATGTAGGACTTACCCCATAATCCTCGGGGAGATCTAATTCATAAGCATTCGCACCAATACGCCTCAAGACCTGGAAGGGCCCAGTCCCACGTGTTGTGCCCATGCATGTGGTTTTGGTTTTGATGATGGTTTTAATGATGGCTTTGATGATTGGTTGTTGATGTGAGTTAATCAAATGTTCAGTCATCTTGCTGCTCAGTTTAGATTAACATAATCAAATGTTCAGTCATCTTGCTGCTCAGTTTAGATTAACATAATTGATGTTCAGTCTTGTTACATGTTAAACTGATGCATAAAGCATTCATTGCTGTGGTTTTGATGATTGATATTGTATTTTGATGATAGCAATGATATAGTGTTTTCATGACATTGTGCCTTGATGATTGCATCATGACTGTGACTGGTACAACTGATATATTGTTTATGTTAGACTTATGTTATGTGCATAGTCTATACAGTGCATCGTGGGGTTTATGCCCTAAGTCTATTCACTGCACATGCATCATTCGTCCAAGTCCATACATTGGACTGTAGTGTGCATTTGGCGAACACATCGCAAGTCTAGACATTGCACTGTAGCATGCATTTCCTTAGAGTCTATACATCGGACTGGTGTACATTGGGCTAAGTATATACAACGTCAGCTCATGCCTTGTCTTAGATAAAGTCTATACAATGGCTTTGGGTCTCCAAGTCTATACAGCCTTTTGCTTCGCCAAAGTCTGTACATTGGTCTGCATAGGCTAAGTGTTTACATTGTCAAGTACAATCATGCACTGGTCATGTAGTCTGTACAGCGTGAAGTCTATACTTTGGCACTGTAGCTTACTCGTGCAAGTCTATACTTTGGACTGTTCTTCATGTCTGTACATCAGATTGTACATCATCTTCGTGCTGTTTCTGTACTTGAGTTTTCGTGTTGTTTCCCCTCACTAACACGAAAAGATCTCGTGTTGTATGAGCATACAACACTTCGTGTTGATTTCCATGCGTGACAGGAAAGCTTGTATGAGGTTAGACTTCGTGTCGTTTCCCTTGTCTTCATCTTCGTGTTGTTTTAGTGTCTACACTTCGTGTTGTTTTTATGTTTCTGTCTGAGTGTTGGTCTTTCGTTTTTGACTTAGTGTCTTTCTCGCCTTGACCACACCTCGTGTCGATTCTTGGTTTTCCACACCACGTGTCATTGTCGCTTTAGTAACCTCACCTTGTATCGGTTACTGTTGTCTCCATGTCTACGTGTCATTTTCGTGTCATGTTTCCACACTTCGTGTCGTTCATGTTTTGTAACCACACTTCGTGTTGGTTACTGTCGTTCTTGTGACTTTGTGTCGTGTCTCCCAGACTTCGTGTCGTTTTCACCCCGTGTCATTTTTTCAGACTTCGTCTCCGTGTTGTTTTCATAACTTCATGTCGTGTTTGTTACACCTCGTGTCGTTTTCCGTTTTGTGTCTTCGTGTCGTTTTTGTTCTTCCTAGACCTTATGTCTTTCTTGTGTTGAAACCACACTTCGTGTTGGTTTCTATTTTGTCTCCATGTATCTCGTGTCGTTCTTCTTTTTACCTCGTGTTGTTTTATAACTTCACTTCGTGTCGTTCTCGCTTTAACCACACTTCGTGTTGCTTTACGTAGACCTTGTGTCTTACTTTGTTTGCAAACACTTCGTGTCGGTTTCTGCTGTCACCCCGTGTTGTTCTCGTGTTATCGTTTATGTCTGTGTGGTCTTACTTCGTGTCAGTTACTGTTGTTTCTGTGTCTTCGTGTCATTTTTTGTTTCACTACGTGCAGAACATTGCAGCACCTCGTGTTGCTTTCTGTATACCACCTTATGTCTTTTGTTTGTTGAAACCATACTTCATGATTGGTTTCTGTCTTATCTTCGTATGTACCTCGTGTCGTTTCCTTATTCTGTCTTCGTGTTGTCTCCGTGTTGTTTCGTTCTAACCTCGTCCAGGTTTCTTCTAAAACGTTGTTCTTCTGATAAGTCTATATAGAGTTGTTCTTTAAACTGATGACTTATCCGATACCCTGTTTTACAGGTGCTTTGATCGTGAAGCTTAAGGAGGGCACGTGATCCGAGGCTGGAATAAAGCCTGCTGAAAGACTGCCACGTGGTCCGAATAATTAGGGCTGGAAATGTGGAGGTCACACGTCGTGGCTGATGCTGCTGCTGCTGCTATATATATGAGACCTTCGTCCACAGATGAAGGTGATCGAGTTGGCGAGAAGAAAACTCAATACAGAGAGCCACGATCCAGATAGAGAAGAAGAAAAAGAAAAGAAGAAGAGAAAGAGAGTGAGAAAGAGAAAGAAAGAGAGATTGAGTAAGAGATCGAGATAGCAGAGTGTGAAGAAAGGAAGAGGAAGAAGAATAGAGAAGAAGAGAGAGCTAGAGTGATAGAAGCTTCAACAGAAGATCTGTTCTTGCTGTACCGTGGATCAAATCCAGGCCAGCCAGCTCCTGCGAGAGCCACATTTGTTTTTATCTTTTCAGCCTTCTGTTGCTGGTTTCGTTTTTGTTTTTATACATTTGTTGTATTTCCGATCCTCCGTAGAGAGGTCGGGGTTCCTCCTGTGGGTTCAGGAGAAGGGAGACTTTGTGTCTTCGGTTTGCAAGTAGCTGGGTGCTACTTGTGGTTGGTACCCTCCGGTGTGGAGGAAGAGAGACTTGCGTCTCTGGTTGCCTTTGACAGGGTGTCATCGGTTGTTTCCCTCCGGGTTGGAGGAAGGGAGATTTATCTCCGGTTGTGCTTCCCTCTGGGGTTCAGAGGAAGAGAGACTTGGGTCTCTAGGTTCCCCTCCGGGTTGGAGGAAGGGAGGCTTGTTCCTCCGGCTCTGGGCTTGTGAGTAGCAAGTCCGGTGGTTCCCTCCGTGTGGGAGGAAGAGAGACCGTGTGTCTCTGGTTTCCAAGTGGCTGGAGTCACTTGTGGGTTCCTCCTGTTTGTTCAGGAGAAGGGAGATTGCTATCTCCGGTTGCAAGTAGCTGGGTGCTACTTGTTGTTTCCCTCCGGTTTGGAGGAAGGGAGACTTGTCTCCGGTTCTGGGCTTGTGGATTCAAGTCCAGGGGTTCCCTCCAGGTCTGGAGGAAGAGAGACCTTGTGTCTCTGGTTTGCTAGTGACTAGTGTCACTAGTGGTTCCCTCCGGTTGGGAGGAAGAGGGGAGGCTGTTCCCCTGGTCAAGCTGTTTGGCAGCATTTGTTGCAGACTGAGTCTGCTGTTTCTAGCGTGAGCTAGTGGAAGCCACACTCGGTTTGAGTGTGGGGTGGATGTAGGTCTGGAGGACCGAACCACCTAAAAATCCTCTGTGCAGTGGTCTGATTTCTCTATATGTTTTGCTTCCGCTAGATGTTTGCATAGGGGCGCTCCAAGTGGTTGATCAGATCTTGTTCTGAGTGTTTAATCCGTTGAGTGAGCGAAAGTTTATTTGAGTGGAAGAATGGTGCTACTGCTAATTAGTCTTTCAGATTTGATACATCTGTCTAGTTAGCACTCTAGATAGTTAGTGAGCATCATAACCTTTTAATTGGGTAAAGGTTTTTAAAGGGTTATATTCATTCACCCCCCCTCTGAATACTGCACCGAACTCAACAATTGGTATCAGAGCGGTTCTCTGATTGTTCAGATCCAACGATCTGCAGAGGATCCTGGTGTCCCTTGTGCTTATCTGTTTCTACCCTTTGCTTCATTAATCTGTTTACGGATTTACTCAATGGGTTCTCCACCGGTTTTCAATGGCTCTGATTTTAACTCATGGATTAGGAGTCTTCACAATTATGTGAAAATGATTAGTCCGGATCTGTGGAAGTTAATTTCACAAGGTCCCCACAGATTGCCAAAGGAAAAGTCCAAATGGACTAAAAGTCACAAGTCAAAATATGAAGAAAATCAGAAGGCCTTTAACCTGATGAGAGCTGCTATTGACAGAGCCTTATGGTCTTGTATTCATGATTGCAGGTCTGCCAAGGACATTATGGATGAGCTGAAGCTTGCTCAGAAGGGAAATGTCGACAACGGTCTGATGGCTGACGAGAGCAACCATGGTAGTGATCAAGATGAATCCGAAGAACGTGATGATGAGGAGGTAAACCCTTTCGAGAACTTTTCATTAGACGATTGGGAAGATGCCTATGCAAATCTGTTAAGATCCCGTAAGAAACTAGGGAAGAAATATAAAAGTCTGAAAAAGAAGCTGGAAAATCTAGGAGGTGAAAATCTTGAAACTCTGAAAACTGAAAATGAAATCTTAAGAAGACAACTACAAGACTTTGACTCTATTACTACAGATCTAGATCATTTGAAATCTGAAAAACAAACTTTTATGAAACAAATTGGTCTACACAAAGAGGAGAGTCAAAAGCTTGTTTGTGAAATTGTTGAACTAAAGGAAAGGCTTAGCTTCGTTGATCAGACTCATAACAATGACGCTGTTCAAAATGAAAGATTGGTGAGAGATTTAGAGTGTATCAATTCTGAATTGGAAGAATTGAAATCTGAGAATGAAAAACTCAAAAACCAATCCAAAGAATTTGAACATAGATCAATGTACCTTGAAAAAGAAAATGGTTTGATCTCTGAGAAATTGGAGGCTGAAAGAACAATGAATTCAGATATTCAGAAAAATCTTGACAAATTTCAATCTGAAAAACAACAAGAAATGTTTTATGAATGTCAGTCTTCAATAGATAAATTGGTGTTTGATGATGAACTCCTAGACCAGAACAGCAAACTGAAAGAGGAAATCAATAAGTTGAAACATCTAAACACCCAGCTGACAAATAAGCTAATGACAATGGAAAAAGGCAAGTGTGTGAGTGTGGATAATTCTGATAGGTTGATGAATGCTGAACAAGAAATTGAGAGCCTAAAAACCATCAACTTAATGTTAAATGGAAATGTCAGTTGCAGTGAACAGAAAATAGCTGAATATGAGCTTACTATCACATCCCTTCAACAAGAAGTTGATGATCTTTACAAGTCCCTATCTGAAGCTGACAAGGAAATAGAATTAAAACAAGAAGTAGAAAAACTCAAACGCCTGAATGATGCTTTGCATCAACAAGTAATTTCCTGTGAAACAGACTTGTCCAAATATGAGGCTAAAATTGCTGATTTGAATTCTGAGATTAAAGATTTGAAAAATTCTCTATCAAAATTTGTCAAAGGAAAGGACAATCTGAATAAGCTTCTTGGAAAGAGTGATAACTTTGAGAGAAAAAGACTGGGCTATAGTCCGACAAATAAAAGGAGTAATGGGAATGAAACATCTACGATTTTTGTCAAAGCTTCCAATCAGAACACAACCTCTGCTCCTCCTGTCTTCCAATTCACTACACAAAAATCAACTGTGAAACCCAAAACTGTGGAACAAACTCAAAAACACACAAAGGGTGAAAATTCACAGAAAAAGGAAAAAGGCACTCCTGTTGCTGTAAAGAAGACTGCACACAATTCACATGATCTCTCACACACTCACATTAAAAAGGGTTCATGTTATTATTGTGGGAAAGGAGGTCACATAATGGAGGATTGTGGATTGATGTTAAAGGATGAGCATGCTAGTGGAACTTTACATTCTAGAAATTCTTTTGATAGAAACCATGCTGCTAGGAAGCCCGATGCCTCATGTTATTATTGTGGGAAACATGGTCATCTCATGAATGAATGTTTTATCATGAAAGAAGATAATAAACTACATGCCAGGTCTTCCATGCACTTTTATGATCCATATGGATCTAAACACAATTCTAGTCAGCACATTGTGTGCTTCAACTGTAATAAGCCTGGGCACAAGGCTGCTGAGTGCTGGTTTAGATCTACTTGGGGTAAAAATGGTTTTCATAGAAGAAATTCTTTTGCATGCTCCCACTGTGGGAAAAATGGGCATACAGTCAAGGACTGTTGGTATGTTCAAAAGAACTGTGTTAAACCCCATTTTGTCAAATTCCCTGCAAAAACTTTTGTGAAAATTTCATGCTATAACTGTGGGAAGCCAGGCCATGAATCTGCTGAATGTTGGATGGTTAAGAACAAGCATCAAACTGTTCATGCATATAACAGAAAATCTTATGAACATGCTTATAAACATCACCCTACTGTTAACATGTATCATAAGAACCAAAAACCAGCCAGTTCATGTAGATACTGTGGAAAATTTGGACATTCTATGGATGACTGTTCACTGATGAAATTTGATGATAATGTTGCTATGAAAATGTTTAGAAAACCTGTTAGGGCTAACGCAGGACCCAAAGCTACTTGGGTCCCTGCAGGATCAAGATGATCAAATATCTTGCAGGTGTGCCTTGGAGGGAGAAATAAAAGGGGGTTAACCAAGGCGCTCAAGAATGAAAAACCCCATGTTTGAACTTTTCAGGTCAGTTCTGAAATGTGTTTTAAATTCCATTATCTGAAACTGTGAGCATGAAAAATGTGTGCTTCATGTTGATTTGCTTGATTGATTGTTGATGATCTCTCCATGTCTAGCTGATCAGTCTGCATTCCAGACTCAGCTATTGAATTCATTTTTGCATATATCTGATGCTCTTCTCTTGCTATATGATTGAACTGAAATTGAGTGCTTCGTTAAGCATATTCAGTTGATGCACTATATATGCCTTGTGTCAATGCATTGCATGCTTGTATTTAAATGCATACCTGGACTATGTGTGAATGGTTCATTTAGTGTACACAGTCTATGCATGTGTCTTATGTCTGCATACATCATTAGCATGACTGTCATTGAAGTTGTTCAATGCATGAAGGACTGATTTATGTTGCATTGTCCTTGTTAACCCTGGTATATCAAATGGTATGTTACTAAAAGGCAGGGAAATCTGCCCGGAGGTTCCTACCATGTGTGAGATGGTCTTTGAGACCAGGTCCTCCGCCTAGTACCATGGGTCTAGTCTGCATGTAGAACAGTCTAATGCATAGCATATCTCTTGCATCATGATGTCAGGGGGAGCTGAGAGTTCTATTCAATTCATTGAATCCTATTCACTTCTCAGTGTTCTCATTCAAATGATTCATATTCTTTTGACATCAGATGTCATTGGACCATATTGCCACTTGCTATCTTTTCTTCATCATTTTCACTAAACAACAGCTTTGCATCTGGTTTAGTACATTGAATGATGATTATTGCAATTGTTCACCCATAAGAATCACTCTTACAAATTGAAAAGAACTAAAGGTTTAACCTTTATAAATTGGAGAGTTAAGTGTCTGCACTTCAGAAATTGAGATAAAAGAAAACTTTTATAGCTCTTAATCTTTGTCTCATGGCTAAAATAGAAAAAGTTTTTTTTTAATGCCTAAATGTGTTAATCTGGAAATGTTTAGAACAGGTGAACAAGAGTGTGTAATGTTTTTCAATCAATCACTCTAAAAGAATTAAGGGCAGCAGTAAATAAGATCATAGATGTAAAGAACTGAACATTGTGACAGAGCAATGGCTGATTGCACTGAGAAACTGTGAACTCCTCCAAAAAGACAGGAGATCTCACATGTCATGAAGTGCCTTAGACTATCTCTGTTCATAGGGTCAAATCTATAAGGGGAGTCCTCACCAAGTAACTGAGGGTACTGGCCTCTAATCAAGGTGTACCCTTAATGTCAAAAGTGAAGACTATTCCTCGTGGGTCTTGATCTGAAGTAGATCATATAGTTTATGCCTAGTAACTGGGGGTACCTGCCTCTTATCAAGGTGTACACCTAATGTCAACAGCATAAATGCCATAGGTCTATTCACTTAGTTCAGTTTCAGAAATTGAAAAATGAAAATCAAACTGCTGTAAACCCTCGAAAAATCAAAAGTCAATGAGTGAAAATTGTTTTTTTATCAATACATATTCAAGTTGCCTCTCTTGAATTTCCTTGTTTAAACACAAAAGGGTATTATTTCAGACTTATCTATTAATACCATGTGCCCTAGATTCATTGCTATAATTGGAATCTAAAACTCTTTCTCAGGGGTCAGGTGTTTTACTCTAGATTTATCACTGATTAAACCTGAATTTTTGAAAATTGTATGAGTGGTGATTCTTATACTCTAAACAGTTGGTTATAATCATGCTTCCTTTCTGAACCTATGATTCAGCTGTTATCAAGTGATCCTCCTACCTTTTCTACCTGTGTTATCTCTTCATATTCCTTCTCAAAGGGGGAGCTTTTATTTAGGGGGAGAAATTGACTGAACTTTTATACATGCTATAATTTCTCAAATTATTTTTCTTTTTGATGAAGTCAAAGGGGGAGAATAATTTGAGTCTTCAGATTACCTCACATCATCAGAATGACTCAATGTATTGAAAGTGTTGCCATCATCAAAAAGGGGGAGATTGTTGTGCCCATGCATGTGGTTTTGGTTTTGATGATGGTTTTAATGATGGCTTTGATGATTGGTTGTTGATGTGAGTTAATCAAATGTTCAGTCATCTTGCTGCTCAGTTTAGATTAACATAATCAAATGTTCAGTCATCTTGCTGCTCAGTTTAGATTAACATAATTGATGTTCAGTCTTGTTACATGTTAAACTGATGCATAAAGCATTCATTGCTGTGGTTTTGATGATTGATATTGTATTTTGATGATAGCAATGATATAGTGTTTTCATGACATTGTGCCTTGATGATTGCATCATGACTGTGACTGGTACAACTGATATATTGTTTATGTTAGACTTATGTTATGTGCATAGTCTATACAGTGCATCGTGGGGTTTATGCCCTAAGTCTATTCACTGCACATGCATCATTCGTCCAAGTCCATACATTGGACTGTAGTGTGCATTTGGCGAACACATCGCAAGTCTAGACATTGCACTGTAGCATGCATTTCCTTAGAGTCTATACATCGGACTGGTGTACATTGGGCTAAGTATATACAACGTCAGCTCATGCCTTGTCTTAGACAAAGTCTATACAATGGCTTTGGGTCTCCAAGTCTATACAGCCTTTTGCTTCGCCAAAGTCTGTACATTGGTCTGCATAGGCTAAGTGTTTACATTGTCAAGTACAATCATGCACTGGTCATGTAGTCTGTACAGCGTGAAGTCTATACTTTGGCACTGTAGCTTACTCGTGCAAGTCTATACTTTGGACTGTTCTTCATGTCTGTACATCAGATTGTACATCATCTTCGTGCTGTTTCTGTACTTGAGTTTTCGTGTTGCTTCCCCTCACTAACACGAAAAGATCTCGTGTTGTATGAGCATACAACACTTCGTGTTGATTTCCATGCGTGACAGGAAAGCTTGTATGAGGTTAGACTTCGTGTCGTTTCCCTTGTCTTCATCTTCGTGTTGTTTTAGTGTCTACACTTCGTGTTGTTTTTATGTTTCTGTCTGAGTGTTGGTCTTTCATTTTTGACTTAGTGTCTTTCTCGCCTTGACCACACCTCGTGTCGATTCTTGGTTTTCCACACCACGTGTCATTGTCGCTTTAGTAACCTCACCTCGTGTCGGTTACTGTTGTCTCCATGTCTACGTGTCGTTTTCGTGTCATGTTTCCACACTTCGTGTCGTTCATGTTTTGTAACCACACTTCGTGTTGGTTACTGTCGTTCTTGTGACTTTGTGTCGTGTCTCCCAGACTTCGTGTCGTTTTCACCCCGTGTCATTTTTTCAGACTTCGTCTCCGTGTTGTTTCCATAACTTCGTGTCGTGTTTGTTACACCTCGTGTCGTTTTCCGTTTTGTGTCTTCGTGTCGTTTTTGTTCTTCCTAGACCTTATGTCTTTCTTGTGTTGAAACCACACTTCGTGTTGGTTTCTGTTTTGTCTCCATGTATCTCGTGTCGTTCTTCTTTTTACCTCGTGTTGTTTTATAACTTCACTTCGTGTCGTTCTCGCTTTAACCACACTTCGTGTTGCTTTACGTAGACCTTGTGTCTTACTTTGTTTGCAAACACTTCGTGTCGGTTTCTGCTGTCACCCCGTGTTGTTCTCGTGTTATCGTTTATGTCTGTGTGGTCTTACTTCGTGTCAGTTACTGTTGTTTCTGTGTCTTCGTGTCATTTTTTGTTTCACTACGTGCAGAACATTGCAGCACCTCGTGTTGCTTTCTGTATACCACCTTATGTCTTTCGTTTGTTGAAACCATACTTCATGATTGGTTTCTGTCTTATCTTCGTATGTACCTCGTGTCGTTTCCTTATTCTGTCTTCGTGTTGTCTCCGTGTTGTTTCGTTCTAACCTCGTCCAGGTTTCTTCTAAAACGCTGTTCTTCTGATAAGTCTATACAGAGTTGTTCTTTAAACTGATGACTTATCCGATACCCTGTTTTACAGGTGCTTTGATCGTGAAGCTTAAGGAGGGCACGTGATCCGAGGCTGGAATAAAGCCTGCTGAAAGACTGCCACGTGGTCCGAATAATTAGGGCTGGAAATGTGGAGGTCACACGTCGTGGCTGATGCTGCTGCTGCTGCTATATATATGAGACCTTCGTCCACAGATGAAGGTGATCGAGTTGGCGAGAAGAAAACTCAATACAGAGAGCCACGATCCAGACAGAGAAGAAGAAAAAGAAAAGAAGAAGAGAAAGAGAGTGAGAAAGAGAAAGAAAGAGAGATTGAGTAAGAGATCGAGATAGCAGAGTGTGAAGAAAGGAAGAGGAAGAAGAATAGAGAAGAAGAGAGAGCTAGAGTGATAGAAGCTTCAACAGAAGATCTGTTCTTGCTGTACCGTGGATCAAATCCAGGCCAGCCAGCTCCTGCGAGAGCCACATTTGTTTTTATCTTTTCAGCCTTCTGTTGCTGGTTTCGTTTTTGTTTTTATACATTTGCTGTATTTCCGATCCTCCGTAGAGAGGTCGGGGTTCCTCCTGTGGGTTCAGGAGAAGGGAGACTTTGTGTCTTCGGTTTGCAAGTAGCTGGGTGCTACTTGTGGTTGGTACCCTCCGGTGTGGAGGAAGAGAGACTTGCGTCTCTGGTTGCCTTTGACAGGGTGTCATCGGTTGTTTCCCTCCGGGTTGGAGGAAGGGAGATTTATCTCCGGTTGTGCTTCCCTCTGGGGTTCAGAGGAAGAGAGACTTGGGTCTCTAGGTTCCCCTCCGGGTTGGAGGAAGGGAGGCTTGTTCCTCCGGCTCTGGGCTTGTGAGTAGCAAGTCCGGTGGTTCCCTCCGTGTGTGGAGGAAGAGAGACCGTGTGTCTCTGGTTTCCAAGTGGCTGGAGTCACTTGTGGGTTCCTCCTGTTTGTTCAGGAGAAGGGAGATTGCTATCTCCGGTTGCAAGTAGCTGGGTGCTACTTGTTGTTTCCCTCCGGTTTGGAGGAAGGGAGACTTGTCTCCGGTTCTGGGCTTGTGGATTCAAGTCCAGGGGTTCCCTCCAGGTCTGGAGGAAGAGAGACCTTGTGTCTCTGGTTTGCTAGTGACTAGTGTCACTAGTGGTTCCCTCCGGTTGGGAGGAAGAGGGGAGGCTGTTCCCCTGGTCAAGCTGTTTGGCAGCATTTATTGCAGACTGAGTCTGCTGTTTCTAGCGTGAGCTAGTGGAAGCCACACTCGGTTTGAGTGTGGGGTGGATGTAGGTCTGGAGGACCGAACCACCTAAAAATCCTCTGTGCAGTGGTCTGATTTCTCTATATGTTTTGCTTCCGCTAGATGTTTGCATAGGGGCGCTCCAAGTGGTTGATCAGATCTTGTTCTGAGTGTTTAATCCGTTGAGTGAGCGAAAGTTTATTTGAGTGGAAGAATGGTGCTACTGCTAATTAGTCTTTCAGATTTGATACATCTGTCTAGTTAGCACTCTAGATAGTTAGTGAGCATCATAACCTTTTAATTGGGTAAAGGTTTTTAAAGGGTTATATTCATTCACCCCCCCTCTGAATACTGCACCGAACTCAACACCACGTGGTCTCAACTTGGAGTTGGCTCCTGGGGAGAGCCTCTCCGTCCTTACCATCGCAAAGTCACCCTCTTGGAACTCTAAGTGACGCCGGTGAGAGTCAGCCAACCTTTTATAAGCCTCATTTTTTATGCTAATGTGCTTGCGGATTTCCTCATGCAATTTTGTGAGTGCTGACCTTCTAGTGGTTATGGGTGGACCTGGACAACCATATATAGACCATTTATGCCATGATGCCATATGGACCTTGATGAGCCTTGGTGGGCCGGGGCAACCATATGTGGACTTATCATGCAATGTTGTCATGTAGACTTTGATGGGCTTAGGTGGACCGGGGCAACCATATGTGAATCTATCATGCAAAGTGGTGATGCATGTCGGGGGACCCGGACATCCGTAGATGCCTTTGATATGCTTAAGACCCATGATGAATGAAGGTGGACCACTACATCCAAATTTGGACCACTCATGCTTTCTACTTGACATGTGGGTGATATGAATGAATGGACCCAACATAGTGTTCATGCCAAGGGGTGTGGAAAGCCTAGACACATGCATACTTTTCCCAAAAGTGACTTCCATGTGTATAGGGGTGGGACAACCTTTGAATTCCCATTGGAACGGATCGAATGGATCTAAGAAGGTGGTCATCATGGGGTGGGGCACAACTTTATTACCTAGGGATATGTGGCCCAAGGTCTTGGCTCCCAAGGTGTAACCCGGGTCATGGATGAGATTGGTTTGGCCCAATATGATGGGTGAGGGTAGGAAAGGGTGGGTGGTGGGTAAGATGGTTTGGTTACATGGGGAACTAGACTCCCATAGGAAGGGATCAAAGGGGTCGTAGAAAGGTCTTCCTAGAGGGAGGCACTCTATGTCTTCAAGGTTCCCAAATTGTGAGTCATCCTCCTCCAAGGTAAGTGGGCCAAGTTTTCTAGTGGGTTGGCCGAACAAAGTGTTTGGGATCTTAATGGGTGGGTATAGGAAGGGATCGAAGGGGTCATGGTAAGGGTCACCTAAGGAGAGGAACCCTAGGTCCTTTTGGTCCTCACAACCCCTTGATGGTGGATTCTCCTCCTCTAGTAAAGTGATCGGGCCAAAGTTTTTGGTGGGATGGTCGGCCATGAATGGAGGACTAGGCTTTCTACCCGAGATAAGAAGCTCTAAATCGAGGAGAAGGTTGGGCTCATCAGGTGTAGGGAGGAATAGAAGGAGGTCACTAGTGTAGCAACCAATGGTGCAATTCGAGGTGATAGACCCTATGCATAGGTGTAGGAGGCCAAGGCTCTTAGGTGGTTTGGCCATAGGGGTCAACATGCTAGTGAACTCAATTTGCCATGCTACGCCCTTAAGAAGATTCTCTAAGGTTTCCACTTGGTAGGATGTTTGGATTATGGTGTGATAGGAGTTAATGGGTGCAATGGGAATGTTTTTCTCCATGGGTGGGTAAACATAGGACACGATGGGGTGAAGTGGTATCTCCTTTAGCCATCTAGCTAGGGGCCCATCTATGATTATGGTGCTATTTGTGAAGGCTTGTGGCTCTTGGGGGTCCAAGCTAGGGGACATTTGTGATTCTTCCTTACCACGGATATGAACTTGGGTTTCCTCAATGATGGGGATGGGTTCATCTACTCCCATGTGGATGGTTGTGGTCTCCTTTCTCAAGGGAATGGGAAGGTCTATTGGGGGTGGGGTGATGATGGTTGGTGCATGGTGTACCCGGGGTGGTGGGTGATGGGAAACTTTGGCTTGGATAGGGAGGGGAAGTAGTGGAAGCCTAGGACTTTGGACTTTTGGGGTAGGGAGTGGGAGATGGGTTGGTTGGGGTGGCTTGGGTTGATTGGTTTTGGGGGGAATGTCCTTTTTCGGGGACAAGGGAGGGGTGGTGGTGGGGACCAAGGGGTTTTGTGAGGTAGGGGTTTGGTGGGAGCTTCTGGATTGGAGGGTGGTGACAATCATGGGCCTAGGTGGAGGGGTGGACACGGTGTCCACTTGGTTTTGAATGGTGAGGGTTAGTTGAGTGGTGGTCATCATGGAGGGGATTGGGTCGATTAGGGTCTTGGATTGACCGGGTAGGGATGATGGAGTTGAAGTGCTCCTTGGACTTTGGTGATTTGAGTAGGAGGGAGAGGGTTGGAGAGTGTAGGGTTTTCTAAGCTCGGTCTTCATCTCATCCCAAGTGCTAATTGGAGCCTCCCTACGGATCTTTCTCAAACCTTCCACAACTAACCAATGAGTTTTAGCTTGTTTGGAGAGGTGTGCCTTGGCTAGCCTCATTCTCCTTTCTTCGTTCAAGGGGAAACTTTTAAAGAATTGGTCGAGAGAAATCTCCCAAAATAGGTAAAGACTTGGGCTATTGGATCCATCAAAGGGGAGGGTTTTAATTTTCAAGTGTTCTAAAAATATGGTTTCTAGATTTCCCCAAAGGTCACTCTCATTTACTCTTGGTGCACGGCTATTTCCTTCAAGTCGGTCGAGTCGAGACATGATATCTTCAAGCCGATTAAGGACATTAGGTAGGGCTTCTATGATAGAGGTGTTGCTACCCACTTTGTTGGTAATGGAACTTCCATGAGGATTTGGGCTTCTTGGGAAAGTTGATGGGGATGGATATGACGGGTATGAAGCGGCCATTCTAGTGGACATGGGAGATGCAACTGAGGACTCTAAATGCATAAAAATGGCCTAGGACCAACTTGATAGAGACAAGTTGTGAACTTGCTCTGATACCACTTGATGTGACACAACCTCGGACTTAGTCAAACAAGCACATCTAAGCATCCAAATGGGCCTTAATGGGCCACCGCTCTCTTCGTTGCACTCTATTCCCGGGGTGACTATGTGATACCAAGGGTGACTTATGGGAATGGACCCTTGCTGGTAGAGGGCCAACAAGGCCAAGAATTGATTCCCCAAGGTTGGTTGCCCAATTCGATTGGGGCCGACAAAGTGCACTCGGGCACCGGGTCACACTAACCCACGGCGATCACTCTAAGTCATGGACTTGAGGATCGGGCGCTCCTCACGAATTCAGCGATGCATGAATCAAATATTGAGAGAGCTACACTAGGTGAGCAAGGAAGAGACACTTACTCGACCGGTTTGAAGAAACCGGTCCCGGTCGGAGACGAGGGCGAGCGGGGAGGCGGTGGTTCCCCACACGCCGCGGCGGTGTCGCTTGACCTGCCAAACCACTTACAAAACTACTCCTCTCGCAGGAGGGGGGACCTTGGGGTAGGGGTTAATATGATACATTCAAACACTACCACCACGCAGGGTGGGGCCTTCAGCCGGCCAAGCGGGGAGGGGTTGGTGGACCGAAACGAAGAGAAATGAGAACTAGGGAAGTTGCAGCTTCAATCTGGAATTCTGGACAGGGGGTCGCTGTGATGGCTATGTCGGGCTTGTCCGGACTCCAAATTGATCGAAACCAGCTCCTGAAGCTTCCTGACTGGATGAGGTGGACTCCAGAATTTTTGGGGAAGCTCAGACAGTCGGAGGTGGCTGCACCAGCAACAGGAAGTAGCCTCCTCTGTCTGGCCATAGGTACTGTCTGGACTGTAATAGCAAGTTGCAGAAGTGACTGAGTGCCCTCCCGAGCTCCGATCAGCACGAAACCAGCGGCATCATCTTCGTGGTCGAGGTAGCTTTCAGCAGGAGGTGACGGAGATGCATTCAGAGGTCGAGGATGGCCGGGGCACCCCGAAGAGTGGGTACTGGTCGGAGTAGACAGCAGAAAACAGAACTAGATAGATCGGGGGAGAAAATTCGTAACTTCTTCCTCCGGTAGCCGAACGGGGTTCTGTTTCTTGATCTTGAAAGATGACCGGTAGAGGAAGAACTTTGATGAAGGGGCTTCAGCCTGAATCCGCTGGGGTTTGTCGTCGCAGAAGGATCTTCCACGCTCTGGTCTGGGATGAAGACCTCTCTGCGCACTGTTGGGAGAATGGCTCTATCTGGCAGCTCCGAGCTCCGATCGTGTTGATTCCACCTCGCCTGCGAAGTAGACTGGAAGGCCTTTCCAGAAAGGTAGGCCACGCCTTCTGAAGAACTAGGATGAATCCGTGGTTGACGCTGCAACAAGGGTTGTTCTGCAGATCTGCACAGCTCCAACCTACTAGAAGAAATGAGAGGGAGATGTGGCTTCTTTGGTGGAGGGAAATGGTAGGAATGACCTAAGGGAGAGTGGGGGCTCTTGTGGGGTGGATAAGGGAGCTAATGGTGATGGGGAATGGGGTGGAGAATGGCTGGAAGCAAGTGCTAGCAGGTGGAGGAGGAAGAGCTACGAATTTGGGGAAGGTGGGTGAGAGGAGAAGGTGAGGGGGGCACAAGTGAGTGGAGGGAAGGGTGGATTTCAAATTCAAAAGGTCTTGGAAGGTGGGTGATTATGTTGGGAAGTGGAGTGCTTGCATTGGAATGGGGTAGATTTGGTTGGAAGGTGGAGGAAGGTGTTGGAATGGGGAGACTTCTACCTAGGAACTAGGGAGTGGAGTAATGGAGGCCATGGGGAAGTGGAGGGCATTAAAGGAGGTGGTTGGAGGTTGGAAGTGGATGGGAGGAGGGAGGAGAGAGAAGGAAATTCGGATTTGGGGTTGGAGGAGAGAGAAAGAGGGGTGAAATAGAGAGATTAAGAGGGGAATGGGTGGGGAATCTCTCCCCTAGGGTCTCTCACCCAAAAACTAGAGGAATCACTCCAATTTGAACTCAAATGGCAAGTTTAACTCAAAAGGATGTAATCATTCATTAACTTCAAATGAGGGGAGTGGGGTCCTATATATAGGCAACCCACTCTTTACAATAAGTCCCTGACAAAATAAACAACTATAAATAACCAAGGGGGTTGGGAGTGCTAATGGGCCTAGTCCAACGAATGGGGCCCAATAGCTTACATTAGACATCATGATGATACCAAACATAGGAAAATAAGTGCTAGACTTAGGGAAATGACTCAAATAAAATGGAAATACATCAAAATGACTCAAAGGAAAACTACAAAATGGATAAGGGGCCTTAATAGAGTGAGGCCCAAACTCAACTAGCACCCGAATGTGAAGAAGTGGACCCGAGCCAAAGGGAGTCGTGGGTGATGCCTCCATCAACTACTCCGGGCAGTAACAGGAAGGCGAACCCTGATCTGACAAAGTCAGGAGTTACCGATCTGTCGGGGCCACAAAGAAAGGCAAAAAGCCTAGAAAAGACCTAGACAGACACGGACGCCCTAAAGCATACATGACTCGATTATCGTGTACGCTCTTCTAGACACGACCACACACACATGACTAAAACGTCGTGCACACGACACAACACTAACCTCGGGCAAGCCCACGAGAGGGCTAACTCGGAAAGATCACGACGCACGAGAAACGCGAGAGTCAAGTGTCACGTGACGGAAGCACCCCCTCACTAGAAGAACAACCAGCTTCGTCCACTAACGTCTCATGATGTGCCTACAAGTGTCTCGTCTACGCTGTCGACAAGACGACAGAGACTAAGACACTGTCAGAACCAGAACCAGGAACTATAGTCGCGAGTGACTAGACAGGGTAACGCTCGTCAGCATCTGTCCAAACCCCTGGCCACGTGTGCACACACTGCCTCTTGCCTAAGCTAGGCCTCTAGCTAGTTTTCCCCCTCCGCAGGACGCTACAGTTGGACCGGGGGCCCACGGAACTAGCTTACAAACCGTATATCAGGAACTACAATGCCATCACTCCCAGGTGGGTCGACTTGTCGTAACGTGTCGCCAGGCTACTACTAGTGGAGGCTCACTAGACATAAACTCCAAAACACGAGTGCCAGAGTACAGGCAGGCAAAGAAGCACTGTCACACGTACTACAAAGCACCAAGGAAGCACAGAAAATTGCCAACAGACTCAGGACAGGGAAACTAGACCTACTAATATGACGATCCTTGAGTCTCACGACTCAGAGTCAAGATCGTCGTACAAAGCGGAACAAGCCGCCAATCGGTCTAATCCTAAGTCAAAGAAACGTCACGTCCGCATAAAACGACACACGGAGACCTGAGGGATCATCAAGACCCTCAAAACACTTGGACATGCAAACTGAGGTACGACGATACCTCGAGGCATCCAGAACCATGTCTCGGACTGGACGAAACTGTCGAGACACACACAAGGTTACTTGTCAACCACTGGGTCACCCCGGGTTGACCGGAACCAGACAATGACGATTCTACAATAGGGAAGAGAATCCTACTTCAAGCAAGAAAACTCCTGGCAACCTCATAACGTGGTCATAGCCTCATAGGATATCAAAAGATATCTACGGGAACAGCAAACCACAAGGTTAAGCCAAGCCATACGGAAATCGAAATGACGGGAAATGACACTCTGGGCATGGGCGATCCATCACTCGGTCGCTAGGCAAACCAAGCAGTCAAGGAGGAAGCCGCTACGCACACAGAGACAAGGATACTAGCGGTCAGGGGTAGGGCCACGGGACGACTGTAGCGGTCAAGGATATGACCACTAGGATCAGTCAACACAAGCTAACCTGCCCGACAAACCACCAAGCAATCTATAGAAGACCCGCGACACGAACTGACTAACCAACCTAACACACGGACCTAAGACAAACGACATGTAGCGGCTTAAGAAAGGGGCGCTACAGCGAAGAAACGCATGAAGGTTGGGCCGCCAAGGCCAACCGACTAAAATTCTTGACTAGGTCTAAGACCACGGTAACACGAATACCAAGGTAGACCACAAGCCGTCGAGATCATTCCCACAAGACGGGAACTCAAGGAAGGCCACTCACATGCGGAGGAACCCCACCGCACTCATACCGATACACGGTGACTCGATCAAGCGTAACACGAAGCCCGAGACACACATCCCTACGGGCACACTAATCGAAATAACATGGCACTTTTCGGTACCCCAGAGACACGGACACGGAACTCACAGGGTGTCTGGGACACTTGCGAGGCCATAGGTCGGTCATTGGATTTCAACCGGACCGACCAGGACTCAATACGGGCAAAAATAGTGAATTCTGGTTGACCTGACCCGTGGGGTCGGTCGACCGGCCCTGGGCGGTTGGTCGACCGGACAAACACGCGGCAGGTCACCCTATCGCAGGCTCCTATCGATCGACCGGCCCATCCGGTCAGGTCGACCGGTTACGACGAGAAAATCGGCCAAACCCCAGCTCGAGAGCCGATCCACGCCCCGTTCGATCCCGATCGAAGGAGAAACAGTCCTAATGGACAAAAACAACCTTCTACAGGCTGGAAGGGGCACATGCAATAGTTTAATCGCAAGAAACAGACGATTCCATCGAATTGACCCTCTTTGGGTCACCGGGGTTCCCGGGCTCGTACCCGCCCCAAATGACAACCAATCGACACGAAATCAGCCGATCTGGAATGTTGACGTTCTCGGGGTTCGATTGATACCAACTGATCTAAAAACCATCATCATTTTTCGGCGAACCCTGCGAACACCCTAAAAGCATGATTTTACTAAAACGAGCCTAAACTCGAGCGTTCTCGCACCGTTTGACATGAAACTGCGAGGGAACGTGCAGAAGGAGTAGGTGATCTGTCTCCCTACCTCGATCGAAGAAACCGTGCACCGAAGCGACTAAACCGCGCCTTCTCGGAATCCACCGAGGGATCGCGCCTAGCCACGCTCAAACCATCGCCCCAATCCACATCCCGATCACTCCATCGCGTCCTCGCCTCGGCCAGCTCTCCACGGTCGCGCGGCCCGCGTCGAATAGCCGAGAGACGCGAGAGAACGAGAGAGAGAAAGAGATGAGAGAAATGAGGGAGGAGAGAGGGTGAGGAAAGAATAAATAGAAAGAAATTAGGAATTTTCCTAATTTTTGAAAAATCTAATTTTTGTGCCGAAAATCAACTAATTCAAAAAAATACGAAAAAATAGTTGAAACGATCCTCTCAAAGAGTACATCGCTGTTGTAATGTCCTCGAGTCGATGAACTGAGAAGTAAACTCACCATAGGGTTCCGTAGCTTGTACGAGAGAAAAACTCACACGGATCGTAAAACTCAACTCAGGATCCACAAAAGTGATCTGAAACTCTCCAAAAAGGATCGAAAGACCCAATAAGAATCCAGGGTATTACAGCCTCCCCTCCTTCAAGAAATTTCATCCTCAAAATTTAAGGACTAGCAAAGGCGAAGCAGGGAAGAACAACCCCAAGACACAACTTGAAACGGCACGAATCTCGAGAAAACACAGTTCAGAGGGACACCGTCAGACTATAATCACGGGTACACGCTCTAGATCGAGCATGGCACAAGTGAACACAAGTCCGACACCTCCGAAACAAGGCAACGTCGCCTATGTCTCGCAGAGAAGGAGACACGACACATGCTACGACAACAGATATCGGAAAAACAAAACGATAGACATGACAAGCATCAGCTTAACAAGGAAACATAGTCCTCTCAGCTGACAGCTCGACAAATCGGCTCCAGTGCCAAGGGCAAGGACGAAGGCCTGGCACATAGGACGCCAACGATAGCACTGGACCACAAACATAATCAAGTCAGTCCTCACTTAGATATTATATCTGATCGAGTCGCATGCTAACTCTACCAGAAAAGAAGAGTATAGCACAACTAACCGACAAGATAATGGTCCACACGATGCTAAGACAGAATCACATGGAAACAACGATAAAACGACAACAACACTTGCAGGATCCCGGCTCCATACTGAACACAGAACCACGGAACACCACTGCAAGCTGGGTCACATCAAGGCTGAATGCACGACCACGAAGGACCAGTCATGCATCGAGGAGCTCACTAAGAAAAGACCCATGACAACAAGAACAACGACAAGAATCACGAACCTAATGCCAGCTGAAGACTGTACTGCACTTTCAGGTGGTGAGGACACGCGCCGCCTTTCTCGACGGAGCACGCGGAGCACGCCGGCATCTCTTTGGCTCGGCGACTACGGCATGGTTTAGAGGACCTTCTTTTACATGATGGCCATACCAGGCCTTGGTTTAGTCCCTGCGTGGACATGTTTATTCTTTATTGTGGACCTTTGTAGGCCAATTGGGCCAATTAGACCTTTATTGGGTGTGCTAGGCTCATTGGTTGGGCAATAGGACTAGTGGGCCACTTCTTGGTCCAACCTTTTGGCCCATTAGGGTTTTGGGCGCCCCTCTCATCTCCTCCAAGAGGAGGAGGTGGCAGCCGCCCCACTCCTACTTTCTAGGAGTGGAGTGTGCGGCCCTCTCCTAGATTTTAGGAAGAGGGATGCGCACCCCCCTTTCCCTTCCCCATCCGGCCACCCCATCCCTCCTTTGGCCGCCCCCCCTTCCCCAATTCCCTCCTAGAATCTAGGAGTGGTGCGTCCCCCCCCTTTTCCCCCCTAGCCAATGCGCGCACCCCCCTTTCCCCCATGCCACATTGCGCACCCCCCCTTTCCCTTGTGGCTAGGGTTTCAACCCTAGCCTTCCCCCTCCCCATATAAAAGATCTCTTGTATTTTCTTTAGAGAATTAATGAATAGATGAAATATTGATTGAGCAGCCATTTGCCTTGGAGAGGGCGACCCTCTCTTCCTCCTCTGCTCCTGCGACGGGAGCAACCCCGGGGTGCGACTCCCCATCCCCTCGGTGCGACGCCGAGGTTCTTCCTCCTTTCTACTTCATCTCTGGTTCGAGTTCGCGTGTTCCAGATTCGGCCCCGAGTTGCAGCGGCGTCCCCATCCGGTGCGGATCGAATCCAAGCCCCTCCTTTTTTTGGTGGATACTTCTACGAGTCATCAGCGCGTGGGCTTTGGTTTCGCCTCGATCCGAGGTCGGCACCACCCGTGGCGAGTTTTCTCGTGAGCTAGCGCAGGAGCCTCCCTCTCTGCGCGCCCAGATCCACCCTCCTTCTTGCGAAAATCCCACAGGACGGACGACTCCGAGTTTGGAGCTGATTTCTTCAGGGTTTGTACCTCTCGTCGTCCTCTTTCCAACACCGCCAACCTCGTCTCGTTCCGACGTCCGAGCTGTTCGTGGCGTTCGTTCCCGTGAGGTCACGCGGGTCTGCCCAGTCCACCCGGTGCCAGGACAACCGGCGATTTCCAAAGTTCACAGCGTCCAACCACGACCAGATCTGATCGAGCTCTTTGGTCCGGACCTGCTGCTCTGCGTCCCCGACGTCCTCCCACAAGCGGGGCCTCGTTCGCCTACCGGAGCAGCGAGTTACCATTTTCCCCGCTCGACAGCGCAGTTCTGGGAGCAGATTCCTTGTCCCCACTTGCAGGTGCGGCCACGGCTTCCACGGACGGAATCTGAGTACGCCTTTTGGCCGAGGCTTCCTCCTGCGACCTAACTACGCGCCCTCACTGACGGCGCCCCAATCGGACTCCGGATCCATTCGTGGGAATGTTTACCGCCGACTCGCGCGTTGCTGCGATCCTGCCGATCGTCATCCGGACCCTCCTCGTGGCCAACCCTTCACCGAGTGCCGCCCGTCAGCCCGTGTATCGGCCGCCCCGAATGGAATTGTTGTAGCCTGTTATCTCCCTGCGAGGAGTGGGCACCATTGCTAGCTTGTACCTATTCTTTCATTGTGTGTATCGGGGTTGTCGGTCTCGGCCGGGGTTCCTTCCCCACGCCTAGGCGTGGAGGTACGTGCGACGCTCCCCCCCCCTTGGCATTTTGCTTTACTAGTATGTGATCTTGTATGCCGCGTGAGAGTGTAGGGATCCTAGCTAGCATTCAACACCGCGAGATCGTGAGTGAGAGTATCCCATTCCGTGGCCCTAGTCGAGCACCGAGCTCGGACTAGACTCCTATAGTTGCGCGTCGGCTCCTTTGCCGCTTTGATCCACTCGCTTCCCTCATAGGGACGACCGTGGACTTGGGTTTCTTGTTGAGAGACGCCTCTCTTCGGAGGAATAGTACGGAGGTCGATCTCTCGGCTTGCCTTGTCACGTGTGAGTGCTGGCCGCACTTGGTCTTCATCATAGGTTTAGCCCATTTGTCAGTTCCGTCCCGCGTCAAATTTGGTATCAGAGCATGGTCGTCCAGTTTGTCCCTACAGACTGTGGTCCTAGGCCATGTCGAGTCATTAGATTTGCTAGAGTTCATTTGAGTCCATAGGTCTACTACTTGCATTGGAGTCCATTGTTGATTTAGGAGTTTTCTGTCTAGGTTCGTGTCTAGTACCCTTTCATCCTTGTCCCTTAGAGTCTTGCATGCCCACCCGGCGTGGTACATCCTACCATCGCCCTATCCAGATGGCTGACCCTAGGAATCCCGTCCCAGATGACCTATCCCTGCGGGAGATGATCGAGACCCTGAGTCTCAACTTTAGGAACCACGCCGATCGGATGGAGGGCCGGATGAAGGCCATGGAGGATCGGCTGGGAGATGTGGAGGGTCGGGTTGAGGCCTCTAACCGGACCATCCAAGGTCTGGTTGATCGCCCCCAGGGTAGAGCCCCACCGGTAGATGTTCCCGAGCAGGCCCATGGCCAACGTGACCCTGCTCCTCGACCCGACCAGCCTAGGGGAGGCAATAGGAGACCCCACGTGCATGAGGTAGATGATTTTGGGTCCGATAATGAGAGTGAGGGCTATGGCCGTGATCGCCAAGGCCATCGGTATTATAGGGATGAGGAAGATGAGCGTCTCCTTAGATCCGTGCAGGTGGACCCTCCTACCTTTGATGGGTCATTGGACCCCGATGTTTTTAGTGATTGGGCTGCTAGTATGGATCGTTATTTTGAGTGGGTCGACATGGCAGAACATCGGAAAGTCCGATATGCCAAGATGAAGTTGATTGGAAGGGCCCAAACCTACTGGGCCAATGTGGAGAGCCTAGTGAGACGTCAGGGCACACCCCCGATTGAGACGTGGGTAGATATGAAAGAGAAGCTCCGGCAGAAGTACGTCCCTCGTTCCTACCGCCACCAGTTAGTTGATCGGTGGCAGACCCTTAGTCAGGGGAACCGGCCTGTGGCAGAATACATCGCCGAATTTGATGATTGTCTCCTGCGATGTGGAGTCTCGGAGGAAGCCATCATGACTATAGCCCGCTTCCGTCGAGGTCTGCGACGGAACCTCCAGATTGAGTTACTCCGCCGCCACGTGGCTACCTTAGATGAGGCGTACCAGGTCGCTCGTGATATGGAGCTGTTTGAGTTTGAGTTTGTGCCCGATCAGCGCCCCGCTCCCACATACCCTCGTGGGACGGACTCTCGCACTAGCACAGGACAGTATGCGAGGGGACCCGTGGCCCGACCACAGGACCCCACTCGTCCGGATTTTGCTCCTAGGCCCCGGCCTCCACCTCCCCAGAGGGACTATCCACCTCGCCCCCAGGCCCCAGCTCCCGCACCCCCTCGGCCCCAGCAGCCCACTATTCCTACCCGACCTCAGCTTCCACCACCCCCGGCCCGTCGTGATGACAAGGGAAAGGGGCCGATGATTGGTGGAGCACCGCAGGGCTCTAGGCCTCGTGGAGATTGTTATCGATGCGGGGGGGTCGGTCATTATGCTGCTCTGTGCCCTTCTCGGCAGCAGACCGTGGCCTTTGGAGATACCTCAGCAGGTGAGGCCGCACCCGAGGTCGAGCCTGTCAGTTATGAGGCAGACCCAGAGCTCGCCGAGGAGTTCTTTGATGAGTTGTTAGAGGGAGAGTCGTCAGGTGTCCAGGGCACGCAGTGCCAGGATGGTGTTCAGCTAGGTGTTGTCAGGTGCGTCTTGACCCAGCCTTTGGTGAGTGATGACTGGCGTCGCACCACCATTTTTCACACCTTTTGCAGGCTGGGTGGGAAGGTCTGTAAGGTGATTATTGATAGTGGGAGTTGCATTAATGCCATTTCCACGGGTACAGTGAAACGCTTGGGGTTAACCCCCGTGGACCATCCCTCCCCTTATCGTGTGTCATGGGTAGACACCACCTCTATTCCAGTCAGACAGCGATGTCTGGTGCCTTTGCAGTTCCACGCCTACCAGGAGGAGATTTGGTGTGACGTGTTGCCTATGGAGGTAGGCAGCATTATCTTAGGGAGACCCTGGCTTTTCGATAGAGATGCTACCCTCCATGGCTGGTCGAACACATGCACCTTCGATCACAAAGGCCAGAGGATCATTCTTCATCCATCCCAGCCGACACGCCCTCCCGTTCGGGGTCCCACTGGGCCTAGTACCCCCAGCACTAATATTCCTGGGCCCAGTACCCCATCTTTGGCTCCGACCACGACACCCCCTCCTGTTGCTCCCACCCCGATTGATCCTCCGACTAGGAGGCTGATGCTTATTAGTCCCCGGGAGATGGAGCGCGAATTCATTAGAGGGGACCCCATCTACGCTGTCGTTGTTCGGGAGAGGGTTAGTGAGGCGGAGGGTGAGCTCCCTTCTGATGTTGCTGTTATCCTTCAGGAGTTTTCTGATGTTTTCCCTGCTGAGTTGCCTGAGGGTCTTCCCCCCATGCGGGATATACAGCACGCTATTGATTTGATCCCGGGGTCATCTCTACCCAACTTACCCCATTTTAGGATGAGCCCCGCTGATCATGCTGAGCTCCTGCGTCAGATTGAGGAGTTACTGGCCAGGGGATACATTCGTGAGAGCATGAGCCCTTGTGCCGTCCCTGCATTACTTGCCCCAAAGAAAGACGGTACTTGGAGGATGTGTGTAGACAGCCGTGCAATCAATAAGATCACGGTGAAGTATAGATTTCCCATTCCCCGCTTGGATGATATGTTGGATATGATGGCGGGAGCCACTGTGTTTTCCAAGATAGATTTAAAGAGTGGCTATCACCAGGTGAGAGTCAGGCCTGGTGATGAATGGAAGACGGCCTTTAAGTCCAAGGATGGTCTTTATGAGTGGCTGGTCATGCCCTTTGGGCTGACCAATGCTCCCAGCACCTTTATGCGGCTGATGACCCAGGTTCTACGGCCATTGATTGGGGTCTTCGTGGTTGTCTATTTCGATGATATTCTCATTTATAGCCGCACCCGGGAGGACCACCTAGAACACCTTAGGCAGGTCTGTCTTATTCTGAGGAGAGAGAGCCTTTATGCTAACCCGAAGAAGTGTGCTTTCATGACTACACAGGTCACTTTCTTAGGGTTCATTGTATCTAGTGATGGAGTCTCCGCCGACCCGGAGAAGGTCAGGGCTATAGTGGAGTGGCCCGAACCTCGCACCCTGCACGATGTCCGTAGTTTTCACGGGCTGGCGACCTTCTATCGCCGATTCATTCGAGGTTTCAGTTCCATCACCGCCCCCATCACTGATTGCATTCGAAAAGGGGCGTTTGAGTGGACCAGGGCCGCTTCGGCTGCATTTGCGCTCCTCAAGGAGCGCATGACCCAGGCACCTATCCTTCGTCTACCGGATTTCACGAAGGTGTTTGAGGTCTCTTGCGATGCCTCTGGGGTTGGTATTGGAGGAGTTCTGAGTCAGAAGGCTCACCCCGTTGCCTTTTTTAGCGAGAAGTTGTGCGATGCCCGACTGCGTTATTCTACATACGACAAGGAGTTCTACGCAGTCGTGCAGGCTCTGCGGCATTGGAGACACTATCTTCTACATCAGGAGTTCGTCCTATTTTCTGATCATGAGGCACTCCGATATCTCCATGCCCAGAAGAAACTCAACTCTCGTCATAGTCGTTGGGTAGAGTTCCTCCAGGAGTATACTTTTGTGCTGAGGCACAAGGCCGGTGTGGAGAACCGGGTAGCTGATGCTTTGAGCCGCCGTGCTCACCTTTTGACCACCATGAGTGTAGAGGTGGTGGGGATGGATAGGATGAGGGAGTTGTACGCTGATTGTCCGGACTTCGGTCCGATCTACACCACCCTCCAGGCAGGCCCGTCCCGAGAGTATTCAGATTACATGCTGCATGACGATTATCTTTTCCATGGGAGTCGCTTATGTGTCCCGCGGACCTCGGTTCGCGATTTTCTTGCTTGGGAGATGCATGCTGGTGGTCTAGCCGGCCACTTCGGCCGGAATAAGACCATCGAGGCAGTTGAGCATCGCTTCTATTGGCCTAGCCTGAAGCGTGATGTTGCCCGGATCGTGGCCCAGTGCCGCATTTGCGCTATGGCCAAGCAGAGGAAGCAGAATACTGGCCTGTATACTCCCCTCCCCGTGCCGGACAGTCCATGGCAGGACATCAGCATGGACTTTGTGTTAGGTCTACCCCGTACCTCGCGTCGTCATGATTCCATTTTTGTGGTGGTAGACAGGTTCTCTAAGATGGCTTTGTTTATTCCCTGTTCCAAGACATCTGACGCCTCTAGAGTTGCCCGTCTGTTCTTCACTCATTGTGTCTCCCGATTTGGGCTTCCACGTACCATAGTGTCTGATAGGGATGTGCGTTTCACGAGCTACTTTTGGAAAACCCTTTGGCTTATGATGGGCACCCAGCTGAAGTTCTCCACCGCCTACCACCCCCAGACCGATGGTCAAACAGAGGTAGTCAATAGGAGTTTGGGGGATCTTCTTAGGTGCCTAGTGCGTGATCGTGTCGGGGACTGGGACTTGGTTCTGCCTTTAGCAGAGTTTGCTTATAATGACTCGGTCAATAGGTCTACAGGTCTGAGCCCTTTTGAGATTATTACTGGTCGTAGACCTAGGAAACCGATAGATTTGGTCCCCTTACCCATCCAGGCCCGTGTCTCTGAGTCAGCTGAGTCCTTTGCAGAGCATATTAGGCAGTTGCATGAGCATATACGTCGTCATATAGAGGCCAGCAACGCACGTTATAAGGAATTCGCTGACGCGCATCGACGCACCCGTGAGTTCCAAGTGGGAGAGTACGTCATGATCAGGGTTAGACCTGAACGGTTCCCTTCGGGGGCCGTGAAGAAACTCCAGGACCGCGGTGCCGGACCCTTTCGAGTCTTGAAGCGAATTGGGTCGAATGCGTATGAGATTGAGCTGCCAGACGACTATGGGATCTGTTCGACGTTCAATGTTTCAGATCTGGTGGCATATCGGGATCCCGCGGTGATTCCTAGTGAGCTTTTTGGGCCTACCCCTCCTGTTGAGAGCATTACACCTTCTGAGCGTCCACCTCCTCCAGCCCCATTACAGACACGCGAGCATATAGATTGCATACTGGATGAGCAGGTG
This sequence comes from Amorphophallus konjac, assembly GCA_022559845.1. Classification (NCBI taxonomy): domain Eukaryota; kingdom Viridiplantae; phylum Streptophyta; class Magnoliopsida; order Alismatales; family Araceae; genus Amorphophallus; species Amorphophallus konjac. The sequence continues at coordinate 260,163,256 of CM040119.1, read as the reverse complement.
ACCACGACCAGGAGCGGAGCCTACCAGCGCTTCCTAGTGCGCTGGAGAGGGCGCCCTGCGACAGACGACACCTGGATCACACGTGGAGAGCTGGAGCTGATCGACCCGGACCTGCTGGAGCGTTACTTGAGCGACCGTGACCCTTACTCGACGGGGTCGAGTTCTTCCCACCCGGGGAGAATTGGTGAGGACACGCGCCGCCTTTCTCGACGGAGCACGCGGAGCACGCCGGCATCTCTTTGGCTCGGCGACTACGGCATGGTTTAGAGGACCTTCTTTTACATGATGGCCATACCAGGCCTTGGTTTAGTCCCTGCGTGGACATGTTTATTCTTTATTGTGGACCTTTGTAGGCCAATTGGGCCAATTAGACCTTTATTGGGTGTGCTAGGCTCATTGGTTGGGCAATAGGACTAGTGGGCCACTTCTTGGTCCAACCTTTTGGCCCATTAGGGTTTTGGGCGCCCCTCTCATCTCCTCCAAGAGGAGGAGGTGGCAGCCGCCCCACTCCTACTTTCTAGGAGTGGAGTGTGCGGCCCTCTCCTAGATTTTAGGAAGAGGGATGCGCACCCCCCTTTCCCTTCCCCATCCGGCCACCCCATCCCTCCTTTGGCCGCCCCCCCTTCCCCAATTCCCTCCTAGAATCTAGGAGTGGTGCGTCCCCCCCCTTTTCCCCCCTAGCCAATGCGCGCACCCCCCTTTCCCCCATGCCACATTGCGCACCCCCCCTTTCCCTTGTGGCTAGGGTTTCAACCCTAGCCTTCCCCCTCCCCATATAAAAGATCTCTTGTATTTTCTTTAGAGAATTAATGAATAGATGAAATATTGATTGAGCAGCCATTTGCCTTGGAGAGGGCGACCCACTCTTCCTCCTCTGCTCCTGCGACGGGAGCAACCCCGGGGTGCGACTCCCCATCCCCTCGGTGCGACGCCGAGGTTCTTCCTCCTTTCTACTTCATCTCTGGTTCGAGTTCGCGTGTTCCAGATTCGGCCCCGAGTTGCAGCGGCGTCCCCATCCGGTGCAGATCGAATCCAAGCCCCTCCTTTTTTTGGTGGATACTTCTACGAGTCGTCAGCGCGTGGGCTTTGGTTTCGCCTCGATCCGAGGTCGGCACCACCCGTGGCGAGTTTTCTCGTGAGCTAGCGCAGGAGCCTCTCTCTCTGCGCGCCCAGATCCACCCTCCTTCTTGCGAAAATCCCACAGGACGGACGACTCCGATTTTGGAGCTGATTTCTTCAGGGTTTGTACCTCTCGTCGTCCTCTTTCCAACGCCGCCAACCTCGTCTCGTTCCGACGTCCGAGCTGTTCGTGGCGTTCGTTCCCGTGAGGTCACGCGGGTCTGCCCAGTCCACCCGGTGCCAGGACAACCGGCGATTTCCAAAGTTCACAGCGTCCAACCACGACCAGATCTGATCGAGCTCTTTGGTCCGGACCTGCTGCTCTGCGTCCCCGACGTCCTCCCACAAGCGGGGCCTCGTTCGCCTACCGGAGCAGCGAGTTACCATTTTCCCCGCTCGACAGCGCAGTTCTGGGAGCAGATTCCTTGTCCCCACTTGCAGGTGCGGCCACGGCTTCCACGGAAGGAATCTGAGCACGCCTTTTGGCCGAGGCTTCCTCCTGCGACCTAACTACGCGCCCTCACTGACGGCGCCCCAATCGGACTCCGGATCCATTCGTGGGAACGTTTACCGCCGAGTCGCGCGTTGCTGCGATCCTGCCGATCGTCATCCGGACCCTCCTCGTGGCCAACCCTTCACCGAGTGCCGCCCGTCAGCCCGTGTATCGGCCGCCCCGAATGGAATTGTTGTAGCCTGTTATCTCCCTGTGAGGAGTGGGCACCATTGCTGGCTTGTACCTATTCTTTCATTGTGTGTATCGGGGTTGTCGGTCTCGGCCGGGGTTCCTTCCCCACGCCTAGGCGTGGAGGTACGTGCGACGCTCCCCCCCCCCTTGGCATTTTGCTTTACTAGTATGTGATCTTGTATGCCGCGTGAGAGTGTAGGGATCCTAGCTAGCATTCAACACCGCGAGATCGTGAGTGAGAGTATCCCATTCCGTGGCCCTAGTCGAGCACCGAGCTCGGACTAGACTCCTATAGTTGCGCGTCGGCTCCTTTGCCGCTTTGATCCACTCGCTTCCCTCATAGGGACGACCGTGGACTTGGGTTTCTTGTTGAGAGACGCCTCTCTTCGGAGGAATAGTACGGAGGTCGATCTCTCGGCTTGCCTTGTCACGTGTGAGTGCTGGCCGCACTTGGTCTTCATCATAGGTTTAGCCCATTTGTCAGTTCCGTCCCGCGTCATCAGGACTCTGGAGACTATATATCATGGATTCCCATGTACTTCACACAACATTGCTCTGATACCACCTGTGACGACCCGGATCCCGGATACCGGTGTTGACACTCATTTTTTGCTGATAAGTTGGGTCATTTCTCTTACCATCATTTGTTGATGCCTCGAGTTGTCCATTACTCGTTGGGTTATTTCTAGGCAGCTTATTTGTAGTGCCCCAGAAATTTTAAATAATTTTCAAGAATTTATAAAGGCCTAAATAAATTTATAAATGGTTTATTTAAAATTAATAAGTCATTATGAGGCCAAGTTGTGTTAATCAATTAACCCAAACCACTTAATTAAAGTCCAAAAGGTTTTAACTCTGGCCCATTAAGTTTGGCCTACATTCTAGAAGGTAATTAGGTCTATCCACGGATATTAAGGATAAATACTAGAATATATAAGATAAGTTAATGGATAATTATCAAAAGAGTTTTAAATTGTTTGAACTCTATCCACGATGAATATAAAGGTCCATAGCCTAACCGTCACAGACGTGTAACGCACGGTGACTCGACCGTTACACTATGAACCAGAAAACTAAAAGAGTTTGATTTCCTTTGAACTCTAGGAATGAGTAATGTAACGGTCTATCGCGAGACCGCCACATAACCCTAGCGCGTAGGTCCTAGTCCGTTACAAACCTGTTAGTTCCGTAAGCAAAGGAAGTCATGAAAAGATTGGAACTTGATGTTCCTATCCACTAGGGATCGACTTGGGAAGGATTGTAAAGACTCTAAGGACTCTTAGGGATTAGGATTTGATGAAACAAGGACTCTAAACTCGAACTAATCCTCAAAACCTAGTCTAAACTCTATAAATATGACATAGTTCTGAACTGTGCGACCCTTACTTTTTGGGCATAAAGAAGCAAGGTAAGGAGTCATTATCTCAGGTAAGTTCTTTAGAATAATTTGTTCACAATACTTTAGACTAACTCCCCTCCGAATTTCACATCTTTAGGTCAAGAGGTTGTGGAGTTAGAGCCCAAGGAAGTTGCTGGAAAAGTCACAAGAGAAGGAGGAGATCTAGGGCAAGGTTCTCTACCAAATTCAGGAACTACAATCTAAGTAAGAGATAGGTTATCTCATGAACGGAAAAAATAACTTGATAGGACTAAGAGCCTCTGTTTTGATTAGATTTCATGCATGCTAGATCATCAATTTCATGTTTTATTGGTTCTATGCATATCATGTTTCCCTTAGCCCTAACTAAAGATTAAAGACTTGACTATCCATCTATTCACCAATACCCATGCATATAGACAACCTTTACTTTGTTAACATATCTAGGAACTCATGATGTTTTGATAAAAGACATGATGTGAGTTGATCTCTTAGTTTCTATAGTTGTCTTCTGTTAGCAGATACTGTAACGCATTAGCATAGGACCGTCGCTTTCAAGTAACGGCCCTACGACAGACCGTTACACACTCTGTGATATTTGAATTGCACTGTTGTTTCTAACGCGCTTGGATAGATGCGTTACATTCATGTAACGGCTGGGTCCTGACCGTCACAATAACAGTGACACCCCATATCCAGACCGTTATACTCTGTGTTCTGTCAACCCCAAGACAGAATATAACCTGCCAATATTATTATTGTTAAAGCCTAGTTACCTAAGTTTTAACCTGATCATGTGATTTTAAGGTTATTTAATCCTTCATGATAGGTATTGCATGTTTTATGGTCTCACTTTTATTGAGTTATGTTAATTTTTGAAGCCAAATTATATAGTTTTGTATTATAAAGAATGACTTTTTAACATTGTATTGACGGAGTTTTCATCATGATTTCACATTGATTATACATATCTCTCTCTGTCAATAGAGTCAATTCCATAGGTACATGGCACATATTCCGGTATGTTGTCATTAGTTCACACTTTGCACTATAGGAACACAATCTTGGACATGAGGACCTCTCTATTGGATATTCCTTCCAATGGACTAGGAAATCATTGTTTCAAGGCCTCCGTAATTCTCCGCGAGCCTGGGATTCCCACTAGGACGCCGAGTTGGTTGTACCATTAAAGCCCAATAAATAGAATGCACTATCATGGTTTCTGATTCTTGAAATGTAACGGCCTTGAACTGGACCGTCAGGCTCACGTAACGGCCCAGTGCCAGACCGTCACATTCATCTGAGTCTATTTTTATCTTTCTACACTCTGATCATTTTAACGGCCCATTAGTGGCGCGTTACATAATGTAACGGCCCAACCAATGACCGTTACATAGCTTGCATTTGTTAACCCAAGGTTTGACCAAGGGTTGATATTCCAATGATTCTAGACAAACCTTGTGATCTAGAACTTGTCATATTGCTTAAATTGATCTAAATGAAATGGAAGTTAAGGAAAATACCGTTATGCTGTCGATTTATTTCTATAAAGCATGACATTGTTTAAAGTCTATTTCTTGACTCCTACATTCTTATGTTGAAGTATTCATTCATTGATTTTAGTTATCATGGAATTGTTGGAAGTGCTATATTCTTGGCCATACTTTACTGTTATACTGCAGTGGACGTCAAAAAAAATGATGATGATCATACGACATGCACGTCTCAGCACTAGAGAGCGAGTCGAAGACGGAAAGGCTGAATAAACCCTGTGCCCCCTCCAAGAAGGACGAATACCTACCCGGTGCTCCGCCACCCAACAAAGAAGCCCCTCGGGTTGAAGAGCTAGCCATGGCTCCCAAGTCGGCAATGCCGAAGGTCGAATCAAAGAAACTCAGGAGTCCAAACGCCTGCTCGGCATACACCAGAAATCACTCAAAGCCCTGAATCAAGACTCGGAGGCTCACAACTAAAGCAACACGAGAGGGTAAGCATCTGTCCGAATCGCCACTAAGCTGGGAGGGAGCCCTTTGACGCTTGAACCGGCGTGGCATAGCCTTAAACCGGCACGCCCCTAAAGGGGCCTTAAACTGGCGCGCCCCTTCACAAGATGCTAGTCCGGTGCGCCCCATTACATGCTATAATATGAACTCCCTTGCTTTTGTTAAAACGGCGCCACCACCTTTATGTTAAAATGGCGTGCTCCCGTTGAAGGGCCACCCCTTTGAATGCACTAAACCGGCGCGCCCATTTTGGAGTGATAATACGGCCTGCTTAGTTTAAAATCAATCTTTTCTCTGAAGCATTTACCCGGCGCCGCAACCAACCCGTCCCGTCATCAATACGGTCCCCTGTTTCCTGGGAACTGCATGATGACGAACAAGCCTGAAGTGGTTAAAACTCCTACTTCGAACTGACGGGCAACCGAGCATATGCCGTGAATGGAAGTTCTCGAGCCCTGCACCGCCGAACGCTCATTCCGTCGAGCGGCCACCCATTCTCCTGCAAATGATGAAGGCAACGTGGCTCGCGGTGGATATGCCAACGGAGTAGGAGGCCATGCCTCTGCCCCCCCCCCTCCCGGTAACACTAGAGCCTCGGCGGAGGTAACGTCGACAACAGCAACAAGGCCACGACTATAGCCTCAGCAGGGCAACGTCATCAACGTCAGCAGTAGCAGTGGTGGTTGCGGGAAACAAGGAACCAACGGAAGGAAGGAAAATACAGAGGACATCCCTCCAAAACAGGGCCTCCGGCCCCTATAAAAGGAGCGCCCAGGCGAAGCTTAAATCGGTTGGAGGGTTGGAGGGGGAGAAACTCCCTGAAGCCCGAAGCCAGTGTTCCTGTGAGAGCGAAGTGAAGTGAGAAAAAAGAAGGAGAGAGCAGAGAGTGAAGTGAGGGAGATACAGCTCTCCTCTCCCCTTTGTTTCTTTTTCTTTCCTTCGATGTATTCTTCCCTTCGGTTCTTTTCTTTAGATGCATGAAGAGCCCATGTATTTGCACCCCCCCCCTCGTGGTGAAATGAAAATGATCCTTCGGGAGATCCTCTTTTTTTGATATGTTGCATCTTCTTCTCCCCCTTCGGAATACGTTCAGGCTGTAGCCCCCCCTCCTACTTGGTCTCCAGTGCTTTTTGATCTCCCTCCCCACTTGTTCCCCTTCGAGGGATCATTACCCGTGAGTCGTGAGAGCTCTTGAAGGCTAGTCCTCGAGCTTTTCCACACTCACACTTGGGTTATCGGACCGCGTGAGGTCTACATTTTGAGGTTCACCCTGGAGCAATCCACTTGGTGTTCCTCTATTTTCTCTGGCAATCGTCAGTCCGGGGGAGGTGCTGCCCAAATTTTGCCAGAGGAAGAACACGTAAGAACAGAGGATGCGTAAGAACAGACAGACGAACAAACTAAGTCCCCCCCCCTGAATCAAGCTGAATCTCTGAGTTCTTGCACAAACTCTTCTAACGAAACACTTAAATCTTCCTGCCACTAACATAATCCATCAATAAGATGAGCAAAGCAATCAATAAATCAACTTGCAGTTGAAGGAAAGAAGAAACAGAGCATAAACGGGTTGAAAGGAAGCTATACAATGCTTAATCCGGCGACCCCTAATCCGGCGTGGGTTAATCCGGCGCGCTACCCCCCCCGCGTCGGTTTAACCCCACACTCAAAACCCATTTCATTTTCTTTGCCATTAATCGGCGCGCCCCTTGCATAGCCGCCTTAAACCGGTGCGCTATACTGTTCATTGCCCTATTCCGGCGCGCCCCTGGAGCCTTTTCCTTCTTGCCATAGAATCGGCGTGCCCCCCCTTAACACCTTGAATCGGCGCCCCCCCCCCCCCCCTCAACATCTTTAACCGACGCGCCCCTCTTAATACACTTAAACCGGGGCACCACTCCTCTTGATACTAATCCGGCGTGCCTGGAAGAAAGAAGGTGATCAAAAAATAAAAGAAAACATGCAATTCAAGTTAATAGAAAACTGATCAAAGGTCTCCCCTCCACTATAATCCAAATTTTGTTCCGGGGGCGCTGCCCCCAGAAACCCCCGCAATGGGCGTTGCCCCCTTGACCCCCACGACCTGACCGCGCAGGTCGAACCCCGCGACCTGACCGCGCAGGTCGATCCGCGTGCGAGGGCGCACGTTGCCTAGTTTGGGCTTCACACTTAACAACCCGCTCCCCCGGACTGTGCGTGAAGAGAAAAGCAATGATGCCCCGTGGTATCGGACGTGGACCTCGGGATCCCCGACATGGTCATGATCCGTGCACCTCTTGGGCCGATAGTTCATCAGCTTGACCCACTTCTTCCAGGATCCGATCCCGCACCCACGTGAAGCGTGCCGTACCTACGGCAGATATCCAAATGTCTTTGTTGTTATCTCCGATGCTTCAATTATGAACTCCCGACCGAATACTGGATCGTCCGTTAGTGGCTGATGTATATATACCGGGATCTAATCCCGCACTTTCATTAAATTCCCCGCACTCGCAGCAAGTATTTGTATGGTTTTGAACACCGTTTTGCATACCGATGCGGAGGGTTTGAATCATGTCAACCCAACTCGCATGCTTTAATGAAAAACGATCTTTAGGTCATTTGGCCCCTTTTCTTGGCGATTAATCAGAGGTCTTCCCCTCTCCGAGGGGATGTAATTAACGTCGTGGCCTTTATGGCGCGGCGGGTCTCCAGTCCCGACCCGATATCCACAATCATCTGATTAGTCAGATGGAGCGCACCCCGGGCTTCGGACCACTCCAGTCTCGAAGCCCGAACACATTGTCACCTAGGTGACTGGCACGCCCTCGCACTAGATAAATCGATAAAAAAAACACCCCTATATTTTGACCAAGAATTTTAGTGCGTTCCACAACTGCGTGGAAGTAGCTTAATTTATAACTGAAGATGCGATCGAGCATTGATTGTGTTCAAGGGCTCTATGCTAGTCCCCTCGGCTGATTGCCGGAAACATACTATTTTATAAACCAAGGGGTATGATGCTACTGGCGTCGCATTGCGCTGGGAGTACTATTTCTATAAATAAGTGAAGATCCACGGCACAATATGACCTTCTTGCTTGATATTCCACAGAAATTCACGAAGCACTTGCTCATAAGCATAAGATGCTAAAGTGAGGAATATGTGGCTTGCTAGTACAATCTCGTTACATTCTTGTTCATGGAAGGCCAATATCATGTTCTTGTTATATTCTTGCTAGTTCATTCTTGATCATTCTATCTTACATGATTATCTTGTTACTTTGGTTTAAACGCGTGATCGATTCGCATTCGCATGATTTTACCTTATTCTTTAGAGCTAAATTATTAATTACTTTAATAGTGCCTTCATGTTGATGCGAAGATACCTACTGGGCAAGTGTGCTCATTACCTATTTCCAATCTTTTTCAGGAAATGAAAGTGAGTCAGGTTCGGATTCGGATTATTCAAGTAGCGGATCCGAGAGCGATTAAAGATGAGTGAAGACTTAGGAAGTCTATAATGTCTAGATTGAGTCAATGTAATTTTCCTATTTCTTGAGTCTAGTAGAATGAAAATCAAATTAGTGATTGTATCTTTGAATATTGAGCATTATGATATGAAGTGGAAGTTGATTAAATCTTGTGCAATTGCATTTACTTGTGTGATTGTCTCGCGCTCTGATTGATTCTTGCTTGCAAGAGGCTTACCATGCCGGCTGTTTATGCTCCCCGAGTGAGTCTTCCGCTGTAATTAAAGACTCGGGGCATGACAGTTAAGTTGGTATCAGAGCCTAAGTCTTAGGACTTAGGGAAAAGAGTCATGTCATAGGATAAGTCCAAGGTTAAGGACCCCTACCTATGAACTAAGGAAGAAATTCCACACCCCTGTGAGGATTGGGTAGAACCCGGGATAAGATAACTAATTAGCTTTAAGAATTATTCATTCCAATTTCATGAGAAATAATAAGTTGTTATTTTCTCTCAGGTACCCTATTTTTCGAATGGCTCATCGTGTAGATTGGGACGGTATGCAACAAATTGTTGCCGGCCTCACCCAGGCACTGCAGACTATAGCATAAGGTGGTGCAGGGGCAAGGGCAGGAGATCTTCATCATAACTTCTGGAGTCTAAATCCTCCGCGTTTCTATGGATCTTCCAATCCAGATGAAGCAGAAAATTGTATCGATGAGATGAATCGTATATTTGATGTCATACAATGCACTGATCAGGAGAAAGTCCATCTAGCAACGTTCCAATTGAATAAGGATGCCCGTACTTGGTGGAAGTCCGTTCCGACACCTCCGGCTGATGCGCCACATACATGGAATGCTTTTCTCACTTTATTTCGTGCCAAGTATTTCTCCGAACATGTGAAGGAAAGGAAGGCTATGGAGTTTGCCTCCCTTCGTCAAGGGATGATGTCAGTAGCAGAGTATGAGCTACATTTTTCAAGGCTAGCACCGTATGCACCACATTTGATTAGTACAGAATTATTAAAAGCAAACCGATTTATGGACAGGTTGCGGCCCGGTTTCATTCAACAACTAGGGACACAGAATATCCGCACTTATGCGAAAATGGTTCAGAGGGCATATCTATGCGAGAGGACCTTAGAGAAGGTCGAAAGGTTGAAAGGAAAGGGAGAAGAATCTAGCCGGCGCTCAGATTGGCATTATAAGAAAGAGAAGTTTAGCATCATGGAACCATACAAAAGCCGTGATAACAAGAAAAGATCAAGGAACGGGAACAGTGGAAGTTCCCAAAAGAATAGTAAAAAGGTTAAAGAAGAGAAGGAGCAAGTCGCCTCGGCATGCACCTTTTATGAGAAATTCGGCCACTCGGCTGAAGAATGCTGGAAACGCCTAGGTGCTTGTTTGCGCTGGGGAAGTAGGGAGCATCGTGTGCCAGATTGCCCCCTTATGAAGGATCAATCAAATAATGGAGGACGTAGGAGGCAGGCTCGCCTCAATGCAGTTATAGATGAAGATGAAGCACCCAGGGATCAAAATGATGGGCTTATGGAAGGTACTCTTCAAATTTGTTCTCGTCCTGCATTCGTGTTATTCGATACTGGTGCTTCTCATTCTTTTATCTCTACCACTTTTACAAACACCTTACCAACTGCATCAGTTCCCCTACCTTCAGATCTCGCTATTACTACACCTTTAGGATCTGGAACTAAGCTTACCAAGTATTATCCCGATTGTGAGGTGGTAGTAGAAGGACACAATCTCCCCGCAAACTTAGTATGTCTCGATATGAAAGGTTATGATGCCATTTTAGGGGTAGATTGACTTGTAGACCATGATGCTTACATCAACTGCCGAAATAGGATTATATCTTTCCGAAAACCCGGTCTTCCAAGATTTTCTTTTCTTGGCATCAAATACAAGAAGCATCCTACCATTATATCTTCTCTTCACGCCTACAAACTTATCTCGAAAGGATGTGAAGTTTTTCTTGCTTCAGTCATTGTCACCGAATCTAAGGAAATTATCCTAGCAAACATTCCTATTGCAAATGAATTCCCTGACGTGTTCCCATCCGAACTACCTAGTTTACCACCCGAGAGGGAAGTAAACTTTACCATTGAACTCATTCCAGGTGCAGCACCTGTTTCTATAGCCCCTTACAGGATGTCTCCCACAGAACTTAAGGAACTAATGAAGCAATTACAGGAACTTCTCGATAAGGGTTTCATTAGACCTAGCACATCCCCTTGGGGTGCGCCTGTTCTATTTGTCAAGAAGAAGGATGGTTCTCTCAGATTATGCATCGATTACTGGCGACTGAATCAGCTTACAATCAAAAATAAATATCCACTACCGCGTATTGATGAGCTCTTCGATCAGCTTTCGGGAGCTGAGTACTTTTCTAAGATTGACCTAAGATTAGGTTATCATCAGCTTAGAATCAAAGAAGAGGACATTTATAAATCGGCTTTTCGAAGTCGTTATGGCAACTATGAATTCGTGGTGAGGCCGTTCGGTTTAACTAATGCCCCAGCAACATTTATGCAACTTATGAACAGTATCTTCCAGCCATATTTAGACCAATTCATTGTCGTCTTCATCGATGATATCCTGATATACTCCAAGACAAAATAAGAACATGAAGAACAACTAAGGATAGCTTTGCAAACACTTAGAGAACATAAGCTATATGCCAAACTCAATAAGTGTGAATTCTAGCTCAAGGAAGTCTCATTCCTAGGTCACATTATTTCAAAAGAAGGTATTGCTGTAGATCCTTCTAAGGTAGAAGCTGTCAGAGATTGGAGTCGACCAACGACTATATCTGAAGTCAGAAGCTTTTTGGGTCTAGCAGGTTATTATAGAAGATTCATAAAGGACTTCTCAAAGATCGTGGTTCCTTTAACTAGACTTACTAGAAAAGAAAATCCTTTTATCTGGTCGAAGGACTGTGAAAAGAGTTTTCAAAGTCTTAAGAATCATCTTACAACAGCCCCTGTTTTGTCGCTACCAATAGAGGGTGCTGGATTTGAGGTATATACGGATGCATCTGGAATTGGCTTAGGGTGTGTCCTTATGTAAAATGGAAAGGTGATTTGCTATTCTTCAAGACAATTGAAACGTCACAAAGAAAATTATCATGTACATGATTTGGAATTAGCAGCAGTTATTTTCGCCTTGAAAATTTGGCGTCATTATCTTTATGGAGAAAAGTTCACGATCTACACAGACCACAAGAGCTTGAAATATTTATTTTCTCAAAAAGAGCTTAATATGAGGCAAAGGAGGTGGTTAGAACATCTCAAGGACTTTGATTTTGCTATTCAATATCATCCTGACAAGGCGAATGCTATAGCAGATGCACTTAGCAGAAAACCAATTGGTATGTTATCAAGTCTCATGATTAGTGTGACTAACCTTATTCCTCAATTTACCCAGTTGAATTTAGATGTTGACGTTAAGGAAGAAGATTACTTCATAGCTAATATCCGAGCTCAACCAACATTGATAGAGGATTTAGCCAAGTTACAAGAGGATGATCCAATTTTACTGGAAATTAAGGCCAATATTGAACAAAGACCGGATTTTTCTATTTCTAATGAGGGAAGATTGCTATTCAAGGGCCGAATGTGTATACCGGATCATGAGGATACAAAGAAATTGATCTTAAAAGAAGCACATAAATCAAAGTACTCCATCCATCCAAGAGGTACCAAGATGTATCAAGATCTCAAAAGAAACTTCTGGTGGCCCAATATGAAGAGGGAAGTAGCTGATTTTGTATATCGTTGTCTTACACGCCAACAAGTGAAGGCGGAACATTTCAGACTTGCAGGAAAATTACATCCCTTAAATATTCCCGAATGGAAATGGGAAAATATAGGAATGAATTTCATTATGGGATTACCTAAGACAAGAGGTGGACATGATGGAATATGGGTAATCATAGATCGATTGACTAAATCTGCACATTTCATACCAATAAAAAGTCGATGGTCTGTGGATAATCTAGCAGCATTATACATCAAAGAAATTGTTAAACTACATGGTATCCCTATCTCTATTATATCAGATAGAGATCCACGTTTTACATCACAATTCTGGAAAAGTTTACAACATTCACTGGGCACTAGATTGAATTTTAGCACAGCTTTTCATCCACAAACTGATGGTCAGACAGAGAGGACTAATCAGGTGGTAGAAGATATGCTCAGGGCTTGTGTCATTGATTTTGGAGGAAGTTGGCATGATCACTTGCCTCTGGAAGAATTTGCATATAACAACAGTTATCAAGCAAGCATACAAATGGCACCTTTTGAAGCTCTATATGGGAAAAGTTGTCGATCACCAATATGTTGGAATGAAATAGGGGAAAGGCAATTTTTAGGCCCCGACCTTATCAGAGATTCTACAGAGAAAATAAAGCTCATCCAGGAAAGAATGAAAATGGCACAAGATAGGCAAAGTCTTATGCTGACAATCGAAGACGTGACTTGGAGTTTCAGGTAGGAGATCATGTGTATTTGAAGGTTTCTCCATGTCGTGGTATTCGAAGATTTGGCATCAAAGGAAAGCTAACTCCAAAGTTCATTGGCCCATTTGAAATTCTTGAAAGGGTCGGTGAAGTTGCTTATAGATTGGTCTTACCTCCACAGTTAGCAGGAGTCCATGACGTATTTCAAGTCTCTATGCTGAAAAAGTACGTATATGATCCAGACCACATTATCACTTATGACAATATAGAGATTCAGAAAGACTTGACATACGAGCAAACACCGATCAAAATTCTGGATCGGGAAGTGCGTCAATTAAGAAATAAAGTTATTCCCATGGTCAAGAACCAATGGAAGAAAACATGGCCATATGAAGCAACATGGGAAATCAAAACGGCTATGCGGAAAAGATTCACAGAATTATTCAATTGTAAGTACACTCTCCTCAATACATGTTTTGAATTTGGGGACCAAATTCTTTCTAAGTAGGGGAGGGTGTAGTGCCCCAGAAATTTTAAATAATTTTCAAGAATTTATAAAGGCCTCAATAAATTTATAAATGGTTTATTTAAAATTAATAAGTCATTATGAGGTCAAGTTGTGTTAATCAATTAACTCAAACCACTTAATTAAAGTCCAAAAGGTTTTAACTCTGGCCCATTAAGTTTGGCCCACATTCTAGAAGGTAATTCGGTCTATCCACGGATATTAAGGATAAATACTAGAATATATAAGATAAGTTAATGGATAATTATCAAAAGAGTTTTAAATTGTTTGAACTCTATCCACGACGAATATAACGGTCTATAGTCTGACCGTCACAGACGTGTAACGCACGGTGTCTCGACCGTTACACTATGAACCAGAAAACTAAAAGAGTTTGATTTCCTTTGAACTCTAGGAACGAGTAATGTAACGGTCTATCGCGAGACCGCCACATAACCCTAACGCGTAGGTCCTAGTCCGTTACAAACTTGTTAGTTCCGTAAGCAAAGGAACTCATGAAAAGATTGGAACTTGATGTTCCTATCCACTAGGGATCGACTTGGGAAGGATTGTAAAGACTCTAAGGACTCTTAGGGATTAGGATTTCATGAAACAAGGACTCTAAACTCGATCTAATCCTCAAAACCTAGTCTAAACTCTATAAATATGGCATAGTTCTGAACTGTGCGACCCTTACTTTTTGGGCGTAAGGAAGCAAGGTAAGGAGTCATTATCTCAGGTAAGTTCTTTAGAATAATTTGTTCACAATACTTTAGACTAACTCCCCTCCGAATTTTACATCTTTAGGTCAAGAGGCCGTGGAGTTAGAGCCCAAGGAAGTTGCTGGAAAAGTCACAAGAGAAGGAGGAGATCTAGGGCAAGGTTCTCTACCAAATTCAGGAACTACAGTCTAAGTAAGAGGTAGGTTATCTCATGAACGGCAAAAACAACTTGATAGGACTAAGAGCCTCTATTTTTATTGGATTTCAGGCATGCTAGATCATCAATTTCATGTTTTATTGGTTCTATGCATATCATGTTTCCCTTAGCCCTAACTAAAGATTAAAGACTTGACTATCCATCTATTCACCAATACCCATACATATAGACAACCTTTACTATTGTGTCCCCTGTGGTTCTGGAGTTTTGATGATGACAGTATTATGTCTCATTATGTTTACATCCTTGATGATATAATCCTGTTGCATTATGAGAAACTGTCAGAACAGGGTTGAGGATGTCTCACAGGTCATGAAGTTAACCCAAGTCAAAGAGTCAAAGTTAAATCATGACAGGTAAGGTGAATGCTCAGATCAGGTAATGCTTTAATTAGTTCTCCTGCATACATTCAGTTCATGTCTGCTATATGCATTCAATTCATTGGTTCATGTTTATTGTGCATTGCCTCACATCAAGTCTAGACATCCTGGTTGCATTCTAAGCCTACACAACCTGCTAGGTCGGTCTTCAAAGTATGTACATTGATCTTCAAGGCATCGAGTCTATACACTAGACTGTGCTTCATGCATTGGCCAAGTCTGTTTAGTTAGTATGGACAGTAGTGGGTCGACCCACCCCTACTGATGCGTCGACCCATCAGAACACTGATTGTCTGGGTTTCAAAGTCTATACATTGCTGCTTTGGCCAACTCTGTACATCCGTTTGCCTGACTCCTGTTTCAAAGTCTACTCATTCATTGTTAAGGCAAGTCTATACATTTGCTCATGGTCTTCAAGTCGATACAGAGTCTTCATCTTCTGAAGTTTGTACAGCCAGTCACTTAACAAAGTCTGTACAGTGTCTCATATTGGTAAAGTCTGTACATCGTCTGGTCTGTGGATGCTTTGTCCTTTTGAAGTCTATAAACTAGATTGTTAGCCCTTTCAACTCTATACATTCGAGTGTTAACCTTTAAGTCCATACATCGCTTCAGACTAAAGCCTGTACATCGGACAGTGTTCAGGCGAAGTCTATACATCTGTCCTCAAGTGTTACAAGTCTGTACATTGGCCATCAAAGCCTTCAAAGTCTGTACATCCGTCAAGACTCTCAAAGTCTGTACAGCCTGCTTTGTCGATTCAGATTTCAAAGTCTATACAACGTGGGCTTCAGTTCTTCAAGTCTCACATCATCAGTTGAACGTAAAGTGTATACGTTGCAGCGTCAACTCATTGGGCTGCAGCGTCAACTCAGCAAGTATGCACATCGCCATTAGACTTTCAAGTCTACACACTGGAAGCTCTTCATTTGATTGAGTCTATACATTGTCCTAGGCTAAGTGTGTACAGCATCTCATTCATGCTTTGATTAATGAAGTCTGTACATCAGTCTTCACCTTCTAAGTCTGTACAGCCGTTGGGTTTGGACTCAGAGTCTGTACACTCGATTTGCCTTTGGATTGGTTAAGTGTGTACATTGAGCGTCTCACTTAGCGTCTAAGGCAAAGTCTACACGTTGCTACAGTAACGAAAGTCTATACATCCGACTGTGCAGTGTCTTAGCCATCGTCTCACATGCTTCAAGTCTACACATTGGGTTTTCACATGAAGTATGTACAGCCGTTCACTGTTGAAGTCCATACACTGGTCGGTGGAAAGTCTACACACTGGTCTTCAAATCCAAGTCTGCACATTGGTCTTCAATTTCAATGTATATACATTGGGCTTTTACATGAAGTCTATACATTGTTGTCTGCATTGCAAGTCCATACATCCTCAGCTGAACCCCATGTCCATACAACGACACTGTAGCTTGCATAGCTCATGTCTGCTCATTGGTCTTCATCTCCTGTAGTCTAGACATTAGAAAGTATATACACTGAGCTCACAAGAAGACTTCCAAGTCTATACACTCTCTCAGTGTACATACTTGCCCATTTGCTGTTTCAGAGTACATACACTCGGTGTTATAAGATTTAAATAACCACTTGTTCTATGTTATGATTATAAGATTTTTTGTGTGTATAGGGTTAACGCAGAATGACCACAGCGTCCACGCAGCAAGTATACTAGTAGAAGTATTAGCTGCTGGAACACATCACTGCGTCAACGCCACGGCCTGGTAGCGTCCACGCAGCAAGCAAACAAGCTAAAGTATTAGCTGCTGGAACACCACTGTGTCAACGCTATAGGCTAGCAGCGTCGACGTAGCACGCCCATCTGCTAAAGACTTGATCACTGGATCATCGATGCGTCAACGCCATGGGCTGATAGAGTCAACGCAGCAGTCTTGAGTTTTACTGAACGAATGTCCTTGAATTGTAGGGCACGTGATCCGAGGTGCCTGGCTCGTGAACCAGGAAGCTGCCACGTGGTCCGAATTTCTAGGGCTGGAAACGTGGAAGCCACACGCGCCAGTGTGCTGCTGCTGCCAGTATATAATGGAGCCTTCGTCTTCAGAAGAAGGTAGATCGAAGTAGAAGCTTGAAGAGCTAAAAGCCCTTCGATCCAGAAAAAGAGAAAAAGAGGAAAAGAGAGGAAGAAGAGATAGAAGAGAGAAGTCGTGAAGAGAGAGCAGTGAGTAAGAGATTTGGAGAGCAGAAAAGAAAGAAAGAGAGAAAGAGAGTGAGCGAGAGAGCTCGTGGAGAAGAAGGAAGAAGCTGCTTGAAGATCTGTCTTCACTGGACCGTGGATCAGATCCAGGCCAGTCAGCTCCGTTGAGAGCCACATTGTGCATTTTGTTTTACAGCTTTCTGATTGCTGTGTCATTTCCCTTTATTATTTTTCCTTTGTTTTCTGATCATCTTTGTTCTTCCGATTGCCCTGTTGGGGATCGGGTTCCTCCTGTTGGTTCAGGAGAAGGGAGATCTGATCTCCAGGTTGCAAGTGACAGGTTGTCACTTGTGGGTTGCCCTCTGGTTAGAGGAAGGGAGGCTAGTCCTCCGGTTCTGGGCTTGTGGTTGCAAGTCCAGGTGTCCCTCCTGGTCTGGAGGAAGAGAGGTCTTCGACCTCTAGTTTCCGAGTGGCTGGGAGTCACTTGGGTGTCCCTCCGGTTGGGAGGAAGAGGGGAGGCTGTTCCCCTAGTCAAGCTGTGTGGCAGCAACTGTTTGCAGACTGAGTCTGCTTGGTTCTAGCATTTGCTAGTGAAGTCTCACTCCGGTTGGGAGTGAGGGGTGGATGTAGGTCTGTGGACCGAACCACCTAAAAAATTATCTTGTGCAGTGGTCTGATTGTTTGCTTAGCTTCCGCTAGATGCTTGAATAGGTGCGCACCAAGTGCTTGTGTTTGAGTTGAATTGAATTGGTTCTACTCTGTGGTTTATCTCTTGCATCCTAGTTTTTATTTGGACATTATTCATAGAGGGATACATTCACCCCCCTCTGTATCCAGGCCTAGCATCCTAACAATTGGTATCAGAGCAGGTTGTCTGCTTAGAAGGTCCAGTGATCTGTAGATTCGATCCTGCTGTCTTGGTGCTTCATTATTCCTGTTGCATTTATCTGATCAGCTTTCATGGGTGATCCACCGATTTTCAATGGTTCTAATTTTAATGCGTGGTTTATCAGTTTATGAAATTATGTTGATGCAGTTAATTCTGATCTGTGGAAATTAATTTCACAAGGTCCTCACACATTACCAAAGAAAGTGTCCAAATGGACCAACAGCCACAGATCAAAGGATGGAGAAAATCAGAAAGCCTTCAATCTGATGAAAGCAGCCCCTGACAGAGCCTTACACTCTTATTTTTATGATTGCAGGTCTGCCAAGGACATCCTGGAGGAGCTGAAGCTAACTCACAGGTTAAATGAAGACAACTGCATGATGGCTAAAGGAAGTATTCCTAGCAGCAGCCAAAATGAAGAAGAAGATGATGAGGAGGAGGTAAACATCTTCGAGAATTTTTCTTTAGATGATTGGGAGAATGCATATGCTGAGCTGTTTGAGTCTCATGAATAATTAAGAAAACGATACAAGAACTTGAAAAAGAAAAGTGATCAGGGTAGTTCAAGTTCACCATGTGAAAATTGTTCAAAGATGAAGCAATCTCATGATGCCTATTTGTCAGATATCCATATGCATAAAAACCAGAATGAAAAATTGATGAATGAACTTAAATGTGTTTGCTCTGAACTAAGTAGACTGAAATCTGAAAATGAATGTCTTGAGAAACAATGTGAAAAACTCCAGGTTCAAACAATATGTTCGGTTAAATCTGCATGCAATGAGTGCCCATTCCTCAAGGAAATAAATGAAAATCTTCACTCAAATTTAGAATGGCATAAGGAGTTTATTGTTTCTCTAAAGGAAGAAAACAAAGATCTGTTAAACAAGATTCTGGAGCTTGAACAGATAGAGGAAGAGTTGAATGATAAAATGAGCTCACTAAAAATTGATAAAGACTTTGTTGAAGAAATTGAAAATCTGAAATCAAATAATGACAAACTAATTCAAGAGGTTGAAGGTTTGAAGCAGTTGAACACTGCTATGTCAGAGAAACTTCTTCTCTTAGAAAAAGGAAAAACTGTTTACATTGAAGAGTCTGAAAAATTGAGAAATCTGGAACAAGAAATTGAGGAATGTAAAATTGCAAACAAGGTGCTAAGCGAATGTGTAACTTGCAATGAACAAGAGATTGCCAGTTATGAAATACACATCGTTTCTTTGGAAAATGAAATTGAAGATTTGAATAATTCCTTGTCAAAATTTGTGGACGGAAAAGATAATCTGGACAAAATTCTAGGAACTAAGGTAAATTTTCAGAAGGAAGGGTTGGGCTATAATCCCTCAAATAAGAAGAGTTTTCAAAACAAAGTTCAAACTTCTTTTGTTTCCAGCTCAACCTCTCACAGCCCTCAGAACCTTCCAGGTTATCAGTCTACTGCTCAAGAGAAAACAACAGAAAAATAGAAAGAAAAGCATCAACATGTTCCTCTTCCCACTCTGCATGTTTCACCCACTCACTCGCATGCATCTAGAAAGAAAATGATCTGTCACTACTGTCACAAATATGGACATTTGATGCATGAGTGTAATTTGATGGAAAAAGATGACCTAGCAGCTGCTCAAAACAATCAGGGTAGAAATCATGTCCTTAGGGAAAAGAAAATTCATTATTATAACTGTGGAAAAATAGGACATGTTGCTGCACAATGCTGGTTAGGCCCTCATAGAAATACCTTTTCTAATTGTTCTCATTGTGGAAAACATGGCCATACAGTTAAGGACTGTTGGCATGCTCAGGGAAGAACTTTCTCTCAGAATATAAAACTCTCTGCAAATAGAAATGTTTTTGGAAGAAATAAAACTATTTTTAAAGAAAAGAGTCTGGCATGCTTTGAATGTGGAAAATTTGGCCACCGAGCTTCGGAATGTTGGTGGGCAGGTAAAGGTAAACCAAAATCTCATGCAAGTAACAGAAATCTTCATGCCAATGCACATAAAATTTATGTTCAGAATAATGCACACAGATTCCATGCTAACAATGTTGTGAATAAAAAGAATTCAAGATCTGCTGTTTCCTGTCATTATAGTGGGCAGGTTGGGCACTCCATGAGTGAGTGTAATTTAATGAAGTCTGATGACTTACATGCCCAAAGAATGTGGAAAGCACCTCTCAAAGGTGTTACTAACAAAGTAGGACCCAAGAAGTCTTGGGTACCTAGAAACACAAAATGAGATCTGTGCTTTGCAGCTATGCCTTGGGATGAGGAATAAAAGGGGGTCAAATAAACCAAGGCATCCAAAGTATGGTAAACCCCAACTCTGCTGATTAAATGTTTCTTCACCTGAATTTTTTTTTGTTTTAATTGAACATCATGCTTAATATGTCAATGCATACATGTCCAGAACTGCATCTGCCATTTGTAATTTTCTTTTATCATGCACTGATGCATACATGAGTTTAAAGAATGTCTGCATTTGATGCATACATATGTTAATTGCAGTTAGTTGATATTTGTTAAAATGCATAATCTCTGAAAATAAATTGCATTCTAAAAAAAAATCTGAAAAGGTGAGTTGAGTAAGTCTGTTGCTTGGATGATGTCTCAAGCTTAAAAATGTTCATTTGCACATTTGACATGCACATGCATCACAATTGCATTTAAGTGGCACAGTGTTAGCTAAAAGATGCATGTAGAACTGCATATGCATTGGATTGTCATGCATGACTCTTGGTATATAAATAGTAAGATACTAAAGGGCAGATGAACTCTGTCTGGAAGTGCTTACTATGTGTGAGGTAGTCTTTAGACCAAGTCCTCCGCCTGGTACCATAGGTCAGAGTTGCATACATTTAGGAATGTTAGATCATGCATACATTTAGGGGGAGCATTATTCATATTCTACCATCTGAACTTCCCATCTTCAGATTGAACTGCTATCTTGTCTAAATCCCTGTGATGAATGTGTAATGCAACACATTTCAGCTTCCTGCTTCAACTGTTATCAGCCATCTTCACTCATCCTATTCATTGGTATCATCTGTTGAGTTGGCTGTTCCCAAAAATGTTTCGGCCTTTCCTGAAAACTCAGAAAGAATTCTCTGTACATATCCTGATCATAAATCTGAAAAATAACTTAAACAGAAATCTTCTATTATATAGGATTATGAATATCTGATTCTTTCAGCCGGTTGATGTTTCATGTATGTCTTGTGTTTGCTTATGAACATATCTTGAAAATATCTGAGTTGGTCTTAATAAACTTTAACCAACATTTTCATGTTGAGTCTTTTAAACTCTTCTGAATTCTGAAAATTTTGAAATCATGATATTCCTTGATTGATATGTATGAAATTAGTATTGATTTTTAAACATCTGAGAATATGGATTATGTCTAAGGGTAAATCTTATCAGAGCAATGACCTTGGTCACTGAGAAATCATGTCCAAAGGACTGTGTCATGAGGTGCCATAGTTAACTCTGCTTAAAAATGATTGATAATCTGGCAGAGCAATAGCATGCACACTGAGAAATACATCTCACACATCAAAGAAATGATCTGTAGTGTATCATGAAGTGTAAATGTAATCTCTGTTCCTATGAAGCATGACAGTTAGTCCATCAAGTGCTTAGGGATACTGGCGTCTAAATAACGTGTATCCTCTAGTTACAAGGGTGTACTAAACTCAAGTGCTCATGAAGAATGTTATGAAAATTGCTGCTAATCTAGTATACTATTTGAAAGATATGTCCAAAAGAAATATTCTATTGGAACCCTTGACAGAAACAAATGTTTTTCTTATGTGTTTAACTTCATTACTATTGATTACATCTCTTAAAGGAATCTTTGAAATTAAGTGAGTAAGGAAGAAGATTGTTAAACAAGACTGTCAATGTGAAAGCAAGGTTCACCTTTAGTAAAACTGATTTCAGATATGAGTACAGAAAGCTTATGAACAAGCCTTGCATACATCATATTCTGATCTGACTTGTCAATGAAGATCATTCATAAATCTCTATAATAGAAGAGTCTGAAATACCTATTTAATCAGATTTATGAAATTGATATCCCATTGAAAACCTTTCTTATTTATTCTGAGTGCCTTCTTTCTCACAATGGACTCCATTATTTCAAACTTAACTGTTGATTTCTTTATCTCCTGTGCTTCATTCCAATCATTGTCCATCTAAGTGGGAGAACTTTTGCATGTCCCTGTGGTTCAATGTTCATTCAGGAGAGTATCCTGTCAGGGGGAGTTTTAGATAATAGTAACTCTGTTTGCATAATAGCTCCTATTTCAAATTCTTAAACAGTCAATGACCACTCCATTCTTTTTGATGTTGACAAAGGGGGAGAATTTTTGGTGTGAGTCATTAGTCTTTATTGGTGCATGCATTAGTCATTATGGGTGCATGTTTATGAACTGTCACATGATATTTCATAATCATCATGATGGACCTATTGTAATGACTCATAATATTACCATCATCAAAAAGGGGGAGATTGTTGTGTCCCCTGTGGTTCTGGAGTTTTGATGATGACAGTATTATGTCTCATTATGTTTACATCCTTGATGATATAATCATGTTGCATTATGAGAAACTGTCAGAACAGGGTTGAGGATGTCTCACAGGTCATGAAGTTAACCAAAGTCAAAGAGTCAAAGTTAAATCATGACAGGTAAGGTGAATGCTCAGATCAGGTAATGCTTTAATTAGTTCTCCTGCATACATTCAGTTCATGTCTGCTATATGCATTCAATTCATTGGTTCATGTTTATTGTGCATTGCCTCACATCAAGTCTAGACATCCTGGTTGCATTCTAAGTCTACACAACCTGCTAGGTCGGTCTTCAAAGTATGTACATTGATCTTCAAGGCATCGAGTCTATACACTGGACTGTGCTTCATGCATTGGCCAAGTCTGTTTAGTTAGTATGGACAGTAGTGGGTCGACCCACCCCTACTGATGCGTCGACCCATCAGAACACTGACTGTCTGGGTTTCAAAGTCTATACATTGCTGCTTTGGCCAACTCTGTACATCCGTTTGCCTGACTCCTATTTCAAAGTCTACTCATTCATTGTTAAGGCAAGTCTATACATTGGCTCATGGTCTTCAAGTCGATACAGAGTCTTCATCTTCCGAAGTTTGTACAGCCAGTCACTTAACAAAGTCTGTACAGTGTCTCATATTGGCAAAGTCTGTACATCGTCTGGTCTGTGGATGCTTTGTCCTTTTGAAGTCTATACACTAGATTGTTAGCCCTTTCAACTCTATACATTCGAGTGTTAACCTTTAAGTCCATACATCGCTTCAGACTAAAGCCTGTACATCGGACAGTGTTCAGGCGAAGTCTATACATCTGTCCTCAAGTGTTACAAGTCTGTACATTGGCCATCAAAGCCTTCAAAGTCTGTACAGCCTGCTTTGTCGATTCAGATTTCAAAGTCTATACAACGTGGGCTTCAGTTCTTCAAGTCTCACATCATCAGTTGAACGTAAAGTGTATACGTTGCAGCGTCAACTCATTGGGCTGCAGTGTCAACTCAGCAAGTATGCACATCGCCATTAGACTTTCAAGTCTACACACTGGAAGCTCTTCATTTGATTGAGTCTATACATTGTCCTAGGCTAAGTGTGTACAGCGTCTCATTCATGCTTTGATTAATGAAGTCTGTACATCAGTCTTCACCTTCTAAGTCTGTACAGCCGTTGGGTTTGGACTCAGAGTCTGTACACTCGATTTGCCTTTGGATTGGTTAAGTGTGTACATTGAGCGTCTCACTTAGCGTCTAAGGCAAAGTCTACACGTTGCTACAGTAACGAAAGTCTATACATCCGACTGTGCAGTGTCTTAGCCATCGTCTCACATGCTTCAAGTCTACACATTGGGTTTTCACATGAAGTATGTACAGCCGTTCACTGTTGAAGTCCATACACTGGTCGGTGGAAAGTCTGCACACTGGTCTTCAAATCCAAGTCTGCACATTGGTCTTCAATTTCAATGTCTATACATTAGGCTTTTACATGAAGTCTATACATTGTTGTCTGCATTGCAAGTCCATACATCCTCAGCTGAACCCCATGTCCATACAACGACACTGTAGCTTGCATAGCTCATGTCTGCTCATTGGTCTTCATCTCCTGTAGTCTAGACATTGGAAAGTATATACACTGAGCTCACAAGAAGACTTCCAAGTCTATACACTCTCTCAGTGTACATACTTGCCCATTTGCTGTTTCAGAGTATATACACTCGGTGTTATAAGATTTAAATAACCACTTGTTCTATGTTATGATTATAAGATTTTTTGTGTGTATAGGGTTAACGCAGAATGACCACAGCGTCCACGCAGCAAGTATACTAGTAGAAGTATTAGCTGCTGGAACACATCACTGCGTCAACGCCACGGCCTGGTAGCGTCCACGTAGCAAGCAAGCAAGCTAAAGTATTAGCTGCTGGAACACCACTGCGTCAACGCTATGGGCTAGCAGCGTCGACACAGCACGTCCATCTGCTAAAGACTTGATCACTGGATCATCGATGCGTCAATGCCATGGGCTAATAGAGTCAACGCAGTAGTCTTGAGTTTTACTGAACGAATGTCCATGAATTGTAGGGCACGTGATCCGAGGTGCCTGGCTCGTGAACCAGGAAGCTGCCACGTGGTCCAAATTTCTAGGGCTGGAAACGTGGAAGCCACATGCGCCAGTGTGCTGCTGCTGCCAGTATATAATGGAGCCTTCGTCTTCAGAAGAAGGTAGATCGAAGTAGAAGCCTGAAGAGCTAAAAGCCCTTCGATCCAGAAAAAGAGAAAAGGAGGAAAAGAGAGGAAGAAGAGATAGAAGAGAGAAGCCGTGAAGAGAGAGCAGTGAGTAAGAGATTTGGAGAGCAGAAAAGAAAGAAAGAGAGAAAGAGAGTGAGCGAGAGAGCTCGTGGAGAAGAAGGAAGAAGCTGCTTGAAGATCTGTCTTCACTAGACCGTGGATCAGATCCAGGCCAGTCAGCTCCGCTGAGAGCCACATTGTGCATTTCATTTTACAGCTTTCTGATTGTTGTGTCATTTCCCTTTATTATTTTTCCTTTGTTTTCTGATCATCTTTGTTCTTCCGATTGCCCTGTTGGGGATCGGGTTCCTCCTGTTGGTTCAGGAGAAGGGAGATCTGATCTCCAGGTTGCAAGTGACAGGTTGTCACTTGTGGGTTGCCCTCTGGTTAGAGGAAGGGAGGCTAGTCCTCCGGTTCTGGGCTTGTGGTTGCAAGTCCAGGTGTCCCTCTTGGTCTGGAGGAAGAGAGGTCTTCGACCTCTAGTTTCTGAGTGGCTGGGAGTCACTTGGGTGCCCCTCCGGTTGGGAGGAAGAGGGGAGGCTGTTCCCCTGGTCAAGCTGTGTGGCAGCAACTGTTTGCAGACTGAGTCTGCTTGGTTCTAGCATTTGCTAGTGAAGTCTCACTCCGGTTGGGAGTGAGGGGTGGATGTAGGTCTGTGGACCGAACCACCTAAAAAATTATCTTGTGCAGTGGTCTGATTGTTTGCTTAGCTTCCGCTAGATGTTTGAATAGGTGCGCACCAAGTGCTTGTATTTGAGTTGAATTGAATTGGTTCTACTCTGTGGTTTATCTCTTGCATCCTAGTTTTTATTTGGACATTATTCATAGAGGGATACATTCACCCCCCTCTGTATCCGGGCCTAGCACCCTAACATTTACTTTGTTAACATATCTAGGAATTCATGATGTTTTGATAAAAGACATGATGTGAGTTGATCTCTTAGTTTCTATAGTTGTCTTCTGTTAGCTGATACTGTAACGCATTAGCATAGGACCGTCGCTTTCAAGTACCGGCCCTACGACAGACCGTTACACACTCTGTGATATTTGAATTGCACTGTTGTTTCTAACGCGCTTGGACAGACGCGTTACATTCATGTAACGGCTGGGTCCTGACCGTCACAGTAACAGTGACGCCCCATATCCAGACTGTTATACTCTGTGTTCTGTCAACCCCAAGACAGAATATAACCTGCCAATATTATTATTGTTAAAGCCTAGTTACCTAAGTTTTAACCTGATCATGTGATTTTAAGGTTATTTGATCCTTCATGATAGGTATTGCATGTTTTATGGTCTCACTTTTATTGAGTTATGTTAATTTTTGAAGCCAAATTATATAGTTTTGTATTATAAAGAATGACTTTTTCACATTGTATTGACAGAGTTTTCATCATGATTTCACATTGATTATACATATCTCTCTCTGTCAATAGAGTCAATTCCATAAGTACATGGCACATATTCCGATATGTTGTCATTAGTTCACACTTTGCACTATAGGAACACAATCTTGGACATGAGGACCTCTCTATTGGATATTCCTTCCAATGGACTAGGAAATCATTGTTTCAAGGCCTCCGTAATTCTCCGCGAGCCTGGGATTCCCACTAGGACGCCGAGTTGGTTGTACCATTAAAGCCCAATAAATAGAATGCACTATTATGGTTTCTGATTCATGAAATGTAACGGCCTTGAACTGGACCGTTAGGCTCACGTAACGGCCCAGTGCCAGACCGTCACATTCATCTGAGTCTATTTTTATCTTTCTAGACTCTGATCATTTTAACGGCCCATTAGCGGCGCGTTACATAATGTAACGGCCCAGCCAATGACTGTTACATAGCTTGCATTTGTTAACCCAAGGTTTGACCAAGGGTTGATATTCCAATGATTCTAGACAAACCTTGATGATCTAGAACTTGTCATATTGCTTAAATTGATCTAAATGAAATGGAAGTTAAGGAAAATACCGTTATGTTGTCGATTTATTTCTATGAAGCATGACATTGTTTAAAGTATATTTCTTGACTCCTACATTCTTATGTTGAAGCATTCATTCATTGATTTTAGTTATCATGGAATTGTTGGAAGTGCTATATTCTTGGCCATACTTTACTGTTATACTGCGTGGAAGTAGCTTAATTTATAACTGAAGATGCGATCGAGCACTGATTGTGTTCAAGGGCTCTATGCTAGTCCCCTCGACTGATTGCCAGAAACATACTATTTTATAAATCATGGGGTATGATGCTACTGGCGTCGCATTGCGCTGGGAGTACTATTTCTATAAATAAGTGAAGATCCACGGCACAACATGACCTTCTTGCTTGATATTCCACAGAAATTCACGAAGCACTTGCTCATAAGCATAAGATGCTAAAGTGAGGAATATGTGGCTTGCTAGTACAATCTCGTTACATTCTTGTTCATGGAAGGCCAATATCATGTTGGTGCGGACACCCGAGCTGTTGATCGGCACGACACACCGAGCCACCGGTACCGCACACGGAGCACGACACGAGCCACCTCAGCGTCCATCTGGCTCGGAGACAGCTTGGAGACTCCGCCTTGAGCCTCCCCATTTATTATATTTAGCTAGACTTTATGTGTGTGTAATTTGTATTTATTTCGTTGCATTCGGTTTGCCATTTTGAGTGTAATAGGGGCTTACGAGCATTTCGGACCCCGTGGGCCCCACGGGCCCCCCGGGCCCCACCACATTGGGCCACCTCAGCCTAGGGTCCCACATGGGGCCAGTCAACATGCCACATGGGAGCATCTAGAAGTTTGAATGGTATTTGGACACATGGGGGACAATGGACTTGAAAAGTCCAAATGAGAGGCCACCTACCCCCACCTACCAAGTCCAACTTCCACATCCTTGCCATTCTAGTCAATAGGCCGCCCCCCCCCCTTTATTTTTTTTTAATTTTCATTTGTGTGGATGGTCACATGCAATCCTAGCCCTCAATCTCCCACCCCTAGATCCAACGGTGGAGGATTGATTAGATTGGTGACCTATATATGCTTGTAATTTCCATTTTTGATGAATTAATGCCATTTGGAATCAAGAAATTGTTGGAGCTCCAGCTTGGTGTGCCCCTCTCTTCCCCCTTGCAGCTGTGAAGGTTGCCTCTAGAGGTGTGACTCCTCCCCTATCAGTTCCGGTCATCGCCGCCGCCGCCACGAGCCGCCACCGCACCGCCATCGCCTTCGCCGGAGTTCTGTCCACGCAGTACCACAGCCACTTCCACGAAATTCCAGTCTCATCCACGGCCTCAGATCGAGCTGGAACTTTTACTGGATGTCCCAGAGGTGTCCAGAACGTCCTCAGAATTTTTGTTGGTCATAAAGATCTCATTTGGTATTTTTTGATTTTCGTCCAATCACAGTTTCCAGATCTGTCTACTGTCTGTTTCCATTTCCACCCTCCCAGAGTTTCAAGTCTTAGGTCCTTTTTTTGATTTTCTTTGGTTCGCCCAATTTAACTGGGTGTCCCTTGCATCCATCCCTTCATCCACCATTTTTTTTAATTTTTGGTTCGTCCATTTCATATTTTCTAAAATTCGTTCTCAGTCCTAGCTACAGTACTTTCTGCCAGTTCCCAGATCCGACCACCAGACACTCCAAAAATCCTATCAAATCACCACCAGCTCCAAATCCAATTCTAAAAATTGTCCCAACTTCATGGTTTGAATATCTACAAAGTTGAAGAAGAGCTTGAAGTCTGATTCCTACGGAAAGTAGGCGGTCAACGGTGGTTCTCAGACAAGTACCCTGTAAATCTGATGTCTCGGTTACTGTACAACAGGGATTTGTAAATTCATTAAAGTCTAGATCCGGCTAGATCCATCAGATATATTTGAGTCTAGATTGAAGCATTTGAAGAGAGCTTTCCAACGATAGCTCATGCGTCCCGATCCGACGTCGGGATCGACCGCAGCGGCTGTTTTCGCCGGAGCGCGCACCTGAAAACAGCAAGCAGAAATCCGTGGGCAGCATTCCAAAAGCTTGGAGATCGGAGTTGTTCGGCCACCGGTCGGTGTTCCCGGCCGACCGTCTTCCGTGGAGAGGTGCCACCAGGGGTCCCCATCACAGTGGGACCCACTCCTGCAGATCCGGAGGCCAGCGCCACCCGTGGGCCCCACGGGCCCGCAGAACCCGCCGTTCGGAAAGCACTAAAACGCGGAGTTCGGCACCGCCGGGCGACATCAAGATGCTGCCCGTCAACCCGAGTTGCGTGATTCCCGGGCTCCACATGTGACCTTTTACCTCCCTGCGTGGAGTGGGTCAAATCTTTGTATTGCTGTGATATTGTTTAACCGGGAGTCCGTGATTCGGCCGGGGTTATCTTCGCCACGCCGGGAGCGTGGAGGTAATGGTCCTAACCTCTTGGCGTTCATTTGCTTAGCTAGTATACGGTCTTTTGCCGCTGCCGAGAGTGTAGGTACTAGCCCGTGTGTCCATGTCACCGCTGTGAGAGTGAGAGTGACCCGTCCCGCAACTCGATCCGAGTCCGGAAGTTGAGTCGGACTACCCTTGACCTCCGCCGGTTCCTTAACCGCGCACGGTCCGCGCTTTCCCTCGCTTGGGACGACGAGTGAGCTTCCATTTCTGTTAGCGACGTTTTACCACTAGGAGCTCGTAGTGTCGGGCTTAGTGTCTCCCTGGTGTGTGCTGCTGGTCGCGTCTTCATCTAGAGTCCGAGGGTGGCACCATATAGTGTCGTCTCCTGAGTCCGTCCCGCATCACATGTTCTTGTTATATTCTTGCTAGTTCATTCGTGATCATTCTATCTTACATGATTATCTTGTTACTTTGGTTTAAACGCGTGATCGATTCGCATTCGCATGATTTTACCTTATTCTTTAGAGCTAAATTGTTAATTACTTTAATACTGCCTTCATGTTGATGCGAAGATACCTACTGGGCAAGTGTGCTCATTACCTATTTCCAATCTTTTTCAGGAAATGAAAGTGAGTCGGGTTCGGATTCGGATTATTCAAGTAGCGGATCCGAGAGCGATTAAATATGAGTGAAGACTTAGGAAGTCTATAATGTCTAGATTGAGTCAATGTAATTTTCCTATTTCTTGAGTCTAGTAGAATGAAAATCAAATTAGTGATTGTATCTTTGAATATTGAGCATTATGATATGAAGTTGAAGTTGATTAAATCTTGTGCAATTGCATTTACTTGTGTGATTGTCTCGCGCTCTGATTGATTCTTACTTGCAAGAGGCTTACCATGCTGGCTGTTTACGCTCCCCGAGCGAGTCTTCCGCTGTAATTAAAGGCTCGGGACGTGACATTATTGGGCCTATTTTATGGGTACCTCCCTCCTTGGCTAGGTCTGCTTTAATTCGGGGCTTGATGGGCCTTGATTTTGCTTTATTTATCACATTTTATCAAATTTCAAGCGCCCAGCCATTGCGCGGTCTATCGCTTGACCGTTCAGTCATTGCGCGGTTAATTCTGAACTGTTAGCCTACTTATTGGATATTAAGTTGATTTTTCTAAATTTCCACAGACAAGCTTTTGAACGGTCTGTCTGTAGCCGTCCAATGTCATGGAATGGTATGCATATGACCACCCTAATTCCAAGAGTCCCAAGTCGTTGGTTTTCCCGATAATTATCTATTTATCTAATCTTTTTTTATTTATCACCGACAGGCCTAGGACGGTTAGTTTGTGGCCGTTCCATGTATTGAGCGGTCCATTAAAAACCTTCCAATCCCCGAGAGTCCAACGGCGAAAGGGTCAGATAATATTTCTTATTTATTTAATTTCCACCGACAGGTTGGACGGTCTGGTAATGAG
Source organism: Amorphophallus konjac (assembly GCA_022559845.1). NCBI lineage: Eukaryota > Viridiplantae > Streptophyta > Magnoliopsida > Alismatales > Araceae > Amorphophallus > Amorphophallus konjac. The sequence continues at coordinate 260,132,608 of CM040119.1, read as the reverse complement.
CCGCCCAATGGGGTAGGCGGTCTGTCGCATCACCGCGTAATGGTCTGATTACTAAAAAATTAAGGGTTTTTCTCTCTCTGTCCATTGTTTTATCCCCAACTTGTTCCACCCATTTCTCTGTGGATACTCCACCAAATGGGGTGCCGTTCGAACTGGTTGGAAGATAATTCTATTATCTACGGGTTTTGTGTTGATATCTCGAGCTGAAATTTGATGGAAACCCTAATTTCGGGGCTGGCTTTTGAGGCTCTATAAATAGACCCTTAAGGCCAAGCTTTGAAGGGGGGGAGATTTCAAGGTCAAGGCGAAGCTTTGTCGAATTTTTGAGTGACCTACAGTCAGGGAGGAAGGCTTTCTACGTCCACATAAGCCTTCGGTTCAGGGAGTATTTGTGTTTTGGGTCATAGCTTAATTATTCTCCGTCACGTTCTTCATTGCATGCAATCATCATCTTTGTTCTCTCTCCACATTTTTTCGTCATCTACATATCATCACATACCCCTCTCATTGTTTTTACGCCCTTTAGGGGTTTAAAAACTCCCCAGGTATTCCCCATTCTATTTTGCTATGATTGTTTTCATCCGCATGCACATTTATTGCACCTCACAGTTCTGATCTGGGTTTCCTTGCGTGTTTTGCACTTTGTTTCGCAGGTCAGCAGCGTCCTAACACGAGGCCCACTCTTTCTGGCCGGCCGAGAAGGGTGGAGGTAGAGATCCCACGTTTTGGGAGTCGGTGGCACAGAGCGATCTTCATCTGTCGTGCGAGGAATAGGGCGGCTTCATCTTGACCGTCCAGTTCTGTCCAACGGTTGATCCTGAACCGTCCCGTCATCCGGCTACTCTTCATCCCGCGTTCGTCCCAATGTTGTTGGGCGGTCTGTCGAGCGACCGCACGTCCACTGGGCGATTCATTCAGAACCGCGTATTGCTGCAGTGCTATTCTAGGCGAGTGTCCCCCCTTTCTTTCCAAGGTACGGTGTACTTGCTTGCATTCGGCACCTTGGTGGCGATCACACACACTCCACATCCTTCCCCCTGCTATTTACATGTTGTTTGGTTCTTTACATTAGCACAGTAAAGAAGGGATTTGGAAGGATAATCAAAAAAAGGGGAAAGGGAAAAACATGTCAACACCCTATTTTTTGGTGATCACGGTGGGACACCTAGTGCCCATCGTGTTAGTGGTGTGCTGACCCATTTTTGTGCTTGTTTAGGGTTTCTGTTTGAGTGGTTGCAGGTTGTTATTAGCTCTTCCTTCGTTTCTGTCCTCTGGAGATTACGCGGTTCTCTCGGAACCGCCCACCTGTCTAAGCGGCCGTTTGTTAGCCGTTTTATGCTTATCCTGGTGTTCCATTCGTGCCAGCCCGTTACATCCAGCGGTTCTATAGAAACCGTCCACTTCTTGCAGTGGTCGGATACAGACCGTTCATCATTGCTGGCTTAGGTACGTTGCTTTGCTTACATTTGTGATTTCTGTCAATATTCAGCGGTTGTTTCAAGTCCGTTCCAGAATCAGCACGGTCTGTCGAAAGACCGCCCATCTAGGTACACTTCTGAGCCTCATTCTTTGGTCATTTCGGCAGTTTGTCATTTTTCCATCTTTCGGCGTTACTCCCTGCTTTCGCGTGGTCCATCCCAGACCATGTATACTCCCTGAATGGTCCATTCCAGACCATCCTCCACCCCTGAGCGGTCTGTTATAGACCGTCCTTCTCATGCTACAGTGCACCCGAGCCTCATTTTGATTTCCATGTCATATCTTATTCATGATATTTGGTGCTGATTTTTGTCTCCCTTGATTGTTCCTTGCTATTGTATCATTATGAGTTCTATTCATCATACTTGTCTGCCATTGCTTGCTAGACCTAGGCTAGAACTTTGCATGCACTCCGGTGCGCATAGGGGCATACATACTCTTCTTAGTAGTTGCATTCCTACTGAGGTAGGGTTTCCTCTCGTCTCCATACTCCTTGGAGCCGACTAGGGGACCTTGCCGAGGACCTCCGTAAGTCCCCATGAGCCGTGAATTCCCACACGGATGCCGGGCAGGTTGTACCGTACCACCCCCCAGTCTAGGGTTTGCATCAGAGAGACAGAGAGTCCTCTAGTGTCAGCCATTTGCCTATTTTTTACCTTGGCTAGGTATCCTGTGGTGGAGTGAACTCAAGTCTTAATTAATTCACCAAGGTCCAAAAAGGGAGAATTTATAAAACCTTGCGTGCATCATTTGAAAACTTGGTTGCATAATTGGTTGCTTCTCCTCTCATCTCTTCCCTCCATTGTGTGTGTCTCATTTGAATTGTTTGTTTTAGCTCTTTGCTTAGGACTGTTTGATTTCTCTTCCCCCATTGTCGTCAGTGCATGCGGAGCTGCTTCACACCCTCAGGATCGTCTCCTAGGGGCAGCTCGCATTTTTATTCCTATTTTAATCCTCTGTTCGACTCATCACCCACCATGTCATCCTACAACTTCTCCCATTCCCAGGAGGATTCTCTCCCTCAGGGACTTCTCAAGGACCCGCCTAGGGTCACCCATGTGCAGGGAGGAGAGGGGACTGCCCCTCCCCTCCTGACCATTGTCATCGAGGGTCTTCAGCCCTCCCTTTCTAGTTCCTCTTCACAGAATTTGGCCAATCAGATTCTTAACATGATTGTGAGCGACGTCACGCGGTTCGGGGTGCGAAGAGGACGCGGAGCGCGCGGGCTCCTCTTTTTGTTTGCTACAACACAGAAATAAGAGAAGAGAGAAGGGCCACCACGGGAGATTGCTCCGGCGGGGCGAGCGGGATAAATGTAATATATCAAGATATGGGGGTTAAACGGCCATAGCGGGAAGTGACTCGCCGCGACCTCGGGGGGACGGGAATGGTGCAGAAATTAAATAGCAAGAATTGAAACGGCCATTGGGGAAGTGACTCGCCGCGGCCTCAAGAAAATGAGTAGATAAGAATATAACAGAATATAAGGAGAATATAAAGAGCGGGAATTTAAACGGCCATTGGGGAAGTGACTCGCCGCGGCCTCGAGAACATGAATAGATAAGAATATAATATATAAGAACGGGAATTTAAACGGCCATTGGGGAAGTGACTCGCTGCGGCCTCGAGAATATGAATAGATAATAATATAACATATAAGAACGGGAATTTAAACGGCCATTGGGGAAGTGACTCGCTGCGGCCTCGAGAATATGAGCAGAATACAACAGAATATAAAGAGAATATAAGAACGGGAATTTAAACGGCCATTGGGGAAGTGACTCGCCGCGGCCTCGAGAACAAGATGTGATCGCTAGGGGCCAAAAGACCCCAAAATAAAGAAAGTGATCGCGCCTACCTCAAGAGCGGGAGATGGTGGGTTGCTTCTTCCTCCCCTTTCGGCCGGCCGACGGAGAGGGCTTTCCTTGGGTACCCTTGCAAAATAGTAGATAATAAACGAACGGAATTAGAAAATGGCAGTGTAGTAACAATTCCTTGCAATAAAAGTAACGAGATCGTGACCTGACACACACCTGGTTGGTGTGGTTTTAAACCCCTCTCGGACTCGAGTAGGAGGAAAATGCGATGATGAATGCAAGAAGTATGCAAGAGACGGCGCCCTTATGTAGGGAGATAGAGGATGCAGTATGATGAATGTAAAGAACTATGGAGAAAAAGGGGAAGAAAAGGCTTATTGGAGGAGCCGAGGGTGAGATCCGGCAGAGCTCCGGCAGCGTAGGGACGACGTGGAAGCGCGGTGGATGAAGACGACCTTCCTCTCGCGAGCGTGGGCACCCAAGAAGCCGGCAGAACCTCCACCTACAAAAGACCCCACGGGTTAGAAATTGACTCCGATAGCCTCTAGGCTCCGGCAGCCTATCAGATCTCTTAGAAGCTCCTCTAGAACTAAGGGGATGGGCCTCTATTTATAGGGCTCCAGAGGGTGGAGGCGTCCAGGACCCTGGACACCTCCATCAGGGCCGAACTAATATTTTATTCTATTTTTATTTATTTTTTTGGAATATTTTTGTGGAGGCGTCCAGGGCCCCAGACGCCTCAAACAGGTCCACCGAACACCACCGACGGCCGCACGCGGTTTGGCACAACGCGTGGTTTTGTGAGCGGCGACCCGTGATTCAGAAATGGAAGCGTCCAGATGGCTGGACGTCTTCATAATTTGGATTTTTTCACACACGACAAACCGTCGTTCGGTGGGCGGCGCCCGTGAGGGAGTTGATGGAGGCGTCCAGGTATTATTTTATTATTTTTTGTTTTATTTTTTATGCCAACTGGCATTATGTATTTTTTATACTTGTTTTTATGGAGGCGTCCAGGGGTCTAGACGCCTCCATTAATATATTATTTTTTATTTTGTTTTATCTTTTTCTGCCAACTAGCATATATATTTTTTATATTTTTTTTTATTGAGGCATCTAGGAGACTGGACGCCTCCATTAATATATTATTTTTTATTTTGTTTTGGGCTTTGAAAAATAAATTAAAAGAATGGGGGCGTCCAGGGGCCTGGACGCCCCCATAAAGACCCACCCGGGTCCTCAGTTCAGGCGTTGGCGGACGCCCGACAGACACCCTTCCTGGTTCCGGAACCTCCTGATGCGTCTGACTGGTGTTGATGCCGTCCGAATGCCGTGACGAGACGATTCCGGATGCCGAAAAGGGCAGAAGAAGACTCAAGAAAAGGAAGCACTCAAGTGATTCAAAACGCGTAAGCCGTTGCGGGGCGTTGTATAGTAATATGAGACTTTCACAGGAGACGTCAGGAATGGCGTGTCTACAGCTGCCCCGCCTTGGCGTCTGCTTTGCAAGGGAGCGACACGTAGTGGAATGGTATCGAAGTGGAGTGAAATGAAGTGGGAGCGGACTGATAAGTTGATGCCAAGGTGTGATGAGACACGCTTTTGACGTTACTATCTGGAATTTTTCCTGGAGTTTCAATGAGGCAACCTTTGAAGAAGGTCTTTCAAATCTTGACGATTGCTTGGACGGAGATCAAATAAGGGAGGGTGAGATGTGCGCTCAGGCACGAAAAAGAGACCAACTTCTCGGTGTGGAAGTACCTGGGTCATAAACCGGAGGTTTCACCTTTGGGGAGCGATTACCAGCCAATGTAGAAGTGCTGCGGCCAAGGTGGGTCAAACAAGGTAAAAAGTAAAGGAATATCTGAGGGTCTATCCAAACAAGGGTCTCCTTTGGAAGAGCAGCGTAAGGCCGTTTCAAGGAAATTCAGTATTTTATTCGGAGTGGAATATCTCATATTTGTAAGAATTGAAGCACAGCGGCTTTCGCAATCGAATCACTTGAATGATCTTCCGCAATAAATCAAAGTCCTATATGAATGCATGCTGGGCTTAAAGAAAAATTTAAAATAAACTAAAATAGAAAATAGCCAAGGATAATATTGTCAACTTGTTAAGAATGGGTCAGGATACCGATCCGGTGAGCCGACACTGGGCTGGGGCCCGTTTATCCGCGCACCAACTCACTGAATGGAACCGTCGTCCCCATGCTACACAAGTTAATGGCCTATCCGTACAACCCAAATTCTTCCGGGATCATCACTGTTTTTGTTGAAGGGGAACTCAAATCCCAGATTCGTTCGGGCCGCAAGGTCCTTGACATGTTCTAGTAGCGTAGGTATCATATACTATGATGCATGACATGGTGGGACCAACCATTGAAAGGTGGGACAGGAGACAGGACAAAGACGTACGTTAGTAAAACCTGCACAGACTAGCAAAGGTTAGCAACATCAGAAAGTAGCAGAATCATAACAGAATCACACCACAATGGAAAGGAGATCTAGCCAAAATCCTGACATTGACCACTGATGTGACATGTTCCATCCTGTAGCGCTCTACCCTTCCTATAAGAACTCCCCTTAGGCTAGTTCATTCAAATGCACCAAGGTGGGTTTTGGAAGCTCAGGAGAGGGGGATCTAGAGATCTCAGGATGGAAGGAGAGTCTTCCCGCGTTTTGAAGAGGAGCAGGCCTAGCAGTGAGATCAGGCGACTCTCCGACCTCGAGGGTCATCTGAGTGGGACGATCATGTCGCATATGGTAAGCTGATTCTTTTCAAATTTCTCCACGTGAGCCTTCTTCGTACTTCCTTCATTTCTTATTCTTTCTTTTCTCTTTCAGCCATATCCATTCTTCCCAGGTCCGATGAAGTTTTCCAAACTGCCATGGCTTTCAAAGCTAACTTCCAACATCTCCATCGGCATGAGGGCCATACTCTCGAAGTGGCATCTGCAGGGGCTCCTTATTCACGCCAAACACTACGAGAAGATTCGTATAGACTGGGCGGCTATGGGCGCACTAGTGGAGATCTGGCATCCCCAGACCCACACTTTTATCTTCCCGACCTTCGAGGTGACCATCCTCCTCGAGGAGGTGGAACTTCTGCTCGGATTGAAGAAATTCAAGAGTGACGGGAAGGTGAAGGCTATGCGGATGCTGACACGGGGGACTTCTGAAAGCGTCCTTGGAAGCTTCATGCCACCCGACGCAGCCCGAAAGGTCCGTACTCAAAAGGGGATCGATCTCCAAAAGCTCGCGGAGTGGGTCATGGACGCCTTGAGAGGGTTACCATACGATGACTATTTGGAGGGAATCATGAAAGGGTTAACCATTTGTCTGGCGGGTGCTCTCTTGTTTCCTTATACCGACAACATGGTGGAGGAAGACCAACTGAGTGCTATCTGCGGGATCTGATGTGGAAAGAGGGTAGGACCCGCCGTCCTTGCCTACCTATATAGTGGCCTTACTGCCTCGAGCATGGGTAAGCCTCCTTTTGGTTGCGCACTTATCCTGAATTGCTGGCTTGATTTGCATTTCAAATTCGACCACCGCGAGGGAATGCCAACTGTTTCGAAGCTCTTCCAACAAAGACCTCTTCATCACATAGCCGACGTGTTAGGCTTCGGTGGTACTGTAGTGAACCGCGTTCCGTGGCTGAAGAAACGTGAAGACTGGCGGTCTCACTTCCGCACCGTGACACAAGGCTTCTTCACTTGCGCACCGGCATGTTTGCTTTCGCTTGATCTCCTCATGAGGCCTTCTCCCGAAGTTGATCTTCAACTGATCGGCGCAACCGAGTTTGTCCTTTATAACGCGCATCGATGCTGCCTCCAGGTCGGCATTCCACGCCATTCGTTCCCACTATCGACTGGTATCGTTCCTTTGAAGAAAAGAGAGTTGGGTACTGAAGCGGATGCGAAGGAAGCGAAGGCCGTCAAAGCACCCTGGAAGACAAGTGTTGCGGGAAAGGCCTTACCGCATGTGGGGGAAGAATGCGAGCTGTGGAGAGTTTATGTGACCGAACTGGGGAAGTTAAGGCCTAAGGCGCCTAAGCCCCTGATGTAGTTCATTCTACTTTTCTGATGGAATAAAATCTGGCATGGATGTTTTAGACCCTTGTCCCCTTAATTATTATTATCTTTTTTGTGATTTTTCTTTTTCTTTGTGTTTTTTCTTTTGTTTGGATTATATACATACTCTTATCTTTTTTTTTCTTTTATTATATTTTTTTGAAATTTTTATTATGGGGGCGTCCAGGGGCCTGGACGCCCCTAATTTTTTATTTTTGATTTTTTAAGTTTTTTTTGTTTTGGGGGCATCCAGTGTCCTGGACGCCCCTAATTTTTTATTTATTATTTTTTTTGGTTTTTGTTTTGGGGGCGTCTAGGGTCCTGGACGCCCCTAATTTTTTATTTTTTATTTTTTTGGTTTTTTTTTTGTTTTGGGGGCGTCCAGGCGCCTGGACGCCCCTACGTTTTTGAATTTTGAAAAAAATAAAAAAAAAGTGGGGGCGTCCAGGCGCCTGGACGCCCCAAACAAAGTGGATTCTATATATATGGGGGGGGCTCCCCCCTTTGCTCATTTACTGTTCACTCAAACGACCCAGTCAATCCAGACGACCCATTCTTAGTCCCAATAGAGCAAGGAGGCCCGAGCCAGGGTGGAGAGAAGCGCAAACGACGGGCTCGTCGTCCGAGGAGGCTGAGGGACGATGCCGAGGAGGCTGCTGCGGCGGAGGAGATTGCCGCGGAGGAGGAGGCTCCTCTTTTGGCCGTGGAGGCTGCAATGGATGCTGGCGACGCGGCAGAGGACGATCACGACCCGGTAAGCTCTTTAGACTTCCATTCTATTGGTTCACTGGGCTAAAAGGGCGGACGAGAGGATGTGTGGAGAACGCCGGGGGTGAGGGAAGGAGGCGTCCAGGGGCCTGGACGCCTCCACATTTTCTTTTTCTCTTTTATTTATTTATTTATTTATGTAAATAATAAAAATAGAATTAAAAATAAGGAGGCGTCCAGGACTGGGGACGCCTCCATGATAATATATATATATATATATTTATTTATTTTTGTTTTGGTTTTTGGGTTTTTCTAAAATAAAATAAAGAAAATGTAAAGGAGGCGTCCAAGGCCTTGGATGCCTCCAAAAAAACATAAATATTTTTTTTAAAAAAATAAAATAAATAAGTAGTATATACAGTGTTATTGTTTATTACTATTCATGATGCTGATGTGTTCTTTGTTGGTTTTGTGGTGTGCAGGGCGTGATGAAGGGCCGGATCAGCTGGTCCTTAGTGGTGGCAGCATACCGTGGGCTGCCAGACTTTCAGAGGGCGTGTGTGGACGCCATGGGCTTTGGAGCTTTCCTTAGGATCGAGCCCTTTCGGCTCGACCTTCCTCTTATCCAGGCATTGAGGGAGCGGTGGCACGCGCCGAGCCGGGCGTTTCTGATGCCCTGGGGGCACATGGTGCCGTCACTGGAGGACGTGGCTCGGATCACCGGGCTACGGGTGGACGGAGAGGCGGTGAGTGGGGTCACCTACCCCGACTACAGAGAGAGTGCCATGGACCTGCTGTGGTTAGAGACGAGCGTGACTGATAGAGACAGCAGGGTAGTTGGCCGAGTGGAGATTATGGAGGCACTCGGATTCGTCGACCCGCGCCAGTGGGTTAGCGAGACTGGAGCGGAGTTTCTGGCACGACTGGAGGGAGATGCCCGTGCAGCTTTCACTCAGGACCCGAGTGAACGGGAGCTGGTGGACCTAGACCTCCGGAGGTTTCTTTTCTTCTTCTTGGGCCGCCTTCTGCTGGGGACAAAGGGGGATGGCATCCACTGCCGCTTCCTCGGGATCCTGGCGGACCTTGACAGAGTGGGGCACTACGCGTGGGGAGCGGCACTGCTTGCCCATTTGATTGTCGATCTCTTCCAGACTTCAGAGAGGGAGACGAAAGTCAGCGGCTTCGCACCTTTTCTCCAGGTACACAATTTATTTATGCATTTTACCGTAGTTAAATATGCAATTACTCGTGCTAATGATGTATGATGGATGCAGGTGTGGAGTTATTACTACTTTCCGATGGGGAGGGCTAGGCAGGGGAACAGGAGAGCCGTTCCTCTAGCGCGACACTGGAGGCCGGTCGTGGTAGCGGCACCACACAGCTACCAGCTGGCGTCACTTCGTCGGGAGCTGAGCGAGTATCCCGAGGCCATGGTATGATGCGTATGATTTTTTTGTGTTTATGCATGTGACTGAATGGCAACTAATATGATGCATGTATGATGATGTAGGTGGTGTGGAGACCCTACCTGGGCATGGGCGACGCTGGCCAGCCTTGGGTTGTAGCGGGTCTTCCTCGTTTCAGGCGGGACGTGTAGTTCCATTGCCTGAACGAGATCGAGCCGCTTCGGCTGAGGCTGGTTATGAGGACGTTGGGGCTAGCCCAGGAGTGGGTTGATGTAGATGAGCCGGCCCACATCGGGCGGAAGACCAAGGGGAAGGCGAAGATTGTGGACTGGCGTACGTGCTTCCCAGCACAGTACCAGGACTGGCAGCAGGGCGGGGCCCCAGTGGTGTCCCATGTACAGGACAGTACTGATTACCTGAGACGGTACCGGGCTACGTACGGGGACCGCCTCTTCCTTGGTGGTATGGCAGGGGTAAGTGAAATGAAAATGCTTCACCCTTCTATACGTATATGCATGTGGCACTAACTTATGTGCAATGCAGGATGCTCGTGACAACATGATCGCCGACCTGCGGGCCCAGCTGGCAGATGCCAGGCGGCAGTTAGTGGCCATCCGACAGGAGTTGGAGATCCTGGTGAGTCTATGCAATGCCTTTTTTGTGACCTGGATTTTTTATGCTTAGCCTTTGACCGATGTTTGCCCCGTGTTTCAGCGGGCCCACCTGGAAGCGATAGCCGGGATGGCTGGTGGAGCGGGTTCCAGTTCGCGGGGCCCTCCTCCGGAGGTTTCTGCCCGCCAGGAGCAGCTGGCGTATGCGGTGGCTCGGGCTGAGGAGGCCGAGCGTGACCACGAGGCTCGAGTGAGTGTTTGCTTGACCTCGACTCTCCTTCTGGCTGCTCTCCTTTTATCACTGTTCTCTTACGGTGCATGCGTGCTTTGACAGGTGGCCGAGGTCCGAGAGGCCCGGGCGCGTGCTGTTCATGCCGAGCAGGAGCGCGACGCTCGGGTGGCGGAGCGTGACGCCCGGATTGTGGAGCTGGAGGAGGAGCGTCGACGGGAGGCCGAGGAGCTCCCTCGTGACGTGCTGGATCTGCGGATTGCCCTCGAGCTGTCCAGGAGGGAGGCGGTGAGAGAGAGAGAGGAAAGGGAGAGAGAGAGGGAGGAGCGACAGCGGGATCAGACCGAGAGGAGGGCTCTGGAGGCCCAGCTGCTGGAGCTCCGATTTAGTCTCGACACGGCGGAGGGGAGGCTTCGGGAGAGCGAGGAGCGGTACCAGAGGGCGAAGGAACGCGGGGCGCGACTTCGTCAGTCTGGTTCTTTTTCCATGGGCAGCTATCTGGTTTCTTCGGCCGAGGAGCGTCGTCGCGCCTTCGAGGCTGGAGTGCCACCGCAGGGCGAGGCGAGCACAGCTTCTCAGGGTTCACAGAGGCCCCCTAGGGATCCCCGGCAGAGGAGGGAGGAGAGAGATGACCAGGAGGGTGGCAGCGAGAGTTAGAGAGTTGCTTGTACACGTCACCCTTCTCACTGTATGATGTACTTTGACTATTATATGAAATGAGTTTCGTGTGGCGTGCCCTTTTCTTTCCCGCACTTTCTTTTGCACCACGTTGTTTACGCTTCACGAGACTTTTGCCCTGGACAGAAGGGAACTACTTTGCACGGGGGGATTATGTTCCTTTCTCCCTTTTTGGGCGCGTCCATGCGCGAGGACGCATCTTAATCCTTGAATTCAAATTTAAAGCGTCGGGTAGCCTTTCTTCTCCTGTGCCTTACCCGCAAACGAGTCCGCCTTCCGCCGAATCTCGCTTGCCCCCTTTTTCGTCTTCCTCCTCTTTTGATCGATGGAGTTCGGTGGGCCCGACCATGGTGAAGGTGGAGAGGGACGAGGAACTCCTCGCCCGAGGAGGGACACACAAGAACACGGAACGGCGTCTATGGAGGAGGAAGGGCCGCTTCGGGCTCCCGAGGGACCCGAGGGGCCCGATGTCACGGAGGGAGGTGAACACGGTCTGGTAGGTCCTCCGATCTCTTCCTCTTTTGATCCATTTTGAGTTTTGAAGCGAGCCGCGCGAGGGGAGAAAGGGTTCGGCGAGTGTTGCACTCAAGTGATGGACCTGTCCTAGACAGGGGACGCGATCTTTGTTATGATGCGAGGTCCTCCTTCCTTGGTGCAAGACATGGCGAGGACCCTGGGCCTGGCCGATGAGTGGGCGAGTGCGGACGAGCCGAGCCGCGTCAGGAGGGAGAGTCGCGGCAAGGCGAGGCTCGAGGACTGGCACGTACGTCTCCCTGGACAGCAAGGGAGTGTATTGGTGCAGGACAGCGTCGACTTCCTGCGGCGGCAGAGAGAGAGTTATGCGGGGCTTCCCCAAGCTGGGGACACGCGTGGCATCGGCGGCTCGCGCGCCCAACTGTCAGAGGCTAGGCGGCAGCTAGCCGTCGCTCAACATGAGCTGTCGCTCCTGGTAAGTTATGTGCCGCACTTTTATCTTCAGATTTTGGAGTTTCACTGACGGCCGTTGTTTATTTTATTCCAGCGTGCCCAGCAGACAGCGACGGCGGGGATGATTGGTGGCACATCTTCCAGTTCCTCGGCCCCTTTTCTAGAGATTGCCTCCCTCGGGGAACAACTTGCCAGTGCGGTGGCCCGCGCGACCCGGGCGGAAGAGGAGCGTGATGCCTGGGTGGCGACTGTAGCGGAGCTGCGGCATCGTGGTGAGGAGAGGCCTTCTCCAGACATCCTAGAGTTAAGGGTTCTTCTGTAGATGATGAGGAGAGAGGCAGAGAGAGAGAAAGCCGAGAGAAGGTCCGAGCGACAGCAGGATCAGACCGAGAGGAGGGCCTTGGAGGCCCAAGTGAGGGAGCTCCAGCTGGGCCTTCAGGCCGTCGTGCAGAGGCTAGGAGGGATGGAGACGCGCTACGAGAGAGCGCGAGAGTTCGGGGAGCGACTCCGCCAGTCCGGTCGCTTTGTCGCTAGTGGCTTCTTCGCCACGCTAGGGGAGGAGCAGCGAGTCACTGCTGCGGAGCAGGCGCCAAGAGGCGAGGCAGGTGCTGCTGCACGGGGATCCAGGAGGCTTCTGAGGGACCCTCACCTCAGGGGAGAGGAGAGGGACGCCTAGAGGACGAGCATGAAATAATGGCAAGAGATGGCGAGCTAGTGGACCCGCCACCTCTCTATGATTGTAGTGTTTATGACAGCTTATGTAGAATTATGAATGGAGTGATTTGATTTTCTGCTGCTTGTTTGTTCTCTTGTGCGTTCCTTCTTCCCTACACTTCTTCTCCTTTGCACTGTTCCCATGTGATGGGTCTGCCGAGACTCCGCCCCAAGCGGAGAATCGCGTCTTGTTGTGACCATTTTCCACTGGAATCTGCCGTCGAAGTCAATAATGACGGCCCTAGTCCCTTTCCCGGATTTGTGTCAAATTTTGCGGACGTCCTCCAAAACATGATAGGGTATCCCTAGACAACATAGGGGGCTAGTCGTCATATTCTTCGTCCAATCAATCACCCTGTGCGAGCGGTGAAGTGACACACGGGACCGCATGGCAGGTGCCTCATCGCGAGGGCTATCATTAAAGGTGATGGAGGCAATCTTGGCCTGCACTCCTTCCATTTCTATAAATTCGTGTCCCTTTTATCCTCCCAGGTATATCGAGAGCTAACTCGAGGAGCACAAGTTCTCACGGGAGAGGAGGAGTTCAAAATTCCGAGAGTTGGATGGAGGGTGAATCTTCCCACTCCTCGAAGAGAAGCAGGTCCAGTGGTAGTAGTTCCCAGAGACTTTCGGACCTCGAAGGGCACTTCAGTGAAAGGGCCCAATCACAACTCGTATGCCAAGTTTTCCTGCCCTTTTTTCCATTCTTTTTTCTTCTTTTCTTTCTGACCAAACCTCCTCTCCATTTCTTGTATGCGTAGAGTGTGATGAAATCACAGATCTCATGGGAGTTGGTAGTGGCAGCATACCGAGGTCTCCCAGATTTTCAGAAGGCCAGGCTAGACGTGATGGGTTTTGGCACCTTTCTTCGGATCGAGCCGATCCACTTCGACCTGGTCCTGATCCAAGCCTTGTGTGAGAGATGGGACCCAGTGAGTCGGGCATTCATGATGCCCTGGGGGCACATGGTGCCCAGCTTGGAGGATGTGATCCGGATCACAACCTGAAGGTGGAGGGCGAGGCAGTGACCGGGGTCACTTATGCGGATTACCGAGAAGGTGCCCAGAAGTTACTGGGTTTGGACCTAGATGGTCGGAAAAATAGGTCGGTAGCTAGGGCGTCCCTCATGGATGCATTAGGGCTCAATGACACTCGTCGGCGGGACGATGAATCCTCAGAAGAGTTCATGGAAAGGATGGAAATAGGATGCCGTGCCATGTACTGCACAGATTTCGGCAACTGGGAAAGATGCAACATAGATTTGAGGAGATTTCTCCTCTTCCTTTTGGGGAGATTGGTACTAAGCTCGAAAGGGGACGGTATCCAATGTCGCTTCCTGGAGCTGCTATCAGACCTTGAAAGAGTAGGGTACTATGCCTGGGGAGCCACCATGCTGGCACACTTGTTTGCAGGCATGTTCCAAGAAGCGGATCGTGAGATGACTATGAGTGGTTTCACACCATTCATCCAGGTATTTTTGATTTTACTTGTTTTGTATTTTTGTTTTGTTTTTGTTTTTGTAAGATATTGACGACATGTGCCAAAGTAGTTGTGGAGCTATTATTACCTCCCCATGGGGAGAGCTCGACATTGGCGACCCGCGATGGTGCCGTTAGCTAGGCAGTGGGAACCCATCATGAGTGCGGCACCCCTAACCTACCAACTGATGGTGCTAAGGCGGCAGCTACAGGAGTTCCCTGCAGGGATGATAAACTGGAGACCCTACTCAGACATGGTCGATGCCGACCAGCCATGGGTTCTAGCAAGTCGTGCCCGGTTCGGACGGGAATTGTGGATGCATTGCCTGAATGAAATCGAGCCGCTTCGGCTACGATTGGTTATGAGGACTTTAGGACTGGCTCAGGAATGGGTGGATACGGCTGCGCCACCTCGTGTCGGGAGAAAGACTCGAGGACCGGCGACCTGCATTGACTGGCGCGTGCGATTCCCCAAACAGTATGAAGACTGGCAACGGGGTGGCACGATTGTAGAATCGCAGGCGCGGGATAGCGAGGACTACTTGCGTCTATATAGGATAAAGTACGCTGAGCGGTTCCAACCCCGGGGACTTGTGGAGGTAGGTTTCCCCTTTTTCTCTTTTCTTCTTTCTCCCTTTTTGGTTTTCTGGTGGAAATGCTGACTCGTATGGCTGCAGGATATCCGTGATACGATGATAGTGACTTTACGAACTCGCTTGACAGAGATGGAGCAACGGTTGGGCAATGCTCGCGGAGCTACGAGCGCCTTGGTAGGTGTACAGTGCGTTCCTAATTAGAACCGCAGATTCCAGATGTTGGCTGCTAATTCACGCGGTCGTAGCATGCCCAGATTGGCGCGGCTTCCCCAGCGATGGGAGTAGGTGGTGCCTCTTCCAGCTTGTGGATTCCCACCTCAGAACTTGACTTGCTTCATGAGCAACTTGCTCATGCCACGCAGCGTGCTGCGGAGGCAGAAGGGATGCTCTGTATATAGGTAAAAGTTTCAGTGTTGAGTTCTCTTTGTTTACGCCTTATCGTGTATCTGAGATGGTACACTCGGCAGAAAAAGGAGACGGAAGAAGCGCTTGCCCAAGCTGCGTAGAAGGAGGCTTGGATAGCAGAACTGGAGAGGGAACTGCGGCGTCATCCTGATGACGACTCCTCTAGGGATGCCGTGGAACTGAGGATCACTCTCCAGTTGGAGAGGGAAGACCGCGAGAGAGAACGTGCAGAGAAAGAAAGAGACGCAGAGAGAGAAAGAGCCAACAGATTGACTGAAAGGGAGGAACGAAGGGCCATGGAGGCCCAACTATTCGAACTCCGAATCAGCCTTGGTCTTGCTGAACAGTGGCTGAGAGATGGTGAGGAGCGCTACCGAAGAGCACGAGAGCGTGGCTTTCGTGTTGGTAGCTTCTCTGCTGCTTCCGTGGATCAACGCCGGGATGTGGGAATAGGAAGGGGAGTACAGAGCGGTCGGAGTACCGCTTTTCGTAGTTGGGTAGCACCTTTGAGAGCGTTTTGCCTGGAGAGTAGTGGGACGAGTAATGCAGAGAGAGAGGGCGGAACTTGATGTAATTTTTTTAGTTTTTGGAATAAAATACAAGGTTCGGTTTGTTTGGTTTTCACCTTTGCTTCTGTTGCCTGAATCCCTGCACATATCACTCAAACAAATAAATCAAAATTTCTGTTCTGACTTGGCCCCTTGCTCAATAAGCAAATGGTCACTATGACTGTCCTTGATAACTGGTCAAGGGGCCAAGCCTTTATTTAACGAAGGCAAGGGAAAGATGCGGTGATGATAAATGCGACAGGCAAGCACACGAATGCAAGCAGTATTAAAAGTGAGATGCTGCACGCAAATGTAATCATGCAAAATTGATTTATTTTCTTTTTTATATTTGGTATTTTTTTGTTTTATCATAAAAAAGATTTTTTTGTTTGCAAATATGTACATTTTCTCTTTTCCATTTTTTTTGTTGCTTTTATCATTTCGATTTTTTTTGTTGCTAACGCCCGGTAAGCACCCACATGGCACCTAACCTACGTGAGAACAGGGGTTTCTTACTAACCTCCCAGGTATCCTAAGTGCACATCTAGGTTGATTTGGGCCTCTAGACCCCTCGAATGATGATCCCGCCGGCTAAGACGTTCCCTGATGACAATACCGTCATGCCATGCTTAGGCTCCCAGTCGCTTCCGTCCACAGGGATTCACCCAAAAGGTGTTTGAGGTAAGAGATTTGCCCGACCCGGGTCTGTTTCCTCACAACTCTAGATGGTATATGATGGAACACCCTGGAACCCTAACGACCAACCGCGCGACGCTGACCCAGAATCAGACGCCGTCGCACCCATAGGTGACGCGCTTGCATTGGCCTAAGCCCGAGGTTAAACAAGAAGACATCAAGGTGGTAAACAGGGGTCTTGACCAGCCAGAAACACGGAGACTCCTTCGCAGCGATAGATTTTGCTTTTCAAAGTAGGCAACCAAATGTGTATATTAAAATAAGGTCGCAGACCCTAGGCAGTTTTCACCCTTCAGAAACTCCATCAAACCTTCCTCTTTAGAGGGAGAAGGAAGAGTGTAGGGGATAAACCTCCTGAGAGGACCGGCAAAGCCGTTAACCCGGCGAGCGAATAAGGGCCCATTAACTCTTTCCTTTCGGACAACTTCAGACTAAATCTTGAGCATTTACATTCCACGGCCCCTTTTGTGGATTCAGACTTTTGCTTTGAGGGGTTCCGTTTATCGCAACAGGCACGGTCACGACCAGGCTTTTCTCTTGATTTTGATTTTGATTTTGTATTTCTTTTTGTGAGGGAGATATAGTCGTTTGACATTTGTGGGCTCCCTTTTTGTATGCCTGCGGGGACACTGCCCTCCTCTCGTGCTCTGATCGATGCTCGAGGAAATGGATCCTACTCTTGCCTTTGGGGTTTGAGCTTCGGTTTCTCATGCTCGGCGTTTTAAGGGCGCCGACTGTCTCATTTGGTCGAAGAGAAAAGAATAAAGATTATAACTTCCGGAGATCTTCTGGGTGACGCTCCACCGTAGGTGATGCTACCGAATTTTTTTGAATAAAATGCATAAGTGAGCACATGTTAGCTTCCTTCGAGCGAGCATAGGCCGATGTGACCGGACAGGGATCTCCAAGGTTCTGGCAAACCAAGACCCGGTGCCTACCAAGCCTTAATGGGCCCTATCCTAACATGAAGGTTAGACGCAGGGACTTAACTACATGGTGACTGCCAGGCATCGGCATTTTGAATTTTCCATATTTTTATTGGTTTTCAATATTTCTTTGTTTTTGATGGTTTTATCTTTTCATCATTTTTTTGTTTTGTGCTAAGGGTAGTATTTCTTAAGATAAAGCCCATTCCAAGGGTGGGATAACTCGGTCCCTTCGGCGTTGACTAGCTTGTAGGCGTTGCCAGGGTACACGGCTTGAATTACAAATGGTCCTTCCCAATTGGGTTGGAGCTTAGAACGCGGCCCTCCAGGTTTGACAAAAATTCTGTTTACGACCATCTCACCGACTTTGAATTTTCTCTCAACGACTTTCTTTTGGTAAAAGCGAGCGAGTCTATTTTGATACACGCGCGTGTTCGGCAGCGGCCAGTCGCTTCTCATCCAAGAGTTCCAACTGGGCGAGGAGTGAATTACGACGATCGCCGAGAGGAAATTCCTCGTCCAATTGTACCCTGAGAGAAGGGATCAGAGTCTCGTACGGGACTACCACTTTCATACCATAAGTAAGGGCAAATGGAGTCTGCCCGGTGGGGGTACGGATTGAAGTGCGATAGGCCCATGGAGCTTTGATAAGCTTTTCTGGCCAGTCTGAAAACTTACTAGACTCGCAGGTTTTTTTGATGATTTTGAGTAATGTTTTATTGGTGGCCTCCGCTTGGCCGTTACCTTGTGGGTAATAAGGCGATGAATGATGCAATGCAATTGCGTACCTTTTGCAGAGGTCCTGTAGGTCCTGAGAAATGAACTGTGGCCCATTGTCGGTGACGATCGTGCTTGGGACGCCGAATCTGGCGAGGATGTTCTTCATGATGAACTTGCAGACTGTTGACGCCTTGATTTCCGCGTAAGCTTCAGCTTCGACCCATTTGGTGAAGTATTCCGTCGCAGTAAGGATGAAAGATTTCTGCTTGGTGAGGGAATTGGGATCACCTAGGAGACCAATGATGTCGAATGCCCACATAGAGAAAGGCCATGGGGAGGATATTGGATGAAGTGAGAAAGATGGTGAATAGATTTTATCGGCGTGAAGTTGACACTTGACACACTTACGGACATAGACAGCACAATCCTCTTCCATAGTGGGCCAATAAAAGCCTTGGCGAATGATCTTCTTGGCGAGCATCTGACTATTCACGTGGCCACCGCACACACCCGAGTGCGTCTCCTCTACACATTTCCAAACCTCATCGTCACCAAGACATCTTAACAGAATACCAGTAAGGCTCCTCCTATAGAGTAGACCTCCAACCAATGTATATTTCTGAGCCACCATTCTTATGGCTTTCTTGTCCTCTGTGGTGGCCCCTTCAGGATAAGACTGATCTTGGTAGTATTTGACGATTTCATAGAACCATGGTTTCTCTTCATCAGCCAGTTCTTCTTCAACCTCTGCCAACATGATCTCCCTCTTCTCAAGGATATCTTCCTGCAGGATCTTTCTTGTTATCCTGTCTTTGATATTTACGTAGGAAGCATCATCGATTGCAGGGGCGTGAAGTTTGTAGATGGAAATGGACTTAAACCATCTTCCTAGAGGGAACCTTATGGATGATGCCAACGAGGCGAGGGCATCGACGAGAATATTCTGATGATGAGGGACATGAACAAAGATCAGTTTCGTGAACAGTTTGGCAAAGGCAGCAGTGAGTTCTTGGTATGGCTTGAGTTTGGGATCGCGAGTGCGATAATTAGTGAGCACCTGGCGAAGGATGAGTTGACTATCACCTACGACTCGCAACTCAGTGATACGAAAAGAATGAGCGAGTTCTAGGCCAGCTAGAAGAGCTTCATATTCGGCTATATTGTTGGTAACTGGAAATTTGAGCTGGTATGCCAATGGGAATGTGAGGCCTTCGGGCGACAGGAGGGCGACGCCGATTCCTCTCCCTTGAGAATTCAGAGCTCCATCAAAATATAGCGTCCACATTGGCTCCTCTGATTGGTTGACGGACATTAGTTCCTCATCTGGAAACTCTGATTGGACGGGATCGAACTTGGGAAGAGGATGGTGAGCGAGATGCTCGGCTATGGCATAGCCTTTAATCACCTTTTGCTGGATGTAGGTGATGTCGAACTGAGAGATAAAACTTTGCCAGCGTGCTAGCCTATCCGTAAGGACAGCTTTCTCCAGAAGGAATTTGATAGGATTCATTCGAGCAATCAAGTGGACCTCATGAGCCAAGAAGTAGTGCTTCAATTTCTGCACTACCCAAACGAGGGCAGCACAGGTTTTCTCCATGACGGTGTACTTCTGCTCACATGGATTGAGAAGTTTGGACAAGTAATAGGTTGCCCGCTCCTTACCTTCTTCATCAGCTTGTGCGAGGACGGCTCCCACGGAGTCATCCAAGACTGAGACGTAAAGGATCAGAGGTTTTTCTGGTTTGGGTGGAATGAGAACGGGTGGACTAGCCAGATATTTCTTCAACCCTTCAAAAGCTTTCTGACATTTAGAATTCCAGTGGAATTCTACTCCTGGCTTGGTCAATTCGTAGAGAGGTCTACACCTTTGTGAATGTTAGGACACAAACCGACGAATAAACTGCAACCTCCCGATTAAACCTCGGACTTCTCTCAAATTCTTGGGAGGCGGCATATCCCTGATAGCCTCAGTTTTGTCGGGATCTATCTCGATCCCTCTTTTACTCACAATGAAACCCAGCAATTTACCCGACGACACACCAAACACACACTTTTTCGGGTTCATTTTCAGTTGGAACTCCCTTGACCTCTGCAAGACCTTAGCCAAAACTTCTGGATGTTCCATCCTAGTCCTTGATTTTACCAATAGGTCATCCACATACACTTCCAGATATATGTGCATCATGTCATGAAATATGGCCATCATCGCTCTTTGATAAGTAGCTCCAGCATTCTTTAATCCGAACGGCATGACCACGTAATAATATGTTCCCCAGGGGGTAGTGAATGACGTCTTTTCCTGATCCTCTTCTGCCAAACGAATTTGATTGTATCCTGAAAATCCATCCATAAAAGAGAGGGTCTCATAACCTGCCGTGTTATCGATCAACACATCAATGTGAGGCAAGGGAAAATCATCCTTTGGACACGCGCGGTTAAGGTCCCGGAAGTCGATGCAAATCCTGACTTTCCCATCTTTCTTCATGACTGGGACAATGTTCGCCACCCATTGAGGATAAAGAACGACTCTAATGAACCTGGCTTTGTGGAGCTTATCGACCTCTTCTTTCATTTTCAAAGCCATTTGAGGGTGGAAACGCCTTAACCTTTGTTTTACCAAGACGAACCCTGGTTTTAAGGTTAAACGGTGTTCGACCAGGGTTGAATCTAGACCCGGCATATCCTCGTAGCTCCATGCAAACGTGTCCTTATATTCCTTGAGAACCTCAATTAATGCCTTTTCTTCAGAGGTTGGTAGGTTGTCACTTATGAGGATGATCCTAGGGTCTTCTTCAGTTCCCAAGTTGACTTCTTTGGTGGATTCTTCTACAGCGGTTGACGGCTCGTCGAATCTCCTCATTCCACTAGCGTATGCGCCCGCCGCATCCTCATATTCTTTATGATGAGTGTAGACACGCCATTCCTGACGTCTCCTGAGAAAGTCTCATATTACTATACGACGCCCCGCGACGGCTTACACATTTCGAATCACTTGAGTACTTCCTTTTCCTGAGTCTTCTTCCGCCCTTTTTGGCATCCGGAATCGTCTCGTCACGGCATTCGGACGGCATCAACACCAGTCAGACGCATCAAGAGGTTCCGGAAACAAGAAGGGTGTCTGTCGGGCGCCCGCCGACGCCTGATCTAAGGACCCGGGTGGGTCTTAATGGGGGCGTCCAGGCCCCTGGACGCCCCCATGATTTTAATTTATTTTATTATTTTCTCGGGGCCCAAAACAAAATAAACAATATATATATTAATGGAGGCGTCCAGGGTCCTGGACGCCTCCATAAAAATAAAAATAAAAAATATTTGTAAAATGCCAGTTGGCATACAAAAAATAAAAAATAAAAAAATATATATATTAATGGAGGCGTCCAGTCCCCTAGACGCCTCCATAAAAACAAATCAAAAAATCAAAAATGCCAGCCTTGGCATAAAAGACAAAAGAAAAATAAAAAAATAATATAATTTTGGAGGCGTCCAGGCCCCTGGACGCCTCTGTCAAAACCCTCACGGGCGCCGGCCACCGAACGACGGTTTATCGTGTGTGAAAAAATCCAAATTATAGAGACGTCCGGTCAGCTGGACGCGCCCATTTCTGAATCACGAGGCGCCGCTCACAAAACCACGCGTTGTGTCAAACCGCGTGCGGCCGCCGTCGGCTTTCGGTGGACCTGCTTGAGGCGTCCGGGACCCTGGACGCCCCCACAAAAGTATTCCAAAAAAATATATAAAAATAGAATAAAATATTATTTCGGCCCTAATGGAGGTGTCCAGGGTCCTGGACGCCTCCACCCTCCGGAGCCCTATAAATAGAGGCCCACCCCCTCAGTTCTGAGAGAGCTCAGAAGTGATCCGATAGGCTGCCGGAGCCCAGAGGCTACGGAGTCATTTTCTAACCTGTGGGTTCTTTTGTAGGTGGAGGTTCTGTCGGCTTCTCGGGTGCTCACGCTCGCGAGAGGAAGGTCGTCTTCATCCACCGCGCTTCCACGTCATCCCCACGCTGCTGAAGCTCCGCCGGATTTCACCCTCGGCTCATCCAATAAGCCTTTTCTTCCCCTTTTTTTCTTCGTAGTTCTTTTGCATTCATCATCTCGCATCCTCTATCCCCCTTCATAAGGGCGCCTCTTCTTTTATACTTCTTGCATCCATCATCTCATTTTCCTCCTACTCGAGTCCGAGAGGGGTTTAAAAGATAACACCAACCAGGTGTGTGTCTTGCCATCATTTCGTTATTTTTTATCGCAAGGATTTGAATACTACACCTCCATCTTTCTAATCCACTTGTCATTTGTTTGTCGTTGTTTTGCAAGGGTAGCCGAGGAAAGCCCTCTCCGTCGGCCGGCCAGAGGGAGAGGAAGAAGCAACCCGCCATCTCCCGCTCTTGAGGTAGGCGCGATCACTTTCTTATTTTGGGGTCTTTGGGCCCCTAGCGATCACATCTTATTTTCGAGGCCGCGGCGAGTCACTTCCCCAATGGCCGTTTAAATTTCCGTTCTTATATTCTCTTTATACTCTGTTATATTCTGCTCATATTCTCGAGGCCGCGGCGAGTCACTTCCCCAATGGCCGTTTAAATTCCCATTTTTTATATGTTATATTCTTATCTATTCGTGTTCTCGAGGCCGCGGCGAGTCACTTCCCCAATGGCCGTTTAAATTCACGTTCTTATACGTTATATTCTTATCTGTTTGTGTTCTCGAGGCCGCGGCGAGTCACTTCCCCAATGGCCGTTTAAATTCCCGCTCTTTGTATTCTCTCTATATTCTGTCATCTTATTATCTGCTCATATTCTCGAGGCCGCGGCGAGTCACTTCCCCAATGGCCGTTTCAATTCTTGTTATTTAATTTTTGCACCATTCCCGTCCCCCCGAGGCCGCGGCGAGTCACTTCCCGCTATGACCGTTTAAACCCCATATTTTGCTATATCACACTTGTCCTGCTCGCCCCGCCGGAGCAATCTCCCGTGGTGGCCCCTTCTCTCTCTTCTCTTATTTCTGTGTTGCAGCAAAAAAACACCAAACAAAAGAAAAGAGGAGCCCGCGCGCGCTCCGCGTCCCCTCCGCTCTTCCCCGAACCGCGTGACGTCGCTCACAGATTGGCGATCACGGTGGGACCTCTACTGCTTCCTTTCGGCTACCCTTGCAAGTTCGGCACCACCCGTGCCTCTCCACCTTCGCGCCCGCGCGCGCCCCCGTTGTGCTCACGGCAGCACCGTCAGTTTTGATTGGTTCTTTGTTTATTATATGTCTGTTATTTCTGTTGTTTTCTTACTCTATATATCTGTCAGCATTCCATTGCATACATCCATTCCTCTTTTCTATCCTTTTTTACATTTTTTGAGGATCACCCTTTCCCGGTGAAGGAAGGACTCTCCGTTTGGGAATTCCTCTCAACGGACTAGAATCTCCTACATTGGGACCTCCGTAAGTCCCCGACATCGAAGAATTTCCTCTTCGTTCACTGGGCTGGTTGTACCATTGAAGTTCCCCGGAGTTAGTCATTTCATTCATGGTGAGACGAGAGGCCCTAGCTGACACGGCGGTGAAACAAAAACAAACTAGGGTCCCCATTTTGTGTGAACTTCAGATCTCGCTAAAAATATAAAAAAAATCATCAAAATCAAAACACAAAAAAGGGCGTAAAGGCATCCACTTGTTTGATAATCTCTGCTACCTACTTGCTAGTGTATATTTTTGCGTTCTGGGAAAACTGTGAGCATGTCTCACGAGTCTTCTGAGGAAAACCACCCTAGTCGTGGTCTGACAGCCGACCCGCGAGTCTATGCTATGGACTCGGGTCCTTCTCATGACCCCTCACATGAGGTGCAGGTTATTGCCGGGGACACATCCCTACCACAGGATATCACTTCCTTATTGGGCATCCTCGCCAACACGGAGCTTACCTCTGAACAGCTCCGGGCCTTCCAGGCCATTCTAAAAGGGAAATATGTTTCCCCCACGCCCCAGGAATCAACTCCGGCCATCGCACCTCTCCAAGAGTCCGTGCAGGCCATTCCATCTCCCTCATTGGCGCAAGCCATCTAGTCTCCCTCGCTTCAAGGACAAGCGAGCCAACAACCACCCTCATTTCAGTTCCCATCACAATCTCAAACTCCCGTTGTTCCCCACACACCGCTTCAGCCAGGGCCAACTGTCGGCGGTCCGACAGCTCCCTCTCATTCTGGGTTCCCCCCTCAAGTCTCCGGGAGACAGTTTCTCCCCCAGTGGCAAGTGCCACCTTCACCTCCAGAGGAGCTCGCCCAATCGCTCCTCAATAGGTTCAACCGCATGGACGAGCAGTTTCAAAATCTGAGAAGGATGGTGGACGTGAAAGCCACCCCGGAGGTTGCTTTGCCAATCCTTCCCGTCATTCATCTTCCTCCCTCCGAAATGCCCACGTACCGCAGATACAATGGTACCGGCAACCCCTTCATTCATCTCAAGGATTTCATGTATGAGTCCTCTTACTGGCAAAACGATCAGAGGTCCCTGGCATACCTCTTTCAAAGATCATTGGATGGTCCCGCGCTTGAGTGGTTCTATTCTCTGGAGCCCCGCGAGGCCGAGAATTTTGAAATAGTCCAGAGAAGGTTCTTGCATAAATCTAGGGATAGGGTCGGTCCCTCACTCTCCATTACCGACCTAGCGGCCGAAAAGATGAAACCCGACGAGGATTTTGTCCGATATGCTGATAGATGGAGGTCTCTGGCGGAAAGAATAAGGGATACCCTCTCCGAGCCCGAACAAGTGAAGATGATTGTGTCTAATGCAACCCCACAGTTCAGACACGTCTTCGCCATGAATAAACTTACTACAATGGAGGAACTCTATGAAAGGGCCCGATACATCCAAACCCAGCTAAAAGACTCCCCCATCATGAACATGTTTGAGTCACCGAAACCCAAAGTGGTCAGAAAGACAGGCGCTGGTGTCCTGGGCGGAGCCACAGAAGGGGTCGTAACAAATGAGCAAGTCAGTGCGGTCAACAATGCCAACTATGCAGTCAACCCAATGCCTCCACAAATGCCCCGACTTCCCCTTCAACCAGGTCCTTTCCCTCTCCGTCCTCCACCCCAAAATAATCCGCCCCAGGATAATACGCCTCCATTACGCCAACCCCAGCAACAACAACCACAACCTCAGCAACAACAACCACCGCTTCAGTACAACCAAGTTCCACCCCCGGGGAACTATGGTCCCCAACAGCAACAAAGGAGGCCGCTCGGTCCCAAGAGAGCCTACTATCCACCATTGCCGGAAACCTTAGCAGACATTTTTAATGCCCTCATGGCATCAAACCAACTCACCCTACCCAGAGAAAGGCCCGCGTGACCCCCCAATGTTGATACCTCCAAATACTGCGTCTACCAAAGGCAGCCGGGACACACAGTGGATTACTGCTTCCATTTCAAAAATTACATCCATGATATGAATGATGAACATCAAATAGATTGGGATGAGATGAGACGGTACGTCGCGGCTCTCAAGGCTAGGAGACCTCCTCAGAGGCCACAGCAGCAGTTACAACAGTAGCAGCAGTAGCAACCACAACAACAACAACAGCCTCAGCAGGCCCCACAACAACAGCCCGACATGGGAATAATCCAGAATCCATTACCAGAGCACC